>CM066343.1:34162393-35362393 GCA_033807585.1 Hydrophis major | reverse complement strand
TCCACCATGGCAAACAGGATCACGCTGTAAAAACCTTTGTAGTTGTAGAATTCTGAGCCACAGTTAGGAGGAGCTTTACATGCCACGTGCTTGCCATCAATGGCACCAACTGTGTGGGAAAAGTTCCATCGCTGGTACCATTGTTCAGCCAGGTCTCTCCATCCTTTTTCAGTTGTTGGGCAAAACAAGAGTTCATCTGTGTACTCCTCAATGATGGCCTTTACCACTTCTTTTACTACCACACTGATGGTGTTGTGGGGAACCCTCCAGGCGTATTGCATGTTTCTGTAGGTGTTTCCAGAGGCCAGGTGCTGTAGGGTGATTGCCACTTTGAGACCAGGTTCCAGGCTTGCACGGAAAGTGGTGTCTTGCTTGGTCAATGTGGGGGTCAGCCTCTGTACAATTTCATCAAACATGGCTGGTGGCATCCTCATGAAGTGCTGGAAGGCTCGTGGATCCTCATTCCTCAGCTCCACCATCAGCTTCTCATACAGTCCATGTTCAGGCCTTCTCAGTATCCACTGTCTGACCCACACAACTCTGTCTCTCCTTCTCCTCTCTCTTCTCCTTCTGTCAACAGCTTGTTGCAATCCGAGGAGGTTCTGATTCTGCTGCTGGACTAGCGCACCAATCATACAAAGTCTCTCAGCATCCATGGTACTACAGTTTTACTGTAACTTTGAGCAAATTCCATACAAGAGATGTCTGCACTCAATGGCTATTCCAAAAGGGCTACTGGTCCATTTTTCCCCGTATTTATAGCCAAATTCTGGTTCCGCTCCAACACCTCCATACCAACGCCAAACCAAAGTTCATCACCGCAATGGATCGCTGCTTCAACGCCTGACACCATTCCAGGAATCCCGTGTCCGCTCGTAAAATGCTTACAACCGCTCCACCAAAGTTAGTGCAACGTTTAATCACTGCCCGGGCAAAGCTTCCAAAACAGCGGTGGTCCAGCATTGAAGATTTCTGCGTTGGCCTAGCGGACCCAAGCGTCCACGAACTTGCATCTAGCGGCACCAAATTTTGACCGGGCGTTGTTGGAGCGGTGGTGAACTTTGCCGGAGCGGAAAATTGTGCGCTCCTCACCGCTCGCAATATTTTGTGCAGCTCAAAACTTTCGGAGCGGTAGGAGGAACCATCAGCGGAGACCGAGCGTATATGGCATTGCCTTAACGGAGGCCAAATTCTGTTAAACGGTGGTGAACGGTTACGAGCGGTGATGATTTTTTTTCACCGCTCCAGGACCGCTATAGAAAAGTTCTTGCAGTGTGACCAGGCCTTAACATAGAGCCAGGCCTAGGCTACTTCTAGTTTCAGTTTCCATCCTAGGCTATTTCTAGTTTCAGGTTCCAAACTATCCCCATTGTCTGATTTAGTTACCATGCCTATTCATTGGCTGACCTTGTTAGCAAGCTCTATTCCAGTTCATGAATATACAACATAAGTTATATATTTAAACTTTTTCAATAACTTCATTTTATTTTCAAACTTCAACCAATTTTGCATGCAAGATCTTTGTTATTCAGATCATTCAGATCATATTTGAAAAATAATGATAGTTTTTTTTAAAAAAATATTTTCTTCATATTACAAAGCCAATAATTATATGTAAAAAGATGGACCATGAGGGGCAGTATTTCATAAAAAAATATAAAATACAAATAAATAAATATTCTTTCATTTTTTAACTGTCCAAACAAGAAGGAAATGAGAAAAAAAATCCAGATTACAAACTAAGCAATGTGATATATGCAGTACAATGCCGTGAAATATGTGGAGATTTCTTCATTGGGGAAACAAAACACCTCCTTCGTAAAACATTACAACATATTTTTACTTGAAGTCAAAAGAGTCATCAAACTATATGTACCAATAACAACTCCAAAAACGAGAAAAAACAGATTACCCATAACAATAAGGAAGCTTCAATACAAAAAGAGATAACTTTGGTAGAAAAACAAATCTGGTCATGTTTCCAACTTCAAAAGCTAATACAAAAAATTCTGCCACCAGATAAAGACTGAATGCACCAATTATTACATTAAACAAGAGGAAAATCTTCTATGCACCAATTACACCCGCACTTTCTACAATTTTGTAAACAACAAACTAAAAGACTCAAGGTCCATCCTACCCCTGAAAGGATCTAATGGTAAAGACTGCAAGAATGACACTATTAAAGCAAATCTCTTTAACACATTCTTTGGCTCAGTATTTGTAAACAGCAATGGATCATGCCCAGTATTTCCCAGTTGAACCACAGATAACTACAATGATCTAATACATATTGATTTTATAGAAGACAATGTTGAAAAAGCACTGCACAATCTAAAACCATCCCTCTCTATTGGACCGGATGGAATAAGTGCCTACTTCTTAAAAAAGCTATCTAGTGCTATAGCCAAACCTCTAAGCATAATCTTTGAAAAATCTTTCAGGATGAACTCCTTGGCAAAACAGGAAATTACATAAGAAAATAATTGAACTGGATTATGCTAATATCTGTCTGATGGGAGATTTTAATGTAATAATAATTGACAAATTGGACTATAAAACACAAAATACAGCAAAAAAAAAAAAAAAGCTAGAAAGACATTGCCAAAATCCTTCTTTCGAATGGTAGATGAGATAAACTTAAAAGATGCATGGAGAGAGAAAATAAATGAATATGTAGAAAATAAACAATATACCTTTTATTCAAATAGACATGCATCATGGTCTAGAATAGCTTTGATATGGATTCAACAGAATTGCTTTCTAACACACAAGACATTGAAATAGAAGCAAATAGAAGCAGATTGAAATAGAAGCAAATAGAAGCAGATTACAATCCAACAACACTTGTATGGAAATTACAAAAAAGGAGATCTAGATGGATTTTAAATAATACAATATTAAAGGAAAAAGACTTTAAACAGAAAATTGAGAGAGAATTGACTTTTTTCTTTGAAGAAAATACAAAAGAGGATACATCATTACAGAACCTCTGGGACATGATGAAGGCTCATACTCGAGGCTTGATAATGGATGATACAAGGAAAAGAAATATAAAACGGAAAAAAACCTTTAAAATATTGGAAGATTACTACAAGAAGTTGGAAAAAGAACTACAGAAATTTCCACAAAAAAGGACATTAAAATTAAAATGGACATAACTAAATTTAAAATGGGGCTAATGGAAAAAGAAGAAATAGCACAAAAAATTAAAAATGTTAAGCAGAACTATTTTGAAGATGCAAACAAACTAGACAGATGGCTAGCAGATAAATTGAGAAAGGAAAGAGACTCGAGAAGGATACATCAATTGATAAATGAACAAGGACATGTATACTATGGAAATTCAGAGAAGAAAAAAGTTATTCAAGATTATTATGGAAAACTGTACCATCAAGAGAATGTTCAGGAAGAAAGAATTCAACAATATTTACAGGAAGCAAATTTGCCTCAGATACCTAAAGATATTGAAATAACGTTAGAAAATAAAATAATAATGATGGAATTAACAGAAGCTTTTAAAAAGCAAAACATTGGGAAAGCACCAGGTCCGGACAGTTTGCCAGTGGAATTTTATAAGACATTCCCGGAAACATTGAATCTTCACTTATTAAAAGTTATGAATGAAGTTATGACAAAGAAGAGCATATCCAAAACATGGTCAGACGCATATATCACACTTGTACTGAAGGAGGACACAGACCCACTACAAGTTAAAAACTACAGACCAATATCACTGTTAAATTCAGATTATCAAATTTTTCTTCAATTCTGACAGAAAGACTGAAAAGATATTTAAACAATTTTATTCACCCTGATCAAAATGGATTTCTGCCAAAGAGACAGATTAAATATAATATGAGAATACTTTTAGATACACTAGAATACTATGAGGCACATTCTGAAAAATAAATGGCTCTGATGTTTTTTAGATGCACAAAAAACTTTTGATAATGTGAATTGGTGTTTTATGCTGTTACAATTGGACCAAATGGGCTTTGGTAAAAATTTACTCAAGCCATAGAAACAATATATCATAAACAAACTGCAAAGGTTAAGATAAATGGAGAATTAACAGACTTTAGATATAAGAAAAGGGACTAGACAAGGCTGTCCACTGTCGCCTCTGTTGCTTGTGTTAACACTGGAAGTGCTGAATAGGAACATTGGAGAAGAAAAAGAAATGAAAGGAATGAAAATTTAAAAAGAAGAGTATAAATTACAAGCTTTTGCAGATGACCTGGTATTTATATTAGAGGATTCATTGGAGTCAGCACCTGAACTGATAGAAAAGATAGAAGAGTATGGGAAAGTAGCAGGAAAATAAATAAAGATAAAACAAAGATTTTAGCAAAGAACATGTTAGTAAGACGAAAGAAAGAATAGGAGGATGTTTGGGGGATCCAGGTCACAAATAAGGTTAAGTATTTAGGGATACACATAACACCAAGATGTAGCACACGTAAGGAGGATAATTATCTTAAACTTAAACAACAGATTGCGACAGACTGGATAAAATGGGAAAATTTACAATTATCACTGATTGGGAGAATATCTACAATTAAGATGAATGTATTTCCTAGAATCTTATATTTATTCCAGACAATTCCAATCAGATTAGGAAATAATTTTTTGAAGATTTAAACAAAATAGTGCTAAAATACATTTGGCAGGAAAGAAAATGAGAATAAAACTTAAATTGCTACAAGATGCAAGAATAAGAGGAGGATTCGCTTTGCCCAATTGGGAATTATGCTACCAAGCGATGAGTTTGATATCAGTAAAGGAGTGGATAACACTAAAGAATACCAGACTTTTGAATTTAAAAGGACATGACTTGCTGTTAGGGGGGCATGCCTTCCTCTGGTATAAGGGAACTAAAACACAGGGGTATTTTAGAACCCATTATATTTGAGAAGCATTGTTTCTAAACTGGAAGAAGATAAAGAAGCAATATTATTTAAAAATTCCACTACGGATATCTTCTATTGAAGCTTTTTCCTATCTAATAATATATAAAAAGGAACAAACAGTTAGATATGGTGAGATATTGAATGAAAAGGGTGAACTTAAATCTATGCAAGCATTGGAAGAACAAGGTGTAAAAATGAATTGGTTTTCATATTTGCAAATACAATCTAGATCTGATAAAGATGTTAAAACAGAAGTTATCTATGATAAGTTGACTGATTTAGATAAAATTTTGACAGGTATTGATGAAAATATATTAAAAAAACTGGACATTTGCCAGAGTTTAAATTAGAGGAAGAACAAGTAAAAGTAACAATGATTGCGTGGGGGAAAAATTTGGATATAAGATTGACTTAGATAAATGGCAAAAATTGTGGTCTCAAAATTATAAAATGACAATGTCAACTGCATATAAAGAAAATTTGTATAAGATGTTTTACAGGTGGCACTTACCCCTGACAAGAATTGCAAGGATGTTCAAGAATAAAATGTTGGAAATGTCATTACCAAATGTGGTGGACATGCAAAAAAATATTGGACTATATCCACACATGGTTGGAAAAAAATGACAAAAGACTTTAAACATGAGATATTTTTATTGGGAATTATACCGGAAATATATTGTAAAGAATTGAAATATTTGATTGTAAATGTTTTAACAGCGGCTGGAATTGTATTTACTAAGAATTGGAAAAAAGAAAAAATACCTATGCAGGAAGAAATTACTAAGAAAACCATGGACTGTGCCAAAATGAGTAAATTGACATTTGAAATTAGAGAACAAGAGGATAAACAATTTTATATAATATGGGATTTATTTTATCAATGGTTAGATAAAAAGACATGATAAAGAAATACATTAGTAAGCCTTACGATAAAAGTTGATATAGAATACAATATAAAATATATAACCATTGGAGGCTTGTATGATTAAATCATAATTAAAATTAGAATATCTCGTATAAAATGATGGAAAAATAGCTTAGTCAAATGAAGGTTAATAATTAATATTACATAAGCACAAGCTAGATTGATAAGGTGAGAATTTGTATAACTTGTGAGTAATGGTAAGAAAAGGATAGCACAAAAGATTGTAACCAACTGACACACTGTATGTATATAATTGAAAGAGGGGTGGTTTTTTTTTTTTTGTATGTTTGTTGTAAAAAATAAAAACTTTTTTTGAAAAAATGATCTAATACATATTGATTTTACAGTAGATAATGTTGAAAAAGCACTACACAATCTAAAACCATCTCTATCTATTGGACCGGATGGAATATGTGTCTACTTCTTTAAAAAGCTATCCACTGCCATAGCTGAACCTCTAAGCATAATCTTCAACAAATCTTTCAGGACCAGTTCCTTGCCAAATCTTTAGTCACAAGCCACAGTCATCCTCATCTTCAAAAAGGGAGACCCCAGCCTATTTGAAAATTACAGTCCAATCTCTTTATGCTGTGTCACCTGTAAAGTCATGGAATCAATTACTAACCAATACATTATCTTCCACTTAGAGACAAACAGCCTGCTCTCTAATAAACAATTTGGTTTAAAAAAAAAACTATCCTGTAATCTGCAACTCTTACATTGCAAAAAAACATGGGCTACACAACTCAGATCAAAGCAATAGATGTAATCTACATGGACTTCTGTAAAGCCTTTGATTCAGTGGTACATGTCAAACTACTCCTCAAACTAAAATCTTATGGTATTTCTGGATAACTGCATAACTGGATAGAAGCATTCCTGTCAAACAGACAACAAATGGTCAAAATTGGGAGCGTTCTATCAAATTCTGTACCTGTCAACAGTGGTGGCCCCCAAGGCAGTGTTCTAGGACCAACTCTCTTCATACTTTGCATAAATGACCTCTGTGATCATATTAATAGTAACTGTGTTCTTTTTGCTGATGATGTAAAGCAATTCAACACCACAGACAATACTGCTACCCTTCAACAAGACCTTGACTATGTCAGAATGGT
Source organism: Hydrophis major (assembly GCA_033807585.1). Taxonomy (NCBI): domain Eukaryota; kingdom Metazoa; phylum Chordata; class Lepidosauria; order Squamata; family Elapidae; genus Hydrophis; species Hydrophis major. The sequence goes on along the minus strand of CM066343.1, from coordinate 35,355,437 downwards.
GAATCAAAGGGCAACTTCAAATCTCAACAAATAAGTGCTCTGTCTTACATATTGGCAAAAAAAATAAAATAAAATAAAATACAGGCTGAATAGTCAAGGCCTTGTTGATGGTCCAATTTCTGTCAAGGATTTTGGAGTACTTATCTCTATCATCTCTAATGATAGCCAAAAAGGCATTAAGAGTTGTTAACCTACCGTATATACTCGAGTATAAGTCGACCCGAATATAAGCCGAGGCACCTAATTTAACCACAAAAAACTGGGAAAACTTATTGACTCGAGTATAAGTCGAGGGTGGGAAATGCAGCAGCTACTGGTAAATTTCAAAAATAAAAATAGGTGCCAATAAAAACTTTCACTAGGACAGTTGAGAATAAGTTTGATGTTCACAATTTCCTCTTTGAAAGAGACCAGTAAATAGGGAACAAGAAGATGAAGAAAAAGAAGTGTGCTTTTTCATACTTTTCACACTGAAGTGAACAAAAATGGCATCATAGGAACAAGCTTATTCTCAGCCCAAAGGTTTGTTTCTGATTTCTTCCCTGATTTAAGGGAAATTTAGGAAACGATCTCACTATCATGAAAGGTTTGATTGATTCACTAACCCAAAAGATGATGATGATGACAGTGGTAGGCAGGAGTCACTCTCTCCCTTGCAAGAAAAAACCAAGAGCCGTTCTTATGATATCTCTCTCTCTCTCTCTCTCTCCCCCTCCTCCCCCTCCTCCCGAGTGGACTGAAAGCAGCTGGAGCTGAGGAAATGAAACTGAGTGGAACGACCTCGGCTCGCATTGCTTTTTCAGCCTAGAGCTCAGAAAAGCCTCCCCCTCCCATGCTTAAAAGTTGCAAAGGAAACACGGAAGCAGGGAAGCGGCTGCCCAGCTTCGGAGCTCCACACCATTTTTTTTTCAGAGGGGAATCTGATTCGAGTATAAGCCGAGAGGGTTTTTTTCAGCACAAAAAATGTGCTGAAAAACTCGGCTTATACTCGAGTATATACGGTAATCTTACGTAGCTTTTTCTCTGGTAATATCATACTACTAACTAGAGCATACAAAACATTTGCTAAACCAATACTCGAATACAGCTTATCAGTCCGGAACCCGCATTACGTATCTTATATTAGCACAGTTGAGAAAGTCCAGAAATATTTCACAAGAAGAGTTCTCCACTCCTCTACTCATTGCAGAATACCTTATGCCACCAGACTTGAAATTCTATACCTAGTCAACCTAGAACTACATTGCCTTCAGTCTTCTCAAAGTATAGTACATAAAATTATATATTGTAATGTCCTATCAGCTTCAACCATAACAATACAAGAGCACACGACAGATACAAACTCAAGGTAAAATGCACCAAACTTGACTGCAGGAAATACGACTTCAGCAACAGCGTAGTCAATGTCTGGAATACTCTACCTGACTCTGTGGTTTCTTCCCCAAACCCCAAAAACTTTAACCTTAGACTTTCTACAATTGACCTCACTCCTTTCCTAAGAAGTCTGTAGGGGGCATGCATAAGCGCACCAACATGCCTACCATCCCAGTCCTATTGTTTCTTTTATATTTCTTATATGTATCCATGGATTCATAACTATCATGAAAGTAAACCTATGAGGATATCTACAATCTGCATTTAAAAGACAAATTTTGAAGACAATGAAGTCCACATTTTGGACAGAGAAGATTGCTGGTTTGAAAGAGGGATCAAAGAGGCCCAATGTCAAAATTGATCAGCTCTCTCCACAGAGGGGGAGAGATACCACATCATCTATCTCCAGTCTACTACACAGTCCTTTAAAGCCAGTACTTTTATACCTGATCATCCTTTATTTTTCATTAGCAAATGTTACCTGCCACGTTGATTGAATGAAATGCTTCTGCCTCCTCTGATCAAATTTTCGACCATCGTTGAGTTGGGAGGCATGCAAGGCTCTCAAAGCATGTGCCACAGCATAGACTGCATTGTAGATGCTGTAACTAAGTCCACCCATGGTGGTCTCAAAGACAGAATTAGGAAGTGTGTCCAGCTTCTCTTCTCCAGTGCAGATCCTTTCAGCATTCTCATCTGAAATATCACTAGAAAATGAGCATTCAAATACATCTTTCCAGAAATCCCTAATAAACCCATTGTCTTTTTCAAAAATTGGGTTTTTCGTCTGCATAAATTGTTGGAATCCTATTAGCTCTTTTGAATGAAGTGCAAAGGAAATTGCACCTTGGAGAAAATCAATGGGCAATGGTCTTTGCATTTGAATAGAGGTGAATTCCATTTGAGCTGGAATGATCCAAACTTTGGCTTTTCTCTCCTTTGGAATATCATCAGAATCTAAAACAGAGAGCATTATCCTCAATGGCACTATGCTTGCAGTTTCACCATTCAAGATCACAGCAATGACTGTACTCCCCATGATTATTCTATATAATTTATCTGCTTCCTCCACCATTTCAGCAGCTTCATTACCATACATCAGTTGGGGAAGACATTCTGTAAAGTCAAAGCAGATTCCTCTCTCTGAAAACATGGAAAGACTCTTTTGAATGAACCTTTCTCTATCTTCCTCAAACGGAGAAATCATTCCAACCCAGATCCATCCAAAATGCAACAGTAAGTACAGGATTCCTTTAAGCTGGTGGATCTCATCAGGGAACATCCATTTTACAAAAAGTGCTGAATTGTCATTATATGTCACGGGTGCTGATCCAAATGTGATCTAAGTGGGGAAAAGACAAAAGAACCAGAGTTTTCTAGAAAAAAAATATAAAGGACTAATGCATATATCTCTATGTACTAAATAACTAGGCCTGAGTGGGTGTTCCAGGCAAGTTCCTAAAAATGAAATTTTTACCAAATAATGTCTGCAAATTTAGTACTGATCTTTAAGCAAAAAGTAGAAACCTTTCTTCATAATCTTCATATCTACTAACTTCCTCATCATTAAATAAGACATATTTTTTGCTTTTAGATCCTTTTCATAAGAGTGATTATCAGGATTCAATATTTGAAAATTGTGGACTTTCACTTGTGGACTTTCCATCTTGCTCCATATTTTACTCACCTGGGGAAATTTATAGTTGCACAGAGTGGTTGCCATATTGAGACAGGTTTTAGCCTGGGGTCCTCCAATGATGGCCACCATATTTGTCTGGTCATTACATTTGTAATTTGGGATAAATTTATCTTTTGTAGATAGAAATTCCATTGCTAAAAGGTAAGTTGTATAATCCTCAAGATAGTGGGTAGCGATGTGGAAACCGAGGCTAACATTGGACAAAATCCCAGAATTTTCATTGATGTCCTTTACAGCAAATGCCAGAGCCAAAGTGTGTTGATAATTATGAGTGAGGAACCTTCAGTGAGAATTATAAACTGAATGAATATACTTCTGCTTTAGATTCGGACAGGAAATATTTTAAATATATGTGTGTGTGTATATACATTTATACATGCACACATTTAAAATATCTACTGTCTGAAGATATCTACTGTCTGTCATATACACAAATATACACAACACGTACATACTTAGTGTGTGCATATATGTGTGTTTGTACATGCATACATATCTACTTACACACAAAAACAAATATCTGGAAAACCATAATTTGATTATATGTTAGGGAATCATAGATAGGGTGGAGCAGTAAGTTAAAATCGAACTGAGAAAGCATTTGTACCCTGCTTTCTTCTGTATTTAAGATTCTTCTTCTGTACTTAAGATTTTAAATTCATGATAAAATATCTCTTCCAGAAGGAATTTGGATGCTAAGGTAGTATTTGATTTCAGTTTTGTCTATATTTTGCCCAATTTTTTCTAAGAGCAGGAAGTCAGTTCCATTTTTCCACCATAAATTGTAAAAACTAGAAATGTTTCTCAAACACATCAGAGGGCTTAGTTTTTAATTTCTGGTTGAGATGAAATGTGAAGAAGCTTGGAATTATACTGAGGAGATCTCCAAGTTTTGAATTTTTCAATCTTTTTAGTATCCTAGAAAGTTGATTTGTCTCAATTTAACCTCCAGTGATTGAACAAGCTGATTTTCTTCCAGTTATGGAGTTAAAAATGGCTAACCATGGACACTGAATTAGTATACTGACCACTAGCAACTGAAATATTTCAACAGAAAAATGGAACATAGATAATACAGTATAGGTAGAAATAAGGAAAATAAGAAGAGGAGCTGGAGGAGGAGTAACAGGGGGATACTTACATGTACCGATCAAGTACTTCATGAAAAGGAAGGCTTTGGAAAGTGATCTCATTTGAAAGAAAGAACACTTGAAAAATAATTGCAGCAATGATTAAGTCTCCAGACTGATAATACTTGTGAATGACTGGAAGAGGACTACTGAGCTTGCAATTGTAAATAGGAGAAATTAACAGGGTAGGAAAAAATGATAAAACTACGGTCCTGATCATAACCAACTCAGTGTAATATATAGTCATTATAGACATTAAAGAGCAACTGCTATGTTACCATTCAACCAAAGTCATGGGGACTCATTTACGTTACTAAAGATAATACAATGAAGGTTATCTGGAATTAAGACAAGGATGTATCACAGATCAAACACAAATCCTTCTTTTTCTCCATGCAGGCTTTATATTCTTTATATTTCTGAGCAGATGTGAATGCTATGTAATGTCTTAATCTTAGGGTCATAATTTTGTCAGTGTCTACTGAAATTCCCTTGAGAGATAGAGTAGAAGGGAAATTGACTATACTTAATTAGTAATCAGTACTATTATTTTCCCCAAAAGTACTGTCTTTGAAGAATATCAGAAGGAAACATGTTTACCACATCTCAGTACTCACTGCAACACTGCTATGAACCTTTGAAATTAATACAAAAAGTAGAAAATGGTGCAATGGGAGGTTATATCCATTAAGAAAGCAAAATACAATTAGAAAGAAAAAGAAACATGTCTGTTGAGGTCATAGTGTTTTCTCCTTTGTTAAATACAGGATCTACCTTATAAAGTGGTACTGTAAGCTTTAGAAGGATTTACTGATCCCATATGCCATAAGCCTGTGCATTTTGTTAAGTGGGACCGAGCAGGAAAGCACTTTCTGCCCTGGCCTTATCTTGGAGATCATTCTTGCTCTCAAGGTGTGGCTGGCCCCAATCAAGTCATCCTTCTGGAAGGCCCTTAAAAGACCAGAAAGTCAAATGTCCTAGGGATCATATCTTAGAGGGGATCCAGGGGTGGGATTCAAATTTTTTAACAACCAGTCTTGTGGCCATTGCTTAGTGGTCATGTGACTGGGTGGACATGGATTGGTGGTCATGTTATTGGCTGGGCATGGCCAACTCAATATCACTCACATTGAGGCATGCATCTCCTTGCCTGGTCTTTCATGACTGTGGGGATGCTGCAACAGTCACCAGCCAGTAGAAGCAGCTGGTGACTCTGCCTTTGGGGAGCTTCCATAGGCCAATAGAAATGGCTTCATGGTGAGAGGAGTGCACATGGGCGCTCACCCTGAGGCCCTTTCTACTGGCTGGTAAAAGTAGCTGGTGACTGCCTTTGCAGAGCTTCCATTGGCCGATCTTCTATCGGTAGTAGATCAGGGTATTCTAGCCTAGGCTACCTGCAGGGTCCTCCTAAAGGCTGTGATGACCTGTAGTCTCTCAAAATAACCCAAAACCCAAAACATACATTAAAGTCCGGTAAGGCCTTCAACTTAACTTCACTATTTTATTAGGCACAGTTTAAAGTCACAAAAGTAAATAATGAGGCAAAAAGAAAACCAAAACAAACTGCATTGATGAGAGTTCCAAGATAACTAATCATACATTCCAGGAAAATAACCTGAGAGTCCATGGGAAATATGCCAGCAAAGATAAACCTCTTTCAAAGTAAACACTAAACTTTCACTCCAGCAATTCTGACTACGCACTTACAAACTTATATACATAGCTCCCAGCTGGAAGCCATGAGGAGGATCATGGTAATCTCCTCCTGAGTAGACCTCGCTTTTCCCTTATCCTCTCCTCCCTGCATGACCTAGGATGGATAGGGGATAGGCCTGGATCCTTCTCTGATTGCTCAGCTGGCCTCTGCCCTTCCCCAACCTCCTCCACCACCTCTGGAGCCACACTCCCACTCCCTGTTGGCTGTTCCTCCTCTTTTGCTATTTTTATTTTTTGTTCTTTTTTCTTTATTTTTCTTCTGCCATTTATAAAAAACAATAAGTAGCAATCTAATGGAGTTTTCACTTTTCAGTATGTAGCTCAAGAAAGAAACATTTATTACACCACAAAACAATTCCATCCATTTTACAGTTATTTATTAAACTCAAGATTTTCAGTCACCATAATACTGATTAAAAATTCAACCCCATTTATATTATTAAATCTTCCATATATTCCATATATTCCTTTCCTTACTCATTTGGTAAGTTATCTTACTTCTGGACACTGTCCACAGTCACAGCAGCAGGATAATGTCCCTTCTATTGTTACCTTACTGTAGCCAAAAGCACATTTCCCATTACAGATGGAAAGAGGAATTGGAATTCTTTCTCATCAAGAGCTTACAGGTTGGAAGTGTTTATTTTATCAGGTATATATACCCTAACTTTTCACATCCTCATCAAAACTAGTGTCCCATTACCCCATTTTCTTTTGTTTTAAATTTTAAAAAGCGTATACTTGGAATATTGCATCCAATTTTGGTTGCCACAATATAAAAAGATGTGGAGTATAGAGAGAGTGCAGAAAAATGCAACAAAGATGATTAGGGATTTGAGGCTAAAATATATGAAGAACAGTTGCAAGCAGTCTTTCAATATATTAGGGCCTTCTACAAAGAAGAGGCATTCAACCTATTCTCCAAAGCACCTGAAGACAGGATAAGAAGCAATGGATTGAAACTAATTAAGGAGAGAACCAATTTAGAATTAAGAAGAAATTTCCTGACAGTTAGAACAATTAATGGGTGGAATGGCTTGCTCCAGAAATTCTGCATCCTCCAACACGAGAGATTTTAAGGAAGAGATTGGACAACCATTTGTCTGAACTGGTGTAGGGTTTCCCGAGTAAAGGGGGTTGGACTAGAATACCTCCCAAGTTAATTTGTTATTTCCCTAACCAGCATCCTGAAGTTGGGAGTTGAAATCACACTTCATAAAACTGGCTGGATTGAAGAAACACTTATTTAACTGTTCCTTTTTTTCTTGTTTCCATTGAATTGTGGTCAATTCTGAAAGTCTGCCTGGAGAAGTTTTCTTGCAAAGTTTTTCAGAAGTGATTTGTGATTTCCTCGTTTCTAGAGTGAGAAGATGCCCCAAATCATTCAGCTGTGGTTGTGGAAGGACTAGAACCACACCTACTCCTTAATGATTTGCATTCAAGATTTGCTGATAATTCCCTCACTCAACTGTTGCCACAAAAATGCTTATTAACTTAATGTTAGCCCTAAACCCATTTTTGTCCATAAGTCAACAATTTGGGGAAAATGTTTCTATGCAATTATTAAGTCGAACTGTGCATGATGCCACTTATAAATAAATTCCCTCTTAGAAACCTGAAATCTGATTACAAAGCAGTTTTCTGTGTCATATTGTTTTCCTCTTTTATTCATATAGATTATATAATTTTTATAAAAATAATATCTCCTTCTCCCTTTTAATTATTTTTATTTATTTTATTTCTTAAATTTACACGCTTCCCTAAAGCACATAAAAGCTATCAACAGTGAAAGGGTGATTTTTCTGCTTAATGTGCAATCATATTCCTTTACTTGGATTACCATAACTAGTTAGCTGGTTATGCAGAAAGTCTATGCTAAAAGAATGACTTCCTGCTCCCTGTTTAATATCTTTCAGGGAGGCAAATATAAATTTAACTTTAAGGAGATTTCACCTAAAACCATGTTCAAGCCATTTTAAAAATAGTTTCTGTTGTGTATGCATAAAGATTAATAAAGTGTGAGCTTGGAGTAAGTGCAGGGTTCTGGCCCTGCACTTCTGATTGGCTGTTAAGCAGCCGGACCGGATTGGTCTGTTCCAGGGAATCCGATTGGCCCTTAACAGAGAGTTCCTATTGGTTATAAGAGCTAGCGCTCCTAGCTCGTTACTGGTTAAAAGTTACAGGGTTTGCCTATATAAGGCGAGTTTAACTGCTATTGAAATGAGGAAGTCACAATGTAAATAAAGAGCTGAAGTTCACCGTTCAAAGGCTTGTCTCCATTCTTTCTTGCCCATGCTCAAAACTTAACACTGGTGATGAGGATGGGATTTGGAGATACCTGAACCAACGAAACTTCAAAGAACACCGAGCACGTGACAGACGACGCCAACAACGGAACCATGTCCGGTGGCATCATACCACCCGCTCCGTTCGATCCAGCACAGGAGGACTGGGAGTCCTACATGGATCGCTTCCAAATGTTTTAGAAACCAACAACTTAAAGGACGCCACACCAGGAAAGAAACGGGCAGTGTTCCTAACGCATTGCGGTCCAACCGTATTTAAGATGGCTAAAGCACTAGCCAAACCCCGAGAAGTGAAGGCCATGGATTGGGATGACCTCGAACCTATCCTACGAGATCACTACGCACCGACCGTGCCTACGCTCGAGTTTTATCAGAGGAGCCAGCGAAAGGGAGAAAGCATGGCCGACTTCATAGCAGACCTCCGAAATCTGCGAGGCCTCTGTGGATTCGCCAATTTAGAAAAAGCACTAAGAGATCGCATAGTTCTGGGACTAGATGCACCAAGTGTCCAAAGCAAGCTGATGGCGAAAGACGACATCAGCCTCGCCGACGCCATCACCGGTGTTACTGCAGCAGAAGCAACCCAGAAGTCGGCTGCACAACTACACCGAAACCGCGCTCCGGTACTTCCACCAACAAGCAACATTTTATCCAGGTCGGAAGGACAGCATACAACAATGCACCATGAGGAACTCTCTTCGTCATCAGACAGTGACGAAGAAGGGGTCCATCGACTGCGGTCCGACCAGGACCCTCACCCGAAGCCCTTACGCCCTTGCGCTGGCTGTGGAGCCAACCATGCCAGGTCTGAATGCAAATTCTGCGACGCACTCTGCCACGAGTGCGGGAAACGAGGCCACATCGGACGGGTCTGCCGCAGCTTGCCAGGACCCAGCCAGGCCTCAAAAGGGGCTAACTATCTTTTCTTGAACATTCTTGCTATTCTTGTCGGAGGAAAGTGCTGGAAATGTCATCAGATACCCGGCTCGTATTACCATATGTGGTGGACTTGTGAGGATGCTAGAAAATATTGGACTATAATTCGCATGTGGTTGGAAAAAATGACAAAGAAACATATAGACTTGAAACCAGAGATCTTCTTATTGAGAATTTTACCTGATATATATAGTAAAGATTTGAAATACCTGATTGTAAATGTATTAACAGTGGCCAGGATTGTATTTGCTAAAAATTGGAAGAATGAGAAAATACCATTATAGGAAGAAATTATTAAGAAAATATTGGAATGTGCTGAGATGAGCAGATGACATTTGAAATTAGAGAGCAAGAGGATAAACAATTTTATGAAATTTGGGATCTTTTTTATAAATGGCTAGATGATAAAATACGACAATAGAATATTTAGAAGGTTAGATAGTAAGGAATATCTTTATTTTGCTATTATTTTGTTATTTGACATTATATTTATAAAGGGTTTTTTAGGATTGATTTGATATGATTATATGATTTGTTATAGAGTAAACTGGTTTAAAGTATTGTTAGCTCATAAAGCATGAATGATTAAAAATATAGTCAAAAACTTCTTTTTTTTAGTGATATTAGGATATATAAGTTTGGATTGACAATATGAGTTATTATGTAACATAATTGTAATTGAGATTACAGAATGAATGCACAAAAATGATGAACCAACTGACACACTGGATGTACATATGAGAGTTGATGTTTTTATGTTTTGTTTGTCTTGTTTTGTTTGTAGAAAATTAATAAAATCTTTTTCAAAAAAAAAAGGGGCTAACTATCGTCAATCGACAGGAAACTGTCCTGTACGGCGAGAGCCAGTAAACCACTCCTACAGAAATCGAGCTTTGCAGAGAGAAGAGGCTCACCATACTATCACTATCAGTCACGCCTCAGCCTTGGACACTAAGAAAATCCGAGCCACGGTAACCATCGAGAACCAGCCTTGCCACATGGAAGTCGACTCGGGATCGTCCCTCTCGATGGTGTCCTGGAAGACATCAAGCAACTCATCCCCACAATTCAACGCCAAGATCTCCGCTTCCAACGTCTCATCCTCAAAGACTACCAAGGGAATCGAATCCCCGTCATCGGTTCCTGCCGAGTCCGAGTATCCTTCAAGAGGCACACAGCGTACTTACCTTTAATGGTCATCGATAGAGATAGGCCTAACCTACTAGGCCTCCAATGGTTCGCGCTACTCAGCATTGAAGTGACCGGCATAAATCGAGTCAGTGGCTGTGACTGGGAGGAAGATCTTATCTATGAGTTCAGGGACGTCTTCGCGGACAGCTTAGGCGAGTACAAGGGGACCCCGATTTCATTCAGCCTTGATCCAAAAATAGCTCCCATTCGTCTAAAGCCCCATCCAGTTCCGTTTGCCTTAAAATCGAAAATCGACGAACAACTCGACAAACTGATAGCTCAGGGGGTGTTAGAACCCATCGATCACTCCCCTTGGGAAACCCCTTTGTAACACCCATTAAGCCAGACGGGTCAATCCAAATTTGTGGGGATTACCGGGCCACTTTGAACCATGCCCTGCAGCAGAACGCGTATCCAGTTCCGGTGGTGCAGCATCTTCTCCATTCCCTGGGGGGCGGGAAAGTTTCCGCTAAATTAGATTTAGCTCAGGCATATCAGCAATTACCGGTAGATGAAAAAACGGCACAGGCCCAAACTATTGTGATGCACCGAGGTGCCTTTAAATGTACCTGGCTGCAATTTGGAGTTAGTGTAGCCCCGGGGATTTTTCAGAGCCTTATGGAAAGGTTATTGCAAGGAATTAAGGGCGTGGTCCCCTATTTTGACGATGTATTAATTGCAGCCCCTACAAAAAAAATCTTACAGGACCGGTTAAAATTAGTCCTAAAAAAATTCCAAGAGGCCGGTCTTAAGGTTAAAAAAAACAAATGTAAATTGTGTACTGACAGTGTTGAGTTTTTAGGGTACCTGATTGATAGCCAGGGCATTCACCCTACCGAAAGTAAACTAAAAGCGATAAAAAACGCTCCCAGGCCACGAAATAAGGCCCATCTCCAGGCGTTCCTAGGCCTCATCAATTTTTATAATGTATTTTTGCCACACGAAGCAACGGTCGCTGAACCATTACACCGGTTGTTAGATAAAAAAGCAAATTGGCTATGGGGTTACTGTGAAGAACAGGCGTTCCGAAATGTTAAAAAACTGCTTACTTCTGACTCTATACTCATGCAGTATAATGAGACTTTGCCGTTAGTTATAACCTGTGATGCATCACCTTTCGGGGTAGGCGCCATTTTGAGCCACGTACTGCCTAATGGGAATGAAGCCCCTGTTGCATATTTTTCAAAGATTCTTTCAAAAACTGAGCGAAACTATGGACAAATTGATAAGGAAGCCCTCTTAATTGTCTCAGCTGTGAAAAGATTCCATGAATACGGTATGGCCGGGCTTTTACTATTGTGACTGACCACAAACCATTATTGGGGATAATAGCCGGAGATAAGCCGACTCCTTACATATTATCCCCTAGGATGACCTGATGGTCAGAATTCTTAGCTGCTTATAACTATCGGCTGCAATACCGCCTGGGGAAAGCCATTCCCCATGCCGACGCATTGAGCCGAGCACCACTTCCAGAGACTCTTGACGATCCTGCACCAACGGTAACCACGTTGCAAATCGAAGCACTCAACTTGCCGCCACTAACTGCCTGAGATATTGTGAGAGAAACCAAACACGACCTAGGCTGGGTAAAACGTGGATGGCCATTGGACCAGTTATCAGATGACTTCACACCATTCAAGACTCGATAAACCGAGCTCTTCTCCCAGAAAGGCTGTGTCATCTGGGGTGATAGAGTCGTTATCCCAGAATGACTCCAGAAAGCGCTGCTGAGAGCCTTGCACGATGGCCACCCCGGCATCGTGAGAATGAAAGCCCTTGCGCAAAGCTACGCATGATGGCCGGGCATTGATAAGCAAATTTAACAGTGGGTTAAAGCTTGTCCCAAATGCCAAGAAGTCAGCAACACCCCACCAAAAGCCATGCCTACTGAATGGGAGACACCATGTGGACCCTGGTCCCGAATTCACCTGGACTTCGCGGGGCCAACCAAAGGCCACACCTTCCTGCTTACCATTGACGCCTACTCGAATTGGCTCAAAATCCATCACATGACGACTACGACCTCCGAGGCGGTCATCAAAATCTTAAACAGACTCTTTGCAACTCACGGGTTACCAGACGTCCTGGTATCCGATAACGGCCCTCAATTTACCGCACTAGCATTCGAGCAGTACCTCGCTGACCGCGGCATTCGCCATGTGCTCACCTCGCCGGCACACTCCGCGACCAATGGCAAAGCAGAACGCATGGTCCAATTTGTGAAGAAAACCTTGCAAAAGGTAGACTACGACAACATTGACGACAAGGTCAATCAAATCCTCTTCTTGCAACACATCACCCCATATAGCGTCACCAACAAAACCCCCACCAAACTGCTAATGGGACGAAAGCTCCGCTCCCACCTCGACCGGTTGAACCCAGCTTACGAACCGGAGAAACCACTAGGATACAGCGGCCACTGTCGTATCTTCCAGGTAGGAGACCTGGTATATGCAAAAAACCTATCGGGCGACCCGTTGTGGGTGGAAGCGACAGTAGTACGTGTAACCGGCCCCAGATCCTACCTTGTACAATGCCTTAACGATAAACTTTGGAAACGGCATATCGATCAATTACAATCGCGGCTTCCAGCAGCCAGTCCGCAACTCCCCTATGACCAAATTGGGGGGGGGGGAGGTACGGAAGAAGATGAATTCCTAGGAAACCCATTCGAAGGAAACGATGATTTGATAGAAACTCAGGAAGCGGAGCCGGAGGGAGAAACGGTTGCACCTCAGGGAATTGCAGAGAATGTGGGCAATGACATAGAAGTGAACTCTGAACCAGAAACAGCCCCACTGCCAAACAACAATCTACCTCACCTTGATTGCAGCCAGCTGATACAATGGAAATCAAAGAGACTAATAAGACAACCGTCCTGTCTAAGGGACCATGTAACTGCGCCCTGCAAATAAGAAGCCAGGGGGAAGGGGTGTTGTGTATGCATAAAGATTAATAAAGTGTGAGCTTGGAGTAAGTGCAGGGTTCTGGCCCTGCACTTCTGATTGGCTGTTAAGCGGCTGGACCGGATTGGTCCCTTCTGGGGAATCCGATTGGCCCTTAACAGAGAGTTCCTATTGGTTATAAGAGCTAGCGCTCCTAGCTCATTATTGGTTAAAAGTTACAGGGTTTGCCTATATAAGGCAGGTTTAACTGCTATTGAAATGAGGAAGTCACAATGTAAATAAAGAGCTGAAATTCACCGTTCAGAGGCTTGTCTCCATTCTTTCTCGCCCATGCTCAAAACTTAACAGTTTCCCTTGGTTGCAACAAATGGATTCTTTCCATTAAGCTATGAGCATTTCTAGAGTGTCATTATGTGTAGTTAAGGATACCTGACTACTTCAGATGTCCTAATCACTTGTCCATTATATGGTAGCTCATCAAGGGCTCAATACATAGAAATATTGCTTCACAAAAATGAAATACTAGTTTTCAAAGAAACAAACAAAAAATGATTCTATTTTGGGGGTTCCGGTTTCGCGTGGCTTCGGGGCAGCAGGAATTCGTGACAGCTCGCGATTCCTGTTGTGCTAGCCGCCGAGGTACCCCCCAATCCAGATGGGTCAGGGGGATATGGCTGCCCTATAGGGACAGCTGAAGAGAGAGGGGAGTCGGACAGGGGGTTGGGGGTGTCGCAGACCCCCTCCTCCTCCGGAAAAACCCCTTTTTGCCAAGGCGGTGGAGCGGCGGTCAGCAATGGCCGCCACGAAGAAGCCAGCAACCGGGTAAGATTGCGCTGGAGGAAGTAAGAAGAGTGAAAGTGCTGTCTGAGCCGGGTCAAGTAACATCTTTCAAATTTGTTGGAACTGAGCTGTTTGAATTGCTGGAGGATACATTGTATCCCTAAGAAGATTGAAAGCGGCGGAGAAGCTGTTAAAGGGAACTTTTTTTTTTCTTCACTCTCCCACCCCATGGAAACAGCAGATATGTTTGGACATATTGGACATTGAAAGTGAATTATTCTGAAAGTTGAAGCTAAGGGACAAAAGGGTTTCTGGACATTGAAAAACTTAAGAAATTGGAAAACCCTTATTAGAGGTATGGATTTCTGATTATTTAAAATTGATATTGCAAGTGGGAAGGGAGAGGAAAAAAAATTGGAGCAGAAGCTGAAAAAGCAGGAGATTGCCTAGAATCCCAAAGAAAGGTATATGGTAATTGGACCTCTTTGATTAAACATTAACCCCAGAAAGAGAAAGAGAAGAAGGAAGAAAAGTATTAATTTTTGGAATTTTTTTTTTTGAATTATTTTTGATTAAAAATATTTGTGGTTGTTTTGGGAAAAGTTTCTTTTTTCATGATGGCATCGCTTGTGGATGAACTAAAGACTGAATATCAAAAATATAAAAAGGAAGATACTTTGGGCACTTTGTTTCAATTCTTAGAAATGGCGTTATGTACTTATGAAAAGTTGACTACGCAGCAGAAGGACTGGGACAAAGAAGAAGAGAAAGAAGAAGCCATCTTTGATGAACAATGAGTTCTTTCCGGGGAGGAGGAGAAAAAGGATAAGAAAAAGGGGATTTTAAGAATTATAAAAACAACCAAAGAAGAGAAAAATGAGCGGAAAGGTGGAGGCAAGGTTAGAAAGCAAAGGAAAGGGAGTAAGAAAAGGGAGGAGGAAAGACAAGGGGGTAAAAAGGGCAAGGAGAAGAATAAGCAAGAGAGAAAGGGGGGGAGGAGAAGCCTCAATGGGGGGAAGCAAGATCTAAAGAAAAAAAGTTTA
Organism: Hydrophis major; assembly: GCA_033807585.1. NCBI lineage: Eukaryota > Metazoa > Chordata > Lepidosauria > Squamata > Elapidae > Hydrophis > Hydrophis major. The sequence continues at coordinate 35,340,353 of CM066343.1, read as the reverse complement.
TTCAGAGACAATGGGTAAATTTAATTTAGGATAAAAGAGGGATTCTGGAGGGTACATAAGATTGTGTTTTTTATATGTGTATTTAGAGTATAAAATTCATTGTGTAATTTTAGAATTTATTAAACAGAATCCCAAGAAAAATTGTCATATGAAGTATTTTTAAGTTAGGGTAATGAGTTATAGACGTTACTCCAATTGGTGTATAGAAGTATAATAAAAGAAAAAAGATGAATGGATAGTTGGAAATAGAACAGACAAAGAATATTATTGAAAATGGTAATAAGATATGAAAGGATATATAAAGGTTTTGTTATGTTTTGTTTTGTTTTGGATTTTGTATATTGAAAAAAGGCAAAAAAAAATTTTAATTAATAAATAATTTGGATGAAAAGGAGAAGTTGGGATAAGATATGAAGTTAAATAGATAAAGTATTGATACTATAATTTGGAATTGTTATGTTCTATTGGTTTTCTTCTTTTATTATTTTTTCTTAGAAAAGAACTTATAAGCTGTTATGCCTTGTGCATTGTTTATATAAAATTGATAAAAATGGTATATATATATATATGAAAATGATAATAAGATATGGAAGGATATATAAAGTGAATATGATGTTTGAATTTGTGTCTGTGTGAAGAGTTTCAACCCGGGATCAGACAACCTTCAGAAAAGATCTTTTAGTTTTGTTTATGTTTTATTGTGTTTTCTGTAAAATTAATAAAATTTGTTTAAAAAAAAAAAAAGATTCTATTTTGTTCAGGACCCAAATATATATCTAGTCATATGAACTGTTAAGTTGATAGGATATCTTATACAGCACAAATTGAGTTTATATTTAAAAGTAATTAATTCACTTAAATGCCTACTGTTTCCTATCTCTAAAATTCATTTCATTATATATCTTGCATTATTTTTTACCATATCCCATTTTATTTTACTGTTTTATCTCCTCTAATTTTATTGTATTTTACTGTGTCTGATCCTCATTTTAATAATATGGTCCACTGAATAATTAGTAGAGATTACTACTATGGTTTGAACTGGGATGATTTTGCACTGGAACTAACTAACTAACTAAATACTATTTCATTACTTCAATAGTTAAACACTGATTACTTTATTACCTCAAAACATAACTTTTCTACCTCATGGCCTATACCAATGATTAGATAATGATGTCTCTAAATCAATTTCTATAAAATAATTAATTTTTCAATTGATTAATTGATAAATTAATCAATTAATTTATTTTTGATATATTAGTGTGGTTAAAATGTTTAGTGCAAATAGTGTGATTACTGATCAGTGTAAATGATCAGTGATTTATATAATTTAATTGATTAGTAAAATTAGTGATTTTGTGAATTTAATTGATCAGTGTGATTAGTGATTAGTATAATTATTTGATTAGGCTGATTGTATTTAGAACTTAGTGTAATTAATTGATTAAGCTGATTGTTGCTTAGTGAAATTATTTTACTAGGGTTATTATTGTATTTTATTAATTAGTGTGATATTGGCTATATTGATTACCCAAATATCTTGTTTGATTGAACAAATTGATCAACGTACCATCTCAACAACTCTTCTGTCGTGTCCGTTGGTAAGGAGACCAGGAGGCGGTGACTAGGTTTCAGCTCTTTATTGGTCCCCGGAACCGATCTGGATCCAAGGGAAAAAACAGCGGCTTTTTATTCTCAAGCCGCGGTGGCCGCGGCCAATGGCACCACTTTGAATCTCCCACGATTCATATCCACCAATCACGGGAGATTCTTAGCGGGCCAATCAGCGCGGCTCGCTGAACCAATCAGATCGCCCCGCGCTTTGGCCAATCAAAGCGCGGGGTTTCAAGAATGCTAATGAATGTACAGAACACCCCTCCCCTCTTGGTTTGGTCCTTCGTAATGTAGTCCCGTAGGTAGACGGGGCTCTGTACTTGCCTACTGGACCTGTGCAGGTCAGTCGTGGGTTGGCTCCCGGCCAGTTCGGTCAGGTTCTCTGTATCTCTCGGACTTGTCGGTGGAACCGCCTGGTATGCCTTGCCAGGCCGCTTGTCACAGCTCCCTCCCGGTCTACCTGGGCTGGTTGAGCTGCAGTTTTTGCCGCTCCCACCTGGTCTTTCCGGGCTAGTCCAGCTGGCCTGGCTGCTTCTTCCTGGTGAGGTTCTGAGCTGGCTGCTTGCTGGTGAGTATGGCTGATTCCTTTCTTTTGAGTTTTGGTACCCGGGGTATTCCCTCCCTTCTTGGTTTGTGTTAAGGGGGTAGGTTATATCTGGTTGAGTGTCGGTTGTGTTTCTTGTGGCTGTCCTTGATCTTAATTGATGTGGCATTTCCACGCTCATCCATCGGTTGTTTGTAGCTGGTATGAGCAGGGACCTATCAGTTGGGTTTTGGTTGCTGGTACCCATAGTGGGTCTCCGGTTAGGTTCTTTGCGTAGACGGTGTCACCTGGTGCAAAGGATCGGTACTTGCTAGATGAGTTTGGGGGTTTTTCCAAGTTGTATGTGGGGTGCAGTCTATCAAGTGGGGACCTTATTTTCCTCCCCATTAGTAGCTCTGCTGGGCTTTTGTTTGTTGCCGTGTTCGGGGTTATGTGTTGTATGAAAAGCATTTTATTTATTTTGTTTTGGATCTCCCCGTGGTCTATTTTCTGGGTGGTTTTTTTTGTGAATTGAACCATCCGTTCCACCCTTCCATTCGCTTCCAGATGCGCCAGGGCTGTCAGTGTGTGTCGTATGCCCCGTTCCGCTAGGAATTTTTCAAATTCCAGCGAGGTGAATTGGGGCCCGTTGTCCGACACGATGACATCTGGGAGGCCGTGTGTTGCGAAGAGTTTGCAAAGTTCCTTGGTCACAGCCTCTGTGGTGGTGGTTTTCATTTTGCTTATCTCCAACCAGTTGGAGTAAGCGTCTACGGTTATTAGGAATGTATGTACCTTTGTGGGCCCGACGAAGTCTATGTGGATCCTAGACCAAGGTTCCCCTGGGGGTTTCCCATTCTAGGATCAGTGCCGTGGGTGGGCTTGGTCTGGTTTCTTGGCAGCGTTGACACCTTGCCACCCAAGCCTCGATTTGTTTATCCATCCCTGGCCACCAAGCGTAACTCCTGGCCAGGGCTTTTGTTCTAACTATGCCCGAGTGCCCCTTGTGTAACAACTCCAGTACCTTCCCTTGCAGTTTTTCTGGGATAATCACCCTTTCCCCCCACAGTACATACCCTGTTTGTAGTGAGAGTTCTGTTTGCTGGTTCCGGAATGTTTTGAATGTCTTGTCGTTGTCCTTTTCCGGCCATCCTTTCTCTATCCAATGTAACATCTGCTCCAGATGTTTGTCTTTATTAGTTCCTCGGGCAATGTCTGACGCAGTTATGGGTAGATTGGGCAGAGTCTCTATGCTGAGGGTGGTCGTCGTGGGTGCTGGGTCGGTGTCTAGCTCGGGTAGCGGTGAGCGGCTCAAAGCATCTGCGTGTGTGATCGTCTTACCGGGTCAGTGTGTGAGCCGGTAACTGTAGGTGGCAAGGAATTCGGACCACCTTGTCATTCTAGGAGATAGAATGTTCGGGGTGGCCCTGTTCCCTGTGAGGATTCCCAGCAGCGGCTTGTGATAATGGTGATAATGGTGAACATCCGGCCATAGAGGTACACGTGGAACCTCTTCACTGCGGCGACGATAGCCAGGGCCTCTTTGTCCAGCTGATTGTAGTTTCTCTCTGGTTTGGTGAGAGTCCTTGAAAAGAAGGCGATGGGTGCTTCTTTTCCATCGGGGAGAGTGTGGCTGAGGATGGCGCCGATGCCGAAAGGTGATGTGTCGCATGTGATGGCTAGTGGTAGGGTCTCGTTGTATTGGATGAGGACAGCATCCGAAGTGAGCAGGTCCTTGGTTTTCCTGAAGGCGGCTTCCTCGCGTTTCCCCCAAGTCCAGGTAGCCGCCTTGTCCAAGAGCCTATGCAAAGGCTCCACCATGGTCGCCTTTTGGGGCAGGAAAACAATGTAAAATTTAAGCAGTCCCAGAAACGCCTGCAGTTCCATTTTAGTCCTGGGTGTGTGGGCCTCTTTCATGGCTTTAATTTTGGTTTCAGTTGGGTGGATGCCGTGCCGGTCTAGGAGGTACCCCAGGAATTCGACCCGCTCTGTGTAAAATTGGCACTTTTCCCTCTTCACCTTTAGCCCGGTTTCCTTGAATTTGGTTAGCACCTACCTTAGTTGACCCTCTAGTTCTGGCTGGTTGGCTGCCGATACCAGCACATCATCAAAATAGGGCACCACCCCCTTGATGCCTTGTAAGAGTCTTTCCATGAGGCTCTGGAAAATTCCAGGCGCCACGCTGACTCCGAACTGGAGTCGGTTACATCGGAAAGCTCCCCGGTGGGTGACTATGGTTTGCGCCTCCGTGGTTTCTTCGTTGACCGGCAGCTGCTGGTATGCTTGGGCCAGGTCGAGTTTCGCGAAAACCTTGCCTCCCCCCAGTGAGTGTAGAAGATGCTGCACTACTGGGATGGGGTAGGCGCTTTGTTGCAAGGCGCAGTTTAGGGTGGCCTTATAGTCTCCGCAGATTCTCACCAACCCATCAGGCTTGACTGGGGTGACTATGGGGGTCTCCCACCAGGCATGGTCTATTGGTTGTAGGACCCCTTGCTTGACGAGCTTGTCAACTTGCTCGTCAATCTTTGGCCTGAGTGCGAAAGGTACCTGCCTTGGTTTTAGGCGTCTCGGGGGAACGTTCGGGTCTAGGCTGAAAGAGATAGGGGGCCCTTGGTACTCGCCTAGGGTGCCGTTGAACACTTCCTGGAAATCCCGTGCCAGTTGTTGCTCCCAATCAGTCTCGGTGATGTGGTTGATGCCCGTGACTTTGATGCCGAGTGGTGCGAACCATTGCAGTCCCAAAAGGCTGGGTCAGTCTCGGTCCACGATTGTTAGGGGAAGCTTTGCAGTGCGTCCCTTAAATGTTACTCTGAATTGTCCGGTTCCGACTACCGGTATGCGGTTTCCCTGGTAGTCTTTAATGATTAGTCTCTGGTTCTCCAGTCCCTTCTTTTGGATGGTAGGCACCAAGCGTTTGATTTCTTGCCAGGCGACCATGGAGATTCTTGGAACTGGTTTTTGTTATTGCACATGCATAACATTGCGCACATGTGCGACATGTTTGCAGCCTGCTTTTGCCCACCAGGCTAGCCATTGTTGCCTACCTTTTGCTGTGGCAGAGCAAAAACATTACAACTCCCCCTCCCTTCAGGAATTGGTTGAATCTTGTTTCTCTCTGCTGCCCAGGAGCAGTTTCCAAAGGGAAGGGGACTTGCAAGTGTTCTGTCACCAGAATAAAGCAAACTCGGATCCCGGAGTTGAAATCAGCTCTTTATTAATAACCAGTAACTTCAACTGAAGTCGAGCCGTGGCAGCCCTTTTTATAGCGGCTGCTCGCGGCTCGCAACCAAGGCATGTATTTAAATTTCCCGCCGCTTATGCGGCCAATCGAAACCCACTTTTCTTAACCAATCGTTAAGCAATGTTAGCTAACCAATAAGAATGTAGTATTAGAAGTCTATATTTGAATATACTATACCCCTCCCCTCTTGGTTCATTCCAATGTTACGTTACATAGTCACACAGGTAGGCGGGGTTTTTGTGAGTCCTAGTTGACCTGCACAGTTCAGTCTCTGTGCTGGTCTCAATCGGTTTGGAGAGGCCTGCTGTCCTTTCTGCTCTTCTTTAAGAATTCTCCTGGAAGGGTGCCTCAGCCATGCTGCTCCCGCCGTGCCTTGTTGGGTTGATTGTATTAAGCCTGGGTTCCCCAACCAGGGTTAGAGACAAGCTAAACAGAATCTGCAGCATTAGTCAGATAGGCATACAGATAAATGTGTGAGATAAGTTTGTATGTTAGTTAACATACAGTAAAAATAACAGATACGCTTGTGTTATCAAAAATATAGTTTATTCCACTTAGAGTTTTATAGCATAGTCAAAATAACAGTCCATTAGTCATGTATCATTTTTAGTCAGTCCATTCAAGGATATTCAATTAACAAAGTCCATGTAGAATATCCAATGTCAGTTCACCTACAATAAATCAGTTCTCTCACAGTTGATAAATCAACAGTCCTTTCTCTCTCCCATTCCAGTAGGGGAAAAACGCAGTCTTCAGTCTATCCAGTAATGAGGGATCATCAAGCCAGAGAGAGCAAGCTGCCGTGCCTTGCTTCTTTTATGGTGCTTTTACAACCACTCCCTTAATTACATTCTTACAGACACTTTAACTAACAAACCATGATTACATATTTATTATTTTACCTAAACCAGTTAGGGTAAACAATGTTATTCCTAACATTCTCCCCTTTTAGGTAATAATAATATTATAACTATTTACATCTTTAAATCATATTTGTTACAACTCTCTTTAAACTTAATTACTCCTTGAGCTTTTGTAAAGTGGTCTGCAATGTTTTCTTCTGTCATGCAGTATTCCAATTTAATTAGCTCATTCTTTACAGATTCTCTAACATTTAAGTATCTTAAATCAATATGCTTTGATCTAGTTTTTACAGCAATATTAGTAGCTAACTTTATGGCTGCCTGGTTGTCCTTGTACACAATAATGGAATCTTTAACAGTTATACCCATGTCTAATAATAACTGTTTGTACAAAATTAAGTCAGTGCATAGTAATGACAGACATGAAAATTCCACTTCCATCGTGGACAAGCTGATATGCTGTTGTCTGATTGACCTCCACCCTATCAGTGTCTTACCAAATAATATAGCCATCCCAGATGTTGATTTTCTAGTGTTTATGTCAGTTGCAAAACTTGCATCTGCATAGGCACTAAGATTCAAATCATCCTTTGGTTCTATATACAATGCATGGTTCATTGTTCCTTTAAGATATCTTAAAATTCTCTTTAATGATTGCCAATGACATTGATGTGGATCTGAATTAAAACGTGCCAGCTGATTAACACTATAAGCTATATCTGGTCTTGACCAATTGCTTATATATGATAAGCTACCAATCAAAGATTGATATATAGACTTATCAAATTTGGGAATTTGATCATCAGTTTGGCAAACTTCCTGACTCATTGGAGTCTTTGCCGGTTTACAAAGTTCCATTTTATACGTTTTAATTAATTGGCAAATTTTATCTTCTTGAGATATCTTAAATCCATTTTTTGTTTTGTTAATTGTCAATCCTAGATACTTTTTAATTTCACCTAAATGCTTTCATTTTATCTTTTTAGCTAATAATGATATAATCTCATTAGCTTCATTATTAGTCTTAGTTATCAAAGCAATATCATCTGTAAATAATAACAATAATGACACCGTTCCATTATTTTCTCTTTTAAACACACATGGATCTGCTAAACCAGATTTAAAACCTATATTGTTTAATTCTTTCACAATATATTGGTTCCACTCAAAGCCAGATTGTTTCAACCCGTAAAGACTCTTTTTGAGTTTCCAACAATCATTACTATTTACTTTATTTTCTTTTATAATAACTGGCTTCTTCAAATATATAGTGTGCTGCAATGGTGAATGCAAATAAGCAGTTTCTACATCCAAGTGGTTAATGACATAGTTTTTCTTAGCTGCCCACACTAAAGCTGCTCTCAAAGATGTTGCTTTAAGACTTGGTATGAAAACTTCATCGTAATCAGATGCAGTTTGATTAAATCCTTGAGCTACCAACCGAGCTTTATGGGAAACAGTCCCATCATTTCCAGTTTTTACTTTAAATATCCATTTGCACCCAATGGATTTTTCTCCTGGAGGTAATTTAGCATCTTCATATACTTTCATTACCTTTAATGAATTTAGTTCTTTTTCCATTGCCTTTTGCCAATTTTCCTGATCCTTAGCAGGATACATCCTAAGTTCATCTACACTAGTTGGAACTTTAGTTACTTGGCAAACTATACTTGCTTGATACCTATCAGGTGGTCTAGTTACACGTGTAGTACATCTAGGTATTACAGGACTTACAGGTGGACTTTCATTTATTAACTGTTCTTGATTATCTAACTCTTCCTGATCAACTGTTTCCTCTTGTTCTGGTCCTATTTGTTCTTCGTGGACTTCTTCTTTTATTGGACTCTTTGTCAGGCTGTGCTCCCTTTAGATCCCAAGAAAGAAATACTCAAACTCCATGGTGTAGAGCAAAGTTATCCTTTTACTGGAAAATAAAGTGGAAGCTACAAATCAATTCCGAAACTGAGAAATTGGTGGGTAGAATCCACATACAAAGAATTAGGTTTGTTCCCACCCCCCAAAGTTCAAATTATTCTTCCAATTAAAACTTCTGAATAAGCTCATGTGGTCATCTCCAGATGGTGATGAGGTGTCTTGTCAAATGACCTTGACATATTTTGATAAAAGTTAGCAGTTGCGCAAAAGAGGACAGAAGATAGCCAAGAAACGGAAAGTTAAAGAAAAGAATCCCCCCTCCCCTTGCTAGCCCAGCAAGGAATGCAAACACCTCCAGTCTTCTTCCCTAGCAAAATCGCCCCTCCCACTGTTGTCATGACAGCCCAGAGAAATAATGAAATAATAGCAGAAAAGCAACAGAGGAAGGTATCTTGAGGGTTGACACTCTTCTTATAACTAGTCTGATATTTTGTAGGGTTCAATAATTACTTCGTTATTTAAATCTTGCTCTAATCTATTCCATCCTACATGTTCTAGGAATTTAGCACTAGCACTGGTGTAAACTCTAGATGTACCTGGTTCCCAGAATCTATAAGATCTGTGATTAGATTCATATCCTACAAAAAATAATCTTTTAGCTCTATGCTGTCCTTTGTGTCTAAGTTGTGTAGGGATATGCACCCATGCTGGTGCTCCAAATGTGTGCATGTAACTTAAATCAGGTTTTGTACCATGCCACAGTGTGAATGGTAATTCACCTGTTGTTGAATTAACAACATTATTTAATATATGATTACCACACATTATTGCTTCTCCCCATAAATTGTCAGGTAATTCTGAATCAGACAACATAGTACATGCCATTGATTGTAGTGTTTGGCCTCGTCTCTCTATAAAGGCATTATGTTGTGGCTTATATGGTGCAGACTTTTTATGTTGAATACCTAACATTCTAAGTCTATTCTGGAATTTATTATTTGTAAATTCCGCACCATTATCTGTTATAAGAGTTACTAATTTCTTTTTAGTTTTTCTTTCAGCAAATTTTATCCAAATAAATAGATTTAGATACGTTTCAGTTTTGCTCTTCATTAAATAGCAAAACCCATATCTAGAATAGTGATCCATTATACTTAATATATATCGAGCTCCTCCTACACTTAGTTTTTTTGGACCTATTAAATCTGCAAATACTACCTCTAAAGGCTCTTTGGTAGTAAATCCATCAACTCTATTTGCTGGTATGACCTTGCTTTTGCTTTGATTACAAGCAAAACATTACAAATACTTATTACAAGGTTTCAAACTTATTCCTTTAGATAGGTGAACAGTTCTCTTAAGCATTTTAAAATTTAAATGCCCTAGCCGTTAGTGTAACAAGTGAATACATTCATCATGAGGTTTCTTATTATCATAAACTGTGTTAGCCACCTCTAAATCATTATCATTTAAAACATATAATTCACCTCTTAAAGATGCAGTAATTTTCTTATCTTCTTTTTCAATTATGCAGTTATCTCCCTTAAAGGTAACTACATGTCCTAGTTTAACCAAAATTCTAACTGAAATTAAATTAAACTTAAGTTGTGGTACATATAACATTTTTACATTCTCTTTTATGAAAGAACAATATGCTATACCTTGACCTTTAGCTTTCAGTTTCCAGCCATTGGCTAACGATATCTGCTGTGTACTCTGGGAAATTTTAATAATATTTTTGTTATCATTTGTTATACAGTGGGATGCTCCACTGTCAACCACCCATAAAATATTTTTTACAGCTCCGTTAATATACATGGCTAACTCTAAATTTTTATTTTTATTTTGGTTACTTTTAGTATTCTGGCCAGCGTTCTGGCGCTTTGCTTTTTTTACAAAATCTTGCCAAATGTCCTCTTCCTCCACAATTAAAACACTTTTTAATTGCGTATGCAGTAGGAGATTCAATATCTTCTTTTTGAGGTTGCTCCCTCCTTAACTGATCTCTTTCAAGTCTTCTTCTTGCCTCTTCAATCAATCTGCCAGTTATATCAGTTAAAGTTAAACTTTCCTTAGGCAAAATTTCAAGGGAAGTGACGTAGTTATCATAACTTTCATCTAGTGAAGATAGAATTATGTAGACTTGGTGTAGTTCAGAGAAAATAAGTTCTTTCTCGTGCAGTTCTTGAAAAATACTTTTTATAGTTTTCAAATGACTAAGCATATCACCATTCGTTTGGAGATGCATCCTGAAAAGCTTCTGTGTTAGATTTATGTGAGCATCAACGTTATTTCGAACATAAATCCTCTTCAGCTTCTGCCAACACCCAACAGCCGTTTGTTCTCCGCGGATATGAACAAGTTGCTGGTCAGATAGTGTTAGTCCTATTATGCAAAGAGCTTGTTCATTCTTCTGTTTAAAGTCTTCTATCTTTTGTCTATCTTCCTCAATCTCTGGATCCCATTCCTCTATGTTTGGTGGATTTTCAATTATGTTCCACAGACCTTCTCTTCGTAGAAGTAGACTACATTTCATAGACCATGATACATAGTTTGTTCCATCCAGCTTGGATATAAGGGACAAACTTTGTAGATTGACTTGTGCCATGTTTTCTTATATGGATATAAAACTATAATTAATAAAACACAGCTGTCTGTTTACTGTAACGTATAACAACACAAACTCTCACTTTTTACATAAATCTGTTTTATCCTAGTTAAACTGACTTTGCAGCCTCTGGGCCCATAACCAGTGTTAAGCCTGGGTTCCCCAACCAGGGTTAAGGAGACAAGCTAAACAGAATCTGCAGCATTAGTCAGATAGGCATACAGATAAATGTGTGAGATAAGTTTGTATGTTATCTAACATACAGTAAAAATAACAGATACTCTTGTGTTATCAAAAATATTATTTATTCCACTTAGAGTTTTATAACATAGTCAAAATAACAGTCCATTAGTCATGTATCATTTTTAGTCATTCCATTCAAGGATATTCAATTAGCAAAGACCGTGTAGAATATCCAATGTCAGTTCACTTACAATAAATCAGTTCTCTCACAGTTGATAAATCAACAGTCCTTTCTCTCTCCCATTCCAGTAGGGGAAAAACGCAGTCTTCAGTCTATCCAGTAATTAGGGATCATCAAACCAGAGAGAGCAAGCTGCCGTGCCTTGCTTCTTTTATGGTTTTTACAACCAATCCCTTAATTACATTCTTACAGTTAAAGTTACAGACACTTTAACTAACAAACCGTGATTACATATTTATTATTTTACCTAAACCAGTTAGGGTAAACAATGTTATCCCTAACAGATCGGACGGGCGCCGTGGTCTCCCTGCATTGTGTGCGGGAAGGTAGAGTCGGCTTGGTTTCTTCTTTCTTGGTGTTCCTTCAGCTCTCTTTTCTCGGAGTCTTCTAAACGTAAATGATATTTATTATTTTTCTCTGGGTTCTTGGCTTCTGGTTGGTGGTTTGTCACTGAACTATTTTCATTTCTTTTATTATTTAAGGGTCCCCCCCCCTGGTCATTTTATTACTGTCCAGGGGTGCTTGGGAAGGTGGTTGCTCCATGTTTTGGGGAATGTCGGTGTTTCTTTCAATGTGTCATGACTGTAGTTGATCAATGTGTCTTTTCCACGATCTACCATCAGTTATTTCTAGTCAATATGAACGAGGGCCTGTGAATTGTGTAATTGTTACCGGTAACCACAGCAGTTCTCCGGTAAGGTTTTTTGTGTATACTAAATCACCCGGTAAGAAAGAGCGGTACTTACTGGATGAGTCTGGTGGCTTTTTCGGGTTGTAAGTGGGGTGCAATCTGTCCAAATAGGAGCGCAGCTTTCTTCCCATTAATAGTTCAGCTGGGCTCTTGTTTGTTGCCATACAAGGTGCTATATGTTGAATGGTGAGCATAGTATTGATTTTTTCTTGCATGTCATTACCGTCAAGCTTTTCTAATGCTCCCTTCATGTAATGAACCATGTGTTCCACCCTTCCGTTCGCCGCCGGATGAGCTGGCACTGTCAAAGCATGTCGGATTCCTTGTTCTGCTAGAAATTGTTCAAAAGGCAAGGCTGTAAACTGTGGCCCATTGTCCAATACTACTACATCTGGTAGACCGTGGGTGGCAAAAAGTTTCTTCAGTTGTTTGGTGACAGCTTCTGTAGTTGTTGAATTCATAATGATGACTTCTAACCAGTTGGAATAGGCATCCACAATTATAAGTATATCCTTTTTAAAAAAAAACAAATTTTATGAATTTTTGAAGACAAACAAAACATAGGACATAAAAGCATAAAACCTCCTTTCTAAAAATTACTTTTAACAAGGCAAATAAAATATCATTTCTAAGGCATAGTTCCACATTGTCACATTTCCATTTAAGCACATATATATCTTTTCCAAATTTCTCATTATTTCTCCCTTCACTTTTATTCAATTATATTTCTTTCTATCAAGGTTTTATTAATTCTCAATCGAATATAGACATTTATACAGCATAGTTCCAAATTATCACATTTCCATTTAAACACCTATATATCTTTTCCAAATTTCTCATTATTTCTCCCTTCACTTTTATTCAATTATATTTCTTTCTATCAAGGTTTTATTAATTCTCAGTCAAACATAAACACCCAAAATACAAAACATAAAACAAGACATAAAAAGATAAAACCTCCTTAGTTATCATTTGTACATGTCTTTTCCAAATTTCTCTCTCTTTAGTTTTATTCCTCCAAGGTTTTTTTAATTCACAATCAAACATAGCTAACCAAAACATAAAACATAAAACTTCTTTTGAAAAGTGGCTTAGCCCCGGGTTACATCTTATTTTACAGACCTAAATCAAATTCATGCTCACCTTATATACCGTTTATATCTTATTGACCATTCTATATTTTCTATATAACTCCTCCCTTCTTTTCACTCTCTTAATTATATTTTGTTTATTTCATCTTATTTCAAAATCATTATGCTTGTATCTTTTGTCCTTTTCCAATCATCTATTTATCTCTTCTCTTTAGCAAAGAATTTCCCCTGTAATCACTTTTAAAGTATGACGCCTTTCTATCTTTCCCCTAAATTAACACTTAAAATAATACATAATTTCCATCCTGATTCTGCTTAGTACATTCTACATGTTGCATTTTAAAATAAAAAAATAATAAACTTATAATATAGTTAAGTATATAATTTCCATTCTAGTTCTGATTCTAATTAATACATTATTTTAGAATAAGAAGATGAAATAGTAAATTTATAATAACATTAAACAATAATGAATTAAACAATAACTAAGCATTAATCATTTTACACATTCTCTTTAATATTTTATTAAATATTGAGATCTATCATTATTAAACATTTTAATATTTTGTTAAATCTTATAATATTCCAATAGACTATTTCAAATGCAAATACTACAATACTAACTTGTGTATTCTTGCAGAATCTTTCTTTAATTATACACTATCTTTTATCCCTTATCTCTAAAAAAAAATCTTCTTTTTGGCATCTTGTTTCAGACTGTGGCTTTTTTTCCCTTTTTGCCTCCCTTTCTTCTCCAGTCTGGTCCTCCCCCCCCCCCAACCTCCACCTTTTTAACTTCCCCTCTCCATTTTAGTTCTCTTTTCAATTGCTTTCTAACATTGTACCTTTTTTTCACCTTATTTTTTTTTTCTTGGTTGTTTTATTGAATCTTAAATTCTCATTTTTCCTTCCTCTCTTCCTATTTTCTTTCTTAATCAAACTTTTTTGTCCATTAAAGATGGCTTCTTCCTTTTCTTCTTCTCCTTCTCCTTCCTCAAGTATTCGCTGGTACGTAGAAACTGCCATTTCTAAAAAGGGGAAGGCAGCTCCCAAAAAATCCTTGCTATTTTGTTCTCTTTCTTTTAATTTTTCATATTCCATTTTTAATTCATCCACAGATAGTGCCATTGTAAATTTTTAAGAACAACCCAGATGTTTTTAGTCTTAAAGTAATTTCCAAATGTCAAAGTTATCAAACAATCCAGACAGACAGAAATTATTTCCTCTTCTTCTCTTTGCAATTTTTCCTCCTGGGGCAAAATCCCAAATATATTTTAAAGCCATATTACAGTTAGTTGCTGGTCTTATAATCTTCAAGGCGTCTCCTCCAACAAATTTTTAAATATTTTTTTTAGTCCTCTCCTTCCCACTTATAACAAAGAACTTATTTTTACCTTAAAGAAGCAGGTTTTTCTGTGCTCATTTGCTTTCTTCATAAGGAAGGGGAGTGAACTTTCCTTCAGCACTTTCGCTGCTGTAACAATCTTTGGAAACAAATGTATCAATCCACAAGTCAGGTTTCTAGGGTGTTTTAAAAGTAACTTAATGTCCCAGTTCAGCCAAGAAAACTTCTTCTATAAAACTTCCTCCTGCACAGTTGAAGATTCCTTTGTGGCTGCCATTTCTGACAGCCGCTCCACGGCCTCAGGAAAAAGGAGTCTAGCCAGCTGGGGAAGGGGGGTGCGATATCCCCAGACCCCTGCCCGGATCTCCTCTGTCTTCCGCTGCCCCTTCAGGGTAGCGACAACCCCCAAATCCAATTGGATCGGGGATACCTCAGTGGCGAGTGCAGCAGGGACCTGCAGAGAAGCGGATTCCTGCCGCCGCCAAAGCCTTGCAACTGGAAGTTCCAGATAAGTATATCCTTTTGTGGGGCCGGCAAAATCCATGTGGATTCTTGACCAGGGACCTCTGGGTGTCTCCCAGTCAAGAACCAGTGCTGAGGAGGGAGTGGGTCTGGATGACTGGCACCTGTTACATGTTTTGACCCAGGTTTCAATGTCTTTGTCTATTCCTGGCCACCAAATGTAGCTTCTGGCCAGGGACTTCATCTTTACCATGCCCGGGTATCCTTCATGTAACATATTTAGAATGTTTTCTTGCAATTTTTTTGGAACGACCACCCGATCTCCCCACAATATGCACCCCTTTTCAATTGACAATTCAGTTTGTCAGTTTTTAAAAGGTTTAAAAGTCTCAGGTTTTTCATTTTCTGGCCAACCCCATCCTACCAGTTCAGTATTCGGGCCATCAGTGGATCTTTAGCTGTTTCTCTTGCGATGTCTGATGCAGTGATGGGCCAATTTGAAATCATTTCAATTTGTAGGGTATATGCTGGGTCGTCATTGTGAGCTGGGAGTGGTGAACGGCTTAATGTGAACTGCGTGGGGTATGGCTTTTCCTGGATGGTAAATGAGTTTGTAATTGTAGGCTGCAAGGAATTCTGACCATCTTGTCATTCTTGGTGACAGGATGTGGGGGTGGTTCTGTCTCCAGCTAAAATTCCCAAGAGCGGTTTGTGGTTGGAAATTAAAGAAAATGTCCTACCATATAGGTATTCATGGAAACGTTTCACCCCCCAGATGGCTGCCAAAGCTTCCCTGTCCAGTTGGCTGTAGTTCCTTTCGGTCTTGGACAGCGTCTTAGAATAAAAGGTGATTGGTGCTTCTCTGCCATCTGGAAGCATGTGGCTAAGTATTGTGCTTATTCCGAAGGGCGACGCATCACAGGTGACAGTCAGAGGTAGTGTGTCACTGTATTGTATCAATACAGATTTTGATGTGATTAAGTCTTTGATTTTTTGGAATGCTGTTTCTTTTTGGTGGCCCCATTTCCAATTGGCTTTTTTATCCAGGAATCTATGCAGTGGTTCCTCTACTGTTGCTTTCTGCGGCAGAAACACATGATAAAAATTAATGAGTCCCCAAAACGCTTGTAAATCAGTTTTGTTTCTGGGTCTGGGAGCTTCTTTTATAGCTCGTTTTTTTTTTTTTTTGTAGGGTGGATTCCCACTTCATCAATAAGGTATCCTAGGAACTCAACCTGATTTGTGGCAAGTTGACATTTTTCTTTTTTAACTTTGAGTCCCGCTTCTCTAAATCTTGACAAGACTGCCCTTAATCAGTCCTTTAGTTGTTTCTTATTTTCAGCTTTTAGTACATCATCAAAGTAGGGAAGCACCCCTTTTAATCCTTGGAGCAGGCATTCCATCAGGCTTTGGAAAATGCCAGGGGCCACGCTGACACCGAATTGTAATCCATTGCATTTAAATGCTCATCTATGCATTACGATAGTTTGCACCTCTGCCGTTTTGGGATCAGTGGGTAATTGTTGATAGCCTGTGCGAGATTGAGTTTCGCAAAGATCCTTCCTCTCCCCAATGAGTGCAGCAGGTGTTGGACTACTGGAATGTACAGCCAGGGAATCTGTGGGGAGTCCAGGTCCCTCTCGGACCTTCAGGCTTTGGCCGCGCCTGGTGGGAGTGATGGGGAAGAAAAGAGGCTTTCCTCTGAACGAATGGATCGCTCACTTTTTTGTAAGGAGATAGTTGGGAGGTCGAATTGCTTAGGTAAATAGAGCAGGAAGAAGTTCATAAATTATGTGGCTGTTTTGCAAAGGCAGGTGAAACGCAAGCGAGTGCCAAAGCACAAAAAACCCAAGCACGGGGAAAGCAGCTGCTCTAACCCCCCCTCAACCACAGCCACCAGTCACAAGAGGAGGAGGATGAAAAAGGTCAACCAAAGGGACACTTCCACCACATGCGCACAGGGGGAGGGAGGGAGAGGTGGCAATGTGTCCTTGAAATGCGCCTGGAGTGGGAAATTTGCTTGGGCAGCTCCGAGGGCAGTGAGAGGAAAGCACACCCAGGCGTTGCCCCAGTCGGATCCAGCAGCACAAGTGGAAGAAACAGTATGTTCTCTCTCCCTATCTCCCCCTATCTCTCTCTCTCTGTGTGTGAGAGAGAGATAGAGACAAAGAGAGGGAAAGATAGGGAGAGGGGCAAAGAGAGAGAGACACACAGAGAGAGAGATAGGGGGGAGAGAAAGTCATAGAGAGACACATAGAGAGAGGGAAAGAGAGGGGGAGAGAGAGAGGGAAAAGAGAAAGAGAGAAAGAGAGAGAAAGAGGGGGAGAGAAAGGGAAAGAGAAAGAAAGAGAGGGAAAAAGGAATCCCACCCCTGGGTGGCTGCTCCCCAATTGACAGAGGAGGAAGGAATAATGGGGTCATATAGAAAGTCAGCATACAGGCATCCAATCCTGGTTGCATTAGGAATCTTTTGTTTACAATATCTGTAAATTTGGAATTTTTCCTTCTGTGATACAAATTCATTTTTGTTAAGAGCATGGAATGTTTGAGTGTTACATTTCTGAAATGTTTTTTGTGTTCATCCATGGAAATTGTTAACTTTGACTGGGTTCGGTTGCCTGATTATTACCTTCAGGTGAATTCTTGAGGTTAAAAAGAGTCGAAATAAATAAAGTTTCTCCATTTACAGTTCCTCATGTCTGGTTTTTGAAGAAAGGATCATTTCTAAAGATGTTATTATTCTTGTAAAATTTGTTTTGTTTCTGTAAGTTCTCTGCAACAATGCCACATACAGAGACACAACAAAGAGAAATAATATCTGGCTATGAGTGTCAGGGGATTAAAAGTATTGAGCCCGAGGCTCCTGTTTTGTCTGCGATCTTGGATTGGGGTTTGAAGGCTATAAAGTCTCCAGTCTCTTTTACATCTACATAACTGCAACTGTTGTTCTTGGTTCTTGTTGTGTATGTACCATAGTTAATAAAGTATGAGCTTAAGGTAAAGTGCAGGGTTCTGGCCCTGCACTTCTGATTGGCTGTTAGGCGGCCAGATTGGATTGGTTAGTTCTGAGGAATCTGATTGGCCCTTAACAGAGAATTCTTATTGGTTAAAAGAGCTAGCGTTCATAGCTCATTATTGGACAATTCTCACAAGAGTTGCCTATATAAGGCAGAATTCACTGTTGTTGTTTAGAGAAGTCACTATGCAAATAAAGAGCTGAAAGTTCACTATTCAGAGGCTGTCTCCATTTACTCCGACCCATGTTCAGTACTTAACACTGGCGACAAGGATGGGATATGGAGACGTCTGAACCGAAGAAGCCAGGAAGCAATACCGAGCACGTGATAGACGACGCCAACAACGGAACCATGTCCGGCGGCATCGTACCACCCGCTCCATTCGATCCGAACCAAGAGGATTGGGAATCCTACATGGATCGCTTCCAAATGTTTCTCGAAATGAATAACTTGAAGGACGCCACACCAGCAAAGAAAAGGGCGCTGTTCCTGATGCATTGCCGCCCAGCCATATTTAAGATGGCTAAAGCACTTGCCAAACCTCGAGAAGTGAAGGCCATGAGCTGGGACAACCTCGAACCCATCCTGGGAGACCATTATGCGCCAACCGTGCCTACACTCGTGAGATGCCACGAGTTTTATCAGAGGAACCAACGAAAAGGGGAAAGTGTGGCCGATTTCGTGGTGGACATCCGAAATTTAGGGGGCCTCTGCGGGTTTGCCAATTTAGAAGAGGCACTAAGAGATTGAATAGTTCTGGGACTAGATGCACTAGGCCTGCAAAGCAAGCTGATGGCGAAAGGCGACATCAGCCTTGCCGATGCCATCGCCGAAGCCACGGCAGCAGAGGTGACCAAAAAGTCAGCTGCACAACTACGGTGAAGCCGCACTCCGGTACCACCACCGACAAGCGACATTTTATCCAAGCCTGAAGGACAGCTTGCGACGACACACCACGAGGACCTCTCTTCGTCATCAGACAGCGACGAAGAAGGGGTCCATCGACTGCGGTCTGACCGGGACCCTCGCCCAAAGCCCTTATGTCCTTGCGCTGGCTGTGGAGCCAACCATGCCAGGGCCGAATGCAAATTCCGCGACGCACTCTGCCATGAGTGCGGGAAACGAGGCCACATCGGACGGATCTGCCACAGTTTACCAGGACTCAGCCAGGCCTCAAAAAGGGCCAACTATCGCTAATTGACAGGAAACCGTCTGTAAGGCGAGAGCCAGTAAACCACTCCTACAGAAATCGAGCTTTGCAAAGAGAAGAAGCTCACCATACTATCACTATCGGTCACGCCTCAGCTTTGGACACTAAGAAAATCCGGGTCATGGTAGCCATCGAGAACCAGCCTTGCCACATGGAGGTCGACTCGGGATCGTCCCTCTTGATGGTGTGTCTTGGAAGACACTCAAGCAACTCATCCCCACTGTTAGGGATAACATTGTTTTACCCTAACTGGTTTAGGTAAATAATAATATGTAATCATAGTTTGTATGTTAAAGTGTCTGCAACTTTAACTGTGGGATAGTAATTTAGGGAGTGGTTGTGAAAGCACTTTAAAAGAAGCAAGACGGCAGCTTGCTATCTCTCTGGCTTTGATGATCCCTGATTACTGCAAGGAAACAAGTCTGCATTGCTCGAACGGGAGAGAAAACAAAGGACTGACTTGTAAGTGAATTGACATAGGATATTTCTACACGGACTTTGCTAACTGAATATCCCTGAATGGACTGACTAAATGATACATGACTATTGGACTGTTATTTTGACTATGCTATGAACTCATAATGGAATAAACTATATTTTTGATAGCACAAGCGTATCTGTTATTTTTACTGTATGTTAACAAACATACAAGCTTAGCTCACTCATTTATCTGTGTGCCTATCTGACTAAGCTGCACATTCTGTTTAGCTTGTCTCTCTAACCCTGGTTGGGGAAACCAGGCTTAACACCCACAATTCAACGCCAAGACCTCCAATTTCAACACCTCATCCTCAAGGACTACCAAGGAAATCGAATCCCTGTTGTCGGGTCCTGCCGAGTCCGAGTCTCCTTCAAGAAGCATACAGCGTACTTACCTCTAACGGTCATCGATAGAGATAGGACTAGCCTACTAGGCCTCCAATGGTTCGCGCCACTCGGCATTGAAGTGGCCGGCGTGAACCGAGTCGGTGGTTGTGAGTGGGAGGAAGACCTTACCTCTGAGTTCAGCGACGTCTTCGCGGACAGCTTAGGCGAGTATAAGGGGACCCCAATCTCATTTAGTCTAGATCCAAAAATAGCTCCCATTCGCTTGAAGCCCCGTCGAGCTCCGTTCGCTCTTTTTTTTTTTTGTAAAAGTTTTATTGATTTTAACAACAGACAAAAAACATATAAGACATAACACATGACATAAAAAAACTAAAAACTAAAAATAAAAAATTTAAACATTCTTCATAAATTTACAGTGTATCGGTTGGTTTACCACTCCCTTTTGTGCATCCATTTCATAGTCATCAAAATAATTATATTACATAATAACTCACATTATCAATCATCAATAAAATATCCCAATATCATTATTAAACAATCATTTGACTATAATTTTACTAATTCATACTTAAGCGAGATAACTATAATTAGGTTAAATTATTTTATGACAAATCATGAAATCATATGAAATCTATCATAATAAAATATTCTTAAGAATTATGAAAACCAAGAAAAATTATATGTTCATTATTTCCTAAATTTCTAAATATTCTATTATCATATTGTATTATCTAACCATTGATAAAAAAGATCCCAAACTTCATAAAATTGTTTATCTTCTTCTTCTCTAATTTCAAATGTCAATCTACTCATTTCAGCACATTCCAATATTTTCTTAATAATTTCTTCCTCTATTGGTATTTTCTCACTCTTCCAATGTTTAGCAAATACAATCCTAGCTGCTGTTAATACATTTACAATCAAATATTTTAAATTTTTATTATATATATCAGGTACGATTCCCAATAAAAAAATCTCTGGTTTCAAATCTATGTGTTTCTTTATCATTTTTTCCAGCCATATGTGAATTCTAGTCCAATATTTCCTGGCCTCCTCACAAGTCCACCCGCTCTTAAAGCAAAAATCGCCAAACAACTCAACAAGTTAATTGCTCAAGGGGTGCTGGACTTTTGTTGAAGCCCATCGATCACTCTCCATGGGAAACCCCTATTGTAACACCCATTAAGCCAGACGGGTCAATCCGAATTTGTGGGGACTACTGGGCCACTTTGAACCACGCCCTACAGCAGAATGCGTATCCAGTTCCGGTGGTGCAGCACCTCCTCCATTCCTTGGGGGGCGGTAAGGTTTTCGCTAAATTAGATTTAGCCCAAGCTTATCAACAATTACCAGTGGATGAAAAAAATGGCTCAAGCCCAAATAATTGTAACGCACAGGGGTGCCTTTAAATGTACCCGATTGCAATTCGGAGTTAGTGTAGCCCCGGGGATCTTCCAGAGCCTTATGGAAAGGTTATTACAAGGAATCAAGGGCGTGGTCCCTTATTTTGATGATGTATTAATTGCAGCCCCTACTCAAAAAATCTTACAGGACCGTTTGAAATGCGTTCTAAAAAAATTCCAATAAGCCGGACTTAAGGTGAAAAAAAATAAGTGTCAATTGTATACTGACAATGTTGAGTTTCTAGGGTACCTGATTGATAGCCAGGGCATTCATCCTACCGAGAGTAAATTAAAAGTGATCAAAAACGCTCCCAGGCCACGCAACAAGGCCGATCTCCAGGCGTTCTTAGGCCTCATTAATTTCTATAATGTATTTTTACCGCACAAGGCAACTGTCGCTGAACCGTTACACCGATTATTAGATAAGAAAGCATTGTGGGTATGGGGTTACCGGGAAGAGCAAGCGTTCCAGAATGTTAAAAAACTGCTCATATCTGACTCTGTACTTATGCAGTATAACGAGACTTTGCTGTTAGTTATAACCTGTGATGCATCGCCTTTCGGGGTGGGCGCCATTTTGAGCCATGTACTGCCTAATGGGAACGAAGCCCCTGTTGCATACTTTTCAAAGACTCTTTCACAAGCAGAACGGAACTATGGACAAATTGATAAAGAAGCTCTCGCAATCGTTTCAGCTGTAAAGAAATTTCATGAATGTGTGTATGGAAGGACATTTACCATTATAACTGATCACAAACCATTGCTAGGGATAATAGCCGGGGACAAGCCAACCCCCTACATATTATCCCCTGGAATGACCCGATGGTCAGAATTCCTAGCTGCTTATAATTATCACCTTCAATATAGCCCGGGGAAAGCCATTCCCCACGCCAACGCATTAAGCTGAGCACCACTTCCAGAGACTCTCGACGATCCGGCACCAACGGCAACCACGTTGCAGATCAAAACACTCAACTCGCCGCCTATGACCACCCGAGACATTGCGAGAGAACCAAAAAAAAACCACACCCTAGCTCGAGTCCTAGGCTGGGTAGAACGTGGATGGCCATTGGACCAAGTACCAGATGACTTCGCACCATTCAAATCTCGACAGACTGAACTTTTTTCCCAAAAAGGCTGTATCATCTGGGGCGATAGAGTCGTTGTCCCAGAACGACTCTGGAAGACGCTGCTGCGAATTCTGCACGAGGGCCACCCCGGCATCGTGCAAATGAAGGCGCTTGCATGAAGCTACACATGGTGGCTGGGCATGGACCGGAAAATCGAGCAGTGGGTTAAAGCGTGTTCCAATTGCCAACAAGTCAGCAATGCCCCACCAAAAGCCATGCCTACTGAATGGGAGACGCCACATGGACCCTGGTCCAGAATCCACCTGGATTTCGCGGGGCCAACCAAGGGCTATACCTTCCTGCTGACAGTCGACGCATACTCTAATTGGTTAGAAATTCATTGTATGACGATTACGACCTCCGAGGCGGTGATCAAGATTCTAAACAGACTCTTTGCAACCCACGGATTGCCAGATGTCCTGATGTCCGATAACGGACCACAGTTTACGGCACTAATGTTCGAGCAGTACCTCGCTGACCACGGCATCCGCCATGTGCTCACCTCGCCTGCACACCCTGCGACCAATGGCCGAGCTGAACGCATGGTCCAATTTGTTAAAAAGACTTTGCAAAAAGTGGGCTATGACAATATCGATGACAAGGTCAACCAAATTCTCTTTTTGCAACACATAACTCCACATAGCGTCACCGGCAGAACTCCTGCCGAACTACTGATGGGATGAAGACTCCGTTCCCACCTCAACCGGTTGCACCCTGCTTACGAACCAGAAAAGCCAATAGGATCCAGCGGCCGCTGTCGTACCTTCCAGGTAGGAGACCTCGTTTATGCACGAAACTTATCGGGCGACCCGTTATGGATAGAGGCAACAGTAGTACGAGTGACCAGCCCTAAATCCTACGTAGTGAAATGCTGTGACAATAAACTGTGGAAACGGCATATCGACCAATTACGGTCACGACTCACAACGGCCAGTCAACAACTCCCCCATGACCAAACCGAGGGGGGGGGAAGTACGGAAGAAGATGAAGTTCCAGGGAATCTGCTTGAAGGGAGCGACGAACTAAGTGATACTCAGGAAATGGAGCAGGAAGGAGAAACGTTTGCACCGCAAGAAATTGCAGCTGAGCAAGAAGCAGAACCACTGCCAAACAACAATCTACCTCAACAGGATTGCAATCAACCAGTCCAACGAAAATCCGAAAGAGTTAAAAGACAACTGTCCTATCTAAAGGACTATATAACTACACCATAATTAAGAAGCCAGGGGGAAGGGGTGTTGTGTATGTACCATAGTTAATAAAGTATGAGCTTCAGGTAAAGTGCAGGGTTCTGGCCCTGCACTTCTGATTGGCTGTTAGGCGGCCAGATCGGATTGGTTAGTTCTGAGGAATCCGATTGACCCTTAACAGAGAATTCTTATTGGTTAAAAGAACTAGTGTTCATAGATCGTTATTGGATAATTCTCACAAGGGTTGCCTATATAAGGCAGAGTTCACGGTTG
This sequence comes from Hydrophis major, assembly GCA_033807585.1. NCBI lineage: Eukaryota > Metazoa > Chordata > Lepidosauria > Squamata > Elapidae > Hydrophis > Hydrophis major. The sequence goes on along the minus strand of CM066343.1, from coordinate 35,316,562 downwards.
TTGTTTTGAGAAGTCACTTTGCAAATAAAGAGCTGAATGTTCATTATTCAGAGGCTGTCTCCATTTACTGCGACCCATGTTCAGTACTTAACAGTTCTGATCTAGTTCAATAGCTTGTGATCCAATGTAAGAAGCATGCTGAGGAACAAAGAGTGAAAGGGCGCAGAAGTATTCATCCAGAATTAAAGGTTAGGCTCCTGGGGAGAAGGAGCATCTTTGGGACTGAAACTCATGTACTGTAGCTACAATAAGGAGCATCAGTTGGGTCTAGGAAGGGTCACCAATCTAAAAAGTTAAAGGCTGCATGATTCTGCAACTCTCAGTAGTGTGACTTCTTTCTTTCTTTCTTTCTTTCTTTCTTTCTTTCTTTCTTTCTTTCTTTCTTTCTTTCTTTCTTTCTTTCTTTCTTTCTTTCTTTCTTTCTTTCTTTCTTTCTTTCTGCCTGCCTGCCTGCCTGCCTGCCTGCCTGCCTGCCTGCCTGCCTGCCTGCCTGCCTGCCTGCCTGCCTGCCTGCTTGCCTGCTATTGCCTTTCTTATGGGCTGTTCTTATTCTATGATACTATAAGAAATGGGGTTGCTCTGAGCATCATCTTGTTTTTAAGCTGGCTCATTTATTTCTGTTGATTGCATGTATTTTTTTTAAGACCCTGCACCAAGATTAAAAAGCACAGTCCCTGCCTTCAGGCTTATTCTCTGAGAGGCAGAGTATAATAGAACAGGGCCAAACTGGGAGAATCTCACCCCTGGGTGTGTGTGTATATGTATGCTTCAGGTGGGCTTCCTAACTTTAGAAGGAGAGAGGGAAGGAGGAAGGGACAGAAAGAAAGAGAGAAAAAGAGGGAGAAAGGAAGGGGGAGAGAGAAAGAGAGGGGGATAGAGAAAGAGAGAGGGAAAGAGAGAGGGGAGAGAGAGAAAGTAAGAGAGAAAGAGAGAAGGAAGATACAAGAAACAAAAGAAAGAGAAAAAAGGAAAGAAAGAAACAGAGAGAGAAAGGAAGTGAAAGGAAGGAAGGGGGATGGAAGGAAAGGGCAGAAAGAAAAGGAAAGAAAGAAAAAGAAAGAAAGAAAGAAAGAGAGAGAGAGGGAGAGAGAAGAAAGTAAATGAGATATATGGATGGATTGATAAATACATGGAAGGAGGGAGGGAGGGAGAAAAAAAGGAGAGGAAGGAAGGACATATACCCTGGCTTCAGAAGACTTTGAAGCAGCACAGCAATCTAGGGCTGGTCTGCAAGGGATCTCGGAGGTCAACTAGTCCAATTCCATGCTCCAGCAGGAGATCCTTACAGAATCAAAGAGTAGCAGGGTTAGAAGGGTGTGTGTTTGTGTGTGTGTGTCTGTCTGTCTGTCTGTCTGTCCGTCAGTCAGTCTGTCTGTCTGTCTGTCAAAACACCAAAAACAGTAGGTCTGTGGAGGTCAGTCATAAATTAGAACACTTGCTGAGCAAGGACCTGGTCATTAAGTGAGGACCACTTAAATTTGGTTTGCAAGTCACATGGCCACCTGCCTGGGCCTTGCCCTGCTTCCCCAGAGTTCCCTAGTCCTTGGAAACTGGCAAAAAAACTTGCTAAGCAAATGGTCACAAAGCGAGGACCTTGTCATTAAGCAAGGACCACTTAAATTTGGTTTGCCAGTCACATCGCCACCTGCTCTGCCCTCTCCAGAGCTCCCCTGGCCTTGGAAACTGGCAAAAAAACACTTGCTAAGCAACTAGCCACTAAGCGAGGACCTCATCATTAAGCGAGGACCACTTAAATTTGGTTTGACAATCACATGGCCACCTGCCCAGGCCTTGCCCTGCCCTCCCCAGGCCTTGGAAACTGGTAAAAAACACTTGCTAAGCAACTGGTCACTAAGTGAGGATCTGGCCATTCAGCAAGGACCACTTAAATTTGATTTGCTAGTCACATGGCCACCTGCCCAGGCTTCTCCAGTCACATGACCACCTAGCCATATCCACCCCAGTCGCATGACCCATGCCTAATCAGCAAGCCACCCCCACTCCAGTTACATGACCACCAAGTCACACCCACAAATTAGGTCACACCCACAGAACTGGTTGTTAAGAAATTTGAATCCCACCCCAGGATAATTCATATTTTAATTACTTCAATATTGAAGTAGTATGCTGTAAATTATTAGGATAAAATAATAAAATATTACTTAAATATGCTGTTATATTGAGGCTTGAAGGCATTATTTTATTATTTCATATCTCATGTGAATGTGTCCAATTCAACATACCTTGAAAACATTATTTTTGCTTGTTGATGTCTTTCACTATCCCTCACTTCCCCTTTTCCATTCATGCTTGCCTTTTGTCTTTTTTCTCTTCCCTTTATTTGGAATTTTCTCTAATGCTTTCTTAGGGGGAAAAGGTGTCTCAGACTGATATTCTGGAACATCAGGGTGCTCGTGAATGTCAGGCATAGTTGTGCAAGACATTTAGTACTTTCCTTTCTAACTATTTAAAAATGATATTTTTATGACGTTTCAAATTTAAAAAATGATGCAAAATGAAGCATATTCAGCCCACTGTGGATTTTAAGATTTACAGACAAATCTCAAGTTAAAGTATAAATATATTTTGAATGTCTCAACTAATATATTTGCATTCTTACCTGGGAGATAAATATTGTGAAATTCCTAAATAAAGTCTGAATGATTCTATATGCATGCCTTTTAAAATGTTCATTCCATTTTAATTTTCAGGTTACTTAAACTAGACAAATAATTTACTTTTATTTGAAGCTACAAGAGATATAGTTTATGCTAGAAACTTGTGAAGTATGAAGTATCCAAAAAAAATATAGAGTGCTTGCATGATCTTAAAATCTTTCCCATCCTTAGATCCCTTCTGAAGTGATTCATTGGTGTTCTTAAGTTGTGGCTGTGTAAATACAATATTCAAGCAACCATCTTAACCCTTATTTTACATAAACAGTATAACTGTTTTCCAGCAACTGTGCAATGAAAATGTTCCAAGTGCTACATAGTAGGGATTTATGGGCACATAACACTTGAAACATCAGGTTGTCATTCCTTTCTCTAAAGCATGAATTTGAAAGAGAAAAATGTCAAGTTACTGAAGCAACAAAGCTATCATTCAGAAGGGTGTCTTTTTAGGCAGAAAAATACTCAGCCACCTTGTCTTAAAAATAAACCACCCATCCAACAGAGCTCTCGTCTTTTATTTCCCCAAATCTGAAGCTTCACAGTAAAATAAAAGGAGAGACAGAGGAGGAGAAAGGGGGGCTGTAATGTTTTTAATTCTACATGAATGATCCAATAAACTATTCTTGGCTTTCTAAAACTAGTCCTATCTATTCCATGCCTTGGTTTCCTTGTAAATGCTTTATTAACTGACCTCTTGTGAAATAAAATGAGTCATCAAGTGCAGCATGCAGTTAGAAAGCAAGGAGGAGCACAGAAGGAATCATATTACTGATAGAAGTTTCCAGCCTATTCTGGAATAATATTCAGCACTGTCTGCTTCCAAGAACGGAGAGTCGTAACATACTAATTCATGCTGCAAAATGTTGTGGTCCTTCTGGGAAGAATTTGTATTGATTGCCAGAATTTATAAAATCTGAAGATTCAGGGGAACGTTATTACTGGCTCCATATTCCCTACAAAGAAGCCTGGAATACAACATGGAAACAAACGTGGCTGGAATGTGGCTGCCTCTATTTGACACATTAGCAAAATTAAAAACACAGCTGTACTTTTTTAAAAAAATGACATTGCAAATTAAGATGAAATCACTAATTCGTCTACATGATGCAGTAAAACAGCACTAATGAATGCAAACATTTCCTTCCTCCCCAATATCATAAAATTTTAATACAATTATCATTAAAGGGAAGGGACATCTGTTAAATCCAAGTTTATGTTTTTGATGTAATTCATACAATTTGCATTTACATAATTTATTCCCAAATTGATGAAATTTATATAAAAACAAAATATATATTTATATAAATGATGTAAATTAATGCACATGAGTCTCTGGTCTGAACTGCTTTGGAAAGAATGAACTGTTATTTGTCATTTGTATGTCGGGGGAATCTAAATAAGAAGTATGGCATCCAGTCCATGTATACCAACTGAAACTTTAATGCAAGTTTGATACAATGTTATTTGAAATGATTTTATGTGTAGACTGGGGCAACATCAGGGGTGGGATTCTACCAGTTCTCACTTATTCACTAGAACCAGTTGTTAACTTTCTAATTAAGCAATTCGGAGAACTTGTTATTGGAAGAAATCTCCTTTTATTTTTTCCCACCTTATTACATTGCCTAGACTTATGTTTCCAAAAGGGAAGGGTTGTTTTAAGCTTTTTACGCTGGGAGGAGGAAATACTCCACTGTTGGAGTTCTTCCAGCCAGGATCAGCACTTTGAAGAAGTAATTGAATAACAAAGCAGAGCTGCCGGAAAGAAGCTTTTCATGACAAGGAACCAAGATGAGTGACATTCACCAAGGCTTCTTAGCTAGTTAGAAAGATTAACATTCAAATGGGAGTTCCAGAGGTGGTATTCAGCAGGTTCTGACCAGGTCTAGAGAACCAGTAACAGAAATTTTGAGTAGTTCAGAGAACTGGCAAATACCATCTCTGACTGGAAATTTTACAGTATCCTTCCCCTGACACCCCTACCAAGCCATGCCCACAGAACTGGTAGTAAAAAAAATTAAATCCCACCACTGGTGACTTCACATATCTTTTCTGAGTTTTAGTCTAAAACTGGTTTTTGGTGAAGTTTAATTTTGTCCTTCAGATAATCAGAGTTGGAAGGGACCTTGTAGGTCATCTAGTTCAACCCCCCTGCCCTGGACCCTACACCAGGGGTCCCCAACCACTGGGCCCCAGACCGTACCGGTCCGTGGAACATTTTCTACCGGGCTGCCGGTTTGCTGGGCACCGCCATCTTGTTTTGGTGAGAAAATGCTTCTGGTGAGCTTTTCCGGTTGGAAAGCTCGGCTTACTTTGCCTTGGGTCCTGAAGGAATCCTCGTGCCTTAGTTTCATCAAAGGGGGGCGTGGCTTCGAACAAAACTAAGACGTGAGGATTCTTTCAGCACCCAAGCCAAGGCGAGCCGAGTGACCATCCCAAAGCCGTCCCAAAGCCCATCGACAAAGGTACAAAGGAGGAGTTGAAGGTGGCAGGGAGAAGCGGGGGACGGCTGGCTGGCCAGTCACTCGGCTCACCTTGCCATGCGTGCTGATGCTGGTACCTGGCCGTGGATCATTTTGTGATGCCGGTACCGGGCCGTGACACAAAAAAGGTTGGGGGCCACTGCCCTACACCATTTCTATCCTTGGTGACACTTAATCCTCTGGGATAATTTTCCCTATTCAGCTTTGTTTGGGAGGAAAAAGCTTAATCTCTGTTCCTGAAAATAAACTGGGTTGAGAAATCTGGTTAGTTCCTGTGTCTATTTGTGCTTATAATTGGTTTAACAAGCAACAGCTACTGTTGTGATTTAATCTACTGTTGTGATTTAATTATTTATATTTATATATTTGTGTTTGAATTTTTTCCTACCTCATTTTCCTGCCTCATTTTTTTCTATCTGGAGAGGGGGATCTTCCTTCACTTCTTTAGTGGTTTTTGGCACTATTTTTTTGGGGGGGGGGTATTTCTGGGAGGCAAGTAATCTTTCCTTAAATTTGGATGATTTCCTTAGAATATCTTATGAGGTGAGTGAGACTAGCTGGTATCTTTAAGTGGTGCAAATGGATTTAAGAATTGCTTCTCCTGGGTGTGCTCTTTCCAGAGAGCTTAAATGACATCTCTGCTAAAGGGTTTCACTTTATAAGCAAGAGTTGCCTGCTCATAGTTATCATTGCATTTTAACTATTTTAATTCCTCAAGGTGCTCTGGCACCCTGCCTGATTTGTAACTCCAGCTTGCAGGTATTTTTAATCTAAGGATTGATATTTAGGGCAGCTTTTTGCAAGCAAAGAAGCTTTTTGTATTCTTGTACAGGTAATCCTTGACTTACAACAGTTCATTTAGTGACCATTCAAAGTTACAATGGCACTGAAAAAAGTGACTTATGACCATTTTTCACATGTACGACCATTGCAGCATCCCCATTGTCATGAGAGGCCAGGCAAGGAGAAGCACCCCTCAACGTGAGTGATGTCAAATTGGCCAGGCCCACCCAGTCACATGACCACCAAACCACACCCACCACCTAAGCCATGCCTACACAACCGGTTGTTAAAAAATTTGAATCCCATTCCTGGGCAACAACATCTCTACAGTAATGATCCAGCTAATCAGTTTGCTTGAGAGTCAAAATATGACATTAATTCCCATTATTGTCAAACTTGCTAGTAAAGTTGAATATATTTTTCCTATGTATTTGTATTTGTTAGGGGAAAATCAAAGTACGAATTTCAAAATCTCTCTCAGATGGTGAAGAAGTAGCTATAACTGCTCGGAAGAAAAAAGTGAAAAAAGCACTTGCTAAGCTTGGGATGCAGTGTGATTTGGTAGGTTTACATTGATATGTCTGTTTGAGAGGACTAGTAACAAACCATAATAAATGCCATGAAATCTCTGAAGGTCTTTAATTTAATGAAATCCAAATTTAAGCATTTTTTTGTTTAATTAAAAAGGCTTTCTTTGTCTTTAGCTCTCCTGTTTCCCAGCTCTTTGAAAGCCATGTTTAATTGATATTAGAATATTTCCAGAATTACATTTTTTAGGTTTATGGCTAAAGATGTTAAATATGTCTCGTAGACAGCCATAGACATACAGGTTGAAAAAAATTATGATGGTAGGTAACAAGAGAGAGAGAGAAACTTTATTTAAAAAAAGTAAAAGAAAAATGCTCCATTCGTGCTTATGCTTATTATGAAATATTTCTTCTGAATCATTGTTAAAACAAGTTTCAAGTATGTTCCTTTTAAGTACCTACTTAAATATAAGAACCTCAGCAAGTTGTAACCCTTTGCTGACCTTATCTGATTTTGAAAACTAAAGAGATTTGGGCTGAATACCCTGTTTCTCCAACAATACACCTTCCCCCAATAGGAAGACTCAGCATGTTTTCTAGGCATAAAATGAAATTAAGCCCGTCCCCCCAAATTTAGGCCTGTTTTAAAACATGCAAAATTGGTGGGGAAGGCGGGGGGAACTTGCCATTAGGAGCGCCCCACAGGCAGCTACGCCTCGCTATCAGCCGCTCCTAACAGCTGATCATGGCGGAGCACGGAGGGCTCCCTACCCCCGCCAAGTGCCTTTGCTGCAGATCCAGGTCAGCGGGCAGGTGGCGGCGTGGATACCCGCCAGCAGTGTTTCAGCTGCTTCTCAGGCCTCCATAGCTTCCAAGGTTCCAACAGGTGCTGGCGCCTCTCTTGCCAGCACCATCTCCAACAACAGTGTCTGAGTCACTCTCTCTTTCTCCCGTCCCCACAACAACAGGAAAAAAAAATGGAGGGGGGGGTACCTGGGAGTGCTATGTGCTGAATTTTGGTTTAATCCTGAGTGGCTGGGTGGGTGTGAGAAGAGCCAAGCGAGCATCTCTGTTGCTGCTGCTATCCTCGGTGCTCCAGCCTTAGCTCGGCAAGTTTCCAAAAGTCCTGGTGCGCAGCCCATTCCTGCATTCCAAGTGCACCCAGAGTGAGGTGCAGCTGTCCCTCTCTTGCCAGCACCATCTCCAATAACAGTGGCGGCAGTAGCAGGAACTGTGGAAGTTACAGAGGTGGCTCCCCCACTTGAGAAGTCGCTGAAACACTTCCATGGTTCCCACTGCTGCTGCCGCTGTTATTGGAGACGGTGCTGGCGGGAGAGGGACAGCTGCAGCTTGGCCTGGGCATGCTTGGAATGAAGGAATGGGCTGTGCAACAGGACTTTTGGAAACTTGAGCTCGAGGCTGGAGCACCAAGAGTAGCAGCAGCAGAGACACTCAGTCGGCTCTTCTCAAGCCCACCCAGCCTCTCGGGATTAAACCAAAACACAGTGCACGGTGCTCCCGGGTACCTCAAAATGTTTTTTTTTCCTGTTGTTGCGAGGACGGGGATGGAGGAAGAGCAGGAGTGACTCAGACACTGTTGTTGGAGATGGCGCTGGCAAGAGAGGTGCCAGCACCTGTGGGAACCGTGGAAGCTACAGAGGCCTGATAAGTGGTCGAAACACTGCCAGCGGACATCCACACCGCCGCTGCCCACCCGCTGACTGGGGTCTGCAGCAAACCTGCTTGGTGGGGGTAGGGAGCCCTCTACATTCCGCCATGATTGGCCATTAGGAGTGGCTAGTGGCGAGGAGTAGCTGCCCGCGGGGCGCCCTAGGTGAGGGTGCATGGGAGGGAAGAAATTAATTCACCCCTGAAAAGACACCCTAGCCATTTTTTCGGGGCTCAAAAAAAAAAAGACCCAGCCTTATTATATGAGAAACACAGTATTATTTGGATAAAAGAGTACTAAGTAATCTGAGGATTATTTTCTAGATCAGGGTTGAAAAAGAAATCTAGGTAGAAGGCAAGAGCAAACCTGTAGTATTCTGTTATCCAATAAACTGGATGGAGAGTTCCATGAAATAATAATAAAGAATGGTCTTTAATTCAGAACAGACATGATCTTTATCTTCCTTTTTTTAATTCCATTAGGAGAACATCCCAAGTATTGCTCTCCTAGGAGCAGGAGGAGCTATGAGGGCTATGATTGCATTGTATGGCACTCTAGTAGAACTGAAGAAATATATCATGTACTTGGGTGGGGTGTCAGGTTCTACCTGGTAAGTCTATGGTATTGGTAATGAAAATAAATAGTTACTGCAAATAATTACTGCTTAAATTACTAGATCAGCTCATCTTTAATCTCAACCACATCCTGTTGTCATTAGCAAAAGTAAAAAATCCAAGGAGATTTGAAAGTTAGCAATAACCCCTATGAGAACCATTTTTGTGTAACGGTTAAGCTATCATGCTAGAAACTAGAAGATGGTAAGTTCTAGTGCTGCCTTAGATATAAAGCTAGCTAAGTCAGAGGCCCCACAACCCTTGGCCATGGCCCACTACCAGTCTATGAGCTGTTCAGAACTGAGCTGTGGAAGTGGCAGGTGAGCATGTGTGTGCACATCCCCACTTGAGTGAGAAGGGAGAGCAGCAAGATGCACATGTGCTCTATTTGCACAAGTGGCATCCCCACTCCTGTGATCAGTGGTTGAGCATCAGGTAAGTATGTGCATACATGCTCCAATTGCTCACACTTGTGCAAATGGAGTTGCAGATACATATGATATTGCTAGAAACCACAAAGCCAGAAAGGTTGGGAAACTCTAATATAAGTGACTCTAGGCTGGTCTCTCTCTCTCTCTCTCTCCTCCCTCTTCCCTCCCTCCCTCCCTCTCTCTGTCCTAGAAAGGAGGCAGTGGTAAATGATTTCTGAATACTCTGTAGGAACTTCTCCAAGAATTCAATATGGAAAAAAAAAAACCTTTTACAATGACTCAAAATATATAATTTTATGTTTATGGCTCACATTGTTACATGAAACTAGTGGAAATGATTTATCAATAATTATTTATGGTTTTGATTAGTATATGAATCCAGCTAATTATGTTTCTTTTTAATTAACAAATCATGCTGAAGCATATTAGAGGCTTAACAAAATGTATAAACCTAGGATGATGAAATCTTTAGAAGCCAATCTAATTTAACTAAAGAAACTCTGGCTCTTCAATTAACAATATTAATTTGTCCACTTTTTCTCTTCCCCTTCTAAAAAAAATAGAGCTATTCTTGTAACTTCACACTAATTTTATTTGTCTGGAGAAAAGGAACACAGGGCAGTGTCATTTCACACTGAAGTTATCTTCACTACAACAAAATAACTCCTAAGGAACATCTATGATGTTATGCTAAAATAACCCATGTTAAGGAGAAGTACCAGTGGAATTTCATACTGATTCTGCATTCCTTTAATTTTTGTATTCATGTCTGCTGATTAAAATAAAAGTTTAAGCTATTCTTACCTCCTAGTAATGTGGCTTGCAAATAATTAGACATGTTATTTGGTAATTGACATATATATAGTAATTAATATATTATGGGATAAATTTTGGGGGATACTGCCTTCTTCATTAAATGCATAAAATATTGTCTAGTGTTCATATATAAGCATGCATTGCACAAATATATATTTTTGAAAATTTGTTAAAACTTGCTTTTGAAACCTTCTTGAAACCCATATTTCTATTCCGATTTTCTATATGACTAGAGAATTGCATTTGCAGTTACCTCTAAAGTTGTTAGTGAAGTGAACCAGGGATAAGATTCTATCAGTTCTCACCTATTGGCTAGAACTGGTTGTTAACATTCTAAGCAGTTCAGAGAACCGGTTGTTAGAAGAAATTACTGGCCTAATCCTGTAAGGGAGGCAGGAAGGAAACATTCTGGGTTGTGTACAGAAACTGCCTCTCCATTAACCCTTATTAAATTCTTGGCAGGACTAGACTTCCTGTCTCAGGAACTTCTCTAGAGTTTATTTTTCCCCTCCTTTGCTGGTACTTTGCTTGTGTGGAGTGACCATTCAAAGTTACTATGGCATTGAAAAAAGTGACATATGACCATTTTTCATACTTACAACTGTTGCAGCATCCCCACAGTCATGAGAGGCCAGGTGAGGAAATGCGTGCCTTAATGTGAGTGATATTGAGTTGGCCACACCCAGCCAATAACATGACCACCAAGCCACGTCCACCAACTTAGCCATGCTCACAGAACAGTTGTTAAAAAATTTGAATCCTACCCCTGAAGTGAACTCTATATTTTCTCTTATATTTACAATTTTGAGAATATTATTTTTACATGAATGTAGCTTTTGTTCTCATCAGAATGAAAATCAGATTTCAGATTCCTTATTTTACAGCATGAGCTTTTAAAATAAAATAAACTCCTTGTGAGTAATTTCCATGCACTTTCCCACTGCACTAAAGACATTTGGCATGTTCTTTTCAAAGGTGCTTGCCAACCCTATATAAAAATGAAGATTGGTCAGATGAAATAGAAAATTTGAATAAATGTGAGCTTGAAAATCTTGTCCAAGGCCAATGGGATTTTAATAAAGCAATGAAAGCTGTTCTAGAGGCCACAGAAGATGAATGTTATTCTCTCACTGATTTCTGGTCCTATTTTCTTGTGCATAAACTGCTAAGCAAGGTGGGTGAAAAACAGATTTTTTTGATAGCTAAAACAAATAAAGAGCTTTTTCTGATTCTGGGTCCCAGTCTCACCTGATGTCCTAGAAATTCACACTCATGTTGGTCATATTCATGAAAATATATTCATGAAATAATATAATATAGTACAATATTTAATGGTTGCTGGAACTGTGTATGTCTAGCTTGGTGAAAAGAAGGACTAGGGGTGACATGATAGTCTTGTTCCAACATCTCAGGGGTTTCCACAAAGAAGAGGGAGTCAAGCAGGTGTGGGATTCAGATAGTTCAGACTGGTTTGAGTGAACCAGATGTTAAATTTACATCTGGTTCACCGAACTGCTAGTTGAACCAACCGGCTGTCCCCGTCCACCCCTCCCCTCCCCTCCCAGAAGTCTCCATGTGACCCATTTTGGATGCAGGGTCTGCAGAGAGGCTCTGGGACAGTGAATAATGGGCCTTCTGGAAGTCTGGAAACGGACCTGTTTCTGGCTTCTGGAGGGTCTCTGGAGTCTGGGGAAGGTGAAAAAATGCTCTTCCCGGAGGTTCCAGAAGTCCATCATAGTCATGTCCACCATGGCCACGCCCACCCAGCAACCAGGCAGCAAAACAGTTGCTGGGATTTTTGAATTTCACCCCTGCAGTCATGCTATTCTCCAAAGCACCTAAGGGTAGGACAGGAAGCAATGGGTGGAAACTAATCAAGGAGAGAAGCAACTTAGAACAAAGGAGAAATTTCCTGACAGAACAATTAATCAGTGGAACAACTTGCCTCCAGTAGTTGTAAATGCTCCAACATTGAAAGTTTTTAAAGAAGAGATTGGATAACCATTTGTCTGAAGTGGTGTAGGGTTTCCTGCCTAAGCAGAAGACTTCCAAGGTCCCTTCCAACTCTGTTATTCTATTCTATTCTATTCTATGATGCATTACATTACATTATGTATAATATAATGAATATAAGCTAAAAATAGGACACCCATATCTTCCCACATATGATTCTGAGCAATATCTCCCTTAACAATGAACAATGAAAAGAAAAAAAGTAATTAAATGAAAATAAAATTATTTTAGTTTGAAGAAGAAAAATTGTCTCAGCATGCTGGATCTTGTGAGAGTGGAAAAAATCCTTATCCTATCTATGCCGCTGTAAATAAGCGAACTTATGAGAATCAAAATGCAGGTAAGTATGTTTGTCTATATATGCAGATTTTGCTGTTTATCAGAAAAAAGCTGTTCAAATCACAAGTTCTTACTTGTTAAAATCACTAATGTTAAATTCTTTAAAAAAAATTGTTCAAAGCTTCTAAAGAGACATTTGCAAATAATCTTACATTATACCTATTAACTAAGGATCAGAAATATATATCACATAGCACAGCAAACTTCTGCAATAATAATTTTTCCATTGGCAATATCTTAGCCACAATTGAGTGACTATAGCTGAATGTCAATTCCAGTTCTTCCATGGGAAAAAAATAGTTATAAGCACATGGTGAACACTACTGGATCAGAACCATTATATATGCTATAAATTAAATTAAATTTCTTCTATAGTCCATTTATTTCTGCAATCAATTCTATGTCTTATAAAAGGGGGAATTAATAGTCTGTGTCCAGATGCCATGATAACAATAGGGAAATCTGCAATAAACCATGGTTCTATATTTTGTAAGGCACTTATCTCAATCGTAATCTTGATTATGTAGGCCTGTGTAGTCTTGGGTAAAATCCAAGTCTGGATAGTGTAATAAGTGTAATTTTATTAATTCTATAAGAATGTTAATTTTTGCATGATTTTACTGTAATCTTTTCAGGTACCTGGTTTGAGTTTACCCCTCATGAGGTTGGAATTCCTGGACTAGGGGCATATGCAGAGACCAAATACTTTGGGAGCATATTTCAAAATGGTCAGCTAATCAAAGAAAAAAGAGAAAAAAATATTTGCTATTTACAAGGTATGTCATATTTGGCTTTTTGCCCTTGAAACAAAGGAACACTTTTTGTATTTGTATGATTACTTGAGTCAAATGTAGAGAGGGGACATACCTCTGAAAATTTAAAATATGTCATTCAAACAAATAATTTCATCAAGAGTTTTGTGGAATAAGTTGTTTCAAAACATAACCAAGAACCATTATAATAATAATAATAATTCAAGGTACAAAGAAAGGATGGTGTTTGGCTACATTTCTTTCCTTTTTTTCTGTGTTATATAGTGGAATTTTGTCCTTTTAAAACAAATTGATTTTTTACAAACACTAGATTGTAACATGGGGGGGGGGCGATATTTTCCTTATTTTTAGGTTTATGGGGAAGCGCCCTTGGAGGCAAGCAAGAGATTTCAAAGACTATATCAGGTATTGTTCTTTTTGTGATTGAATTAGCGTGATACTGAATTAGTCCGCGAGTCAGGGGAGATCACAAAGAATTCATATACATGTGCAGTTGCATACAACCCTAACTGTCTCTGCTTCCCAACCTTAGAACCTATGGTAGTAACTTTCAAATCTTTAAGTCTATGAATTCCATTATCTGTAATCACATAGCTAACGCTTATGATTATGAATGTTGAAATACAAAATATCTGGAGAGCATAAATGTGTTTACCTCAGTCCTAAGGAGTCAAAGATATGGAAGATATGTCCTATGTTGCCAAAAGAAGAGAATATATATAGCTCAGAGTTGAATTGTGGAGACTTTGGTGTACCTTGAGCTTCTTTTCTTCTGGTAGATTTTTCAATACTTGACTATTGTTATTCTCTAACCCAACAATCACATTTTCCAGATATGTTTTACACCCTCTTTTTTCTGTAATTATTGTAGTTATAGATGGTGAACAAGTTTCAGCTCTAATAGAATGTCTTTCTAGTCAAAAACTGATTTAGTTGATTCTAAGTTCCTATTTTCTTGTTTCCGGTACATATTTTTGGTGCTGGGTATAATGTACAGTACATAGAGTAGCAGAATTCCCAGGTTTATACAAATATATCACTAAGTATTATAAATGCCAAGGAAATATTATGGTTAAAAGAATCAGTTATAGAGTCCAACATTTTGGCAACATGTTTACTAAAACATGTTTCTGGTTGTTGAAAACTACATTGCAATATTGTGCTAGAAAATGACAACTGTTATAGCTAAGAATGTATTCATTTCAGCTCTAATAGAATGTCTTTCTAGTCAAAAACTGATTTAGTTGATTCTAAATTCCTATTTTCTTGTTTCTGGTACATATTTTTGGTGCTGGGTATAATGTACAGTACATAGAGTAGCAGAATTCCCAGGTTTATACAAATATATCACTAAGTATTATAAATGCCAAGGAAATATTATGGTTAAAAGAATCAGTTATAGAGTCCAACATTTTGGCAACATGTTTACTAAAACATGTTTCTGGTTGTTGAAAACTACATTGCAATATTGTGCTAGAAATGACAACTGTTATAGCTAAGAATGTATTCATTTATCATTTAAGATGCTTTAAAAGATTTTGGAAAATATGTAAGATCGGAGGACCTTATTTCAAAAGATTCAGGTAAGATTTACAACAAATATGTTCCTTTCTTTCACTTCCCTCCCTGCTAGCATTTTTTGCTGCACAGTCTGTTTTTCAGATCAAGCAAATGTTGATCTATATGTGGCAATAGAATTCAAGGATTGGCTTGTTACCTGAGCCTGATATCATGGGATGAGAGAGAATGGCTGATTTTTGTGCTTAAAGCAGGACTAAACACAAAGTCTCTTGGTTTCTGGCCTGGTATCTTAAACGTCACTGGAGGTTTTTAAGAGACAGCCATTTATCTGAAATAATATAGGGTCTCCTGGGTGAGCAGGGGATTAGATGGTAACCTCCAAAGTCCCTATTCTATTATTCTGTTAACTGTCATTTTTATCATTTCAATTGTCTAGAAACAGACATTAAAAAAATTAAATGTGCTCTATGAATGCTATCAGATACTCTTTGACTTGCAGTTATTGGAATCTACAGATAAAGAAAGATTAGATAAACTTGATCACCTAGAAAATATCTTGAAAGGTAAGTTAATATAAACCCCATATAAAAATAAAGGTTTTATTTATTTATTTTTAATGTACTTAAATTTCTACAAATTTAAATTTCTAAAATATAAAAAAAAAAACAATATTAAGAAGGAAAATTATATGGTAAGGCAAGATACAGAGTAATAAAAATGAAAATGAAGAAAAATAGTTTCCAAGGTTTTTGATAGTTACATATATAAAATATATTATTTTTTTAATCTAAAATTTAACAATACCCAGTATTTCTGTAAACATTATAATTATCAAATCACCAAATTAATATAGCATTTTGAGGTTTCTACCAAAAAATCCAAAAGTGATTTCCACACAGAAACAACGTTAGACAAAGTCTTTTCAAGGTAGTTAATTTCTCTACTTGAGCCAGTTCTATTAACTTCACCACCTATTCTTCCAGTGTGGGAATCTGTAAATCTTCCTATCTTTGAACATACAAAAATTTTGCTGGAATTACCAAAATGGAAACAAAGTCACACATTTTTTCTTTAGCCAGCAAACCTTTTTAAAAAACATCTTTGATTTCAATTGTATATTTATTTTAAGAATTCTCTGAATTAGGTACATATTTAATCCTGAGATGAAGGTTTTATTTGTATGTATGTTTGTTTGTTTGTTTGTTTTTTTAAAACAAATTTTATTAATTTTACAAAAACAATACACAAATAAACATACAAAACACAGAACATAGGAAAAAAAAACCCTAAAACATCTTTTCTGAAGGCTGCTTGATCCCGGGTTGAAACTCTTCACACAGACACAAATTCAAACATCATATTCACTTTATATATCCTTCCATATCTTATTATCATTTTCAATATCATTCTTTGTCTGTTCTATTTCCAACTATCCATTCATCTTTTTTCTTTTAATATACTTCTCCTATACACTGATTGGAGTGACACCTTTAACTCATTGTCCTAACTTAAAGTTACTTCATATAACACTTAATTGATCTTGGGATTCTGTTTAGTACATTCTAAAATTACACAATAAATTTTATAAAAAAGGTAAAGACCCAACAATAACTAAGTAAAACCCTATATAGGCACTATCCATATCATTAAAAAAAAACCTAATCATATATATTAATACTCATTTATATCTTAAGCATTTTACTCTAAATACACATATAAAGACCCAATCTAATGTA
Source organism: Hydrophis major (assembly GCA_033807585.1). Lineage (NCBI taxonomy): Eukaryota > Metazoa > Chordata > Lepidosauria > Squamata > Elapidae > Hydrophis > Hydrophis major. The sequence goes on along the minus strand of CM066343.1, from coordinate 35,300,182 downwards.
CCTTCCAGAATCCCTTTTTTTTTTCAATTAGATTCACCCATTGTCTCTAAATAAACTTTTTTTCTTTAAATCTTGCTTTCCACCATTAAGGCTTCTCCTCCCCCCCTTTCTCTCTTGCTTATTCTTCTCCTTGCCCTTTTTACCCCTTTGTCTCTCCTCCTCCCTTTTCTTACTCCCTTTCCATTGTTTTCTAATCCTGCATCCACCTTTCATCTCATTTTTCTCTTTTGGTTGTTTTTTCAAACCTTAAAATCCCCTTTTTCTTATCCTCTTTCTCCTCCTCCCCAGAAAAAACCCATTGTTCATCAAAGATGTCTTCTTCTTCTTCCTCTTCTTCTTTGTCCCAGTCATTCTGCTGCGTAGTCAACTTTTCATAAATGCATAACGCCATTTCTAAAAATTGAAATAAAGTGCCCAAAGTATCTTTTCCATCTTGTTCTTCCTTTTTATATTTTTGATATTCAGTTTTTAATTCATCCACAAGCAATGCCATCATAAAAAGAGAAACTTTTCCCAAAACAACCACCCAAGTATTTTTAATCAAGAACAATTCAAAAAAGATTCCAAAAGTTAATGCTTTTTTTCCCTTTCTTCTACTTCTCTTTCTGGGGTTACTGTTTAATCAAAGATGTCCAATTACCATATATCTTTCTTTAGAATTCTAGGCAATCTCTTCCTTTTTCAACTTCTGCTTCAGTTTTTTTCCTCTCCCTTCCCACTTGCAACAACAATTTTTAAATGATCCGAAATCCATACCTCCAATAAGGGTTTTTCAATTTCTTAAATTATTAAGTCCAATGTCCAAAGAGTCTTTTGTCCCTTGGCTTTAACTTTCAAAATAATTCACCTTCAATGCCCAAATAAATTTCAAATCTTCATCTGCTGTTTCTATGGGGTGGGAGAGTGTAGAAAAAAAAGTTTCCCTTTAACAGCTTTCTCGCCGCTTTCTGATCTTCTTAGGGATACAATGTATCCTCCAGCAATTCAAACAATTCAGTTCCAGAGAGTTTGAGAGATGTTGATTAGCCCGGCTCAGCCAGCACTTTCACTTTTCCTGCTTCCTCCAGCATAATCTTACCCGGTTGCAGGCTTCTTCGTGGCGGCCATTACTGACCGCCGCTCCACCACCTCAGGAAAAAGGGGTTTTCCCGGATGAGGAGTGGGTACATATTTAATCCTGAGATGAAAGTTTTATTTGTATGTATGTGTGTTTGTTTTTGATAGTTTCATTCAATTCCATTTATTTATTTAATTCCATTCCAATATTGCCTGATTCCACAACAATTCGGCTATCTTATAGACCAGAATACAAATTTGTATTATATCAAAGTCCATCTCTCCAAAACAGATAATATTAATCTAGACATATTCCATTTTAAATAATAATCTGAGAGGAAGCCAATAACTCATCATTAAAGGAAATAGTAATAGAATAAAAGCAATAGATATGTGCAAAACCTACTGATTGGTAAATAGAAAGTTCAACAGATATCCAGATTATTCCATCCTTCCTCTGGGTTGTGTAAACCATCTGTTAGGTAATGTCATACTTGCAAATGAATCCTCTGAACCAAAAGTCATGTTTTGTGCATATTCCTAAAAAGGAGCACTGGAATATTACTAACAGATAAGGATTTCTTATCTAATAAATTAAGATAATAAACTAATATTATTTCCTATCTACTAAAAGGAAAGAAAGATTTAGTGTGTTTATGGATGGATGTAATCACTTTGAGCACTTTATAGGATAAAAAGCCAAAACAATAACATGGAGAAAGATTATATGCATCCCAGGGGTGGGGACAATGGGAATGCAGAAGGGATCTCAACTTGATATTTGCTTGCCAGTGTTGTTCCTACCTTTTGATAATTTTTTTTCATAAAATTATATATCTCTATGGGAGAACCTTTAGAACAATTTCTTCATATTCTGATATTCCCTAGTTCTGATAAAATTTTGACATTACTGAGCTATTAAAGGGAAATGTGATAACTATTTTCCTTTTCCAGGGTTGAATTCTTAAGAGAACATAGATTCTAAATGCAACACAGTAAATAATTATAAATATTCATTCTAATCAGCCAGCCACTATTTCTTTATATTAAAATTTTCTCTTATCTCTTTGGTTAGACAATTAAAAAAGCTGCTGAATATTGTGAAGCACATGCCATTCCATTTCCAAAGTAGATGAGAATGCATTTCAAGATCTAGACACTCTATCAGATTGCTATATCTTCAGAGGAGAATGCACACCAACCATTATACATTGTCCATTATTCAACAAAATCAACTGCCCAGGTAACCTGGAAATGAGAATCACTTGAGAAAAATGTGGAAAAAAATATTGGGGGCAAACAGGATTAGAATTTGTTACATTTGCTGAATCCCTTTAATGCTTAAACTAAAACTGTTAGGTTTGAGGCGGATCGGTTCGACAGAGACGCGAGACCATTCAAGTGAGTTCAGCTCTTTTATTAGGTATTGGTAATCGTCTCAGAATGCGAGCCGCGGCAGCCCTTCATATAGGGCTGGCTTGCGGCTCGGCAGCCAATGGCAGCATTTTGAATCTCCCGCGATTGGCATAGCCAATCGCGGTAGATTCCTAGCTCTCCAATCATGGCCGACCCTTCAACCAATCAGGTCTTCGCTGGTATGGACCAATTGGTTGCGGGGGTTTCAGAATATGCTAATATCGTACACCCCTCCCCTCTTGGTTTCGTCCGGCGGTGCGTGGTGATGTAGTCACGTAGGTAGGTGGGGCTTCTCGCCTGCCTACTTGACTTGCGTGGTTCAGTTCTGGTGTGGTCGTTGACCAGTTCGGATGCCTCCTCTGTCACTCCGGTTCCTTGAGATGGAACCGCCTGGAACGTTGAGCTGGGCCTTTCTTGGTAGCTCCCTCCCAGTCTTCCTGGGCTGGTTGAGCTGCCGCTTCTGCTCCCGCAAGGTTTTTCCTGGCCGGGTGAGCTGGTTTGGCTGCTCCTTCCAGGTGAAAATCCTGGGGTTTCGTGCTCCATTGGTCCTGCGTCTATAGGTGAGTAGCATCAGTTTATTGGTTTATTTATTCTAGGTGGGGGGTGTTCTGCCTGCGTTAGTTGGTTCCCTTCGGTTCTTTCTCTATCGCTTGCCGATTCCCCCCCTCCTTCTAGTTTCTTGTTTGGGTGTCTGGCTGGTGGTGACGGCTATTCTTGACCTAAGTTGGTTTATGTGCCGTTTCCAGTTTTTCCCATCACTTGTTTCCAATCGGTATGATAGGCGCCCGGTTATCTGGGTGATTGTTGCTGGCACCCACAGTGGTTCTCCTGTGAGATTTTTGGCATATACTAGGTCCCCTATGTTAAATGTTCTGTGTTTGCTGGAGGAGCCTGGGGGTTTGTCTGGGTTATATATTGGGTGCATTCTGTCTACTGTTGAACATAGTTTCCTGCCCATCATTAGTTCCACCGAGCTTTTATTTGTGGTTGCGCTAGGTGTAATGTGTTGAACAAGGAGCATTTTATTGATTTTGTCCTGTATATTGGCTGTTTCTATTTTCTGGATGGCTTTCTTGGTGTATTGGACCATGCGTTCCGCCCGTCTGTTTGCCGCCGGGTTTGCCGGTGCGGTTAACGCATGGCGTATCCCTTGGCCTGCCAGAAATTGTTCAAATGCTAGTGCAGTGAACTGGGGCCCATTGTCCGACACTATTACGTCTGGCAGGCCGTACGTAATGAAAAGTTTGCTCAGTTTCCTTATCACCGCCTCCGTCGTGGTTGACTTCATGGTGCTTACCTCCAACCAGTTGGAGTAAGCATCTACTGTGATAAGGTACATATGTCCCTTGGTTGGCCCCGTGAAGTCTATATGGATCCTAGACCATGGACCTCTTGGTTTTTCCCATTCTTGGGTTGGGGCAGCGGGCGGATTGGATCTGGACTCTTGGCATTGGTTACATTTGGCAACCGAGGTTTCAATCTGTTTATCCATTCCTGGCCACCATGCGTAGCTTCTGGCCAGGCTTTTCATCTTAACCATCCCTGGGTGCCCCTCATGCAACATTCCCAATAATTTCCTGTAATTTTTTCAGAATTACCACTCTGTCCCCCCAAAGTATGCACCCCTTTTCAGTAAAGAGTTCAGTTTGTCTGTTCTGAAAGGGTCTGAATAGTTCGTCTATGTCCCCTTCCAGCCACCCTTTTCCCACCCAACTCAAGACTCGCGCCAGCTGCTTGTTTTTATTTGTTTCTCTGGCAATGTCTGGTGCGGTCATGAGTGAGTTGGATATTGTCTCTATTTGGAGTACCTCTGTTGTGGGTGCCGGGTCATCTTCCCAGTCTGGTAAGGGTGACTGGCTCAGGGCGTCTGCATGGGCAATGTCCTTCCCGGGTCAGTGTATCAGCTGGTAATTGTATGCTGCTAGGAATTCAGACCACCTCGTCAATCTTGGCAATAGAATGTTCGGTGTGGCCCTGTTTCCCGCCAGGATTCCTAGCAGTGACTTGTGATCCATGATGATTGTAAAAGTCCTACCATAAAGGTATTCGTGAAATTTCTTGATGCCAGCGACGACTGCTAGGGCCTCTTTGTCGAGCTGGCTGTAGTTCCGCTCTGGCTTTGAAAGTGTCTTTGACGAGAAAGCAATGGGTGCTTCCCTCCCATCTGGTAGCTGGTGGCTGAGGATGGCGCCAATCCCAAATGGTGACCCATCGCAAGTTACCGTCAATGGCAGGGTCTCACTGTACTGGATTAGTACCGCGTCGGATGTTAGCAGGTTCTTTGTGTGGTTGAAGGTGCTCTCCTCCCATGCTCCCCAGGTCCAGGTGGCTGTTTTATCTAACAGCCTATGTAGCGGTTCCGCCACGGTTGCCTTTTGAGGTAGGAAGACATTGTAAAAGTTTAACAGTCCCAAAAAAGCCTGTAATTCCGTTTTGTTTTTTGGTCGCGGTGCTTCCCTTATGGCTCTCAGTTTCTTTTCTGTGGGGTGAATCCCTTGTTTGTCTGGGAGGTACCCCAGAAATTTGACCCTTTTGGCCCGTAGTTGGCACTTCCCTCTCTTGACTTTAAGTCCCAAGTCTCTGAATTTCTGCAGTACCTCCCTCAACCTGGCTTCTAGTTGTTTCTCATTTTTTTGCAGCCACCAAGACGTCATCAAAGTAGGGCACAACCCCTTCTATTCCCTGGAGGAGTCTTTCCATAAGGCTTTGGAAGACCCCAGATGCCACACTGACTCCAAATTGGAGCCGGTTGCAGCGGAAAGCCCCTCGGTGCATTATGATGGTTTGGGCTTCTGCTGTTGTGGCATCCACTGGCAGTTGCTGGTAGGCTTGTGCCAGGTCGAGCTTTGCGAAGATCCAGTTTCTCCCCAGTGAGTGCAGAAGGTGCTGGACTACTGGGATGGGGTATGCGCTTTGTTGGAGCGCATGGTTTAGGGTGGCCTTATAGTCACCACAAATCCTCACTGACCCATTTGGCTTGATGGGGTGACAATTGGGGTCTCCCACCGGGCATGATCGATCGGTTCCAGCATCCCTTGCGTGATGAGCTTATCGAGTTGCTCATTGATCTTGGGCTTGAGTGCAAAGGGCACTCGCCTGGCTTAAGGCGGATTGGCGATGCTCGGGTCTATGTTAAATGAGATAGGGGACCCCCGGTACTTGCCTAAACGGTCATCAAAGGCTTCCCGGAAGTCCCTCACGAGCGCCGCTTCCCAGTCAGCCTTTCTGATGTGATGCATGCCTGTTACCTCGATGCCCACGGGTGCGAACCACTGCAGTCCCAACAGGCTTGGCTGATCTCAGTCGATGATCATCAGGGGTAGCACTTCTGTGTGGTCCTTGAAGGTGACTTTAAAATGGCCTCTGCCGACTACAGGGATTCTGTTCCCCTGATAGTCTTTGGTCTTCCAGTTCTTGGTGGTGGATGGTGGGGACCAGGCGCTTGAGTGTGCTCCAGGAGACCATTGAGAGGAAGGATCCAGAGTCCACCTCCATGTCGCATTGCTGGTCTTCTATCCCGACCATCACATATACCTTCCTGGTGTTGCTGGTGAGGAATGGCCGATGACAACGGTATGGTGTGTTTTCTCTCTCTGTCTCGTCTCCTGGAGTTGCCTGTTCTGACCTTCTCAGCTCCAGCGGTTCTCCATCTGGTGATCACGGTTCCTGGTGGGAATGCTTTCTCTCTGTCAGGGGCTGGCGTCTCATTGTCGCGGGCTGTAGTGCTTTTTATTCCAGCACACTTTGGCGATGTGCCCCCGTTTCTTGCAATGCCTGCAAATGGCATCGAGAAAACAACAGTCCGCTCGGGGGTGATCACCGCCACAGCCAGCACACTGGAACCTCGACTTATGACCCCGTGGTTCCCGCCGCTCCCGCGCTGATTGGAGGCGATGGATCTCCTCCTCCTTGTCTTCGGTTTCCGAGAAGGAGTTGATGTCACCGTGATGTGTGGTTGCGTGGTCTGTTGCTGGTTGCCTCTCCGGCCACCGCTCGTGGCATGATGCTCGATTGCCGCATCCAAGCCACTGATTTCTTGGCCGCTTCCACTGCAGCGGCTTCGGTGAGGGCATCAGTGAGGGAGATGTCTCCCTTTGCCATGATGCGACTCTGGAGGATGGTGTCTCGGAGTCCCAGGATGACGCAGTCTCGCAGGGCCTTGTCCAGGTCGGCGAACTCGCACAGGCTGCCCAGGTCCCATAGTGCTGCTATGAAGTCACCCAGCTCCTCGTCCTCGTGTTGATCCCGCCTGTAGAAACTGTGCTGCCAGATGAGGATGGGCATGACAGGGGTGTAGTGGCTTCGCAGCAGGGGCTCGAGATCATCACACTCCATCACCTTGATGTCCAATGGTTTGGCCAAGGCTTTGGCCATCTTGAATACTGCGGGCCCGCAGTGCGTGAGGAACACGGCTCATTTCTTGTGGCCGTTGGCATCCTTGAGGTTGCTATTCTTGAGGAACATTTGGAACCTATGGATTCCCAGTCCTCAGTAGCAGGTTTGAAGGGAGCGGATGGTGAGTTGTTTCCGGCCATTCTGCTTGTTGTTGCGTGCTGCCTCGCCACGTTCTGGATGGTCTCCTTGTCTCACGATCCCACCCTTGTCGCCAGCGTTAGGTTTGAGGCGGATCGGTTCGACAGAGACGCGAGACCATTCAAGTGAGTTCAGCTCTTTTATTAGGTATTGGTAATCGTCTCAGAATGCGAGCCGTGGCAGCCCTTCATATAGGGGTGGTTTGCAGTTCAGCAGCCAATGGCAGCACTTTGAATCTCCCGCGATCGGCACAGCCAATCGCGGTAGATTCCTAGTGCTCCAATCACGGCCGACCCTTCAACCAATCAGGTCTTCGCTGGTACAGACCAATCGATTGCGGGGGTTTCGGAGTATGCTAATATCGTACAAAAACAATTTCTCTCTAATTCTTATATCTATTATTTTGAATTATTTTCATTTCAAACACAGAACTTTCTTTAATCACTTGATTAAAATCACAACTTTGTGATTTGATTAAATCACTTGATTAAATCACAACTTTGGTTAAAGAGTGGTTAAGGAAAATTTTTCTATTAAACAGTTTCACAGAATTAAACCCTCTTTAGTAAGTCAAAACATGATTTTATAATGTCAGATATTTTTGTTCTATCGGTGGCCAGCCAAAATCTGGATAAAGATCTTTCGAAATATGAATGTTCCTGGCTCCGAAATCTGCCTAACTTTATAAAATAGTCCAATTTAAATCTGATTAGTTGTAGAGTTTGCTAGATCTCTGTGAGTAGGTTTGGCAATGCTTTGACACATGATTGTTCTCCTTGAGATAAAGAGATACTATGGGTTTTGTTTTTTTAAACAAACTAGCTGTTCTGTCCTTAATTAACATTCTTGAGATCCCCGCGCTTTGATTGGCCAAAGCGCGGGGATCTCCGATTGGTCAGGCGAGCCGCGCCGATTGGCTCGCTAAGAATCTCCCGCGATTGGTCCATTCGGATCGCGGGAGATTCAAAGTGGTGCCATTGGCCACGGCCGCCGCAGCTAAAGGAATAAAAGCCGCGGGCTTTGTCCCTTTAAGCCAGTTCGGTTCCTACTCACAATAAAAGAGCTTGCATTGAAGTCACCGACTCCTGGCGTCATTTCGCGGACACGACACTGGCGACGAGGATGGGATCCAAACCCTGAACCGAACCACGTGTCCGACGGAAGCCAGACGAACCACCGCGATGGCGAAAATCACACCACCCGCACCCTTCAACCCCGCCACCGAGGACTGGGAATCGTTCTCCGACCGATTCCGCATGTTCCTCGAGTGCAGCGACCTGAAGGACGCCACCGGCCACATGAAGCGCGCCGTTTTTCTGACCCATTGCGGGACCGAGGTCTTCAAGATGGCCAAGGCGCTGGCCAAACCCGCCGATGCAACCGCGATGGACTGGGACGTCCTTGAGCCAATACTTCGGCGGCACTACGCTCCAGAGGTACCCATCCTGATCCGACACAACGAGTTCTACCGTCGGGACCAGAGGTCGGGTGAGAGCTTCAGCGAATTTGTCGCTGAGCTGCGGCGCCTAGGGGGGCTCTGCGAATTCGACAACCTGAACGACGCCCTGCGAGACTGAATCGTGCTCAGTCTGTGGGACCCCGTCCTCCAGAGCCGGCTGATGGCCAAGGGCAACATCAGCCTAGCGGACACCCTCACCGCAGCCGCAGCCGCTGAAGCAACCCGAACTTCCGCCGACCGCATGCGCAGACCGAACACTGGGGACCGCAGCGGAAACAACAACCCGGCGAGGTCGACTGAGGCCCAAACCGAGACGACCACCCACCAGGGCGACTTCCACTCAGCATCGGGCACTTCCGATGACGAGGAGGACATCCATCGCCTCCAGACAGGCTGCGACCCACGAACCCGGCGAGGTCGTAAGTCGAGGACCAACTGTGCCGGTTGTGGCGGCGACCACCCCAGGTCGGAATGCCGGTTTTTCGAATCGATCTGCTGGCATTGCGACAAGAAGGGACACATCGCCCGTGTCTGCCGCCTAAAGAAAAATCGCAGCCCGGCACGATGGGACCAGAGCGACCGGAGGAGAGAAAGCACACCACCCCGGACCAGAGATCGCCCCTCAGACAACAGATGGGACCGGAACGGACGATCATCGCAAGGCGACGACAACCGGCGAAGAGAGGAGACCCATCAGACGGTCACCATCGGCCACGCCATCACCAATGACGCCCGGAAGGTCCACGTGGAGGTAGGCATCGAGGGCCAGCCATGCAAGATGGAGGTGGACTCCGGGTCCTACCTCTCCATGATTGCATGGCACGAAATAAAGCGCTTGGTGCCTACCCTCCAAAGGAGAAACATAGACAGCCAGAGACTCATTGTAAAGGACTACCAGGGAAACCGCATCCCGGTAGTCGGAACCAAACACTTCAATATCACCTATAAAGGCCACACCGAAAGACTTCCCCTGACAATCATTGACCGTGACCGCCCAAGCCTACTGGGACTGCAATGGTTCGCCCCGCTCGACATCGCACTCACGGGAGTCGACCACGTCACCGACGACAGCTGGGAGCAACAACTGGCCCGGGAATTCCAAGAGGTCTTCGACGGAAACCTAGGCAAGTACCGAGGGCCCCTTATTTCTTTCAACCTAGACCCAAACATCCCCCCAAAACGCCTGAAACCAAGGCGGGTGCCATTCGCACTGAAACCCAAGATAGACGAGCAAATTGACAAGCTCGTCAAACAAAGGGTCCTAGAGCCCATAGACCACGCCCGGTGGGAGACCCCCATAGTCACCCCGATCAAGCCCGATGGGTCGGTGAGGATCTGTGGGGACTATAAGGCCACCCTAAATGGCGCGCTACAACAAAGCGCCTACCCCGTCCCAGTAGTGCAACACCTACTGCACTCACTGGGAGGGGGCAAGGTTTTCACCAAGCTCGACCTCGCCCAGGCATACCAACAGTTGCCAGTCGACGAGCAAACGGCAGAAGCACAAACCATAGTCACCCACCGGGGGGCATTCAAATGCAACTGACTTCAATTTGGAGTCAGCGTGGCACCGGGCATCTTCCAAAGCCTAATGGAAAGACTATTGCAAGGCAGCAAGGGGGTGGTACCTTACTTCGACGACGTCCTAGTGTCGGCAGCCAACCAAGCCGAACTAGAGGGTCGCCTAAGGGAGGTCCTAACCAAATTTAAAGAGACCGGACTAAAAGTCAAGCGGGAGAAATGCCAGCTATGCACGGAACGGGTAGAATTCCTAGGATACCTCCTAGACCGTCACGGCATTCACCCTACAAACCAAAAAATCAAGGCCATCAAAGAAGCCCCCACACCCAAGTCAAAGACCGAACTACAGGTGTTCCTGGGGCTACTGAACTTTTACAATGTTTTCCTACCCCAGAAGGCGACGGCGGCGGAGCCCTTGCATAGGCTCCTGGACAAGATGGCGACCTGGACTTGGGGGAAATGCGAGCAAGCCGCCTTCCAATGGACGAAGAACCTCCTCACTTCGGATGCCGTCCTCATACATTACAACGAGACCCTACCTCTGGCCGTCACATGCGACGCATCACCCTTCGGCGTCGGCGCTGTCCTCAGCCATACCATCCCCGACAGAAAAGAAGTGCCCATCGCGTTCTTTTTGAGAACCCTCACCAAACTGGAGCGGAACTATAGCCAGCTGTACAAAGAGGCTCTGTCTATCGTTGCCGCCCGTAAAACGATTCCACGAGTACCTCTACGGCCGGACTTTCACCATCATAACTGACCACAAGCCGCTGCTGGGAATCCTTGCAGGAAACCGGGCCACCCCGAACATTCTGTCTCCCCGAATGACAAGGTGGTCCGAGTTCCTGGCAGCCTACAACTATGGACTCATACACAGACCGGGTAAGACGATCTCCCATGCAGACGCCTTAAGCCGCTCGCCGCTACCGGAACCCGACACCGACCCAGCACCCACGATGACCACCCTCAGCATAGAGACTCTACCCAACCTGCCCATAACCGCGTCAGACGTTGCCTGAGAGACTAATAAAGACAAACGTCTGGCACGGGTGTTGCATTGGGTAGAGAAAGGGTGGCCGGAAAGGGACAACGACGAGTCCGTCAAAACGTTCTGAAGCCGCCAAACGGAACTTTCTTTATTAAAAGGGTGCATGCTATGGGGGGATAGGGTGGTCATTCCAGAAAAGCTACAAGGGAAGGTTCTGGAACTGCTACACGAGGGGCACCCTGGCATCGTTAGGACTAAAGCCCTGGCTAGAAGTTACGCTTGGTGGCCAGGGATGGACAAACAAATAGAGGCCTGGGTAGCTAGGTGCCAACGATGCCAGGAAACTAGGCCAAGCCCACCCACAGCACCCGTCCTAGAGTGGGAAACCCCAAGGGGACCTTGGTCTAGGATCCATATAGACTTCGCCGGACCCACAAAGGACACACCTTCCTCATAATAGTTGACGTTTACTCCAACTGGCTGGAGGTAAGCAACATGAAGACGACAACCACGGAGGCCGTGAGCAAGGAACTCTGCAAACTCTTTGCAATGCACGGCCTCCCAGACGTCGTCGTCTCCGACAACCGGCCCCAATTCACCTCGCTGGAATTCGAAAAATTCCTTGCGGAAAGGGGCATCCGCCACGCGCTGACAGCACCGGCGCACCTGGCGGCGAACGGTAGGGCGGAACGGATGGTCCAATTCACTAAGAAGACCATCCGGAAAATAGACCACGGGGAGATCCAGGAGAAAATAAACAAACTACTCTTCACCCAACACATAACCCCAAATACCACAACCAATAAAAGCCCAGCCGAACCACTAATGGGCAGGAAACTAAGGTCCCCACTCGACAGGTTACACCCCACGTATAACCCAGAGAAGCCCCCAGACAACAACAGCAAACACCGAACCTTCGCACCCGGCGACCCTGTATACGCAAAAAATCTGACGGGAGACCCACTATGGATACCAGCCGTCATCACACAAACAACAGGCCCACACTCGTACCGGCTACAAACAGTAGACGGACGAGCGTGGAAACGCCACATCGACCAACTAAGGTCGAGGACCACCAACCAACAAACCACCGATGCACAAACAAGCGAAACCAACCCCCACAACACAAACCAAGGGGGGAGGGAATACCCAGGGGACCAAAACCAAAGAAGAATAAACCAGCCGTACTCACCGGAAAGCAGCCATCACGACCCCTCGCCAGGAAGAAACAGCCAGGCCAGCTCGACCGACCCGGAAAGACCGAGCGGGAGCAGCGAAACCCGCAGCTCAACCAACCCGGGAGGCCCAGGAGGGACCTACGGAGAGCAGCCCGGCCCGATCGACCAGCCGGTTCCCACGACGGCAGCAGGAGCAGCAGAGATCCCGACCGAACCGGCCGGGATCCAGCCTACAACTGAGCTGCGCAGGTCAAGTAGGCTCAGACGAAGCCCCGCCTACCTAAGCGACGACGCAACGTAAGGACTGAACCAAGAGGGGAGGGGTGTTCTGTCCTTAATTAACATTCTTGAGATCCCCGCGCTTTGATTGGCCAAAGTGCGGGGCTCTCCGATTGGTCAGGCAAGCCGCGCCGATTGGCTCGCTAAGAATCTCCCGCGATTGGTCCATTCGGATCGCGGGAGATTCAAAGCGGTGCCATTGACCACGGCCACCGCGGCTAAAGGAATAAAAGCCGCGGGCTTTGTCCCTTTAAGCCAGTTCGGTTCCTACTCACAATAAAAGAGCTTGCATTGAAGTCACCGACTCCTGGCATCATTTCGCGGACACGACAGTAGCTCACCTGAAAGTCATGAGTAGTAATTCAACATTCTTGCAATTTAATCTATAAACAAGGAAGCAGACAGGAAAGAGAAGCAGGAACCTAATCAGAGAAAGAAACTTAGAAAAGACTTGCCTTAATAAGCATGTTAACAGTGGAGGCAGGAAGCTTGTGCCTTCAGACTGGCAATATTCTATAAATGTAGCCTTGCAATAAGATAGAGTTAGTTCATTTGCCATGTTTCCTGTCTGGTTTACCTGGGAGACCTGACAGGATTGAAGAAGCATCTCAACATCCCTATATAAAAATATTTTAGCAATTTTTAGTATCTAATTGAAAGACTTTTTCTACATACTAAAAGTATCTGGAAGTTTAAAAAGCAAAACAAATGAGCATGCTTTCTTATTCTTAAATATGAAAAAATCATATTCTACAAGAAGCAGCTTAAAAGGGATTATTTTTAAGGCCACTGCTGAAATGTAGTGTCCCTTTGAAGAGCAACCTTGCCCTAATTGCTACTGTTATCACTAATTATTTTTATTTAATTTTATACTTTCCAAACAACATTTATTTTATCCAAGGAAGATTAAAAGTTATTGAAACCTGGTGATGACCAGCATTTTTTTATTTTGCTAGTCTGTACTAATTCCTCATTGTAAAATATCATTTTCTTCTAGAATTTAAATAATCTATATACTCTGTACCTCCTAATTGATTATTTTTAATTTAAATTCTGTCTCATTTTTAGGTGAAATTGCTGAATATAGAGAACAATTCTCTACTTTCAAGTTGAACTATTCTGCTGAAGAGATTGAAAAGTTGTTTATGGCAGCAAAGAAGAATGTAGCAAATGTTCAGCAAAACGTTCTGGAGGAAATCAAGCACATTGTAGGCTCTTCTTCATAAACTACTAAAGCAAATGTTTCCTATTATAATAATATATTGATTGATGAAAAGCTTGTTCTCCAACAGAAAACATTATTAATACCCAGGAAGTGTTATATAGTTTTTCTTCTTTCTCTGAAAGAAGTTTAATTAATATCTATTTGGGATCATGCAAGATTTGTGATTGCTACTAACATTATAAAAAAGTAAAATTTTACATTAATAATAGTTAAGTTCGGACTTCAGAATATCCAGAAAAGTAAAGAATAGGAAAAATTAAAGAGAGAGGGCTATTATTTTGGGATAGCAATGAAGACATCAGGCTAAAAACTAGGTGACTGTACATTCTAGTCTTGCTTTAGATATAAATCTAGTTAGCCATTTAGACAACTGCAAGAAGTAGTGATTAGGAATTTAAAAATGACTTGGAGATACAAGTTTTATGACTCTTTATGAAGTACTGCTAAATATTCTAGTTTTTATACATACACATACACACATGCGCAAACACACATACACACATATAGATATACGCATAATATATATAAATATGCACATAATATATATCCATTTTAACATGCTAGATGCATTTACAATTTTGACATATTTAGATGTCCTTGGTTTGGGAAAGATGCACACATTTTTTTTTCTAAACATAGCAAATTAGAGGCAACATTAATTTGAAGAACTTATTTTTCTAATTTTTATATCCCTGAAAATGATGGGGAATTTATTTTAGTTCAGTTGTTTATGGAATTACAATATGTTCCAGCACCATAATTCTTTCAGTTTTTGTGTATTTGTGATTGTCATGAATAATTGTTGGATGTTGTTTAAATATCTGTGCACCTAATCTTTCTTACAATAAGAATTATGTTCATATTAATATGTTAGATGTATGTAATCAAGAAATTTGTTTTTAAGAGTGCAGAATAAGAGGAGCAGAAAAATAAAGCCAAACATATATTTGATTACATTCCTTAAAGGTACAGTACAATCTCATGTTTCTCTACAGACTGCTTTATTAACATGATTCACACATTTTCCTAACCATGGTTTGTTTGACCATGATTTATTGAGTAAAGTTTTATTGGATGCACTTTTTCTGTGCTACAGACCTTATCATCATGAGCAGTGGATATAAATGGAAAATAAACTGGAAGCAGAGATTATATTTATCTTAATATGTTAATCCAAATAAAAACTGATATAATACACATAAGAAAAGGAAACAGAATGACCATCTACCACTGTCAACTTTAAATTAATTAAACTCATATATTCATAATAAACATGTACATTTTATATGTACAGAGGAGTCTACTTCCAGTGTATACTCTTGCTTCTAGGGATTGGAGAGCTACTTCCACGTACAGAGATAAAGTGTGTATTTTTCAGCCCAAGGTCATCCCATATTTACATACATTCACACATACATGCGTGCATGGGTATAAACAACATCCAATTGTCTGAATTTGGACACTATGGAAAACAATAAATGTGACTTCATCATAGCTATAATTTCCATTCCATAAACTTTCAGACACTAATCTGAACAATTTCCAGAAGAAACAATTTCCATTGTTCTTTCTATCACTGTTTCAAGACAAAAAGATCACAAGATGAATTACCCACAGTCCGTCAACCTAACAAATATGAGAATGCCAAAAGAGGCAATAGGCTGGTGCTTCCTCACCCTATTTTTTTTTTATTTTTGTCTTTAGCTTATTCAGAAATTGTTTTCATAGCAACTGGACTCAGTGAAAGGAAACTATAAATCAGTCATCCCACTTAGTGAAATTGTAACAAGGTGCTGTCAATCAAGGAGACTTAATGGGAACAAAGAAAACTAAAGAACATGTGGGGATGGGGGGTGGTGAGAGGAAAAAGCAAAAATTCTCATCATGAGAAATTGATGACCTGGCAGGACTATTAGAAAATTGTCTTCTTGATTATTCAATTCAATCTGTAATTGAGTTGAAAATAAATTAGTTCAGTAGCCAAAGAAAAACAATGTTGTGGACATAAAGATCTCAGACTGGTACAAATAAAAATATCCAAGGAAACTAATAGGAGGGGTGCATCATCCACAAAATGAAGCCAATTTTTTAAAAGATGATGTATTACAATACTTCACCATTACTGTATATACAGTTTATTGCAAACATGATTGACTTAGACAAAGATCCCTTGTATTGGTGGAATTTCAAACTGCTAAAGAAAGTGTAGTACTGAAAAGAGGGAAAACATTTATTTTTAAATTTGAAAAGGAAGTGAGTTATACTTAACAACACATGGAAGGAATTAATGAACAATCAAGAAATCTCTTATTGTCTAAATAAAACTTTCTTCACAAACAGAATAGCAGCAAAGATTGTTTTTGTATAACTCGCTTTGCTATATAGAGCTGATGATTTGCCAAAACCCAGTTTGTGTTCAACTGTGCAAAACAAAACTTCTTTGTATTTGAAATGGCAATGAGCCCTGAAGATGCTCATTAAAAATTGTCTACACAGAAATTCAGTTCTCTTCATGTTAAAAATGTTAGATTTTGAGCTATTTTTTTTCAAGAGGAAGTTGCATTTTTAATAGTCACAGAAGGAATCTGCAATTTCAAGAAATGCTGAATTTTGTAGTTGTTGCTATTTGCTATTCAATCAGATTAGAAGATTTTTAACAACAAAAGGAAAGGAAAAGGGGATAAGGAAGACTTTGTTTTCTTTTCAGTTGTAATCACATTGTACTGATTTATTGATAACAAACTATTGCTTGTATTCTTAAATTAGTAGGACATTAAATGTTTGACCCTATTTGGTGAATCAGTCTTCCCAAAATTAATCACTTTGGCTCAGATTTATTCTTTTTCCTAAGTTCTATCGGAACAATAAAACAAAGTGTTTGAAACCTGAACAAAGTAGCATACAATGATTGCATATGCTTCCTGGCTAGTGATGAGGTAGAGGTAAAATATGGATGTTACAAATGTTCCTATACCGATCAATATAAATGAACACATGCTGGACTGTTTGGATAGCACAGAATTTCTCAAATAATAATTATTTTTGCATGACAGACTAGGTTATAGGCCAATTATCTGAATGCCATGGCAACTACTGACAGTGGAGAATTCCATAAATAAACTGTGTATTCTTGGTAAAGATATTATAGAAACTGATTGTTTTGTATTTTATTTTATAAATCTTGCCTACTAAACTATAACTACATATATAATACATTGCATTGATTTGACTCAAATATTTATCAAGAGATCAATTAGGATTAGTGTCTGTAGCTCCCTGCTTTCTTAAGCAATTCCACAATCCTGATTAGGATTTTTGGAAATGGAAAAAAAAAACCTCACATTCACTGCAATGAAAATAAATGTATAACTCAAAAAAAAAAAAAAAAGAGTTCATCTTACCCCTCTTATAATAGCAATTTGATTTCTTTGATTTTTCATATGGTTGGATATAAATATCGATATTAGTATTTTATAAAGAAATAAATCCTAGAATCTTAAAATGGACACTATTATATACATTTTCAGAAATCTCTGTTCGCTTCAATAGATACATGAGGCATACATAAGAAGAAAGCATGGATTAAATGGTGAAAAGAGATATAAGAGTCAGTTACATAATGTGAATGACTATTCACAAAGCAATTACTTCTTTGTATCTGTTAAAGAGCAGGAACCATCCAAAAGAAAGATGAATAATGCTACAAACTTTGTTGAAAACAAGGATTCATCATAAGATTTTTTGAGATCTAGAAGGGACTTGTTAGTATGTTTTTTTAAAAAAATACTTTAAATGAAACCAATGGGATTTTCACGTATCTCAGACAATGTATTGTACCACAAGAAACTTTTATGTGTTGATTTGTGGTGACTTCAAAACTTTTACTCTGTTGTCTTCTATTGAATGGATGGAGAAGTTAAGAGTATCAGGTGGCCCTCCGTCTTGGTCCTCCAAACATTAAAAGCTCTTTGGTGAGCCTAAGTTATAATGCAGACTTGAATGTTTCTGTTGTGTCCACGCAGCTACAGACACGCAATAACCTGCTGTGAGTAGTGCAGGAAAATATGATAATATAATTGGCTAACAGCATGGCTGGCAACCCTATATAAGGGAGCCCACCAGCTGTTAGTGGCTGTTGTTTGCAGTTGGCATTTGATTATTTATCAGTAGACTAGTATTGCGGATCCTCTGTCTCCGCCTCTTGATTCCGGCAATCTAACAACTGGCAACAAAGGTGGGATCACCTGGAACAAGACAGCATGGATCTCCATAGGCTGCAGCATACAAAAAACCAGCTGATTGGGGCTGTGCCAGAACGCCAATCCACGTGAAGAGCCTGCAAAGAGAGAGAGAAGTGGAGCACTGTTGATCAGAAGAGCCGATAAGCCGCAGAAGCTCAGAAGCTACCTCATCACAGGAGAACCAGCTGACAGTCCCCTCGCTGCCATTGATAGGAAGAGCTGCCACTGATTGGAAGGGCTGATAAGTCACAGAAGCTGCCTTGCTGCAGGAGGGCCAGCTGACAGACCCATTGCTGCCACTGATTGGAAGAGCTATCAGACAGCAGCAGCACAGGGCCACAGAAGGGCCCATTGACCCAGAAGCTCATCAAATCACCACAGAGGCTTTGGAGGCCAGGCTAAGCCATAAGAGTCAGAGCAGGCCTACAGCCTTTCGCTGCAGAGTAGAGCAGTCCACCCAGGTCAGCCCAGGGGTAGGGAGGGGTGCTCTTGTCTTACCAGTGGAAAAAGAGTCAGGACAGCACCTAGGGGGCCCCTGACAAAAATGATGGTAAATACTCAGAAGTTCACCCCTTTTGACCCTGAATTAGAAACTTGGGACTCTTATCTAGTCCAATTTGACTGCAACTTAGAGGATAATGATCTCACCAATATCACAGACAACCAAGAGAGAGCAATCTTCTTTAGCAATTGTGGAAGGGAAGTCTTCAAAATGGCTTGCACCATCATCTCTCCAGATCCCCTGCAGACAGTTCCATGGGCCTCACTAATTCAAAAGCTGATCCAATACTATGCTTCCTGCATTGCAAGGTGGCATGCGTTTTACCAGAGGGACCAAGTGGAGGGGGAGTCCATAAGTCCTTATATGTTTGCACTATACAACTCTGCCTTATATTGTGAATTCTGTATCCTGAGGCCCTCTAAGACCAGTTTGTGAGCAATATGAGAGACATATGACTACAAAGATACCTACGTGCCAGGACCATCCTAATGCTGAAGGAAGCTGTAGATGAGGCCATCGCTGCAGAGCAGTCTGGCAGAACCACAGAAGTAATCCAAATGAGAAAGACAAACAGCCGAAGAACAGCCAGGCAAGCTGCCATGGTCCATCGCAAGGAAACCAAATACATAGAGGGAAATAAGGACACTGGTGACAATAAGGAAGGCGTGAACAAAATGAGAGTGGAAGCCCCCCCCCCAAGGCACTACAGGGAGAATAAGACAGCACAGTGCATGGGTTGAGGGGGAAATCACCTGAGGGCAGCATGCCAACATAAGAACACAATCTGCAGGTGGTGCAGGAAAAAGGAACACTTAGCACACATCTGCCGTGCAGCTTTCCCAGAAGCTATGTCTACAAACACAGAAAAAGGCAGCTCGAGCTGTCCACACAGTGGGAAGCAGAGATAAGTAAAAGGGAATTAACAGGAAAGAGGACTGTTTCATCTTCCGCACAGACCCACAACCTGTGGAAACAGTAAGCACCAATCTGGGAGCCTACCACACAAGAAAATACACGTGACTGAGGGGCTCCATGCAAAATGGAGGTGGGCACAGGATCAGCTATGACCTTCATTTCACTCAATGACATCATAGACAAGAAGAAACAGCAGAAACTCAAGCCCAGCTCTGTAAAGCTCCAGGACTATCAAGGAAGCCATATTCCCACCGCAGGTAGTGGCAATTCCATCAACTATAGCCAATTTTCTGGATACCTACTGGTAGTCATCACCAAGGGATCCTTGCCGAGCCTTTTAGGACTGGACTGGTTTGCATTCTTGGGGCTAGGAATTACAGGTATCCATGCAATGATTACAACAATGGCTAAGGACTTGAGCAAAGAATTCACTGACTTGTTTGATGGCACATTGGGAGAATACAGAGGCAAGCCAATATCCTTCAGCCTAAACCCACAAGTGGCACCTATTCAACTGAAATTGAGATGGGTGCCATTTGCATTGAAACTAAAGATTGACAAGCTGATCCAGCAAGGAGTTCTAGAGCCAGTAGAGCACACATGGTGGGAAACCTCAATCATCACATCCATGAAGCACAATAGGTCAATATGCAATTGTGCTTATTACAAGTGCACAATAAACAAGGTGCTGCAACAGAGCACATATCCCATCCCAGTGGCACAACATCTGATACATTCACTGGAAGGTGGCAAATGTTTTTGTGAAACTTGACCTTGTCCAGACCCATCAGCAACTCCCTGTAGATGATGTGACAGCTGAGGTCCAAACGATCATTCCAGTGCAAACGACTGCAGGTTGGAGTGAGTATTGCCCCTGGATTCTTCCAGAGTCTGATGGAGGGGATGCTGCACTGAATACTTGGAGTCATCCCATATTTCGATGACATCCTAATTTCACAGACAAACAAACCTGAACTCATGTATCATTTATGAGCTGTACTTACAAAGTTCCAACAGGCGGAGCTCAAGAAAAAAAAAGGAAAAGTGCCTGGTTGCCATGAATTAGGTAGAATTCCTTGGATACTTTACCCCACCAAGGAAAAGACCCAGGCCATTAAGGAAGCTCCAAAGCCCACAAACAGAATGGAGCTCCAAGCCTTCCTAAGGTTCCTTAATGTCTACAGTGTCTTCCTTAAAGAGAAAGCATCCATCGCAGAGCCATTACATAGATTGCACAACAAGAAAATACCATGGGCATGGGGTCAGAAGAAAGCAATGGCCTTCAAGCAATTTAAAAAAAATTACTAACATCAGACAGTGTGCTGGTACATACAATGAGACCCTACTGTTAACTCTGACTATGATGCATCTCTGTACGGAGTTGGAGCAATCCTGAACCACAAGTTCCCATTTTTTTTCTGAGAATGTTTTCTGGGGCAGAGAAAAATTACTGCCAGCTTGATAAAGAGGTGTTGATTGCTGTTGCAGGGATTAAAAGATTTCACGAGTATGAATAGGGGCGGACATTCGAGCGTACAACAGACCACAAACTGTTATTAGGCCTCCTTGCAAGTGACCAGCAGACCCCTCAAGTCCTGTTCCCATGCATGATTAGGTGAACTGAATTCCTAGCAGTCTATCACTATAAGCTCATACATCACCTGGGTTCGAACATAAGCAATGCAGATGCACTTAATAAATGCCCATTAGCGAAACAAGTGGAAGACCCTGCACCAATAGCAACAGTACTACTTGTTGAGACACTTCAAACAGATCTGATCACTGCCACCGAGGTGGCAAAAAATGCAAAAAAGACCTACCATAGCATAGGTACTGAACTGGGGGTGGAGGGGGTGGTCTAAAGATCCAACAGGCACAGCATTTAGGCCATTCAAAGTGAGAAAACATGAACTATCTGTACAGAATGGTTGCCTACTATGTGGGAGCTGTGTAATGATACCCCACCAACTATGAGAATCATTACTGCAGATGTTACATAAAGGCCATCCTGGAATTGTCTGCATGAAAGCATTGGCTCATCATTACTGTGGTGGCCATCCATGGAAAGACATCAAACAGTGAGTGGCCTGCTGCAAACCCTGCAAAGATATGCAACTAACAGTCCCCATCACACCGCCATGAGAATGGGAGATCCCTAGGAGCCCATGGTCCAGACTACATGTCGACTTTGCTGGACCTGTATATTGTAAATTCTTCTTAATCATCATCACCTACTCCACCTACTCCAAGTGGTTAGAAGTGGCTGATATGAGCATGACTACTATAGATTCCACCACCAATGTAATACACAGATTGTTCACAACCCATGGCCTGCCAGACATGTTGGTCTCCAATGAGCCACAGTTCATGGCCAGGCTGTTTGAACTATGCTTGGTGAACAGGGGTATCCACCATGCACTTACCACTCCATTTTACCCCACAGGAAATGGACAAGCAGAGAGGAGGGTGCACATAGCAAAAGAAACCCTAAATAGAATGGGGCTAGGAAATATGCAAGAAAAGCTAGAGACATACTGATTACCCCAGGACATCACCCCATGCATGGCTATTAGTAGGAGCTCAATGGAGCTGTTAATGGGAAGGAGACTGGGAACACAACTGGATACAATACACCCCACCTATGGGACAGACACTCAACAAAGAGAGAAAGAAAAAAATCAGAAGTGTCCAGCAAGGTGAAAGGGTGTACACAAAGAACTATGCTGGAAAATCTATTTGGATACCTGGTCACATACCTGAAGTTACAGGGTCCCAGTCATACTGTGTGGAACTCGGCAATGGTGAGGTGTGGTGCAGATACATTGACCAGCTACGTAAACACTTGGAATGACTGACCAATTGTGAATCAGAGGATACTGAACCACTGGGGGATGAGGATAGAGGAGGAAATCACAGTGCCCGAAGTGATACCTGTCATGAACCTCCCACCAGCTGAAGTCCTGAGGGATACATCCAGTTACCTTGAAATTAGACAAAGAGACACTGATGAGTGTAACAAACAACCCAGAAGCCTGGAGGATTGAAGGTTGAATCTATCCTGGAAATGACCAGCCTACTTAAAGGATTATGTCTGTAGTTAATTAAATAATAATTAATTATTATAGTATAATACTTAAAGTTATAATAGTTAAGTAATAATAGTAATACTAGTTAATAATTAAAGCTAATAGATATTAAAGTATCAGCTGGATGGTGAGGGGTGTTGTGTTCATGCAGCCGCAGACACGCAATAACACGCTGTGAGTAGTGTGGGAAAATACAATAATATAATTGGCTAATGGCATAGCAGGCAACTCTATATAAGGGAGCCCACCAGCCATTAATGGTTTTTGCAGTTGGAGTTTGACTACTTACCAGTAAACCTGTATTGTGGATCCTCTGTCTCTGTCTCTTTATTCTGGTAGACCTCAAGGAGTTCCAGTGCCTTCCTTTTGTTGTTTTCCTGATTGCTTATATGATGATTATGACTGGAAATCTCCTAATTATTTGATTAGTTGTAACTGATCAGAATTTGCACACTCCAGTGTATTCTTATTAAGTTTATCATTCCTGGACATCTGCTACAACTATTTAATCATCCCTGAGATGCTGTCAATCTTTTTAATGGAGAAGAAATATGTTTCCTTTCATAGCTGCATTTTTCAGTTCAATGTTCTTAGATTATTTTTACTAATGGAATGCTATCTCCTGATAGCAATGTCCTATGATAGCTATTTGGCAATTTGAAGACCATTATAGTTGTTATGTATGTAAATAGTTGAATAAAGGCAAGCTTGGGGTAAAGTGCAGGGTTCTGGCCCTGCACTTCTGATTGGGTGTTAAGCGGCTAGATTGGATTGGTCGGGTTCTGAGAATCTGATTGGCCCTTAACGAAGGACTCTTATTGGTACTGGAGCTAGCGTTTCACAAGCTCCTATTGGTTATTTCACATTAGCATTGCCTATATAAAGCAGAGTTGTTGTTATACAAGTTAGAAGTCACTATGCAATAAAGAGTTGAAAGTTCACCAACTAAGACTGTCTCCATTCATTCTACCCATGCCTGAATCTATGACACTGGCGACGAGGATGGGATTTGGAGACATCTGATCTTAAGGAACTTGGAAGAAAAACAGAGCACGTGTAAAAAACGGCGCCACCAACAGAAGCCATGTCTGGCGGCATTGTACCACCCACTCCATACGATCCATCCCAAGAGGATTGGGAATCCTACATGGATCGCTTTCAGATGTTCCTCGAAATGAACAACCTGAAGGATGCCACACCAGCCAAGAAGCGGGCGCTGTTCCTGATGTACTGCGGCCCAGCTGTCTTTAAAATGGCTAAAGCCCTCGCGAAGCCTCGAGAAGTGAAAGCAATAAGCTGAGATGACCTCAAACCTCTCCTGACAGACCATTATGCGCCAACCATACCCACACTCGTGAGACGCCACAAGTTCTATCAACGAAGCCAACGAAAAGGAGAGAGTGTGGCTGACTTCGTGGCAGACCTCCGGCACTTGGGAGGCCTCTGCGGGTTCGCAGACTTAGATGAAGCATTGAGAGACCGCCTAATTCTGGGATTAGATGCACTAAACGTGCAGAGCAAGCTGATGGTGAAGGGCGACATCGGCCTTGTTGACGCCATTGCCGAAGCCACCGCCGCTGAGGCAACCAAAAAGTCAGCGGCACAGCTACGGCAAAGCCGAAACCCCACAAACCCACTGACAGGCGACATCTCACCCAGCTCAGAAGGGCAGTTGGCAACAACACACTACGAGGACCTCTCTTCGTCGTCAGACAGCGACAAAGAAGGGGTCCATCGACTGCGTTCTGACTGGGATCCTCATCCTAAAACCTCACACCCTTGCGCTGGCTGCGGGGCAAACCATCCCAGGGCAGACTGCAAATTCCGCGACGCACTCTGCCATGAGTGCGGGAAACGAGGCCACATCGGTTGAGTCTGTCGCAGTTTACCGGGATCAAGCCCGGCCTCAAAGGGAACCAACTCTCACCAATTGGCAGGAAACCGTCCTGTAAGGCGCAGACCCTGCAAATCACTCCTACAGATATCGAGCGGTGCAGAAAGAAGAGGCTCACCATACTATCACTATAGGTCATGCCTCGGCCCTGGACGCTAAGAAGATTCGAGTTACAGTAGCCATAGAGAACCAACCCTGCCACATGGAGGTCGATTCGGGATCGTCCCTCTCGATGGTGTCGTGGAAGACATTAAAGCAGCTCATCCCTACCATCCAACACCAAGACCTTCGAATGCAACGCCTTATCCTTAAAGATTACCAAGGGAATCGGATCCCTGTGGTCGGGTCTTGTCGAGTCCGCGTCTCGTTTAAAAAGCATACGGCATACTTACCTCTAACGATCATCGATAGGGATAGGCCTAGTTTGTTGGGCCTCCAATGGTTTGCGCCACTCGGCATCGAACTAGCCGGTGTGAACCGAGTCGGTGATTGCGAGTGGGAGGAGGATCTTATGTCTGAATTCAGCGATGTCTTCGCAGATCGTCTGGGCGAGTATAAGGGGACCCCAATTTTATTCAGCCTCGACCCTAAGGTCGCCCCGATTCGTTTAAAGCCCCATTGAGTTCCGTTCGCCCTTAAGGCCAAGATAGATGAACAACTTGACAAACTAATTAAACAAGGGGTACTGCAACCCATTGATCATTCCCCATGGGAAACTCCTATTGTAACCCCCATTAAACCAGATGGGTCAATCCGAATCTGTGGGGACTACCGGGCCACTCTAAAACACGCCCTCCAACAGAACGCGTATCCAGTGCTGGTGGTGCAGCACCTCCTTCATTCTCTGGGAGGTGGAAAGGTTTTCGCTAAGCTAGATTTAGCTCAAGCCTATCAACAATTGCCCGTGGACGATAAAACAGCCCAAGCCCAAACGATAATAACGCACAGAGGTGCTTTTAAATGTACCCGATTGCAGTTCGGGGTGAGTGTGGCCCCGGGAATATTCCAAAGTTTAATGGAATGATTGTTACAGGGAATCAAGGGCGTGGTTCCGTATTTTGATGACGTATTGATTGCAGCTCCTAGTAAAAAATATTCTGCAGAATCGTTTAAAATGTGTTCTTAAAAAATTCCAAGAAGCGGGATTGAAAGTAAAAAGGGATAAATGTCATCTGTATACCGACAGTGTTGAATTTCTAGGTTATCGCATTGATAATCAGGGTATTCACCCAACTGAGAGTAAATTAAGGGCGATTAGAAATGCTCCCAGACCTCGTAACAAAACTGATCTTCAAGCAT
Source organism: Hydrophis major (assembly GCA_033807585.1). Classification (NCBI taxonomy): domain Eukaryota; kingdom Metazoa; phylum Chordata; class Lepidosauria; order Squamata; family Elapidae; genus Hydrophis; species Hydrophis major. The sequence continues at coordinate 35,274,590 of CM066343.1, read as the reverse complement.
TTTTAGGCCTTATCAATTTCTACAATGTGTTTTTACTGCATAAGGCGACTGTGGCTGAACCATTACACCAGTTATTAGATAAGAAAGCATTATGGGTTTGGGGTTACCGAGAAGAAAAAGCGTTTAGAAATGTAAAAGATTTGGTTATAACTTGTGATGCCTCACCGTTTGGGGTGGGCGCTATTTTGAGCCATGTGCTACCTAATGGAAATGAGGCTCCCGTTGCATACTTTTCGAAGACTCTATCCCAGGCAGAACATAACTATGGACAAATAGACAAGGAGGCTCTTGCAATTGTGTCAGCCGTAAAAAAATTCCATGAGTATATATATGGAAGGACATTTACAATTGTAACCGACCACAAACCTTTATTGGGATAATCGCCGGGGACAAACCAACTCCCTATATATTGTCCCCAAGAATGACTCGATAGTCAGAGTTTCTAGCTGCTTATAATTATCGATTGTTACATCGACCGGGGAAAGCCATTCCCCATGCCGACGCACTCAGCAGAGCACCGCTACCAGAGACCCTCGACGATCCGGCACCAACAGTATCGGCGTTACAAATCGAAACGCTCAACTCGCCTCCTATGACCGCTCAAGATATCGCGAGGGAGACCAGATGAGATCACACCCTAGCATGAGTCCTAGGCTGGATAGAGCGTGGATGGCCATTGGACCAGATCCCAGATGACTTTGCGCCATTTAAAACAAGACAGACTGAACTTTTTTCTCAAAAAGACTGCGTTATCTGGGGCGATAGAGTCGTCGTCCCAGAATGACTCCAAAAGACGCTGTTACAAATCTTGCATGATGGACATCCCGGGATCGTGCGAATGAAGGCACTTGCACGGAGCTACGCTTGGTGGCCAGGCATGGACCGACACATCGAGCAATGGGTCAAGGCCTGCACCAAGTGCCAACAAACCAGCAACGCACCGCCAAAAGCTGCACCGACCAAATGGGAGACGCCACGTGGACCCTGGTCCAGAATCCACCTGGATTTCGCAGGGCCGATCAAAGGACAGACATTGCTGTTGACTGTCGATGCATACTCTAATTGGTTAGAAATTCATCGAATGGCCAATACAACCTCCAAGGCAGTCATTAAAGTCCTCAATAGACTCTTTGCAACTCATGGTTTGCCAGACGTCCTGGTGTCCGATAACGGACCACAGTTTACAGCGCTAATGTTTGAACAGTACCTTGCTGACAACGGCATCCGCCATGCGCTCACCTCGCCGGCGCATCCTGCTACCAACGGCCGAGCGGAACGCATGGTACAATTTGTAAAAAAGACTTTACAAAAGATGGACTATGATAATCTTGACAAAAAAATAAACCGCATTCTACTTCTACAACACATCACTCCGCACAGCGAAACTGGCAGAACTCCCGCTGAACTTCTCATGGGGCGAAAACTCCGTTCCCGCCTCGACCGACTGCACCCTGCTTATGAGCCAGAAAAGCCTCCCGGATCCAGCGGACGCTACCATACCTTCAAGGTAGGCGACCTCGTTTATGCAAGAAATTTATCGGGCGACCCAGTTTGGATTGAAGCAACGGTAATACGGAGACTGGGCCCAGATCCTCTATTGTAAAATGTATTGATGAGAGACTATGGAAAAGACATATTGACCAATTACGGTCACGACTTATAACTGCTAACCAACAACTTCCAACGACCAAACTGAGGGGGGGGGGAAAGAAGAGAAGATGATGATATGCCAGGAAACCTGTTCCAGGAAAGCGATGAATCAAGTGAAACCCAGGAAATGGAGCAGGAAGAAGAATTGTACGCTCCAAGGGAAATTACACCAGAACAAGAAGCTGAGCCACTACAAAACAACACCCTACCTCAACGGGACTGCACGCAGCCAGTCCAAAGAAAATCTGACAGACCCAAGAGATAACCGTCCTATTTAAAGGACTATATAGTCACAAACTAATTGTGAAGCCAGGGGGAAGGGGTGTTATGTATGTAAATAGTTGAATAAAGGCAAGCTTGGGGTAAAGTGCAGGGTTCTGGCCCTGCACTTCTGATTGGGTGTTAAGCGGCTAGATCAGATTGGTCGGGTTCTGAGAATCTGATTGGCCCTTAACGAAGGACTCTTATTGGTACTGGAGCTAGCGTTTCACAAGCTCCTATTGGTTATTTCACATTAGCATTGCCTATATAAAGCAGAGTTGTTGTTATACAAGTTAGAAGTCACTATGCAATAAAGAGTTGAAAGTTCACCAACTAAGACTGTCTCCATTCATTCTACCCATGCCTGAATCTATGATAATAGTATTCTATTTATACTGTGAATTCATTTCAATAATGGAATTAGCTTGTAGTAATGGAGCTCAGATAATGCTTTCATCAGTTAGGATTGCCTCTGTCTGTACTTTGCCACCAATACTTTCATTAATATCATTTTACAGCTGCATTATTAGAATTTTTCTCAGAATTACAGTGAATAATGGGACAAAAAAAGATCTTTGCTTCTTGTTCTTTACATTTTCATTGTGTTGGCCATCTTCTATAGCACTCTCATCATTGTGTACATTTTTCTGGATACCAAGGAACTGTGAGAAATTGTCAAAGTTTTTTGTCTTTTATACTATCCTGACACCCTTGATTAATCCTCTTATAGTCTGAAGAACAAAGAAAAGAAGAAAGCTTTGAACAATTAGCACACATGTAGGCTTTATAAAAGTGCTTTGTAATACTTGACTTCAAATCTTAAGCAGTTGAGTTCTAAATTGCTTGATGGGCAACAAGACTAAAATTGCATTATATCTTTTTTGAGATCCAGAAAAATCTTCCATAGAGTGCTATTTTTTTCCAAGAAAGTTGAGATTGCCTTGGTAACCTCATATATTTAAATTAAAGCCCACTAATGAAAAGATGAGATGCATATAAATGTAATTATGAAATTGCTGGGTATTCTTTAGAGACATGACCAGCACTTTTCATTCTTTTTGTGCAATATCTGTCATTATCTGTCAATATCTGTGATCCTGTTCATTATACTATTTTTATTAACAGTCATACGAAAAGTGCTGCTGAGTTTTCCAAACCAGTCCCTTAGATTTTGAAGCCATGATGTTATTCTTCTGCCTAAACCTCATTTGCCTTCAATCTTTTTCTTGAGGATTAAATGAAGTATACTTTATCTTTCTGGGTGTTGCATCACATGTCTGAAATATTCTAACTTTTGCTTTTTAATGGTTTTGATGATTTCCCTTGGCTTTCCCAGGCAGCTGATCACCTCCTAATTTCTGATTTTGTCAACCCAGCTTATACATAACAGCTGCCTATAAATCCACATTTCAAATGCTTCAGGTCTGTTCAAGTGACTTTCTGTCAGAGACCAACTCTCCACTCCATAGAGCAGGATAGAAAAGATATAACATCTGACAAACCAGATTTTTAAGCTTAGGCTTATGTTGTGACTGCAGAAGACCTTTTTTCATTTTGAAGAATCCTTCAGTAGTCATGTTCCATCTTTCATGTAAATTAGAACTGAGGTGCATTATCCTTTCAACTTTTTCTACTGTTATTCCTTACGAAGTTATCAATGGTAAATTAATGGGTTGTTTGCTGATGACCATGATTTTTGTTTTTGAGGTGTTAAACTTCAAGCTGTATTTTTCAGATATTTATGTGACTCTCTTAATGAGTAACTGAAGGTCTTCATGCAAGCAGAACCATGTCATCAGTATATCCAAATTATTGATCTGAACAGTTTTCTTTAATACCAGCATCAATGTTTTCCAGTGCACTTTTCAATAGGAAAAGCTTAAATCTTGTCAGGTAGGATTTGAAAGGGATAAACAAATTGGAGATTCAACCAAAATGCCTAGAACTTTTCTATATTAAAATGATTTAAATGGTCAACAGCTGAATATCAGACTGTATGTATTTCCATTCAAGCCCTGGAGCTCTCAATGACCATTATTTCCACTGATTACATTGTCCTTTAGAGCAATGCAGCAAGATTGGAATTACTATGTATTTCTCAATAAATAGGACTTGAAAGAGAAGGCTGGGGGAAAAAAGTGACTATATAATATCCAGAAAAAATGTTTAAAAATTAAACATTACTGTATCATTTTAATAAACATAAATAAATGTGTACAGAAAATAATGAAAGCAGAGTGTGAATGAGACAGGGAAAATCTATGTGTTTTTTGTTGGCAGAAAAATAATATTTTATGGAGTGGGACGATCATCCTTTCAGCAGCTCATTTACTTAAGTTATATACTGTTACATTAACTTCTTATAGCTGAAAGAGATTTCTAATAATGTAAAATTCCAGTGTATTAGTTGAACTATTCATGATTATACATTCATATATTAACAGCTACCTAAAATAAATAAATATTTTCTAGCAATTCCATGTCCCATAATTATTAACTTCAGACCTCAAAATCATTAGCTGGCATCCAAGAACTAGAGAATTATGGCATATTATTATGCCATAATTATGGCCAACATCAATGGATTCTCTATACTTTTACTATAGCTATTAAACTGATAATGCAACATCAGAAAGATTAATATACAATTCTTTTTAATCAATGGATTGAAAACCTGTTTACACTTGTAACTTATGTATGGATTGCATATAAGAATAGACTTTATATGCATAAGTTTAATTAAATATGGGGCACATATATGTCATTACTGGTATAATTATTGCTATAAGTTATACATAACTATAAATATTATAAGCATAAATTGTTTTATTACTATAATGACATGTTATATTGTACTGTACATCTTTAATCCCCCCCCCTTTTTTTTAGCCACTTCTGTTCAGGATTGTTGTTGGGGTTTTTTTTGGAGGGGGTGGTATTTAAGCACATACCTATAGGGATATTTTGTTTTAATTTATTGTTAAAGCATCTCCTTGTTAGTCTGCTTCTAAAGTCATTGGGAAATGACCACTTTACTTTATTTCAAAGTGAGAGTGATTCTATTGAAGATGAAATTTCCTTCTGTAACTCTAATTCACATTTAAAGAAGGAAATTAAAAAACAACAACAAAAAAACCTCAAGTCTCCCTCCTAATGAAACTTTTGGGATATATTTAACCTGAGAGACAATTAATCTAAAAGGCTTCGTTATCTTGATTATCTCAGGACAGTACTTCAATTGGTCCCATTCCAAAAATGAAAAATAAAACACAAATGAAAAATTAATGATCTTTAAAGACTTATTTTAATTAATAAGTCTGCCTCTTTATTGAGAAGTCATCTTAACTCATATAAATCTAAATAATATGGAGCGTTTTAAAAATGTTTTCCTTTATCTGCCTTTGTATGTGTTCTATCCAAATGAATCATCTATTGAAATGTTTTGTTGTTCATTTGTTTCAAAGTGCCTTTTACAGAACCATAGATCTATAATAGTTGTCGAACTATTTTTCTCTGCATATATGTGTAAATATTCTAACGTTGACTTAGAAAACATCTGTTATTTAATTGTAGATAAAACATTACATAACTTTGCAGATCTTTAAAGAACAACAATTTATTTAGAAGCTTTCATAGATTTATCATTAATAACCCATAAGACATTTTTCTACTGATGAACTTCTTATCATTGTAAGAAATGTAATTAAGGAATTATCCTTCCCTAGTCAGGTAGATGGAGATGTGACTTTTTTTAAAGAATAAAGAAATGTACTATATGTACATTTTTATAATATAGTACTTTAAAACTTGAAGTCCTTTTGAAGCTTCAAAGTATAGTGTAAAGTATGGCAGCAAGAGCAATCTTTGGTATCCCTAGGATGGCCTATATTATACTCTGCTCCATGAACTTCACTGACTATGTCTGCTTCCAGGTGCAGTTCAACTTTTTTGGTTAAGCCTTTAATGGCATAGGTCAAGGCTAATTGCTGAACTGACTCATTTTGCTAGGACAAACCTACTCATGCTGGCAGAGAGGACCTACTCCCTGCCAGCATGAGTAGATCTCATCTGTCAAAAAACTGTCTGTTAGGATCTAGAAGAAGAGCCGTCTCTCTGTAGTGTTTCCCTTTGGATCATCTCAACCCCTAAGGTAAAATCTGCCCCACCCTCCTATCTTTCCACAAAAGCCTAAAGACCTGGTTCTGCCAGTTAGTCTGAGTTCCAGATAGGGGAGTGTCATACTAGAGGTGGCTACTGGGTTGATGCAGACTCCCCCTACCCCTTGTTGTTTATTATTACCTTTATTGTCAGAGTACAACATGTGTACAATGAGATTGGATGACCCTCACTTCGTGCACCCCCCCCAACACAACTCACAGTGAGGACGGAAGATGCTAGAGGACAGGAAGGCCTGGAGGAACATTATCCATGGGGTCACGATGGGTTGGACATGACTTTGCAACTAACAATAACAATATAAAGTATACAGTGTTGCTGGATTCCTTTCCCAATTTTGAACCAGTCAGTGGTTCTGTGTCCATTTCTCACTGTTGCTTCTTGACCTGTGTATAGGTTTTTCAAGAAACAAATAAGGTGGTGTGGTACTCCCAGATCTTTAAGAACTTGTCACAATTTGTTGTGATATTTAGCATAGTCAATGAAGCAGAAATAGATGTTTTTCTGGAACTCCATAGCTTTCTCCATGATCCAGCATATGTTGGCAATTAGATTTCTAGTTCCTCTGCTCCTTTGAAATCCTGTCTGTACTTCTGGTAGTTCTCAATCCACATACTCGGTGGTGCAGTGGTTAGAGTGCAGTACTGTAAGTTACTCCTACTGCAATTTGACAGATCAAATCCCACCAGGCTCAAGGTTGACTCAGCCTTCCATCCTTTCAAGGTGGGTAAAATAAGGACCCAGATTGTTGGGAGCAATATGCTGACTCTGTAAACCACTTTGAGAGGGCTGGAAAGCACTATAAAGTGGTATATAAGTCTAAGTGCTATTGCTATACTGCTGGAACTTAGCTTATAGGATTTTAAGCATAACTTTACTAGCATATGAAATGAGTGCAATGGTGTGATAGTTTGAATATTCTTTGGCATTGCCTTTCTTTAGAATTGGAATGTAAACTGATCTTTCCAATCCTGTGTTTATAATAGTACAAAACAAATTTCTGGAAACAGAATATCAGAAGATGTTTACAATACCATTTTAAAAAACTTCAACATTTCCCTTATGGTCAATTAAGATATAAATGCTTTTAAAATATTCCCCAGTCACTATACTTAAGAAGCTCCAGGCTTAAACCAGACAGATATCCATTATCAACATTATGGATAACAACATGTAACAACATGTAAGATTCAACAACTTGGTGTCTAAGAAAAATAACCGAATAGTCAAATTGAAGAGTCATTGAAAATAGGCTTCATAATTTTTCATTTTAGAAAGTCCAGAATTGAAACAATAAACCAAAGGTAAGTATTTTTAAGTTTTCCACTCCTTTGGATTTCTGGTAAGAATTACCTGCCTATGTTGGAAACAAGACTATTCAGGATGTGAAGAGTTGTAGGGATACTTCTCTTTGTCAGAGTCTTTGATGAAAGTATCCTTTCAGAAAAGATGAATACACTTCTTCTAAAACTAGAAAGGAAAAGTTGCCCCGTTTAGATACAAAGACTTCTGCACAAGGACAATATATGATCACAAGAGACAGACTGAGTTGAATGAGTCTTTCCTTTACTCCATAAGGAAAAATGAAGTTCCACAACTAGAGCAATCTCAGTTAAATCATACAATTTTATTTATTATTTTTACTGCTTTTGCATAAAGGCTGATTCACCGTAACAGTGATTTGGTGAGCATTTTCTTAGAGGCAAGGGTCTTCTAAAAGGGTTGCTTGATAGTGAAATGGGTAGCATATAAATGTAATAAATAAATAAAAATATCAGTGATCTGAGAATACAATGTATGCAATAATGCATCCATTTCCTCACGCATCATTTTACATACAATAAAAAACATATCCTGAGATTAACTATATAGGCTTTATTAACCATACCATCAAGTAGAGACAATAATATTTATCTTAATAATAGTTGGCAGCCATAACATAATTGTTATGTATGATAAGACTTTTGAAGAAAAAGTTAATTTAATTTATTAAAATATTTAGGGATGATTAGATATCTAACCTTTGTTTTAATATTTTCAGCATTAATTGAGCATTTATGTTCAGATTTCTTTCCAGATGTGAAATACTGAAACAGAGAAATGAGTATTGATTGATATTATCCTTCCTATTATAATTATAGAATGTGATAATGAAGAAATTGGAATGGAGAAATGAAACTATTATTACGGGATTCATCCTTCATGGCTTTGGAGATCTGAAAGAGATACACATTCTTCTGTTCATACTGTTTCTAATAATCTATATCATGACAATGGCTGGGAATCTTCTCATTATAGCCATAATTGTGACTGACCAGCACCTCTATACTCCAGTGTACTTTTTCCTAGGGAACTTGTCTTGCTTAGAGACATGCTACAGCTCAACCATTCTTCCCAGAATATTAACCAGCCTATTGGATGAAAACTACACTGTATCTGTGAATGGTTGCATTCTGTAGTTATGGGCTTTTGTTTTTTTTTTTGCTGTTACAGAATGCTATCTACTGGCTGCAATGTCTTATGATCGTTACCTAGCAATATGTAGACCCCTGCATTATTTCACACTTATGAATTTCAAGATATGCCTCCAATTAGTTGTTGGATCCTGGATTGGTAGCTTTGTGATAGACACAATATTGATAACATTTTTCTTGAAGTTAAGATTCTGTGGTTACAATTTGATAGAACACTTCTTCTGTGATTTCATTCCAATGATAAATCTAGCTTGTAGTGATGCAAGTCAGGTTAAATTTGTGTCAGCTGTCCTAACATCTATCTCCACCCTACCACCATTTTTTTTAACGATAGTATCATATGCTTTGTGGTGGTCTCCCATGGAAAGAATGAGACACAGAGGCTGGTGTACTCGGGATGGAAGCCTTGAGCAAATTCTAGTGCTCCCTTTTATTGAGAATTTCGTACATAGTAAGCATTCACATTGTGGATTACAATAATTACATATAGTACACAGAACTGTTTACAATTGTCTGAGCTGCTTAATTGTTCCTGGTGTTTGTTTTTAATTTCCTTGCTTATCTCAGTGACCCTTAGGCAGACATGTATGTATAAGGTCTTAGACTAATCATTATCCAATACTGAAGTCAAAGTTTATTCCCACATCTCCCCTGTTTTAATTTTTTGATGATTGCGGATGCCTCGGTAGCTTTTCGCCATCTGCAACAACAGTTCTCCTTCCATAGGCTTCACCCGACACATTCCTAAAAGTCCAGGGAGACATTAGATACAACAGCATACACAAAGAGAAAGTATAAAAAGCAATATCACTCCAACAATTAGGTGACAAATCCATGAACCATCTGGCAACCAGGACCAAAGTGCAGACCACACGCCCAGTCCCTCGTCCTCCGATTGTAATGGATTCTCACTCAGGGTTTGTTCCATATGCTGTATGGTAGCTGTAATGTTTGGAGAATAATCAGAGATATACATGCAACAATGTGTATGAATCACAGCACAAACTCCCCCTTGCGCAGCCAAAATAGTGTCCACCGCATATCTGGTTTGCAGGACAAAGTCAAGGATTTTTCCTTGCTCTTCTTCAAGCAGCCTTAGCGTTTTAATGGTGTCTTTAAACTTAGTAACTGTCCAATTGTTTAACAATGCAAATCTCTATAGTTCATCATGACTCCTAAAGGAGGAATAACTCCCCTTGATATCTGTGTCCAGTAGTCATGATTCAAAACAGAGTTTACTTCCGTTGAGGAACGCGCATTGCGGATATGAGCAGTCCCCAAAGATTTTAAAATAACATGAGATGGGATTACTTTCCCAAAGGTGCAGACTCCTTTCCATCGTGCTGGCATGTGATCATAGGCCATCCGTCCACACAGCAACCATAGATTTGCTCCCAGGAGATGACCAACCGTATTTGGTTCAGCATAGATTAATCGTGCAAAAGATTCCATTAACATAGCCAAATAAGTGGGTGGTGGTGCATATTTCCCATTTGCACATTTGGGAAGCTGGTTTTCTATCATGATGGGACAACATGTGGCAGGGATAATTGGACACCCATTTTCATTGATCAAAGATATGATATCAAATTTAGAAATATTATGTACAAAGTAAGTGAGATTTTTAGTTTTCATGTCATCCGACTTCCATTGCCAATAACAATTGTTTTGTTACAAAATGGATATGTTCCCAAGTAAGTCATATTCTCTACTGTCTCATTGTGGTTCCAGCAGATACCCGCCACCTCTTGGATTCGGCTTCCAAGATGCAATGTATTTATGTTACTTGTAGTCCAACTGTTAGACCACATCCCTGAACAACCATAGCATTGTCCCTTATACCAGTCACCTTCGGCCAGAGGTACTGCAACCATTGGAAGCCCTGATGTTTTGTGAGTTGGCATATGCATACATACCCAACAATCAGTTTTATTATGAAGGTTTGCTGGCTTCCCCATGTCCTGGATCAACGTGTTTCTTTTCCATTCCCCCAAATCCATCCCCTTGCCCCTTTGGCTGATGATAAGGACGCACACAGTGAGCAGGAACCCAAACAACTGTCCCCTCATCTTCAACAGCAGCGTATCCTTGGCCCCAAGTTATCAGCAGGACAGGTCGTTTCCACGTTGGATCTGGTAGTCTCTTATACCAAACTTTCGGTCTTGGCGTACCTGCAGAAGGGGAGGAAGCAAAATGCCTACACCCCCCCCCCCCAGGGCACGGCACTGGGCTTTAAAATGGCCAGGCTTTCCACAATTAAAACAATTCCCTGTAAGTTTCATCCCTTTTTGCAATGCCATAGCCAAAGTTTCCATGTTGTAAGCCTGAGAACCCACCACTGCACATGCCTTTAACAGATCAGCCAGAGTAACCTCACCTCTAGCCACCAAAGGCTGTAAGATACACTTGCAGTCAGCGTTTGCATTTTCAACTACCAATTTCAGCAAAAGTTCTTTTGCAGCTTCCTCATTAGAGATTTGCCTGGTAATAGCCAATTGTAGCCTTTCCACAAAATCATTATAAGACTCAGATGCTGTTTGCTTAATTTGAGAAAAAGACCATGCTGGGGTTCCCACATCCTGGATGCGGGACAACGCCCCAAGGACAGCTGCCATAACCACTGGAAATACGTGATCAGGCAAATTAGCAGCTTGATCAGCAGTGGATTCAAACAAGCCTGCCCCATAGATTTGGTCTGGCATATATAGCCCCCCCGAATTCCTTCCCCTAGTGAAGCTTTCCTTTGGTATTCTGAGTCAAAAACCACGTACTGAGTAGAGCTCAATATCATTCTCATTAAATCTTTCCAGTCACTAGGAATCATGCGTGAGGTAGCCAAACTTGTCAGAAGCCCCTTTGTAAAAGGACTTTGAATACCATAATCTTTTACTGCTTTTTTAATTTCCCTAAGAACTGCTAAAGGAATCGGAACCCATTCAGTCTGCAGATTGCCTTGAGCATCCACTTGCCTATTGACTGGAAACAAATTCATCTGGGTAATCTCATCAGACTCTAATTTCCCCTCATTGAAAGCCTGATGCACCATGGCTTGAACTTTTCCCATTTTTGGTTGGATTTCCTCATCCACAGGCATAGGCTGTGGAAATGATAAAGTACACTCCAGTTTTCGGGAAGGCAGGTGCAATACAATTCCTTTATAAGGAGAAGGTTCTACTAAAGTTTTTAAAAGAGGTTGTTGCTGGGTCTCTAAAGCAGTCATAACAATCTTCCAACATATCAAAATTTCAGCTGTTGCCTGTGGCTCTTCATGAAGGATAGTTCCAATTCTCCTCCATGTGTCTAACTTTAAAGAGCCTTTCTCTAGATACCAGGGACATTGCTGCCAGATCTCTTGCAGCAGTTCTCTCACATTATCTTTTGAAAGAACTATTTGCTCCCCCCCGGATGGTTTAAAGATAAAGAAGTTTGTCCTGACTAACTTCAGCAGCTCACTAACATGCCATTCCTGTGGCTGAGAGAGTTTTCCCCCCATATTCCCTGAATAATCCTATTGTCCAGCACTAGTTAAGTACGTACTTTACCTATTCCAGGCAAGGAAACACGGAGGTCCAGACATGTACCACCTGCAGTGGATCACGTCGGGATCACCACTTGTGGTGGTCTCCCATGGAAAGAATGAGACACAGAGGCTGGTGTACTCGGGAAGGGAGCCTAGAGCAAATTCTAGTGCTCCCTTTTATTGAGAATTTCGTACATAGTAAGCATTCACATTGTGGATTACAATAATTAGATATAGTACACAGAACTGTTTACAATTGTCTGAGCTGCTTAATTGTTCCTGTTGTTTGTTTTTAATTTCTTTGCTTATCTCAGTGACCCTTAGGCAGACATGTATGTATAAGGTCTTAGACTAATCATTACCCAATATTGAAGTCAAAGTTTATTCCCACAATGCTTATATCATCGCTGCCATTCTTGGAATTCCTTCCATCATTGGGAGACAAAAGGCTTTTTCTACCTGCTCTTCTCACCTCATTGTAGTGACTATCTTCTATGGCAGTCTCACAGTTGTCTATCTTTTGCAAGATAGTAATGAACTGAAAGAATTGAACAAAGTTTTTTCTGTTTTTTACACAATCATAACACCTCTAGTTAACCCCCTCATATATAGCCTGAGGAACAAAGAGGTGAGGGGAGCTCTGGGAAGAGCAGTCAGTAAATATATAACCTGCATACAAGTTCCCAGACCTCTTGTTTTCCCTTAAAGGGATGGAGATTGTTCTCATTACATCATAAAAATCCTGTTGTTTTATTAATTTAGCAGGATGTTTGGTGTGCTTTTGGTTCTGTAGACATGCATTTGTAAGTTGTTATACTTGTTGAATAAGAAATAATGTAGATAAACTATTGATAAGTATAAGGTCATTTGGGGAGAATAGGGTACTGCAAATCACTTCTCTTTGCATCAACCTATTTTATAATAGTCAGTGGAGATTCATCTATAATTGTCATTTATGGGTATTGACATTCTGCCTTAAATTTGGAATGAGTTGTAAGTGAGGTAAAATAAGCACTGACACTATAGTACATTTATTAGCAGATCATAATTTATATCTTTTATGTTATAACTTTCTTCTTTTTAGAAGATTCATTAAATCATTTTTATGTATTATTCTGATATCTCGAGATAAAGAAATCAAAAACTGCTATTTGTCTATTTGTGCTGTCAATTTATCCCAAATAATGGATTATACTGCAACAATATTTGAATCAAGGTGCCTAAGATACATTAATTTAAGGAATGTAAAAAAGTATTTGAGACCAATTACCCATGGCATTGAAATTTCCACTGTGTTTGAACAATTTAATTCATAATGTTGTAGCCACGGTTACATTGTCATGATTTCTGATGTTGTAGCCATGGTTATATTGTCATGATTTCTGATGCTTCCTGCCATCTTCTCTCAAGCAACATCAACTGAGAATCCAGTAGGAAGTCACTTATGTTCCCAATTTTTCTTTGTTCACCAGTGGTTGTTTTGTTTATATATTTAGAAAATAAATATTGACTTAATTCATAAATTTAATTAATAATTATATCAGATTTCATTAAGTTTCTCTCAAGCAATGATCATGGGGTTGTCTAATATATTATTATTATTATTATTTATTTATTACGCTTATTTATTCATGGCTTTGGAGATCTGAAAGAGATACACATTCTTCTGTTCATATTGTTCATACTCACTTATTAAGTTCAACTTGGAAAGTTCCCAAAATAGTCACACAATAATAAAAACTAAACAATTTTCCATCTTCAAGTTTAACACCCCAAAAATACAGAATAGTATATAATGAAAAGAGGAACACAATTTATCAAATTCTGTGTTAAAGCTTTATGTTTAAGGATGGCATGCCAGCAAAGATCCCATAATACCATGCTATTCCTCCTCCTCAAACAATTGATTTGATTATGAGGAAGGACTCAAAATACAGTTAGACAGAAAATATCCAAAAAGTCATCACATATTCTAATTAATATGATATTTAGCCTAGCAAATATTCATTCTCATAAATATCTCTGCAGTTACTTCCCCTAGCAGAATAATAATTATCTCTCACATTGTTTGTACATAACATCTTTTTATGCTACTGGCATGCAGTTAGTTATACTATTGAGTACAAAAGTAAAATTCTAAATATTTTGATGCTCTGATCCAGTGGAACTTCACTGTAGTGAAATGCAGCCAACTGATTTTTGAGAAGTAAGACAAAAAGTGAGGAAGTAATGATGAAAACTGTGGTTTCATGGGTGATGTTGGAAACACAGAATGCATTTGATGATAAATGTATTTATTAAATTTATATGGCTTTGCATCTTAAAAAATGTAACTCTGAGATGCATAGAACAAAACTATAAAATAGAATATAAAAACAATTATTATTAAAACTGCTAATATCACGAATCTTAAATTTTCCAGTTTAAATTTCCTTTGGAGAAATGTCCAAATTGTTGCATTTCTAAAATTATTTTATCGAATGAATTTTACTAAAGGATGATAATCTTCATTAAGAGGATATTTATTCTGAAATAAGTCTGTGAGAGCAGATGACAATCTTTCATTTCAATACCTGCAGAATATAATTTGAAAACACATTGAAAACTTTTGCATTTGCCCATTTTAATCTTCTAAATTCTACAACCATTATACTGATTATAAACCACATATTATTCTCCAAAAATAATATAGAGAATTTAAATTAGGGAAGCACTTGATCATACTATTCTGTATGAAAACATATTGTCAGAATCCCAATTTATAAGGAGACAACCAGTTGAGATAGACAAAAATGAGGAATTAAATGTTTCCTCTGTTCTTGGATAAAACTACATCAATGTGGTTCTGCAGCAAATGGATTTTTGAGAAGTAAGACATAAAATAAGGGAGTAATGATGAAAGGAGAATGATTTTATGTGTAAGTAAAACTTGCATCAGTGTTTGTAAACTTTAGCCAGCAATCAGGGACATGGTATCCATATATCTCGAAATTGCTGAGGTTGAGAAACATTGACTTAGAGTTTTAAACATACACATTCAAAATACCTAGACCTGAATAATGGCTAAAGTAATATCCTCAAGTGGTTCTCAACTTCTCCTGAAGTCCTGCACAAAAATAATCTCAATAATTGGCAGAATGATCTCAATAATTGGCAAAATGTCTTCACTAGAAAAATCATAACAGATTTGTCTCTTTATACCTTTAGCCATATATTTTCCTTAAATCAAAGAAGTGATTCTCAGCCTTTAAAATTTTGATGATGAAATTGCTCACACTGATTGTTGCATATACACTTTTCAGCCTGCCTTTTAAAAAAGCCCTTATATAAAGCAACTCCTTAAGCAAAATAAATGTGCATATAGAATTTCAGCTGTACTCTTCAAAATAAAATACACAAATGGATATTATTGTTTTAATTAGGAACATCTTAGCAAGCTATTTTAAATTTCTCATTTTCCCGTTCCATTGAATTCTGGATGATGAATAAGAAAATCAAATAAAAGATTTTCTGTAATTATTGTGTTGAAAACAAAATGGATTTTGATAATATGGAAAGTTTCTTTTTTTAAGTAAGATTTTTGGAGATTCTTTAGTGATTTCAAGGGAAAATTGTAGAATTTGGAATGTCTGTTTTTGGCTGGTCTCATAACAATAATTTAAAAAAAAAAAAATCCCTAAGGCCATGTTTCCTAAAAGAAAGAAAGAAAACAAAAATTAACAAGTAACAACTAGCAGATATGCATTATTTTTCATAGATAGTTCAGATTCCCAGATTTTAAAATATGAAGACTTTTACATTATATGCAAGGACATCATATTTCTAAATTTGTCACATATGACCATAAATTTTCTAACATTAATTTTTTTCCTGGCATTTCAAATCAATCACTTATCTTAGCATTGCTGATTATTTCTACCAACACTCTTTAGCCCTGCTCATATTCAGTTCTAAAGAGAAGAAAATAATTATATTCCATTATAATATTTTTCTCCCCCACATTCCACCTTATCATACTTTTCATGTCATGGAATCAAATAAAGAACAGCTAGGTTTATGATAAAATAAGACCTACATTATAATTTCAAAATATATTGCTTCTTAATTATAATTTTAATACCTCCATTGAGCTTATTGGAAATCACTCAGATGTCCAAATAATTGGGATTAGCAGAGATATTCAAGAAATCCACTTCAGGAATAACTGGAACCTTTCAAATCGGGAATCAAATCATTTGAAACTCTAAAGTTTACTAAGAAGTCCCTAAACTAGGGGCTCCCAACCTGTGTGCCACTGCCCACTAGTGATCTATGAAGGGTTTGCCACCAGGCTGCAGAAATGGCCAGCAAGTGCATGTGCATATGAGTGCGCATCTTCACTTGTGTGAGCAGTGTGCAGACATGCACATACTTCATTTAAGTGAGCAGAAGGCATGTATACATGCTGCTTGTGCAAATGGAGCTGTGTGCATGGAACCATCTCCTCCCCCCCCCCACTAATCCACAAAGCCAGAAATATTGGGGAACTCTGCTCTAGATAATTGGGCTTACAGAACCTTTTAGGTGTCAAAGTTACATTGTCACGGCAGTGTCATGTGATGTACCAGGACTTTTTCTTCCTTTGTTAAACTAGGTATGGACATGGCCACTGCATGATGCATTCAGCCCACAGGCTGGGAGTTTGACAGCCCTGGACATTCATGATGAGTGTAACTCCTTAGCTTCATACCTTGTTTGTTCCTGAAGAAGAAGAAGATCAATCTTGGAAGGAAACTGAAAAAGTGTCATGAACTTTTTTTTTTTTTAACATATAGTGCTTCTTAACAAAGAAATGGAGAAATTAGCCCTAGTTTGCTTTGGCAGCGACCTTGAGAATGAACCGTGGGAAGCCTCTGAGATAGAGCTGAGCTGCAGAAGGGAGCTCTGAAAGGTCCTTCTCCTACAGTTCTCACTAAAAGCTTATCTTGTGGGGGCATCTTTGGCCAATGGTCTGCAATATGGAGCTTTCTTAACAAGCTCTGAAAGTCTTCCTAGGAATTCCAAAGTCTTCCTGTTCCATACTAGCAGGCTTGAAGACCTGCATTCCTATTGGTCCAGAAGAGCCAGGCCGTGATTGGACGTTATGGAACACTTTTGATTGGCTCGTATAGAGCTTGCCGTGATTGGGTAAAACCAAGCTCAAAAACCTGTCATTGGCTGCCTAGCCGCAGCCAGCTCTATAAAAAGAGCAGCCGCAGCTAGGGTTTTCATCTCAGAATCTATCTACCTAATAAAGAGCTGTTGTTCACTACTTGAGCCTCGTCTGTCCATGGGACCCACTGACCATACTTAACACTGGCGACGAGGATGGGATTCTGAGACAACAAGGCTAATTAGCATGTGGCAAACAGTGCAGAAATGACCAGCGAAATGGCCAGCAGCGCCACACCACCCGCACCATTCAACCCAGCCAGCGAGGACTGGGAGTCCTTCATTGATTGTTTCCAAATGTTTTTGGAATCCAACAACTTAAAAGACACTACCAGCAGCAAGAAGGGAGTGGTATTTTTAACGCACTGCACGCCCGCCGTTTTCAAAATGGCCAAGGCACTAGCGAAGCCCACAGATGTCAAGACAATGGATTGGGACAACCTAGCTCCCATCCTCCGAAACCACTACGGCTGTACCAACTCTTATCTGAAGGCATGATTTCTATCAACGAGATCAGCGTGAAGGCGAGAGCATCGGTGAGTTCATAGCTGACCTCAGGGACCTTGGGCGCTTGTGCGGATTCGCTAATTTGGATAAGGCCATGTGAGACCAGGTCATCCTCAGCCTAAAAGACCCAGCACTCCAAAGCAGATTGATGGCCAAGGGTGACATCTCCCTCGCCGACGCCATAGCCGAAGCCACTTCAGCCGAAGATACCCGTAAATCAGCAGCCCGAATGCGGCGTTCAAACGGAACCAACCAAGCAACCAGCGAGGCAACTACCACACCAGAAAAACTCGCAGCCTCCACCCACCATGGCGACATCGAATCCCCTTCTGACAGTAAAGAAGAAGAAATTCACAGACTCCAATAAGAACGCGATCGGTGAGACCGGCGAGGTCATAAGTCAGGGTACCAATGTGCTGGCTGCAGAGGAAATCACCTGCATTCCAAATGCAAGTTCCTAGATGCTGTTTGCTGTTTTTGCGAAAAGCGAGGGCATATTGCTAAGGTATGCCACAATAAAAGGAATTTTAGCCCCCGGCGTCGGGAAAACAGCCCGAGAAGACAAGATGGCACCCCCACCAAAAGCCAGGACCATCAGAATGGCAGCCGGTGGAGCCGGGACAGCCAAACCAAGAAGTTCAACAATGCACCACAAAGAGAAGAAACACACCAAACAGTTATCATCAGCCACGCTTCACCAATAGACGCATGGAAGATACCCATTGAGGTCGGTATCGAGAACCAACCATGCACCATGGAAGTAGAGTCTGGTTCCTACCTCTCTATGGTCTCCTGGAGAACCATAAAGCATCTAATACCCAGCATACACCGCCAAGAATTAAGCGACCAGAAATTGATTTTGAGAGATTATCAAGGGAACCATATCCCAGTAGCTGGCATTGGATACTTCAAGATCTCTTTCAAAAATCGTACCAACATTTTTCTTGTTTATCATTTGAGGCATAAATTGCAACCAAGAGTGTTTTTGTATTATTGTCCACTATTTCAACCATTAATATTCTCCTTCTTCATCAGTATAAATCAGTTTTGCTGGAATGGTTTCTTTAATATACAAAACCACTCCTCTTTTTTTACAGTAAGTCAAAGAAGTAAATATTTTCCCTAATTTTGGTCATGCCAGTAATTGTTCATGTTGTTTTTTAATGTGTACTTCTTGTAGGCAGATTATATTCTCGAATTCAGTCCATTTATATTCATAGAAATCAAGTTTTTTTCCTCCATGGTTATGTTTTATATTTAGGTCTAACAGCTCTCGTGGATCTTACTTCACGTTGTTCTTTAATCTCCACTTATCCACCTACTACACCTTCCTCTCTTCCCATTTCCATTTGGTCCTCTTCAAATTCAGTTGAGATATTCTCTTTTTCTCTCTCCCCTTCTCTTCTTTCAAAAAATTCCTTGTAGAATATTTCTGCTTTCTCAATTGAATCAATTCTATGTCTCTGTTCTTGCCACGTAAACATTAATCCTTCTGGAATCAGCCATCTATAGTTCACCTCTTTTTCCAATAGCACTTTGGTCAAAAATTGATATTCTCTTCTAATCTCTCTCACTTTTCTAGGTACTTGTTTTAAGACCACAATCTCTTTATCATTATATTTCAACACCTTCTCTCTTGCCACTTGTAATATTTGGGTTTTAATAGTTTTTTTGGTGAATCTGACATGAACCTCTCTTGGTAATTGGTTCCTCATCGCATATCTTGTGAAGACTCGATATATCTCATCTACTCCATCCATCATCTTTTCCTCTGTTATTTCCAAGGTTCCAGCCAATATTTCAATCATTACTGCGGCCAAATTTTGTCCTTTTTCCTCCTCAATATTTTGGAATCTAAGATAAAATTCTGACCTGTTCATCTCCCACTTCAACATCCCACTTTTTTCTTGTTCAATCATTGCTAATCTACTATCAATATTTCCAATTATGTCATCTCTTGTTTGTCTTTCTCTTCTATTTTTTGGATTCTCTCATCGTGATTCACCATCATTTGTTGAATGTTTTCAAATTTTTCATCAATCTTCCCAATTCTTTGGTCAATACTCTCCATTCTTTGTTCCATACTTATTTTACGATCTTGTATCCCTTGCATAACCATCGTTAAATCCACTTGTGCTTTATCTTGCTTTGCCATTGTTGAAAGTCGTCCTTCATATGATGGGGAGACAGGAGCAGAAGTTGAAATGACCGAAGGTAAAATTCTCTTACTCATTCCATAACTCAGAGTCTTCCGGTTCTTTTAATCCAATTAATAAGGTGACCAATTGTAATCCAATTAGAAAGAAGGAAAACACCAAAAAAAAAAAAAAAGAGCCAATAAAAAGTAAAAGGCCCAAAATTGAAAAAGAAAAATTCTTCAGGTTCTTCAAGACCCTAATCCAATTGTGAAATACTCAATTATAATTCAAAAGTAAAAATTAAAAATGGAGAGAGAAAAAAGACAAAATAAAGCCCAACAATATTAAAAAAAAAAAATAAGCAAAGAAAAAGGAAAGAAAAAAGATTTCTTCAGGTTCTTCCCACCTTAATCCAATTGAGAGACTTCAAAAATAGAAAATAGCCATAAAAATAAGTCAAAAGTAGGAATAAAAAGGCAAATATCCCAATAAAAAAAAATAAAAAGGAAAAAATAAATATTCTGAGGCTTCCCCTTTAAAAAAAATAAAAATAAAAATGAGGGAAAATAAAAAATAAAAAATGAATATACCAATATTACAAAATGCTATGGGGTTGGAGGGGAGGGATAGAACAGTTAATAAGAAATAAAAAGTAAAAAGCGCCCACTGCCTTTTATTTATCCAAGGCTCTTATTTGGCTTCTCCACACATTTCAAAGCCAAGCTTCAAATATTCAATTGATAATAGAAGTCCCAAATGGCACCTGTATAAACATCCTCCAATGCTGTTCCCTCTATCTTACTGCTTCCAGTGGCCTTGAGAAAGAAAAATTTTCCCAGGTCCCAACTTCAAATATTTTCAAGCCTCTAGTTGGCAGTGTTGCAAAATTTCCTAAAACCACTCCCCCTTCTTCCCCCCTAAAAAACCTAAAAAGAAAGAAAAAGTATATATATGTATATTTAATTTTAAAAAAATTACTAAAGGGGGCCTCTATTTTATAAAATATAAACAGTCAAAAAGGAGAAGAGAAAAAAGAAAAGAAAAGAAGCAAGTTTAAAAGAAAAAACCAGTCTGATTAACTAGATCACCATAGAAGTTCAATGGAAAGAAAAAAAAAGTAAAAGTAAAAAGCCAAGCCTCACTTTGATATTTCTCTTTAAAAATCGCCGCTAAGTCAGTTTAGTCAAAAATCTTACAGATTTCTTCTCATTCTTAGGGTGTCCTTTAGATAAATATTAAAAAAAAAAAAAAAGTCCTCACCAAGCCGATACACTTTCCCTTTCAATCTCTTCCTTTTGGAGCTGTCCCAGCTTCAGCAGCTTAATGGCTGCCTCTCCGCTGATGGTAAAGGGGCTTCTTCTGGATCAGCCAGGGACTTGCGATGTCCCTGGGATCTACAAAACGCACCCCTTACTGTCACCGTCTCTACAGGACGGTTTAGGTCTGTTAGGACCGACCAGGGCCGAGGATATCAGCTGTGCATGCTGTATTATCCAATGTCTCCCTGGACTTTTAGGAATGTGTCGGGTGAAGCCTCCAGAAGGAGAACTGCTGTTGCAGATGGCGAAAAGCTATTGAGGCATCCACGATCATCAAAAAACTAAAACAGGGGAGGTGTGGGAATAAACTTTGGCTTGGGTTTGAGTAATGATTAATCTAATGCTTTATACACACATGCTTGTTTAAAGGTCACTGAGATAGTGCAAGGAAATCTCATCATGAGATCGGTAAAAAACAAACACAAGGATTAAGGAAGCAGCTCGGATGATTGTAAACAAGTCTGTACTGTATCTAATTATTGTAACCCATCAGGAGGTCATGCTTGCTATGTTTACCATGTACTAAAATCTCAATAAAAGGGAGCACTGGATTTTGCTCTGGGCTCTCATCCTGAGAACACTTGCTTGTGTCTCATCTTTTCCATGAGAGACCACCACAAATGTATATGGCATTGGTTTCTTAATTCATTCCACCAATAGGGCTGACATTAAAAAAAAAAGCCAATCAGAATCAAATCCCAGAAGAAATACAGAAAGGAAAGGATAAAGATATACGGAGAAAACAATGGTAAATTAACTTAAAATCTCAAAAAGATAGAGATATTATGTATCTAAAGAATAAAAGGTTATGTATGAAGTGGTTTCTGAGTACAACATGAGGCTAATTTGTAATGAGAGAAAGGTATGGGAAAGAAGAGTAAGTAGCTTTGGTATAACTTACAATACTTGAATTAACATTTTGCTATAAAGGTGACAAGGGAAATAGGAATGTATGCATTATATTTGTAGCTTTTGTTTACTTTAAAATTAAATGGAAAGTAAGGTTTTTTATTTCTTTGTTTTTCTCTATATAAAAACAATCATTCTAGTTTATCAAGAGTATCAAAACATGAATTATACTGGAAGAACCTGTTATTGTGATGTGTGTGTAATTTGGGAGAGTGTATGATTTTTCAAAAAAAGTTATTTCTTACCCATAAATTATTTTATGTCTCAGCCTTGTGAAGAAAGTTTCTGGCATTCAAGAAGAAAACATATAAGCTACTAGCATCTTCTAGAAAGAAGTTACTTGGTTTTTGATGTGTTGGTTATTGAATCTTCTCAATGTTATCAGAATTTTATTATTGTATTTCCATATTATTTCTTACACACACACCTTCACACAACTACAGACAGCAAACATACAGATGGACACAAATAATCAAAGGTAAGGTGATGCCATATCTATTTAGCATTAATTGATAAGTCAATCTTTTATTTTAAAGATATTATTCAATTCCACTTAAAAGAAAACAACATTATCATAAGAAGTAATTTTTAAGGCCAGAATTAAATTGGTTGTCCTTGGCAATAATATATATATTACACTAAAGCAGCAACGAAGATCCTTGAGGATATTTGGATACTTTATTTCAAGCATTCTTCCATTATGAAAGTTAAAAAGAAAAAGAAAAAAGAATCAGATCAATCTGTTCTATCAGGTACCAAAGATATAGATAGGCTAATTCTTATCAAGAAAACTATCTTGTTAGTAAAGATTTAATAAGCAATTCACACAATTATAAATTGAAAGGAAAATGAATTTTGACAGAGAGATTATGGAAGAAATATGCTTTTATTTCTTTTATACGAATCATATTTTGGTAACAACAATGCAAATGGCAAAAATATAACCGACCCTAAATAAGACTCTATGTGTTACAAAACAAAAAAATATTATTATAAATTATGGAAGCTTGATGAATAGATAATTCAAGTTGCTTACTTGGTGTGCTATAAGCACTATACAGTGACATCTTGAAAAAACAGTTTCAATTTCAGGAATATGGGAAATAAATTAATTCATCCTGGATGTTTCAAAATAAGAAAGGTATTGTTGGATGAGGCTGAGAAGTCATGTTATACTAGTCATGTTATACTAGATACACGTTTATTCACACATTTTTATCTTTGGTGAAGGAGTGGAGCTTCCTATCCCATTCAAGCATCATCAGCACTAAAGCCACTAAACATTGATGCACAGGTTATTTACTTGTATTAACTTACCTGACATTATTGATAATTTCTATGTCCAGTTAGGATATCATCTATTATTTTTTGAGTCTGAAATTGAAAATATATCTATTCTGAAAGTTTGCTGGACAAAGTAAATCTCTATCCACTTGAATAATTTAATTGTGCATTTCTTAGCTGTCTTTATTATGTACAGAAAGGCTGTTTGTGTGCTTGGAATCCTCCTTCCCTGTGTTCATTGCAGTACAGAACAAAAATATGGAAAATATTGGACTTTGCAATTCTTCAATGCTAGAAACATAATATATATTGCAAATCCATTAGGCAAATACATCTAATACTCTTCCTCCTTTTTTTTTTTTCCACACAACAACCCTGTGGGATGAATTGAGAGTCCAGAGTCACCCAGTTAGCTTTTATGGCCGGATTCTTTAGGTTTCTAGTCAGGTGCCTCAACCACTAGACCAAACAATTTCATGGAACGTATTTCCAAAAGCAGAAAAGGATAAAATTGGTATGATATGGACTTTTGGTCTGCACCCTTCTTTGCAATAATGTACACGTACATAATTTTTTACATTGTACTTTCAGTTTTATATTGTTTTTTTTTTTTGAAAACAATTTTATTGATTTTTTACAAACAAACAAAAAAAAACATAAAAACCTCAACTCTCTTCCATATATACATACAGTGTGTCGGTTGGTTCATCAGTTTTGTGCATTCATTTCGTAGTCTCAATTACAATTATATTACATAATAGTTCATATTTGTTGTGTCTTCGGAAATGATGCCAGGAGTCGGTGACTTTGCATCAAGCTCTTTTATTGATGTGGGAACCAAACTGGCGCTATAGGGAAACTTCGTGGCTTTTATTTCTTTAGCCGCGGCAGCCGTGGCCAATGGCACCGCTTTGAATCTCCCGCAATTTGAATAGACCAATCGCGGGAGATTCCTAGCGAGCCAATCGGCGCGGCTCGCCTAGCCAATCAGAGTGCCCCGCGCTTTGGCCAATCAAAGCGCGAGGATCTCAAGAATGCTAATGAGGGGACAGAACACCCCTCCCCTCTTGGTTTAGTCCTTACATTGCGTAGTCCCGTAGGTAGGCGGGGCTCCGTCTTAGCCTACTGGAGCTGCGCAGCTCAGTCGTAGGTTGAATCCCGGCTGGTTCGGTCGGGGTTTCTGCTTCTCCGGATGCCGTCGTGGGAACCGGCTGGTCGGTCGGGCCGGGCCGCTCTCCATAGCTCCCTCCTGGGCTTCCCGGGTTGGTTGAGCTGCGGGTTTCGCCGCTCCCGCTCGGTCTCCCCGGGTCGGTCGAGCTGGCCTGGCTGTCTCTTCCTGGCGAGGGGTCATGCTGGCTGCTTTCCGGTAAGTATGGTTGGTTTATTCTTTTTTGGTTTTGGTCCCCTGGGTATTCCCTCCCCCCTTGGTTTGTGTTGTGGGGGTTGGTTTTGCCTGTTGTGCGTCGGTGGTCTCTTGGGTGGTCGTCCTCGATCTTAATTGGTCGATGTGGCGTTTCCATGCTCGTCCATCTGTTGTTTGTAGCTGGTATGAGTGTGGGCCTGTTATTTATGTGATGATGGCCGGTACCCATAACGGGTCTCCCATCAGGTTTTTTGCGTACACGGGGTCACCTGGTGCGAAGGTTCGGTGTTTGCTGGTTGAGTCTGGGGGCTTCTCTGGGTTATACGTGGAGTGTAATCTGTCGAGTGGGGACCTTAATTTCCTCCCTATTAACAGTTCGGCTGGGCTCTTATTCGTTGTGGTATTTGGGGTTATGTGTTGGGTGAAGAGTAATTTATTTATTTTATCCTGGATCTCCCCGTGGTCTATTTTCCGGATGGGTTTCTTTGTGAATTGCACCATCCGTTCCGCCCTACCGTTCGCCGCCGGATACACCGGTGCTGTCAGCGCGTGTCGGATGCCCCTTTCCACTAGGAATTTTTCGAATTCTAGTGAGGTGAATTGGGGCCTGTTGTTGGAAACGACGACGTCTGGGAGGCCGTGCATTGCAAAGAGTTTGCCGAGTTCCTTGATCACGGCCTCCGTGGTTGTTGTTCTCATGTTGCTTACCTCCAGCCAGTTGGAGTAAGCATCTACTGTTATCAGGAAGGTGTGTCCTTTTGTGGGCCCGGCGAAGTCTATGTGGATCCTAGACCAAGGTCCCCTTGGGGTTTCCCACTCTAGGACGGGTGCTGTGGGTGGGCTTGGCCTAGTTTCCTGGCATCGTTGGTACCTTGCTACCCATGTCTCAATCTGTTTGTCCATCCCTGGCCACCAAGCGTAACTTCTGGCCAGGGCTTTAGTCCTAATGATGCCCGGGTGCCCCTCGTGTAATAGTTCCAGAACCTTCCCTTGTAGTTTTTCTGGAATGACCACCCTATCCCCCCATAGTATGCACCCTTTTAATAACGAGAGTTCCGTTTGCCGGTTCCGGAATGTCTTGATGGACTCGTCGTTGTCCTTTTCCGGCCACCCTTTCTCTACCCAATGCAACACCCGCGCCAGACGTTTGTCTTTATTAGTTTCTCGGGCAATGTCTGACGCGGTTATGGGTAGGTTGGGTAGAGTCTCTATACTGAGGGTGGTCGTCGTGGGTGCTGGGTCGGTGTCAGGTTTGGGTAGTGGTGAGCGGCTTAAGGCGTCTGCATGGGAGATCGTCTTACCCGGTCTGTGTATGAGTCTGTAGTTGTAGGCCGCCAGGAACTCGGACCACCTTGTCATTCGGGGAGACAGAATGTTCGGGGTGGCCCGGTTTCCTGCAAGGATTCCCAGCAGCGGTTTGTGGTCGGTTATGATGGTAAATGTCCGGCCGTAGAGATACTCGTGGAATCTTTTTACTGCGGTGATGATAGCCAGAGCCTCTTTGTCCAGCTGGCTGTAGTTCCGTTCCAGTTTGGTGAGGGTCCTTGAAAAGAATGCGATGGGTGCTTCTTTTCCGTCGGGGAGAGTATGGCTGAGGACAGCGCCAACGCCGAAGGGTGATGCGTCGCATGTGACAGCCAGAGGTAGGGTCTCGTTGTACTGTATGAGGATGGCATCCGAAGTGAGGAGGTCCTTTGTTCTCTGGAAGGCGGCTTGCTCACGTTTCCCCCAAGTCCAGGTCGCCACCTTGTCCAAGAGCCTATGCAAAGGCTCCGCCGCCGTCGCCTTTTGGGGCAGGAAGACATTATAAAAGTTAAGTAGCCCCAGAAATGCCTGCAGCTCCGTCTTCGACTTGGGTGTGGGGGCTTCTTTGATGGCTTTGATTTTTTGGTTTGTGGGGTGAATGCCGTGGCGGTCTAGGAGATATCCTAGGAATTCAACCCATTCCGTGTATAATTGGCATTTCTCCCTCTTTACCTTGAGCCCGGTCTCTTTGAATTTGGTTAGGACCTCCCTTAGGTGACCCTCTAGTTCGGCTTGGTTGGTTGCCGACACTAAGACATCGTCGAAGTAAGGTACCACCCCCTTGATGCCTTGTAATAGCCTTTCCATTAGGCTTTGGAATATTCCGGGTGCCACGCTGACTCCGTTGGAGCCAGTTGCATTTAAATGCTCCCCGGTGGGTGACTATGGTTTTCGCTTCTGCCGTTTGCTCATCGACTGGCAACTGTTGGTATGCCTGGGTGAGGTCGAGCTTGGCGAAAACCTTGCCCCCTCCCAGTGAATGCAGTAGGTTTTGCACTACTGGGACGGGGTAGGCTCTTTGTTGCAAGGCGCCATTTAGGGTGGCCTTATAGTCCCCACAGATTCTCACCGACCCATCGGGCTTCATCGGGGTGACTATGGGGGTCTCCCACCGGGCGTGGTCTATTGGTTGTAGGACCCCTTGCTTGATGAGCTTGTTAATTTGCTCATCTATCTTGGGTTTAAGTGTGAATGGCACCCACCTTGGTTTCAGGCGTTTTGGGGGGACGTTTGGGTCTAGGCTGAATGATATAAGGGGCCCTCGTTACTTGCCTAGGTTTCCGTCGAAGACCTCTTGGAATTCCCGGGCTAGTTGCTGCTCCCAGCTGTCATTGGTGATGTGGTCGATTCCCGTGACTGCGATGCCGAGCGGGGCGAACCATTGCAGTCCCAGTAGGCTTGGGCGGTCGCGATCGATGATTGTCAGGGGAAGCCTTTCGGTGCGCCCTTTGTATGTTACGTTGAACTGTCCGGTTCTGACTACCGGGATGCGGTTTCCCTGGTAGTCTTTTACGATTAGTCGCTGGCTGTCTAGGCCTTTCCTTTGGATGGTAGGCACCAAGCACTTTATTTCTTGCCATGCTATCATGGAGAGGTAGGACCCGGAGTCCACCTCCATTTTGCATGGATCGCCTTCGATGCCTACCTCCACGTAGACCTTCCGGGCGTCATTGGTTGTGGCGTGGTCGATGGTGACCGTCTGATGGGTCTCCTCTCTTCGCCGGGTCTCGCCGCCTCATAGGGATCGTCCGTTCTGGTCCCATCTGTTGTCAGAGGGGCGATCTCTGGTCCGGGGTGGTGTGCTCTCTCTCCTCCGGTCGCTCTGGTCCCATCGTGGCGGGCTGCAGTTCTTTTTGAGGCAGCAAACGCGGGTGATGTGTCCCTTCTTGTCACAATGCCGGCAGATCGACTCGAAAAACCGGCATTCGGACCTGGGGTGGTCGCCTCCGCAACCGGCACAGTTGGTCCTCGACTTACGACCCCGCCAGTTCCGTGGGTCACGGCCTGCCTGGAGGCGATGAATTTCCTCCTCCTCGTCGGAAGTGCCCGATGCCGAGTGGAAATCTCCCTGGTGGGTGGTCGTCTCGGGTTGGGCCTTAGCCAACCTTGCAGGGTGGTTGTTCCCGCTGTGGTCCCCAGCGTTCGGTCGGCGCATGCGGTCAGCGGATGTTCGGGTCGCTTCGGCGGCTGCGGCTTCGGTGAGGGTATCTGCAAGGTTGATGTTGCCCTTGGCCATCAGCCAACTCTGGAAGACGGGGTCCCACAGGCCGAGCACGATTCGGTCTCGCAGGGCATCATTCAGGTTGTCGAATTCGCACAGCCCCCCTAGGTGCCGTAGTTCGGCAACGAAGTCACTGAAACTCTCACCCGACCGTTGGTCCCGACGGTAGAACTCATGGCGTCGGATGAGGATGGGCACCTCTGTTGTGTAGTGCCGCCGAAGTATTGGCTCGAGGACGTCCCAGTCCATCGCGGTCACGTCGACGGGTTTGGCAAGTGCCTTGGCCATCTTAAATACCTCGGTCCCGCAGTGGGTCAGGAAGACGGCTCGCTTCATGTGGCCGGTGGCGTCCTTCAGGTCGCTGCACTTGAGGAACATGCGGAATCTGTCGGAGTACGATTCCCAGTCCTCGCTGGCGGGGTTGAAGGGTGCAGGGGGTGCAATTTTCGCCATCGTGGAGATTCGTCTGGCTTCCGTCGGACACGTGCTTCGGTTCAGGATCAGAATCCCATCCTCGTCGCCAGTGTTGTGTCTTCAGAAATGAAGCTCCTTTATTGATGTGGGAACCGAACTGGCGCTATAGGGAAACTTCGCGGCTTTTATTTATTTAGCCACGGCGGCCGTGGCCAATGGCACCTCTTTGAATCTCCCTTGATTCGAACAGACCAATCACGGGAGATTCCTAGCGAGCCAATCGGCGCGGCTCGCCTAGCCAATCAGAGTGCCCCGCGCTTTGGCCAATCAAAGCGCGGGGATCTCAAGAATGCTAATGAGGGGACAGAACAATATTGTCAATCCAAACTTATATATCCTAATATTGCTATTAGAAAATCATTTGACTATAATTTTAATCATTCATAATTTATGAGATAACAATACTTTAAATAGTTTCTTCTATAACAAATCATATAATCATACCAGATCTATCCTAAAAACACTTTATAGATATGATGTCAAATAATAAAAGAGAAAGAAAAAACAAAAATATTCCTTGCTGTCAAACATTCTAAATATTCTATTATTGTATTTTGTCATCCAACCATTGATAGAAAAGATCCTAAATTTCATAAAATTGTTTATCCTCTTGCTCTCTAATTTCAAATGTCAATCTACTCATCTCAGCACATTCCAATATTTTCTTAATAATTTCTTCCTGCGATGGTATTTTCTCATTCTTCCAATTTTTAGCAAATACAATCCTAGCCGCTGTTAATACATTTACAATCAGATATTTCAAGTCTTTAATGTATGTATCTGGTAAGATTGCCAATAAAAAGAACTCCGGTTTCAAATCTATACGTTTTTTTGTCATTTTTTCCAACCACTTGCAAATTTTAGTCCAATATTTTCTTGCATCCTCACAAGTCCACCACATATGGTAATATGAGCCAGGTATCTGATGACATTTCCAGCATTTTTCATATTTATTCTTGAACATTCTTGCCATCCTCATCGGAGGAAAGTGCCACCTGTAAAACATCTTATACAAATTTTCTTTATAAGCTGTTGACATTGTCATTTTATAATTTTGTGACCATAATTTTTGCCATTTCTCTAAATCAATCCCATATCCAAAATTCTTCCTCCAAACAATCAGTTTTATATTGTTTATTGTTTTTTTTTTTTAAAAATTATTTTTTATTGTCCAATTTTCTTGGTTATGTATAGGATTTCTATATTCAAAGTAACAGTACTATCTGGTAACAATTTCTACATTCTCAATTGAATACCAATAATAAGTCTTATACACACAATAGTTATAACTATTATTCTTAATATCTATTCATCTTCATCTTCATATCCTTGTTATGAATTTTACACTGTTGACTAGGCCTTCTGTTCAATTTTATTTGTAATCCATTAATAATATCAAACATCTATAAACAACAAGTTGATGCCTTCTTGATAAAAGAAAATTTAAATTTGGAGACAGCAGCAAGTCAGAACATTTTATTAAACTTTCCCCATCTATTCTCCTTTTTAAGATATACCTCTGATTCAGCGGTGGGCTTCAAATAATTAGCAACCGGTTCTCTGCCTGGTTGCTGGATGGGCGTGGCCATGGTGGCCATGGCCTAGTCGGCCTTCTGCATCACCCTGGGAGTAAAAATGGGCTGCAAGGGGCCGTTTTTGCCCTTCCCAGGCTCTGGAGGCACTCTGGAGGCTGGAAACATGCCCTTTTCCAGCCTTCTGGAACTTCTGGGAGGCCCATTTTTTGCTCTCCCTGAGCGTCTGTATGGACCCTGCACTTACCTGCAATCCAAAATGGGCCATGTGGGGATTCCTGGGAGGGGAGGGGAGGGGTGGGGTGGGTGGGGCCAGCCAAGGTTCGCCGAACTGGCCATAAAATTTGTTTGCTGGTTCGCCGTACTGGCCATAAAATTAATAACCAGTTCACCTGAATCAGTGTGAACCAATAGCAGCCCACCCCTGCTTATATTATGGTCTGAAAATATACAAAATCTAAATATAGATTTTGAATAGAGTAGAATAGGGTAGAGTAGAATAGAATAGAATAGAATAGAAATAGGAAGGGACCTTGGAGGTCTTCTAGTCCAACCTCCTACACCAGGAGTGTCAAACTCAATTTCATTGAGGGCCACATGTTTGACCTCAAGGGCCAGAGTGGCCATGGTCAGGGTGGGCATAGTCAGCTTGACATCACTTGTGTCAGGGGCACTTATGGCCCAGGTACTCTGCCAGAGAAAATGGTCTCTCGAGCTCTGTTTTTGGCTGGGACAGCCTCCTGCAACCCTCTGCCAGCAAAAAAGGAGCTTGAGAGGCACCATGAGCTGATCCTTCACTATTTCCAGGGCTCCTGCTTGGGCCGGATCTAAGTACTCTGTGGGCTGGATCTGGCCCCTGGGCCTTGAGTTTGACACTCCTGCCCTACACCACTTCAGACAAATAGTTATCCATTCTCTTCTTAAAAACTTCCAATGTTGGAGAATTTACAACTTCTGGAGGCAAGTTGTTCCACTGATTAATTGTTCTAACTGTCAGGAAATTTCTCCTTAGTTTTAGGTCACTTCTGTCCTTGATTAGTTTCCACCCATTTGGAAAAGGGGGCAAAGTAATTTATTGGCTATTTCAATTTCTGATGGAGTATGAAAAAGGGTTGATATCTGCAATGTGGGGCTCTGCTACCTGTAAAATCCAGCACTCATGTACTTGATCTTGATCCAATATCAAAAGTTACGTTATTAATATACAAATTAAGTATAGACCATAATTTACCTGCTAATCCAGATGGCTCCATAACCTAATTTTATTGCGAACAATATAGAGAGTGGCTTTCATATGCTCTGTTTGAACTTAATGATAGCCATTCTACTATAAAAGGATCATTTGACTAGAAACACTTTGCCTCTTCCGGGTGATAGCCTAGATAATGATAGTCAATCTCAAAGTCCAGATAGGTTTTTTTTCCAGCTAGTTAGAGGTTTCTTCAGGCTAGATACTGAAATATGTTCATATCGCAACAGTTAAGCAGAGAAATCCAAAACAGAAACGTGTCAAAAATGTTTAAGAGATCCTGCAATTTGGTGTCTTGATTTTTCTTCTCACACAGATGCAAGCAGGTCTATTATAACTTAAATGCAAGGAATCCAGAGGGCTCTTCTCCATGCTTTTGTTATGGAGATTCAACTACATGCTCCAGTGGAGAAAATTATAGCGTCTATAAAATTGCATCTACATTTCAGGAAGGTAAATCACTTTTTTTTTATTTGCACGATCTGCATTCTTTTCCTGATTATACAACTGCTTCAGTTCCCCATATTTGCTTTGTTCAGTCTGACAAGAGTTAAGATTGATCCATTCTTAGGGACAGCCAACATCTGAGTGTACTCTCTGTCTCTCTCAGGCTCTCTGTCTCTCTCTCCCTCCCTCCCTCTCTCCCTCTCACCCACACCTCTCTGTCTCATCTGTGATTCATTCTTCTCTTTCAATCTGGATGTAAATCAAGATATAGATCACAATTAGTAAGTGACTACATCAGATATTACTAGAATAGAGACTGGTTGGCAACAAATGATCTTAGGTGAATTTCATGCAGAGATCTAAGTCCTTGTTGAGACATACTGGCTCCAGTCCCCACCCCTGCTAGTCAAGAAATTATCTTTCTATATTTTTATTCCCCCTCAGCATATTTAGCATATCATTCCCTTCTGTTACTTATTTGCATTTTACTGAAGAGCTCTTATTCGCATTTTACTAAAGAGTTCTTTTAGTTTTAAGTGAACTTCCAAGAATCTCCATGCTTTTTTCAGACATGCCAGTCCAGAAGGTTAAACAGAGTGTGATTTGGATTTCTTTAAAACAAGAGTAAAGCAGTATAAGGGCTTCTTACAGTTATCACTGAAGGAGCTATGGCTGAACTTTGGACAAAAATCCAGGAGCTGCAGCCTTGGGTTCCCAAACGACCAGCAGATGTTGAAAACAAGAGTAAATGGGCCCAACATCAATAACTGGTCATCTGGTCCTTCTTCATAAAACTGTCCTCAAGGAGCAAGGCAGAAAGTGATAGCCTGCTTCGGGCATTCTAACTTCATATCTCTAAAATGTTCCAAGGTTCTCAAGTAACATATTTACAAGCAAGAGATCCTTATTGTAGAAAGTAAATTTTTTTCAGCAAAGAATCATTCTATTCAAAATCATCTTCTTAGCATAGAACCAGATAGTACTGGCTAGAAGTACTTCTTTGCTTCTTTGTATTCAAAAAATCACTACAGCTAGTCCTTGGTGTTGTGAATTAATAAAAGTGCTTGAATAAAGATTATTAAAACCTTAAAGTAAAGTGCAGGGTTCTGGCCCTGCACTTCTGATTGGCTGATAATAGCGGCATCGGATTGGTCCGTTCAGGAGAATCTGATTGGCTATTAACGAGCCTCTTTCATTGGTTAAAGGAGCAAACGCTTCCTGTGTTTTCATTGGCTAAGTACTCAAAATCTTGCCTATATAAAGGGGCCGTTGTGACCGTATCAGAGAGCTGTTGTACCAAGTTAAATAAAGAGTTGAAGTTCACTGTTCATCGACTCGTCTCCACTTCTTGCGCCCATGCACAGAACATAACACTGGCAACGAAGGTGGGATGTGGAGACATCAGAGCTGACTGAACACTACAGAGCGATAATAGAGCACGTGGCTGAAACGTGCCAATGGTGGAACCATGTCCAGCAGCATCATACCACCCGCTCCATTTGACCTGGCACAAGAAGACTGGGACTCATATATAGATCACTTCCAAATGTCTGGAGACCAACAATTTGAAGGATGCCACCACCGGAAAGAAACAAGCGGTATTCCTAACTCATTGCGGACCAACTGTATTTAAGATGGCCAAGGCGCTAGTGAAACTGGCAGAAGTGAAGTCCATGGACTGGGACATCCTCGAACCCCTGCTAAGGGCCCACTATGCACCAACCGTACCAATGCTCATTAGAAGGCATGAATTTTACCAGAGAGATCAGCGGAAGGGCGAGAGTGTTGCAGATTTCATAGCGGATCTCCGGAATCTGGGAGGCCAATGCAGGTTTGCCAACCTCGAAGAAGCCCTGAGAGACCGAATAGTTCTGGGATTAGATTCACCAAATGTGCAGAGTAAGCTGATGGCGAAAGGCGACATTAGCCTTACAGATGCCATCACTGACACTACTGCAGCAGAAGCAACCAGGAAGTCGGCTGCCCGAATGCGCCGCACCCACGCCCTGCTTTGCCAACTTGCCAGCGAAGTTTCGCCTCACCTAGAAGGACAGGCAATGACAGCCCACCACGAGGACCTCAAATCGTCATCATAAAGCAATGAAGAAGAGGTCAACCGGCTCCGGTCTGAATGAAACCAACGCCATCAACGGAACCAGAGATCGCAGTACCAATGTGCTGGTTGTGGGGCAAACCACCCCTGATCAGACTGCAAATTCCTTGACGCGCTCTGCCATGTGTGCGGGAAAAGAGGCCACATCAGAAGGGTCTGTAGAAGCAAACAAGGACCCAGCCAGCCCCCAAGAGGGGCTAACTATTGCCAACCCAAAGGAAGTCATCCTGCAAATCAAGAACCCTTGAACCACCAATCGAACAACCACTCCTACAGAAACAAACCCCTAACCCACTCAACGAAGCAAGAAGAGGCGCACCAAACTATTACGATTGGTCATGCTTCATCCCTGGATGCCAAGAAGATCTGGGTGAAGGTGGCCATCGAAAACCAGCCTTGCATGACGGAAGTCGATTCAGGATCATCCCTCTCGATGGTTTCCTGGAAGACCCTCAAGCAACTCATCCCTACTGTCCGGTGACAAGACTTCAGATTCCAAAGAATCATACTCAAAGACTATCAAGGAAATCGAATTCCAGTTGTTGGATCCAGCCAAGTTCATGTCTCATTTAAGAATCATACCACATCTCTACCCTTGACCATAGTCGACAGGGATCGGCCTAGCTTGTTAGGCCTCCAATGGTTCGCTTCACTCGGAATTGAAGTAGCCGGCATTCACCGTACCTGCAGCAACGACTGGGAAGAGGCTCTCGTCCAAGAATTCCAGAACGTCTTTGCAGATAAACTAGGCGAGTACAGGGGGACCCCGATATCATTTAACCTCAACCCCGAAATAGCTCCCATCCGCCTTAAGCCTCGTCGAGTTCCATTTGCCCTTAAACCTTAAGTTCCATTTGCCCTTAAACATTGACGAGCAGCTTGATAAATTAATAGTCCAGGGTGTGTTAGAACCAACCGACCACTCTCCCTGGAAAACCCCAATCGTGACACCCATCAAGCCAGATGGATCGTTAAAAATTTGTGGGGACTACTGAGCCACCCTAAATCATGCCCTTCAACAAAACGCTTACACGATACCGGTGGTGCAACACCTTCTCCATTCCCTGGGGGGCAGAACAGTCTTCACTAAACTAGATCTAGCCCAGGCATACCAACAACTGCCTGTAGACAAAAAAATGGCAGAGGCCCAAACGATCGTTACGCACCAAGGTGCGTTTAAATGTAACCGACTCCAATTCAGAGTAAGCGTGGCCAGGAATCTTTCAAAGTTTGATGGAAAGACTATTACAAGGGATAAAAGGCATTGTCCCATATTTTGATGACGTTTTAATTGCTGCTCCGACTCGAGAAATACTAAGGGAGCGCCTGGGGTTGGTTCTCCAGAAATTTAAAGACTCAGGTCTCAAAGTTAAAAAAAACAAGTGTCAACTATGTACGGATCGAGTTGAATTTTTAGGGTACTTAATCGATAAACAAGGCATTCACCCCATCGATAGCAAGCTTAAGGCAATCAAAAACACTCCAAAACCCTGCAATAAGGCCGACCTCTAAGCTTTCCTAGGCCTTATAAATTTTTATAACGTTTTCCTGCCTCACAAAGCAACCGTAACAGAACCCCTACATCGTTTGTTGGACAAAAAAGCACCCTGGGTTTGGGGGCACCGAGAGGAACATGTGTTTTGACAAGTAAAAAACCTATTGACCTCCGACGCTGTTTTGATGCAGTATAACGAGACTTTGCCTTTAATGATTACATGTGATGCATCACCATTCAGAGTGGATGCCATTTTGAGCCACATTTTACCAAACGGTAGTGAAGCCCCTGTTGCCTATTTTTCAAAGACGCTATCAAAAGCAGAACACAATTACAGTCAAATCGATAAAGAGGCCCTTGCTATTGTATCTGCTGTTAAACGATTTCATGAATATATTTATGGGAGAGCTTTTACTATAGTAACTGACTACAAACCTTTACTGGGAATAATAGCGGGAGATAAGCCAACCTCTTATATATTATCTCTCAGAATGACTCGCTGGTCAGAATTCTTAGCTCCATATAATTATAAGTTGCAACACCACCCAGGGAAAGCCATTCCCCACGCTGACGCATTAAGCCATGCACCACTTCTGGAAACCGTTGACGACCCCGCTCCGACCATCACAACACTTCAGATCAAGACACTTCAAACACCGCCACTGACAGCCCAAGATATCGCGATTTAAACTAAACGCGATCCCATTTTGGCACGTGTCCTCAGCTGGGTAGAGCGTGGATGGCCATTGGACCAAATCCCTGACAACTACGTTCCCTTCAAAAATCGACAGACATAACTGTTTTTCCAGAAGGGCTGCATCATTTGGGGAGATAGAGTCATTGTCTCAGAGCGGTTACAGCGAGCGGTACTGAGAACCTTGCACGACGGCCACCCCGGCATCATGCACATGAAAGCACTCGCATGAAGCTATGCGTGTTGACCGGGCATAGACAAGCAGATTGAAGCCTGGGTAAAGACTTGTTACAAATGCCAGGAAGTCAGCAATGCCCCACCGAAAGCAACCCCAACAGAATGGGAAACACCCAGGGGACCATGGTCCCGTATTCGTCTGGACTTTGCGGGACCTACTAAAGGACACACATTTTTATTAACGGTGGATGCCTACTTGAACTGGCTTGAAATCCATGAAATGAAAAATACAACAACCAAATCAGTCATCAGGAAATTGGACAGATTATTTGCAACACACAGACTACCAGACGTTCTGGTATCCGACAACGGGTCCCAGTTTACCGCACTTTCTTTTGAACAGTATCTGGCGGACCGCAGTATTCGCCATGCGCTAACTTCACCGGCACATCCTGCGGCCAATGGAAGGGCCGAGCGCATGGTACAATTCGTCAAAAAAACTCTGCATAAAATGGACTATGGCGATATCGAAGACAAAATTAACTGGATACTCCTTTTGCAGCACATCACTCCACACAGCGTCATCAACAAAACTCCGGCTGAGTTATTGATGGACGAAAGCTCCGCTCTCACCTCAACTGACTACACCCATCATATGAACCTGAAAAACCACACGGATCCAGCGGGAAATGCTGTAATTTCCAGATAGGCGACTTGGTTTTCGTGAGAAACTTTTCTGGCGATCCATTGTGGGTCAAGGCAACTGTAATCCAAATAACCGGACCCAGATCATACCGTGTGAAATGTCACGACGATAGAATATGGATAGAATATGGAAGCTCGATATTGATCAACTGCGTTCAAGGTTGCAGTCTGGGGTCTGCGATTCCGGTTATTTCCAAACTGAGGGGGGAGGAGACGCCGAGGAAGCTGAGTTTGAAATGGCAGAAAGCACAAGCGGAAGAAATGACCGCTCAGATACAACACGTGAAGAAGGATCGGGGACAGGGGTAAGCTCGCCTCAAAGGGATACCGAGGATATTAGTGGCAACAAAATTTTAGATACGGAACTGGAGGCACCCTGTTCGCCAGATAATGTCCTACCCCAACAAGACTATAGACAAATACTGGGAGGACAATGTAAATCAAATAGACAATCAAAACAACCTGCCTACCTCAAAGACTATGTTAACACACCCCTTAAACAGAACCCAGGGGAAAGGGGTATTGTGAATTAATAAAAGTGCTTGAATAAAGATTATTAAAACCTTAAAGTAAAGTGCAGGGTTCTGGCCCTGGACTTCTGATTGGCCGATAATAGCGGCATTGGATTGGTCCATTCAGGAGAATCTGATTGGCTATTAACGAGCCTCTTTCATTGGTTAAAGGAGCTAAGGCTTCTTGTGTTTCATTGGCTAAGTACTCAAAAGCTTGCCTATATAAAGGGGCCATTGTGGCCGTATCAGAGAGCTGTTACACCATGTTAAATAAAGAGTTGAAATTCACTGTTCATCGACTAATCTCCACTTCTTGCACCCATGCACAGAACATAACCCTTGGCTTACAACAATTCATTTAGTGACTGTTTGAAGTTACAATGGCACTGGAAAAAAGTGACTTATGACCATTTTTTACATGATGCTTGCAGTATCTCCACGCTCACATGATTAGAATTCTGACATTTGTCCCGGGGTCATGGGATCATATTCTAACTGTCCTTAGTTCTAAGTTGCTTCTTTCCTTGATTAGTTTCCACCAATTGCTTCTTGTCCTGCCCTCAGGTACTTTGGAGAATAGCTTGACTTCCTCTTCTTTGTGGCAGCCCCTGAGATATTGGAACATTGCTACGTGTCTCCCGTAGTCCTTCTTTTCATTAGACTAGACATACCCAGTTCCTGCAACTGTTCTTCATATGTTTTAGCTTCCAGTCCCTTTGCTCCTCTTCTCTGCACTCTTCCTAGAGTCTCAACATTGTTTTTACATCGTGGTATCCAAAACTGAATGCAGTAAATATTGAATGCAATAAATATTGAATGTTTTTTACCATTGCTTATATCCCTGTTGAGTTGCTTGAGTAGATGAACAAATCTTTTCAGGAATATGCAGTCTGAAATTATTATTTCTGAAGGGGAAAATATGAATATAAAGGCTTCTCAATCTGTTAAAATTATAGATATATTAACAAATGCTGACTGATGAAGTGATTATTCTTCTTAGGGAAGAAGATTGGGCATTTATATTGGTTTTATACAATTCTCTGTATATTACCCATATATACTCATTACCCATATATACTTTTGTTATTTAGCTTTAAATAATAAACCATATAGAACAATTTTCTGAAATACTTGCATGAAACCAAAATTTTTAGTTGATACTTGAGAGGCAAGACCAGTGGTCCAATGATGGTTTTCTGTAAAGGAAGCAGTGAACAAATGTTACTCATTATTCCAGAAAAAATGATTACAGTTTGTACTCTGGGAAGCCTCCACTTCTAGAAGAGTGAAATACTTTGGCAAATATTAAAAAGGCAGAATATTATATTTCCCCAAAGGTGAATTGGAGAAACATGCTCTTAAAGACAGAAAGCAGCCCCCAAGTCTTTCTTAATAGGCCAAACAGAGGCCAGTACTTAAGAGATAAAGAGCTTATTGAAAGTGGAAGAAAAGTATCTATATAGCTCTATTCATAAGCAAAGCAAATACTGCAGGCAGAAATCCATTCAAGGCAGAATATTTTGAAACTCCTTGGGAAGATTAGAAAGCACCCAAGATCCAACACAAATCCATTAGCCACAGTAGGAATTGCTCAACACCCTTTCAGAACACAAACCCCTTCATTGCACCATTCCCAGAACAAGTGAAACTTCAAAGTCACAGAAATCTATAAAAATCCACCCATTCATTCAACCAGTTGTTCAGTTGACCCAGAACTGTCTTTGTGGTTCTGTTCAATAAACCATCTTTCCATACAGCCTCCATGTTGTTTCCAGTGTTTTTCTCCAAGCTTGGAATTGAACCAGATGGATATTTATTCTAACAGTACCATTGGTAAATTTGAAATCTAGAAGAGTTAAATAAAATAATTACAAAATAATCATGTTTCAGGTAATGCAGTTTTCAGGAACTACTTGAAGACTTCTTACGTGGTCTTATTAGTGACAAAACAAAGTGGTTTTACCCTTTCCTTCTTTTCACAGGTTCTTTAGGTGCCTCAATGTAACTACCATTCTGAAGCCTATTTCTTAATAATGCATTATATTACCATTAATTATACATGATCCTGCT
The DNA here is from genome assembly GCA_033807585.1 of Hydrophis major. Taxonomy (NCBI): domain Eukaryota; kingdom Metazoa; phylum Chordata; class Lepidosauria; order Squamata; family Elapidae; genus Hydrophis; species Hydrophis major. Next base: position 35,234,805 of record CM066343.1, on the reverse strand, counting down.
TAGAATTTTGAAATAAATCAAGGTCAATAAATTCTTAAGAATAAGCAACATCCTAGTAATTTTTTTATGAACATGGAGTAAAAGTTGATAATATTATACCTAATGGAAGAGATGTCAGGATTTGGAATAGAAAATGTTGTAATATGGGGCATAAAACTATTTATATATTCAAGAACATTAAGCACATAAGTACTATTTTGGATTTATTGTGGGGAATCTATTGTCCTCGGAATATTGCTAACTATAACCAGCAAATCTTAACAATTTTCTTAAAATATACAATCTTAGTCATCAAACAAATGTTATTAACTGGAAAATTCTGGGAATTCCGGTTTGCAGGGCTTCAGCAGTAGGCAGGAATCCGCGATTGTGTGCCATTTCTGCCTGGGCTCGCCACTGGAGCTCCCCAAGCCAGCTGGCTTTGGGGCTAAGCCACCCCGTAGAGGTGGGGAAGAGTGGGGAGACTGCCAGCAGGGTCAAGGAGAGCTGCATCTCTCCTCCTCAGCTGGTCAAACTCCCTTTCCTGAAGGCGGTAGGAGCGGTGGTCAGAAATGGCCACCTCAAAGAGGCACTCAACCGGAAAAGAAAGTGTAGGAGGAAGATAAGAAGTGAAAGTTTTGGCTGACCGGGATAAAAAGCAACAACTAAGGTACGCTGGAATTTAAATTTTATAAAAGATAACATCTCTCCCAAAGAAGAGTCAGAAGCAGCAAAAGAAAGTGAAAAGGGAAAGGTTTTTTTGTTCTTCACTCTCCTTCCTCACATTGACAACGAAGAGAGCTGAATAAGAAATCAGCAAAATCTGCTTTGGCACCAATAGGTAATTAAGCTGAAAATATAATTAAATGCCAAAGGGACAACAAAGATTTCTGGACACTAAACATTAGCTCAGTTTTTATTACATGTGGAAATATTCCTGTCTTATGTAAACATACATTTCTAATAAAATTTTGTATAAGGTAACCTTGAGCATCAATGAAATGAATGCAAACCTTCAAAGAAATGATTGCAATCTAGTTGGAAGAACCAGGGAAGTAGTTAATAAAATTTACCCCTAGTTACAGTTTAAAGGAAGCTGGTACAGACTATTTACAAACCATATGCATCTTTATTGGAAATTGTCTCAATAGATAAGTTGTGATTTGGGGTTACCTATATGGTAGGAAGGACCATGTAAATAGTCCTCAAGTAAAACACACCTCAAGTTACAATTTTAAAAAGCTGGTACATATTGTTTTACAAATCATATGCATCTTTATTAGAAATTGCCTAAATAGATATGTTTTGATTTGCGGTCTGCCTGTATGGTAGGGAGGACCATAGAAATAGTCCTTAAGTAAAAGACACCTCAAATTATCATTTTAAAAAGCTGGTACATATTGTTTTACAAATTGTATGCATCTTCATTAGTAATTTCCTAAATATATGTCATAAATGTTTGAAATGTTATGATACAGAAATAACACTATACTACATGTGGTGCATGTGTGAAATGTTTCAAAAAAAGAAAGCATAGAGCTTGTACGTGACATGTTGATTTATATTTTGTCATTTTTATGAAGCCACCAAATTTTGTGAATGTTTTTGGTTATAATATGACCAATCTAGCCAATAAAGTATGAATAAATAAATTAAATTATTAACACAGTTTTAGAAAACCATTACCTTTCCAAAATGAATGATGGACATCTACACTATAATATATGAAGATGTGAAATAGTGCAGTATAATGAAATACAATATAGCTATATAAAAAAACAAAGGAGTAAAATGGTTAATAATGCAAATGCCTTAGCAAAATTTGTATCCCATTTTAGCAGTTCTAGCTAATGTTCAATTGATAGGAAGTTTTATGTGCTGCAACAAAGGGAAATGGAACCATTCTCTGTTATGGAGAGATTACAGATAAAAGGGCTTCTCTAGAATGAGATCTATGATGTATAAAAGAGTGAAATGGGCTGCTACTAGTTCTCAGAGTGAAAGGTAGAACAGTTCTAAGTATCACATATCAAAAAGTATTTAACTTTTTATCTTATACTCTTAGACACAACATCATTGCATTTGGGATAATATATGGAGATTTTAAAAAAAATAACAAGTCTTTTGCTTCACTTTTTGTTGTTCCCCATCCCCAAGTGCATAGAAAAAGTACCACCTGCTTTTTACAAAAATACTCATAGTTGTGCTTGCCCTTCTATTTAAAAAATAATAATCTTTTGATTTTTGAAAAGAATTCTTATAAGAGACCGATTTATGTTGGATTACTGAAAATAAAATACAATGAAGGTATTGATACTCACAAAACTCTGTTACCTTGAGTTAGTTTTAGGATAAGCCCGAAGAGACATGATAGTGTGCACTAGGCTAAAACATATGTTTCTTTTACTTTGGACAAGCAAAAATAATCAGATTATTGCCTAAATCATAGTGAAGCATAGTTAAGAAAAAGTATTCATCATGTTCCTATCATATTTTTACGGCTTGGTACATCGCGTCTGTCTTAACACTCTGTACAGGGCATAAAAGTAAATAAAGAGTAATGAAGAAAGATGATTGATGTTTGCGGATTGAGGGGGACTGAAAGAATTTTTTGTCCTGAGCACAAAAGATTAGAACTGCACACAATGTAATCATCCTTTGTTAAACAATTTGGCCAATGAATTAACGTTTTCTTTCAAGTCATCCTGCCTACAGCCAAAGATCTGAAATGATACTTTCCTTCTTTGAAAGCTGCTAGTTTAGGTTTAAAAAAGAGAGAGGAGTTTTCCCTAACTGACTTATCTTTATGCACTTCTATTGCTTTGCAGGAGTGTGATATTTATATGTGTCCTCAGAGTCTAACATGTTAAAGTGATTAAAAGAGTTTATTTTATTTTTTTGTCAAGCCAAGTCAATGTTTATTACAGTCAAATACCAGAGCAATTTAAAAATACTCAAGTTAAAAATTCCAGAATAAAATAAGAAATAAAATCTATATTAAAATCTTAATTTGACATCCAGTCTGTCAGTTGTACATAAAAAAACATAACATGGCTTAATTATAATATAATATCAATCTTAACCGTGTTTTGTTCATGGTCAACTGTTTATTTTATTCTAGAATTTTTAACTGGATGTTCCTTGAATGTTTTTAACTTGCTGGTCTTTGATTGTAATAAACATTGACTTGACCTGACAAGAACATTTTTAAAAAGTCTTTTATTTAGCCAGTTGTTAACCACAAAATAATTAAAATCCTATTTGATTATCTATTAATTCAGTCATGACAGGTGATTCTAACTTATGGTTTTCTATGATAAATTTAATAGGAAGGATGGGAGGGAGATTTTACTGAAAGGACTACTTTATTGCAAGTTATATATAACTTCTTCTTCACCACCATATTTCTCAAGCTGTCTGCTATCAGCCCCCTCTATCAGAAAGGCTCAGCAGGAGAAGGCAGTGTGGACAACTGTTAGATCTGGCAGAGTGAGAGTTGTGGGCCATAAACATGAAGCTTTTGATGTACCAAATACGATAGACAAGTGCCTTTGCTGAATTTAATAGGGTACTAAGGTGGCAGGTTCAGCTTTTTGTGATGATGCTGATGACTTTGTAGTAGATAAGAAGCTGTTGCAGACTTCCTACAAGTTAAATACAATAATAGGTTGGCAACAGAGGTTTTTGAAGTTTAACTTTGCTATTGATTTACCTGTCAATGATCTATTTTTATGGAGTAGATGGGTGATAGGTCACATCACCCACCCACAGTATATAGGGGTGATAGATGTGATAATGTGCATGCAGAACCCAAGAATAATATTGCCATTTCAGCCTGCCTAATTGGATTACATGAAAACATGTAATGTTCCACACTCAAAAAAGAAATAATCAATGTGGTTGGCATCATAGAAAGTTAATTGAGAAATGAAGAAGGTGGTGATTGTGGCAGTCACAAGTCCAATCATCCAACATAATTGAATACATGATTGCACTGTAAAAAGTAGTCTGAATCTATGTATATTTCAAATAGCACATGAGTTGCACTAACATGTTATATACCTAAGACAGAAGTACTTAAGTTTAACCTATTTGGTTTAACATTTTCAAATGAATAGCATTAGTTCTACCAAGCAGTTATGAAAAACAAAATGATTGAAGCTTAGACACCAATAGAAAGATAGTCATATCTAGTTACTTTGAATGTTCTTAGATATCCAGAACTTGATCAAATGAACTCAGAGGAACTTTCTGAAAGTTTGATTGAACCTTGTGTAATTTTTCTGATAAATTGAAGAGAATAGGCCAAATGACTAGAAGAAACAACATGTTATTGCAAACCTTCCAAAGGAAGGAAAGCAATGGAAGTGGAGTCAGACTGAAATTAATGCTTTACAGCAGTGCCCCCCAACCTTTTTTGTGCCACGGCCCGGTACTGGCATCACAAAATGATCCACGACCCAGTACCGGCATCAGCACGCATGACAAGGCAAGGCAAGGCCAGCCAGCCGTCCCCCGCTTCTCCCTCTCTTCAACTCCTCCTTTGTACCTTTTTTGTGCTTTCTTAATCTCCTCTGCTATCAGGATGGCTCTTTGTTCGAAGCCGCCCCCACTTCGATGAAATTAAAGTGCGAGGATTCCTTCAGGATCCAAACGCCACTTTCCAACCGGAAAAGCTCACCCAGAAGCACTTTCTCATCGAAACAAGATGGCGGCGCCCAGCAAACCGGCGGCCCAGTAGAAAATGATCCATGGACCGGTAGCGGTCCAGGGCCCGGTGGTTGGGGACCCCTGCTTTACACAATGGAAGCCACCTTGGTGACTTTGGACCAACCTCTCTCTTTCAGTGGCTTTCAGTCCAAGTGATTAAAGCATTTAATTAAATATGTACACTATTATACTGTCTTTTTAAGTTAAGAACTTAAAAATCATTAATCTGCTTACCTTAAGGGATAGATGATGATGATGATGATGAAGATGATGATAATGATAAAAATAATAAGTTCACACACATGCGCACACACACACATACACACACACACACACACACACACACACAGAGTGAGTTCTGTATTGGGAGCAGGAAGATACAGGTTCTATTCCACCATTATACATAGAAGCCAACTGGATGACTTTGGATCAGAATGGTCCTTAAATTTCAATGAAATGAAAAACATTTTTTTTGAAGTTCTATAAGTTAAAGTCTATTTACCCATATTTTTTAAAAAAAATTCTTCAGGCAAGAATTTCTTTAAAAATGAAATGGACACAAGTTTTATTACAGTAATTATTAACAAGAGTCATTCTTTAGTCCTACCATTGGTAATGTCATGAAGTAGGTGGTAATTATTCTGAGATCCAGGATGAGATAGTATAAAAGCTCCACCTACCTTGTCCATTCTAGTCTCAAAACAATTTGGAAACATGAAGTGGGTAACTTTCATTTCTTTGCTTTGTGTGGTAGCCACTGAATTGAAAAACCTACCCAGAAGATATCAGAATACTGGTATGATGTTTTTGTTTCTCACTTTCTCTTTTAAAAAAGCAGGTGTTTTTTTCTTCCAGATCTTTATTTAATGTTGTTGTATTGAATTCATAGTGATACTTTGGAAGCACAGTGTAAATCTTAGACCCCAGAAAATTGTGTGTTCCTTCAATGGAATTTTCCAGAATGTACCCTAGCCTTTTCAATGTACATAAATCTTTTAAATTTTCAATTGGATTTTTAATCCAAGAATTTTCAAGGGAATTAAATTTGATTGATGATTCGGATTGTATTTTTTAAATAGGATTTGCTGGTTGCAGTTAGCAATATTCAGAAGGCAAGAGATTCCCAACAATAAATCCAGAATGGTACTTATGTGCCTAATGATATTGAATGTCTAGATATTTTCCATGCCCCAAATCATAACATTTTCTGTCCCAGACTCTGACATCTCTTCAATCAGGTATAATAGTATAAATTTTATTACATGTTCATAAGAAATTACTGGAAAGCTACTTAAGAATTTGTTGACATTTGTTTATTTTGAAATCCAAAGCAGGGTCATATATAATTAATGGTAATATAATGGATTATTAAGAAATATGCTACAGAACGGTCGATTAGGCATCTAATCAACCTGTGAAAAGAAGGAAATGATAAAACAATTTTGCTTTATCCTAAGACAACCACATAAGGTCTCTTCAAGTAGTTCCTGGTAATTGCACTACATGTATTACTCTCTTTTATTTAATTAAAGAAGGAATCAAATTTTAAAACACAGTATTTTATTTATTTTATTTATTCTGTAAGTATTTTATTTACATTATTTTTATATTTCAAATTTACCAAAAGTACAAAGTGTTATCATTCTTTCTAAAATAGTGAGTAACATTTGTTCACTGCTTCCTTTACAGAAGACCATCATTGGACCATTAGTCTTGCCTCTCAAGTATCAACTAACAATTTTGATGCCATGCAAGTATTTCAGAAAATTATTCTATATGGTTTATTATTTAATACTAAATAATAAAAGATAACCATATACAGTGATTCAGAATTATAATATAATGATGGTTTGTAATAAAGAATTGTTTAAACCACCATAAAATGGCTCTTCTACTTCCCTAAGAAGAATAATCACTTTATCATTCAGCATTTTGTTGATATATCTACATTTTTAATAGAACGAGAAGGGCTTAGATTCTTATTTTCCCCTTCAGAAATGATAAATTTGGACATAATATACTGGGATTCCCTGAAAACATTTGTTCAGCTGATGAAAAGACTAAGCTGAAATATAGGCAACGGTAAGAATACATTCAATATTTTGTTAAAGGTTTATATCAAAAATGACACAACACAGCACACCTCAGGAGTTCATCAGTTCATTCCATGATTTTCTGTACATGGTTTCTTTTAGTTACCTCCCATATCAGCTTCTTTCATAAGACATTTAACTTGTCTTTCCATTTTTTATTTCCCTGGGATATATGCTTCTATCTTCCGTCCAGCTATTATTTTTTTTTTTTTGGGGGGGGGGGGGGGATAAAGTCAGATACGCAATTTAAGATGTTTATGGTAATTTATTCTAAGGTATTTCTTTCCATCTTCTTTTCACTTTTTCTTCCACAAAACTTTCTAATTTCACCACTAGGAGTTTATATTCAGATAAAAAAAAAAATTCTGTATATGCATTAAATTAGGTATTCCTCAGTTCTTGGGATCTACAAGAAGATGAAATTATGGGATTCCTTGACTTCAACGAAGAATTTAACAATTATTGTTTGTCTTGAAGTTTCCTAAACAACTTGAAAAAAACCATGCCCGACATCTCAAACGTGGAGTCTACCTATGCAATCCTAAGTTACTCTGAGCTCCAGATTCATTGCTGTAAAGCTGAAAACATAAAGGAATGCTTTGAATCAGAGGTATATCTTAAAAGGGAGAATGGGAAAGTTTATTATAGTGTTCTGGCTTGCTCCAAATTTAAATTTTCTGGTTGCCTCCAAATTTAAATTTTCCTTTATCAAGAAGGCATCAACTTGGTGTAACCAGCTAATACTCTTACAGTTTCCAATTGGCATAGTCATATGTAAAAGAGATGGGAATAGACACAATCATTCCAGCCCTTATTATTATATACTGCAGGGTGTTTGATGTGGTATTTTATATATGCTCTGCTAGAATTCTATCAAACAAGGATTGTGAGACATTCATATTATGAAAAGTTGAACCATATATGTCATAAATATTGTTTAGTCTTTCTATTAATAAGAAACTGACAAATATAAAAAGCATCACAACCTACATATGGAAAACAAGAATGTTGGATTTGCAATATATGTTATATCCCTAGAATTGTAGAATTGCAAAGCCCAGTATCTTCCACATTTTTACTCAGTACTGCAATGAGCATGCGGAAGGAGGATTCCAGGCACACAAGCAGTCTTTCTGTTCATAATAAAGACTTCTAGAAAAGCATAAATGAATTATTCAAGTGGGTACCATTTGTCCCAGCAAACTTTCAGAATAGATATATTTTCAATTTCAGGGTCAAAAAATGATGGATCATATCTTACCTGGTTCTGGAAAGTACCAATAATCTCAGGTGGATTAATACAGAGAGATAACTGGTACATCAATTTTTCAATGGTTTTATGCTGATGATGCTTGAATGGGTAAGAAGTCACATCCCCGCACTAAAAAAAAAAAAAAGTGAATAAACGTGTATCTGACTAGTATAACTTGACTCCTCAGCCTCATCCAACAATTCCGTTTTTATTTTGAACAATCCAGGATGAATTAATTTATCTTCTATATTCTTAAAATCCTTTATTTGAAGGTAATATTTCTAGATGCCACCATACTTATAACAGTCTATGATAAATAGGACCTTGATTATTTATTTATCAAGCTTCCATAATTTATAATGATAATTTTTGTTTTGTAACACGTAGAGTCTTATATAGTGTCGGTGTTAGTTTTGGCTTCATTGCCATTTGCACTGTTGTTCTCAAAATATGATTTGTATAAAAAGTAGAAATGGCATAGCAGTAAAGTATATTTCTTCCATAATAACTCTGTCAAAACTCATTTCCCTTTCCCTTTCCTTTCCATTTCCCTTTCCCTTTCCCCTTCCTTTCCCTTTCCCTTCCCTTTCCCTTTCCCTTTCCCTTTCCTTTCCCTTCCCTTTCCCCTTCCTTTCCCTTTCCTTTCCCTTTCCCTTTCCCCTTCCTTTCCCTTTCCCTTCCCTTTCCCTTTCCCTTTCCCTTTCCTTTCCCTTTCCTTTCCCCTTCCTCTCCCTTTCCCTTCCCTTTCCCCTTCCTTTCCCTTCCCTTTCCCCTTCCTTTCCCTTTCCTTTCCCTTTCCCTTTCCCCTTCCTTTCCCTTTCCCTTTCCCTTTCCCTTTCCCTTTCCTTTCCCTTCCCTTTCCCTCAGTGTTTAATAAGTTCATTTATACTTGTATGTTTTCTTTATTTTCTTTATTAATACAATTCTATGCCACCCATCTCTGGGCAACTCTTGGTGGCTTATGTGCAAGATTAGTTTTAAAACATAAAAGTTTACCTTTAATTTTTTGGTGTGTGCAATTTATAATTGTGTGAATTACTGGATGCAATACTGTTGAAGACCATTACAATATATTTTTACTTGAAGTCAAAAGAGTCATCAAACTATATGTACCAACAACAACTCCCAAAACAACAACAACAATAAAAGAGATTACCCATAACAATAAGGAAACTTCAATCCAAAAAGAGATTTCTGGTGGAAAAACAAATCTGATCACATTGCCAATTTCAAAAGCCAATACAAAAATTTATGCCACCAGATAAAGATTGAATGCACCAATTATCACATTAAACAAGAGGAAAACCTTCTACGCACCGATTCCACCCACGCTCTGTACAATTTTTAAACAACAAACTAAAAGACTCAAGGTCCATCCCACCCCAGAAAGGACCTAATGGTAAAGACTGCAATGACGACACCATTAAAGCCAACCTCTTTAACACATTCTTTGGCTCAGGATTTGTAAACAGCAATAGATCATGCCCAGTATTTTCTAGATGAACCACAAAAAACTACAATGATCTAATACAATTTTACAGAAGATAATTTTGAAAAAGCACTACACAATCTAAAACCAACTCTATCCATTGGAACAGATGGAATATGTGCCTACTTCTTAAAAAAGCTATCCACTGCCATAGCAGAACCTCTAAACATAATCTTTGAAAAACCTTTCAGGACCAGCTCCTTGCCTAACCTATGGTCATAAGCCACAGTCATCCCCATCTTCAAAAAGGGAGACCCCAGTCTAGATGAAAATTACAGGCCAATCTCCTTATGTTGCATCAACTTTAAAGTCATGGAATCAATTATTAACCAATCCATTATCCTCCACTTAGAGACAAACAACCTACTCTCCAATAAACAATTTGATTTCAGGAAAAAACTATCCTGTAATCTGCAACTCTTACATTGCAAAGACATATGGACTATACAACTTGATCAGGGCAAAACAATAGATGCAATCTACATAGATTTCTGTAAAGTCTTTGATTCAGTGGTACACAACAAACTACTCCTAAAACTAAAATCTTACAGTATCTCTAGACAGCTGCATAACTGGATAGAAGCATTCCTGTCAAACAGAAAACAAATGGTCAAAATTGGGAGTATCCTATCAAATTCTGTACCTGTCAATAGTGGTATCCCCCGAGGCAGTGTTCTAGGACCAATTCTGTTCATACTCTACATAATTGACCTCTGTGATCCTATTAAGAACAACTGCGTTCTCTTCGCTGATGATGAAAAGCTGTTCAATACCACAGACAATACTGCTACCCTTCAAAAAGTTTGTGACTATGTATCAGAATGGTCAAACAAATGGCAACTTCAAATCTCAACAAATAAATGCTCTGTCTTACATATTGGCAAAAAAATAATAATCAAAAAATAAAATACAAGCTGAATAGTCAAGACCTTGTTGATGATCCAAGCTCTGTAAAGGACCTTGGAATACTCATCTCTAATGATCTAAGTGCTTGAGCCCACTGTAACTACATAGCCAAAAAGGCATAAGGAGTTGTTAACTAATCCTACATAGCTTTTTCTCTGGTAATATCACACTACTAACCAGAGCATACAAAACATTTGCTAGACCAATACTCAAATACAGCTCATCAGTCTGGAACCCACATTATGTATCTGATATTAGCACATTTGAGAAAGTCCAGAAATATTTCACAAGAAGGGTTCTCCACTCCTCTACTCATTATAGAATACCTTATGCCACCAAACTTGAAATTCTAGACCTAGAAAATCTTGAATTATGCCGTCTTTGGTCTGATCTAAGTATGGTATATAAAATCATACATTGCAATGACTTATCTGTCAATGAATATTTCAGCTTCAACCATAACAATACAAGAGTACACAATAGATATAAAGTCAGGGTTAACCGCACCAAACTTGATTGCAGGAAATACGACTTCAGCAACAGAGTGGTCAATGTCTGGAATACTCTACCTGACTCTGTGGTTTCTTCCCCAAACCCCCAACATTTTAACCTTAGACTGTTGTCTACTTTTGACCTCACACCTTTCCTAAGAGGTCTGTAGGGGGCATGCATAAGCACACCAATGTGCTAACCATCCCTGTCTTATTGTTTCTTTTTTTTCTTATATATACCCATTTCATGTATGCATAACTGTGTATATACTTATACCTATTATTTTGTAAGCAATTGACAAATAAAATATAAATAAATAAATAAATTGCTTAATAGATCTTTACTAGCAAGGTATTTTGCCTGATACAAGTTAGTCTGCCTACATCTTTGATACCTGAAATAAACAAAAATGATCTGCTCTTTTAAAAAAAACTTTCATAACAGAAAAATGCTGGAGAGTAAGTATCCAAATATTCCCAAGGATCTTGGTTGCCTTTAGTGTCATATTCTCTAATGCCAAGGGCAACCAATTTAATTCTTGCCTAAATATTACTTTTTATGATAATGCTGCTCTCATTAAAGTGAACATGAATAAAGTTTTTAAAATAAAAGAGTGACTTACCAAATAATGCGAAAAAGATATGGCATCAGTATGCCTTTGATTATTTGTGTCTATGTGTGTGTTTCCTGTCTGTATTTATGGGAAGGTATATGTAAGAAATGGTATGAAAAAGAAATAATGAAATTCTGGGAATTTATAATTGTGTGAATTGCTAATTAGATCTTTATCAGCAATGTGGTTTTCTTGGTATGAGTTAGCCTGTCTATATTTTTGGAACCTGATAGATTGATCTGATTCTTTTTTTTCTTTTTAGCTTTCATAACAGAAGAATGCTGGAAATAAAGTATCCAAATATCTTATGAAAGTGTCACTATCTTTAAAATGAAAATGAATAAAGACTTTAAAATGTTTATTTTGGTCATTTAGTATCTCTCCTTCCCTAACCCTCTAAGAAAAGGCTAATAGCTTATATGTTTTCTTCTTGAATGCTAGAAACTTTCTTCAGGAGTTAGAGACAAAAAATAATTTATGGTTAATAAATATATTTTTGAAAAGTCACCCATTTCCACAAATAACACAAACACCACAATAAATGTCTCCTTTACTATGATTCATGATTAACTATTAATTATTTAATTAAGTCATGGTTAACTAGGATGGTCATTTTTATGTAAAGGAAAACAAAGCAAAAAAAACCCCTTACTTTCCATGTAATTTTAAAGTAAGCGAAAGCTACAAATGTGATACATACCTAGTATTGTAAGTGTTATGTTCTGCGCATGGGCGCTAAGAAGGAGACAAGCCGGTGAACAGTGAACTTCAAACTTTTTATTAACATGATGTAACAGCTCAGCTCAACGGCCACAACGGCCCCCCTTTATATAGGCAAGCTCTTGAGTATTTAACCAATGAAAACACAGGGAGTGCTAGCTCCGTTAACCAATGATAGAGGCTTGTTAATAGCCAATCAGATTCTCCTGAACGGACCAATCCGATGTCGCTATTATCAGCCAATCAGAAGTGCAGGGCCAGAACCCTGCATTTTACTCCAAGCTCTCAATAATCTTTATTCAAGCACTTTTATTAATTCACAACAGTAAATTATACCAAAATTACTTACTCTTCTCTCCCATACAAACTAGCCTCAGATAACACTTCATACATAACGTTTTATTCTTTAAATATCTAATATCTTCCTCTTTTTGATATTTTGTTAAATTAATCCTCCACGTTTCTCCATATTTCCCGATCCTTCCCTTTCTGTATTTCTTCTGGAATTTGATTCTGACTGGCTTTAAAAAAAATGTCAGCCTTATCAGGTGACCGAATTAAGAAACCAATGCTGTATATATTAGAACCTCTTTTATTGTAAAAGCTATAATAACAGAAGTCTAAATGGAGTTTCTCATCTCCTACTTTATCTATGTGTGAACCGGGGAGCAGCTCCTCTGAAATGGTTTATCAACTAAGATACTTGGAAAGTCTCAAGCCCGCTTGTCTGATTCATTCTACCTTGGTATGGCTTTTCCTCTTGTTCTTCAAGGCCATTTCCTATTCCTTCTGCTTTTGGTGACCAACTATCTGAAAATATGTTTACATTGTACTAGTTATTCATTTTTGCATTAAATGCACATTCAGATCTTTTTTTACATATTTCATCCTAATTTCATCTCATGTACATTCCTTAAATAACTGATTCCCAAGTCATTCAGCTGACTTTTATTCTGTTTCCTGACACATCAAGCTCCAAAAATGTGTGCAGCTGATACAGTTGATGTCCAGTACAGTATATAGCTGATGAATAAAAAGGGGAATACACCAATAAATTTTAACAAAAAGGAGCTCTTTGAGCTCATCATCAATATTTCTCCAGTCTGATTACTGAAATAAATCATCTGACAGAAAAATATGAGGAAGCAAGAAAATAAACTAATATATATTTTTAAGTAGATGTCTGGTATATTGTAAATCAACATGATCTTAGATATTTGGGGGAAGAACCTCTTTCCTTCCTTCCTCCCTCCCTCCCTCCCTCCCTTCCTTCTTTCCTTCCTTCTTTCCTTCCTTCCCTCTTCCTCCCTCCCTTTCTATTAATTTGTTCTTATCTGTGACATTTTCTTTCAAAAAGTTCATGGATGTAATAGTATGTGGAAATTATGGTGATATAATGGAAATATGACCATAGAAATAATCAGCATAAACACAATGGATTGTATGCTTCATTTATCAGGTGAATTTATATAGCTGTATAAATGCTAAATGATGTCGTATGAAAAAGACATGAAAACCTGGCTCTCTATCTTCAACAGTAGCCTTGGTTGTTCACCTACGTTTTCTCACTGCTTTGTTCTTGGCTTGTTCTCTGCTTTTTGATTTGTTTATTTGTTTTGGCAATTTGAAAATTTTCTACAAACAATAAAATGTTAAAAAAACACCAGCATCGGCCTTAGTAATTGAAACACGTATGCCACTGGGTATGCTTCAGTTAATCTGTTTTCATAGTCATTGTAAGCATGCATTGTAAGCATGCAAGAAAATTCACAATCCCATGCAAGAAAATTCACAATCTAGTCCTATTTCTAGGACTAGAATGCACTTCAATTACATTTCATTGCAGTAGGTTGTTAAATTGCTTGGAAACAAGTGGGTACAGATTATACAGATGTTGCAACCAAAATCCATGCAATTCATTGTGCTGATCACTTTGTAATCTTCCTTGCACTTTTCTCCACCATTCTGCTATTATTACAAGTTCTTTCATTTCATCTTTTTTTTGTACTTATCTACCTCCTTTAACCAAACTGCATTCTTGTTGTATTTCTTTGGGTTATCCCATATCTGTGCCCAGAATTGTACTGTTTTTTCCTGATTCACTTCCATCTCTTTTTTTTCTATTTAATTACAAATTTTATTAGTTTTACAAAACAATACACATACAAACAAGGCATAATAACATAAAAGATCTTTTCTGAAAAAAAACAATAGAACATACAAAATAATTCCAAATTATAATATATATATTTACATTATCTGTTCAGCTTCGTATCTTATCCCAACTTCTCCTTTTCATTCTATTATCCAAATTATATTTCTTGCTAATTAAATTTTTATTGCTTTTCAAAAACAATACACAAACAAACAAAACATTAAACATAAAAACATACAACATCTTTTCTGAAAGTTGCTTGATCCCAGGTTAAAACTCTTCGCACAGACACAAATTCAACATTCATATTCACTTTATATACCATTCCATATCTTATTACCATTTTCAGTTTTCTATATAGCTTCTTCCCTCTTTTATCTTTCTTAGTTTTATTTTATTTATCTCATCTCAGTTCAATTCATAATACTTATTCTTTGTCTGTTCTATTTCCAGCTATCCATTCATCTTTTCTCTTTAAACAAACTTCTCCTGTACACTGATTGGAGTATGACGCCTTTAACTCTTTCCCCTAGCTTAATAATACTTAATATAACACTTAACTTATATTGGGATTCTGTTTAGTACATTCTAAACAATGAATTTTATGAAAAAGGAAAAAATACAACAATAACAAAGAAAAAGCATCTCTTCACTGATGGTTTAGTAGAAATGTTTCTGATTGGACTGAATTTGATGGTTTGCATTTGATAAATGAAATTAAGAAGCAGAATGTTATTAATGTCATTCACTTAAAAAAGGTCTAATGAATTTAAACTACAACTTTCAGTGAATTGACTTACTGGGCTAGAACAGCATCTCTGTTATTCTGATATGCTTGGCAAGCTTCTTCTGCAGTAGGATGAACAAAGGAAGAAACACTTCCTATAGATGAGATTTTATAGGACAAACACATTCATTTCTTTTTGGATCAGCCTTAGCACAACAGTCATTAATTCCATATTTGTTGGAAAACTCTTCATCATGGCAGAGTACATCCAGGAAAACTATAACCTAGAGAACAGAAAAATATGTCTGTTAAATACCGTATATACTCGAGTATAAGTCGACCCGAATATAAGCCGAGGCACCTAATTTAACCACAAAAAACTGGGAAAACTTATTGACTCGAGTATAAGTCCAGGGTGGGAAATGCAGCAGCTACTGGTAAATTTCAAAAATAAAAATAGATGCCAATAAAAACTTTCACTAGGACAGTTGAGAATAAGTTTGATGTTCACAATTTCCTCTTTGAAAGAGACCAGTAAATAGGGAACAAGAAGATGAAGAAAAAGAAGTGTGTTTTTTCACTTTTCACACTGAAGTGAACAAAAATGGCATCATAGGAACAAGCTTATTCTCAGCCCAAAGGTTTGTTTCTGATTTCTTCCCTGATTTAAGGGAAATTTGGGAAACGATCTCACTATCATGAAAGGTTTGATTGATTCACTAACCCAAAAGATGATGATGATGACAGTGGTAGGCAGGAGTCACTCTCTCCCTTGCAAGAAAAAACCAAGAGCCGTTCTTATGATCTCTCTCTCTCTCTCTCTCCCCCTCCTCCCGAGTAGACTGAAAGCAGCTGGAGCTGAGGAAATGAAACTGAGTGGAGCGACCTCTGCTCGCGTTGCTTTCTCAGCCTAGAGCTCAGAAAAGCCTCCCCCTCCTCCTCCCCCTCCTCCCGAGTGGACTGAAAGCAGCTGGAGCTGAGGAAATGAAACTGAGTGGAGCGACCTCGGCTCGCGTTGCTTTCTCAGCCTAGAGCTCAGAAAAGCCTCCCCCTCCCATGCTTAAAAGTTGCAAAGGAAACACGGAAGCAGGGAAGTGACTGCCCAGCTTCGGAGCTCCACACCATTTTTTTTTCAGAGGGGAATCTGACTCGAGTATAAGCCGAGGAGGGTTTTTTTAGCACAAAAAATGTGCTGAAAAACTCGGCTTATACTCGAGTATATACGGTAAGTATTATTTAGCAGTAATTTATATAATTAATATACAATTAATGTGCATAATTAACATACAATTAATGTATATAATTAATATAATATCCATATCCCATTAAATCTTATTTAAACCAAAGGATATGAGATTAGAATCCAGATTCATATATGAGAGATCAGATGTTTTCTGCGTGTTTATCCGAACACACTTTTTCCCCAAAGAAGACATCAAGAGAAAAAAGAAATGATAAAAAACCTGCTAAGTGGTGTATTTCTACCCATTGTTTATTGTCCCACAGGGCTAATCAGATAATGTTGTCCACAGACTAGGATTCATGGAATTAAATGCCAAGGTTTACATGCATACATGCTGTTGTGAATGAATAAATGTGTTAATAAAGTTATCAAGAGCTTGAAGTCAAGTGCAGGGTTCTGTCCCTGCACTTCTGATTGGCCGTTAATGGCAACATCAGATTGGTCTGTTCAGGTGGATCTGATTGGCCATTAACGAGCCTCTCCCATTGGTTAACGGAGCTAGCGCTCCTTGGTTTTCATTAGTTGAATATCTAATAAGTTGCCTGTATAAGGAGGGCTGTAACAGCCATTGAGCTGAGCTGTCACACCATGTAAATAAAGAGTTTTGAAGTTCACCGTTTCACCGGCTCGTCTCCATTCTTCGCGCCCTCGCTCAGAACGTAACACTGGAGACGAGGGTGGGATTTGGAGACGTCAGAGCTGACTGAACAATGAAGAACGATAACTGAGCATGTGACTGAACGCACAATGGCGGAACCATGTCTGGCAGCGTCATACCACCCGCTCCATTCGACCCAGCGCAAGAAGACTGGGACTCCTATATGGATCGTTTCCAAATATTCTTGGAAACCAACAATTTGAAGGATGCCACTACCGGAAAGAAATGGGCGGTATTCCTAACGCATTGTGGGCCGACCGTATTCAAGATGGTCAAGGCACTAGCAAAACCGGCAGAAGTCAAGTCTATGGACTGGGACGTCCTCGAACCCCTACTGAGAGCCCACTATGCACCGACCATGCCAACACTCGTTAGATGGCATGAATTTTACCAGAGAGACCAGCGGAAAGGAGAGAGTGTTGCAAATTTCATCACGGATCTCCGGAACCTGGGAGGCCTCTGTGGGTTCGCCGACCTTGAAGAAGCTCTGAGACACCAAATAATTCTGGGATTAGATGCACCGCATGTGCAGAGTAAGCTGATGGCAAAAGGTGACAATAGCCTTGCAGATGCCATCGCTGATGCTACTGCAGCAGAAGCAACCAGGAAGTTGGCTGCCCGAATGCGCCGCAACCGCGCTCCGGTTCACTAACCGACCGGTGAAATTTCACTCAAGTCAGAAGGATGGCTTTTAACGGCCCACCACCAAGAGGACCTCTCTTCGTCGTCAGACAGCAACAAAGAAGAGGTCCATTGACTGCGGTCCAAACGGGACCAATACCAGAAGTCTCAATACCCATGCGCTGGTTGTGGGGCAAGCCACCCCTGGTCCGAATGCAAATTCCGTGACGCGCTCTGCCATAAGTGCGGGAAACGAGGCCATATTAGATGGGTCTGTAGAAGTTTCATAGGACCCAGCCAGCCCTCGAAGGGGGCTAACTATCGCCAATCGACAGGAAACCATCCTGTAAGGCGAGAACCAGTGAACCACCAATGGAACAACCACTCCTACAGAAACAAAACCGCCCCATGAAGCGAGAAGAGGCACACCAAACTATCACAATCGGTCACGCCTCCTCTTTGGATGCCAAGAAAATCCGAGTTAAAGTGGCCATCGAAAACCAGCCCTGCCTGATGGAAGTCAACTCAGGATCGTTCCTCTCGATGGTTTCCTGGAAGACCCTCAAGCAACTCATCCCTACTGTCCGGTGACAAGACCTCCATTTCCAAAGACTCATACTCAAAGACTATCAGGGGAATCGGATTCCAGTCGTAGGATCCAGTCGAGTCTGGGTATCGTTCAAGAACCATACAGCATCCCTACCCCTGACTGTGATCGACAAGGACCAGCCTAGCCTGTTAGGTGTCCAATGGTTCTCTCCACTTGGAATTGAAGTGGCAGGCATTCACCAAATCGGCAGCAGTGACTGGGAAGAGGACCTTGTCCAAGAATTCAGGGACATCTTTGCAGAAAAACTAGGTGAGTACAAGGGTACCCCGATATCATTTAACCTTAATCCCAAAATAGCTCCCATCCGCCTTAAGTCTCATCGAGTTCCATTTGTCCTTAAACCAAAGATTGATGAGCATCTTGATAAATTAATAGCCCAGGGTGTGTTAGAACCAATCAATCACTCTCCCTGGGAGACCCCAATCATGACACCCATTAAGCCGGATGGATCGATAAGAATTTGTGGGGACTACTGAGCCACCCTGAACCACACCTTTCAGCAAAATGCATATCCGGTACCGGTGGTGCAGCACCTCCTCCATTCCCTGAGGAGCGGAAAAGTCTTCGCTAAACTAGACTTAGCCCAGGTATACCAACAACTGCTGGTAGACAAAAAAATGGCAGAGGCACAGACAATCGTGATGCACCGAGGTGCCTTTAAATGTACCCGACTCCAATTTGGAGTGAGCGTAGCCCCGGGGATCTTTCAAAGCTTGATGGAAAGACTATTACAAGGGATAAAAGGCATTGTCCCATACTTTGATGATGTGTTAATCGTTGGCCCTACCCCGAAAATTTTATGGGATCGCCTGAGGATGGTTCTCCAGAGATTCAAAGACGCAGGTCTTAAAGTGAAGAAAATTAAGTGTAAACTGTGTACAGATCGTGTCAAATTTTTAGGGTATTTAATTGATAGTCATGGCATTCACCCTACCAATAGCAAACTGAGGGCAATCAAAAATGCTCCAAAACCCTGGAATAAGGCCGACCTCCAGGCGTTTCTAGGCCTTATCAATTTTTATAACGTTTTTCTGCCACACAAAGCAACCATAGCCGAACCCCTACATTATTTATTGGACAAAAAGGCAATCTGGGTATGGGGACATAGAGAAGAGCAGGCGTTTCGAAATGTAAAAAAATTATTGACTTCTGACACTGTACTAATGCAGTACAATGAGACCTTGCCGTTAATGATCACGTATGATGCATCGCCTTTTGGAGTAGGCGCCATTTTGAGCCATGTCTTGCCAAATGGTAGCAAAGCCCCTGTTGCCTATTTCTCAAAGAAGCTTTCAAAAGTGGAACGTAATTACAGTCAGATTGATAAAGAAGCCCTTGCTATTGTGTCCACTGTCAAGAGATTTCATGAGTACGTGTACAGCCGAGCCTTTACTATAGTGACTGACCACAAACCTTTGCTGGGAATAATAGCAGGAGATAAGCCAACCCCCTATATATTATCTCCCAGAATGACTCACTGGTCAGAATTTTTGGCTGCCTATAATTATCAGCTGCAACACCGCCCGGGGAAGGCCATTCCCCACGCCGATGCATTGAGCTGAGCACTACTTCCAGAGACCATTGATGACCCCGTGCCTACAGTGACAACGTTGCAGATTGAGACACTTCGAACACCGCCATTAACAGCCCAAGATCTCACGGTGGAAACGAAGCGTGACCCCACCTTAGCACGAGTCCTTAGTTGGGTCAAGCGGGGATGGCCATTGGACCAGATACCTGATGACTATGCCCCATTCAAGAGTCGACAAACAGAATTGTTTTCACAGAAGGGCTGCATTATCTGGGGAGATAGAGTCGTTGTCCCAGAGCGACTACCACGAGCAGTACTGAGAACCTTGCACAATGGCCACCCCGGCATCGTGCACATGAAAGCCCTCACACGAAGCTATGCGTGGTGGCCAGGCATCGACAAGCAAATTGAGACATGGGTCAAAGCTTGTCACAAATGCCAGGAAGTAAGCAACGCCCCACCGAAAGCAACCCCAACTGAATGGGAAACACCGCAGGGACCCTGGTCCTGTATCCATCTGAACTTTGCAGGACCTACCAAAGGCCACACATTCTTGTTAACAGTGGATGCCTACTCGAACTGGCTTGAGATCCATGGAATGAAGAACACAACAACCGAAGCGGTCATTAAGAAACTGGACAGACTGTTTGCAACACACGGATTACCAGACATTCTGGTATCCGACAATGGGCCTCAATTTACCGCGCTGTCCTTTGAACAGTACCTGGCAGACCACGATATTCGCCATGCGCTGACTTCGCCTGCGCACCCTGTGGCCAATGGAAGGGCCGAGTGCTTGGTACAATTCATCAAAAAATACAAAAAATGGACTATGACAATATCGAAGAAAAAATAAACCGGATCCTCCTTTTGCAGCATATCACTCCGCACAGCGTCACCAACAAAACTCCTGCTAAGTTGCTAATGGGGCGGAAGCTCCGCTCCCACCTTGACCGGCTACACCCATCATACGAACCTGAGAAACCACACGGATCCAGTGGGCGATGCCATACCTTCCAGGTAGGTGACTTGGTATTCACTAAAAACTTATCGGGCGATCCGTTGTGGGTCGAGGCGACTGTGGTCCAAGTAACTGGCCCTAGATCGTACCTCGTGAAATGCCGCGATGATAGACTATGGAAGCGCCATATTGATCAACTACGATCAAGGCTGCAGTCAGGGATCTCCGAGTCCCCTGATGCCCAAACTGAGGAGAGAGGAGATACGGAGGAAGATGAACTTGAAATAACAGAAAATTTTAATGAAGGAAACAACAGTCAAACGGAAATACATGAAGAAGAATCAGGAATGGGAGTGAGCTCACCTCATGGTGATACCGAAGATGTTGGTGACAACGGAAATTCGAACTCAGAGTTAGAGGCACCCCTTTCACCAGACAACATCCTACCTCAACAAGATTGCAGCCAAATACCGGGTGCACAACGAAAGTCAAATAGAGTAACTAAACAACTGGCCTACCTCAAGGACTACGTAACTGCACCCCATAAACGGAACCTGGGGGGAAGGGGTGTTGTGAATGAATAAATGTGTTAATAAAGTTATCAAGAGCTTGAAGTCAAGTGCAGGGTTCTGGTCCTGAACTTTGATTGGCCATTAATGGCGACATCAGATTGGTCCATTCAGGTGGATCTGATTAACGAGCCTCTCCCATTGGTTAACGGAGCTAGCGCTCCTTGGTTTTCATTGGTTGAATATCTAATAAGTTACCTATATAAGGAGGGCTGTAACAGCCATTGAGCTGAGCTCTCACACCACGTAAATAAAGAGTTTTGAAGTTCACTGTTTCACCAGCTCGTCTCCATTCTTCGCGCCCTCGCTCAGAACGTAACACATGCAAAGTGTTTATGTATGTATAGTATGTGTTTATTTATATATATTGCATGTATATATGTGCATGATACTGTACTTCAGATTATTAAAGTTACGGTTGTAAATCACTTCCTGTTCTGATACCTCCTTCATTTTAAAATATTTTGCTAGACTAGTTGTAATTACAAAACTAGCAGGTAACTTATAGTTCTTTTTTCCAAATAAGAAGATGCATGGATGATGCATGGATGGATGGATGGATGGAAGGAAGGAAGGAGAGAGAGAAAGACAGACAGACAGACAGACAGAGAGAAGAGAGAAGGAAAGAGATTTCAAGATCAAACAGAAATTATTGTTTCATTAGTTTTGTTAAGCCTGGGTTCCCAACCAGGGTTAGGGAGACAAGCAAAACAGAATGTGCAGCGTTAGTCAGATAGGCACACAGATAAATGAGTGAGCTAAGCTTGTATGTTTATTAACATACAGTAAAAATAACAGATACGCTTGTGCTATCAAAAATATAGTTTATTCCATTATGAGTTCATAGCATAGTCAAAATAACAGTCCAATAGTCATGTATCATTTAGTCAGTCCATTCAGGGATATTCAGTTAGCAAAGTCCATGCAGAATATCCTATGTCAGTTCACTTACAAATCAGTCCTTTGTTTCTCTCCCGTTCGAGCAATGCAGTCTTGATTCCAAGCAGTAATCAGGGATAATCAAAGCCAGAGAGAGAGCAAGCTGCAATCTTGCTTCTTTTAAAGTGCTTTCACAACCACTCCCTTAATTACTTTCCCATATTTAAAGTTGCAGACACTAACTAACAAACTATGATTACATATTTATTATTTTACCTAAACCAGTTAGGGTAAAGAATGTTATCCCTAACATTCTCCCCTTTTAGGAAATAATAATAAATATAATTATTTACATCTTTAAATCATAGTAGTTACAACTTTCTTTAAACTTAATTACTCCTTGGGCTTTTGTAAATTGGTCTGCAATGTTTTCTTCCATCATGTAGTATTCCAATTTAATTAGCCCATTCTTTACAGATTCTCTAACATTTAAGTATCTTAAATCAGTATGCTTTGATCTAGTTTTTACAGCAATACTAGTAGCTAACTGTATAGCTGCCTGGTTGTCCTCGTACATAATAATGGAATCTTTAACAGTTATACCCATGTCTAATAATAACTGTTTGTACAGAATTAAGTCAGTGCATAGTAATGACAGACATGAAAATTCTGCTTCTGTCGTGGACAAGCTGATATGCTGTTGTCTGATTGACCTCCATCCTATTAGTGTCTTACCAAATAATATAGCCATCCCAGATGTTGATTTTCTAGTGTTTATATCAGTTGCAAAACTTGCATCTGCATAGGCACTAAGACTCAAATCACCCTTTGGTTCTATATACAATGCATGGTTCATTGTTCCTTTAAGATATCTTAAAATTCTCTTTAATGATTGCCAATGACATTGATGTGGATCTGAATTAAAACGTGCCAGCTGATTTACACTATAAGCTATATCTGGCCTTGACCAATTGCTTATATATGATAAGCTGCCAATCAAAGATTGACATATGGACTTATCAAATTTGGGACTTTGATCATCAGTTTGGCAAACTTCCTGACTCATTAGAGTCTTTGCCGGTTTACAAAGTTCCATTTTAAACGTTTTAATTAATTGGCAAATTTTATCTTCTTGAGATATCTTAAAACCATTTTTTGTTTTGTTAATTGTCAATCCTAGATATTTTTTAATTTCACCTAAATGCTTTAATTTTATCTTTTTAGCTAATAATGATATAATCTCATTAGCTTCATTATTAGTCTTAGTTATCAAAGCAATATCATCTGTAAATAATAACAATAATGACATCGTTCCATTATTTTCTCTTTTAAACACACATGGATCTGCTAAACCAGATTTAAAACCTATATTGTTTAACTCTTTCACAATATATTGGTTCCACTCAAAACCAGATTGTTTCAACCCATAAAGACTCTTTTTGAGTTTCCAACAATCATTACTATTTACTTTATTGTCTTTTATACCTACTGGTTTTCTTAAATATATAGTGTGCTGCAATGGTGCATGCAAATAAGCAGTTTCTACATCCAAGTGGTTAATGATATAGTTTTTCTTAGCTGCCCACACTAATGCTGCTCTTAAAGATGTTGCTTTAAGGCTTGGTGCGAAAACTTCATCGTAATCAGATGCAGTTTGATTAAATCCTTGAGCTACTAACCTAGCTTTATGGGTAACAGTCCCATCATTTCCAGTTTTTACTTTAAATATCCATTTGCACCCAATGGATTTTTCTTCTGGAGGTAATATGGCATCTTCATATATTTTCATTACCTTTAATGAATTTAGTTCTTTTTCCATTGTCTTTTGCCAATTCTCCTGATCCTTAGCAGGATACATCCTAAGTTCATCTACACTGGTTGGAACTTTAGTTATTTGGCAAACTATACTTGCTTTATACCTATCAGGTGGTCTAGTTATACGTGTAGTACGTCTAGGTATTACAGGACTTACAGGTGGACTTTCATTTATTAACTCTTCTTGATTATCTAACTCTTCCTGATCAACTGTTTCCTCTTGTTCTGGTCCTATTTGCTCTTCATGGACTTCTTCTTTAATTGGACTCTTCTTATAACTAGTCTGATCTTTCTGCCTTTTGTAGGGTTCAATAATTACTTCGTTATTTAAATCTTGCTCTAATCTATTCCATCCTACATGTTCTAGGAATTTAGCACTAGCACTGGTGTAAATTCTAAATGTACCTGGTTCCCAGAATCTATAAGATCTATGATTAGATTTATATCCTACAAAAAATAATCTTTTAGCTCTATGCTGTTCTTTTTGTCTAAGTTGTGAAGGGATATGCACCCATGCTGATGCTCCAAATGTGTGCATGTAACTTAAATCAGGTTTTGTACCATGCCATAGTGTGAATGGTAATTCACCTGTTGTTGAATTAACAACATTATTTAATATATGATTACCACACATTATTGCTTCTCCCCACTAATTGTCAGGTAATCCTGAATCAGACATCATAGTTCGTGTCATTGATTGTAATGTTTGGCCTCTTCTCTCTATAAAGGCATTATGTTGTGGCCTATATGGTGCAGACTTTTTATGTTGAATACCTAACATTCTTAGTCTGTTCTGGAATTTATTATTTGTAAATTCCGTACCATTATCTGTTATAAGAGTTACTAATTTCTTTTTAGTTTTCCTTTCAGCAAATTTTATCCAATTAAAGAGATTTTGATACGTTTCAGTTTTGCTCTTCATTAAATAGCAAAACCCATATCTAGAGTAATGGTCCATTATACTTAGTATGTAACGAGCTCCTCCTACACTTGGTTTTTTTCGGACCTATTAAATCTGCAAATGCTACCTCTAAAGGTTCTTTAGTAGTAAATCCATCAACTCTATTAGCCGGTGTGACCCTGGCTTTGCTATGATTACAGGCATTACATTGCAAATACTTATTACAAGGTTTCAAACTTATTCCCTTAGATAATTCAACAGTTTTCTTAAGCATTTTAATATTTAAATGCCCTAGCCTTCGATGTAACAAGTGAATACATTCATCATGAGGTTTCTTATTATCATAAACCATGTTAGCCACATTTAAAACATTATCATTTAACACATATAATTCACCTCTTAAAGATGCAGTAATTTTCTTATCTTCTTTTTCAATTATGCAGTTATTTCCTTTAAAAGTAACTACATGTCCTAGTTTAACCAAAATTCTAACTGAAATTAAATTAAACTTAAGTTGTGGTACATATAACATTTTTACATTCTCTTTTATAAAAGAACAATATGCTATACCTTGACCTTTAGCTTTCAGTTTCCAGCCATTGGCTAATGATATCTGCTGTGTACTCTTGGACATTTTAATAAAATTTCTGTTATCATTTGTTATACAGTGGGATGCTCCACTGTCAACCACCCATAAATTATTTTTTACAGCTCCGTTAATATACATGGCTAACTCTAAATTTTTATTTATCTTTTGATGACTTTTTGTATTCTGGCAAGCATTCTGGCGCTTTGCCTTTTTACAAAATCTTGCCAAATGTCCTCTTCCTCCACAATTAAAACACTTTTTAATTGCGTATGCAGTAGGAGATTCATTATCTTCTTTTTGAGGTTGCTTCCTCCTTAACTGATCTCTTTCTTCTTCTGGCCTCTTCAATCAATCTGCCAGTTATATCAGTTAAAGTTAGACTTTCTTTAGGCAAAATTTCAAGTGAAGTTACATAGTTGTCATAACTTTCATCAAGTGAAGATAGAATTATGTAGACTTGGTGTTGTTCAGAGAAAATAAGCTCTTTCTCGTGCAGTTCTTGAAAAATGATTTGCATAGTTTTCAAATGACTCAGCATATCACCATTCGTCTGGAGATGCATTCTGAAAAGCTTTCGTGTAAGATTTATGTGAGCACCAGCGTTATCTCGAACATAAATCCTCTTCAGCTTATGCCAACACCCAACAGCCGTTTTCTCTCCGTGGATATAAACAAGCTGTTGGTCAGTTAAGGTTAAAGCAATTATGCAAATAGCGTGTTCATTTTTATGCATAAATTCTTCTATCTTTAGTCTATCTTCATCATCCTCTGGATCCCATTCTTCTACATTTGGTGGATTTTCAATTATGTTCCACAAACCTTCTCTTCATAGAAGCAGACTACATTTCATAGACCATGATACATAGTTTGTTCCATCCAACTTGGATATAAGGGACAAACTTTGTAGATTGACTTGTGCCATGTTTTCTTATATGGATATAAAACTATAATTAATAAAACACAGCTGTCTGTTTACTGTAATGTATAACAACACGAACTCTCACTTTTACATAAATCTGTTTTATCCTAGTTAAACTGACTTTGCAGCTTCTGGGCCCATAACCAGTGTTAAGCCTGGTTTCCCCAACCAGGGTTAGGGAGACAAGCTAAACAGAATGTGCAGCGTTAGTCAGATAGGCACACAGATAAATGAGTGAGCTAAGCTTGTATGTTTATTAACATACAGTAAAAATAACAGATACGCTTGTGCTATCAAAAATATAGTTTATTCCATTATGAGTTCATAGCATAGTCAAAATAACAGTCCAATAGTCATGTATCATTTAGTCAGTCCATTCAGGGATATTCAGTTAGCAAAGTCCATGCAGAATATCCTATGTCAGTTCACTTACAAATCAGTCCTTTGTTTCTCTCCTGTTCGAGCAATGCAGTCTTGATTCCAAGCAGTAATCAGGGATCATCAAAGCCAGAGAGAGAGCAAGCTGCAATCTTGCTTCTTTTAAAGTGCTTTCACAACCACTCCCTTAATTACTTTCCCATATTTAAAGTTGCAGACACTAACTAACAAACTATGATTACATATTTATTATTTTACCTAAGCCAGTTAGGGTAAACAATGTTATCCCTAACAAGTTTTGTATCTCAAAAATTTCCAAAAACTAGAATCTTTTAAAAATATTTTAACAAGCTATTTTAAAAACCAGCTTAAATGACTTTGATATACTGTGAGGATTATTTTTATCTTTTTAGTACTATTTAGTGTTGTAACTATGTATCATTCATGTGATTGCAACTATGTATCATCGCAACTATGTATCATTCAAGCATTGCAACATTGTATCATTCACGTGTAATCATTAACTTCTGTCTCTCCAGTGACTTTTGCAAGGCACGTACGAGAAGACAAGGAGATAGACGTTGTTAAATAGACTTACCCACTTTGTATATAATCTGTCCGGTATGCAGCTTTGTAAACAAACACATCCTGATGAGATTAACATGTTTGACTTGAGCTTTTTAATTAAATCATTTTCTTGTAAGAAAACACAATAAAAGAGCGTGTGCCAAGACATTCGGGGCGCGCTCATCATCAAGAGGAAACCTCGCTTCCTGTCGTTTCTCTTCCCTTCGCTCCCTTTCATGAGCCGCCCATCAGATGCAGGATGGCAGATACCGCATTCTGGTGACCCCGACGTGATTCCCTAAGGGGGATACGCAGCGACGCGCCCATATCTTATCCGCTCGATGGGAGCTGTGCATCGCCAGGCCTGAAGCGAATTGCACTTCATCGGATCTGAAACACGTTCTCAACTTTTCGTAAGTATGAGTGGAAACTTTTCTCAACAGCAGACGCAGCATCTGAAGGAGTTGAGGGAGTTAGTCGCTTCTTCTTCTAAATACTCTACTAATTTAAAGGGTTCTCCTATAAAAAAGAAACCTATTGCTACATTATTGGGTTATGTGGCAACATTGTCCCAATTATCCAGAGAAAGGGTCCTTAAAAATTTCCATTTGGCAAAAAAATGGTGAACATCTCCATAGTCCTCCTCGTGCAGCTATTGGCATTTTGGTCACTTGGAGGAAAATTATGGAGACTTTAAAAGTCCATTATAAAATAGAAGCAGGGAATGTGTTTGAATCTCCCCTGCCAAGTTATGATAACTTTTCAATTTTCCCTAACTCAGGCAGAAGCTGCTGCCATTATTCAACAATGCCCCACATGTAGTAAGCAAGGACATTCCATTCCCATAGGAGTAAATCCTAGAGGATTAAAAGCTTGTGAAATTTGGCAAATGGATGTAACTCAGTATCCACCTTTTGCCCCTTGGAAATATTTGCACGTTTCAATAGATACATATTCAGGGTTTATTCTGGCTACTCCTCAAAGGGGAGAAACTGTAAAACATGTCATCAATCATTCAATTCGTACCTTTGCCTCGCTGGGACGTCCAAAAGAAATCAAAACAGACAATGGACCTGCCTATACAAGTTCTGCTTTTCAGGACTTCTGTAACAGATGGGATGTAACCCACAAGTTTGGGATTCCCTACAACAGCCAGGGGCAGGCTATTAGGCTATTGTGGAACGAGCGAACTTGTCTCTGAAAAATGCTCTTGATCGATATTCGTTGTGGGAAAAAACCCCGAACCTCCCAGCATTGCAAAATTCTCTTAACATTTGTCTTTACACTTTAAACTTTCTCAATCTGACTGGCATTCCTCCCACTTCTGCTGCTTCTCGTCATTTTTCCTCCCCCTCGCCCCCACCTAACAGACCTCTGGTATATTATCGCAGATTGCCAGATCCTGCCTGGCAGGGTCCCGCTGAGCTTCTCACTTGGGGACGAGGCTATGCTGCGATCTTACTGCCAGACAAAACCACTTGTTGGATCCCTGGTCGAGCAGTAAGACCCTATCATGGAAATTCCTCTGCTACATCTGTATCTTAAAAATCTTTCCTGATATTCTTGCCTATATCTTCTTTGCAATTTCTACCTTATTCGTATCCTATTTAAAGAATACTCTACCATTCGCTCTTTTGTTCCTTCTTTACTCTTCCTATGGAAAGGAATCTTAAAATCTTTTCCTCTATTCAATCTAAAACACAGGGGGACCTAAATGTCCTTATATTGTATCATGGGTTTCCCCACCCCAACTAACATCCTTGATGAATTACCAAATTAATCTTTATTGTCATTATTGTAATTATTATCCTTTTTCTATTAATTGAATTCCCTCCTCATTTCGCAAATGTTCTACAACTAACTTGTCCATAGCCCTCTCTGCTGCTTGTCATGTTTTTATATACCCGAACTCTGATCCTGTCAACAAACAATGCTTCAAAAGAACTGTCCACGACGATCCTCAGAAGCCTCATAGAAGAGATAATATTGCCTGGACTATAACTGACTTTCAAAAAGTTCGTTTAAGTTCTACAACCAATTTTTCTTGCATAAGAAAACTTCTACCCACCACTTCAATTCGATTTGGCAGACGCACTCACACAACCAGGGGATATCCTGCAATCCACACCACTGCAGGGGGAACTTTAACATCACGCCTGAAAGGAATGTATTTTATCTCTGGCAATAATTTTGTTTGGACTTGTTACAATGGTTTCATTGCATGTATCCACGGGGATGAAATTGTTAAATCCAAATCCTTTTGCATTCAAGTATGGCTTGTGTGTATAACTCTGATGATTTTATATCCCTACAGGTATCCATGGAACACCCCCTCTCTTGCAAAATCATAAAGATTTAGATCGTTATTTTTTTAAAACAAGGGGGATTGTGTGCTATGCTTAAAAAAGAATGTTGTCTTTATGCTGATAGCGAGGGGGGGTTCGTTTTCTAATTCGCCATGGCTTACAACCTTTTTAACTGCATTGGCAGGATCGTTAATAATCACTATATTGATTTGTATTATAGGACTTTATTGTTTTAATAGAATATTACAATTTTTAAAAATTAATTATTCTCTGCTGATGTTAAAATGCTATTGCAAGCTCATGTTATATCCTCAACACCGGACGAAAAAATGTCTTTGCTGAGTTACCGCTCCTTGGACAATCCTGAAGCTGACGGGTCGCACTCTTGCCTAGATGACGGGGACGGCAAACATTTCAGAAAAATGGTTCCTGTCTTCTTGGACGAGGAAGAAGACTCATCATAAATAATAAAAACAGAGGAGATGTTGTAACTATGTATCATTCATGTGATTGCAACTATGTATCATCGCAACTATGTATCATTCAAGCATTGCAACATTGTATCATTCACGTGTAATCATTAATTATCCTCTGCTGATGTTAAAATGCTATTGCAAGCTCATGTTATATCCTCAACACCGGACGAAAAAATGTCATTGGTCTCTCCAGTGACCTATGCAAGGAACGTACGAGAAGACAAGGAGATAGACGTTGTTAAATAGACTTATCCACTTTGTATATAATCTGTCCGGTATGCAGCTTTGTAAACATACACATCCTGATGAGATTAACATGTTTGACTTGAGCTTTTTAATTAAATCATTTTCTTGTAAGAAAACACAATAAAAGAGCGTGTGCCAAGACATTCGGGGCGCGCTCATCATCAAGAGGAAACTTCGCTTCCTGTCGTTTCTCTTCCCTTCGCTCCCTTTCATGAGCCGCCCATCAGATGCAGGATGGCAGATACCGCAATTTAGTACTAGTTTTCTTGAAATAAAGCAATCTTTCTAAGATTGGAAATCTCCAATCTTTCTAAGATTGGAAATCTGTGGACCAACACTTTGAAATGCCAGCAGTGGCCATGCTATCTAATGCATTCTGAAAGCTAAACTTCTTGGAGTTTCCAAGTTGGGAATCTCTAAGTTAAAGGGTATAACATTTTCCCAGAGGTAAGCAGCTGTTTATTGAGCCTTTACTGAGTAAGTTTGCATAAGATTTCCAGTAAAGAAGAGAAAAGTCATGGATTTTAGATATAATAATTGACTCCACACATTGGGTTATGTTTGTTTGATTTTGGATTAGCATATGATCTTACCAGCTATAATTTGTTTAATAAATCAATATATTAAAATGTAGCTTAATGCACTGGTTAGCAGTGTTCCGGATATTATCAACAAAACATGACAGTTATTGCAACTTGTTTCAAGGTTTAAAGGATAGAATTGTTAAATATTTTACTTTGTAGAGAAATTGGTTTGTTAGGACTGGAATTAATGCACTAATTTTACTCTTAACAGTATGTAAAAAAACAAAAACAGAACAAAACCCTGTAGCTGAACAGAACTTTAAATATTTGGTTAATCAATATGTCTGTAGTTTAGTTTCCAAACACTTACCAAAGGCTTTGTACATTCTGGATTTGAATATTTATTATCAACACATTTCTGGTGAATAGTTTTAACATTTATTGACAGTTTTTTTACCTCTTCAAGTGTAGCATTTTATAACTTTGAGCAAATAATCATAAAACACTGGAAAAAAGTACAGATGATTTTTTTAAAATACAGTCTGAATAGCAACATATTTAACAGTGGAGTCCTTGGAACTTGATTGTTTGCTTACAGACATTTTATTACCCAACTAGATAACATTATCAGAGCACCAAAGATTCCACAATTCAACTTGAATTATATGTTTTCTGTCCCCTCATTAGCATTCTTGAGATCCCCGCGCTTTGATTGGCCAAAGCGCGGGGCACTCTGATTGGTTAGGCGAGCCGCGCCGATTGGCTCGCTAAGAATCTCCCACGATTGGTCTATTCGAATCGCGGGAGATTCAAAGTGGTGACATTGGCCGCGGCCGCCGCGGCTAAAGGAATAAAAGCCGCAAACCTTTTCCATAGCGCCAGTTCGGTTCCCACACTAATAAAAGAGCATGATTTGAAGTCACCGACTCCTGGCATCATTTCCGAGGACACGACACTGGCGACGAAGTTGGGATCCAGACACTGAACTGAACTACGTGTCCGACGGAAGCCAGACGAATCTCCACAATGGCGAAAATTGCACCCCCCGCACCCTTCAACCCCGCCACCGAGGACTGGGAATCGTACTCCGACCGATTCCGCATGTTCCTCGAGTGCAGCGATCTGAAGGACGCCACCGGCCCCATGAAGCGCGCCGTCTTCCTGACCCACTGCGGGACCGAGGTATTCAAGATGGCCAAGGCACTTGCCAAACCCGCCGACGCGACCGCGATGGACTGGGACGTCCTCGAGCCAATACTTCGGTGGCACTACGCTCCAGAGGTACCCATCCTGATCTGACGCAACGAATTCTACCGTCGGGACCAACGGTCAGGTGAGAGTTTCAGCAACTACGGCGCCTAGGGGGGCTGTGCGAATTCGACAACCTGAACGACGCCCTGCGAGACCGAATCGTGCTCGGCCTGTGGGACCCCGTCCTCCAGAGCCGGCTGATGGCCAAGGGCAACATCAGCCTTGCAGACACCCTCACCGCAGCCGCAGCCGCCGAAGCGACCTGAACATCCGCCAACCACATGCGCTGACCGAATGCTGGGGACCGCAGCAGAAACAACCACCCTGCAAGGTCGGCCGAGGCCCAACCCGAGATGACCACCCACCAGGGAGATTTCCACTCGGCATCGGGCACTTCCGACGAGGAGGAGGAAATTCATCGCCTCCAGGCAGGCCGTGACCCACGGAACCGACGGGGTCGTAAGTCGAGGACCAACTGTGCCGGTTGTGGAGGCAACCACCCCAGGTCCGAATGCCAGTTTTTCGAGTCGATCTGCCGGCATTATGACAAGAAGGGACACATCGCCCGTGTCTGCTGCCTTAAAAAGAACCGCAGCCCGGCCCGATGGGACCAGAGCGAGCGGAGGAGAGAGAGCACACCACCCCGGACCAGAGATCACCCCTCTGACAACAGATGGGACCGGAACGGATGATCCCTACGAGGCGGCGAGACCCGGCGAAGAGAGACGGTCACCATCGGCCACGCCACAACCAATGACACCCGGAAGGTCCACGTGGAGGTAGGCATCGAAGGCCAGCCATGCAAAATGGAGGTGGACTCCGGGTCCTACCTCTTCATGATAGCTTGGCAAGAAATAAAGTGCTTGGTGCCTACCATCCAAAGGAAAAGCCTAGACAGCCAGAGACTAATCATAAAGGACTACCAGGGAAACTGCATCCTGGTAGTTGGAACCAGACAGTTCAACATAACATACAAAGGCCGCACCGAAAGGCTTCCCCTGAAGATCGTCGATCGCGACCACCCAAGCCTACTGGGACTGCAATGGTTCGCCCCGCTTGGCATCACAGTCACGGGAATTGACCACATCACCGATGACAGCTGGGAGCAACAACTTGCCCGGGAATTCCAAGAGGTCTTCGACGGAAACTAGGCAAGTACCGAAGGCCCCTTATATCATTCAACCTAGACCCAAACGTTCCCCCAAAATGCCTAAAACCAAGGCGGGTGCCATTCGCACTTAAACCCAAGATAGACGAGCAAATTGACAAGCTCATCAAACAAAGGGTCCTACAGCCAATAGACCACGCCTGGTGGGAGAGCCCCATAGTCACCCCGATGAAGCCCGATAGGTCGGTGAGGATCTGTGGGGACTATAAGGCCACCCTAAATGGCGCCTTGCAACAAAGCGCCTACCCCGTCCCAGTAGTGCATTCACTACTGCATTCACTGGGAGGGGGCAAGGTTTTCGCCAAGCTCGACCTCGCCCAGGCATACCAACAGTTGCCAGTCGATGAGGAAATGGCAGAAGCGCAAACCATAGTCACCCACCGGGGAGCATTTAAATGCAACCGGCTCCAATTCGGAGTCAGCGTGGCACCAGGAATATTCCAAAGCCTAATGGAAAGACTAATACAAGGCATCAAGGGGGTGGTACCATACTTCGACGACGTCTTAGTGTCGGCAACCAACCAAGCCGAACTAGAGGGTCGCCTAAGGGAGGTCCTAACCAAATTCAAAGAGACCGGGCTCAAGGTAAAGAGGGAGAAATGCCAATTATACACGGAACGGGTTGAATTCCTAGGATATCTCCTAGACCGTCATGGCATTCACCCCACAAACCAAAAAATCAAGGCCATCAAAGAAGCCCCCACACCCAAGTCGAAGACGGAACTACAGGCATTCCTGGGGCTACTTAACTCTTACAATGTTTTCCTGCCCCAAAAGGCGACAGTGGCGGAGCCTTTGCATAGGCTCCTGGACAAGGCGGCGACCTGGACTTGGGGAAAACGCAAGCAAGCCGCCTTCCAGAAAACAAAGGACCTCCTCACTTCAGACGCCGTCCTTATACAGTACAACGAGACCCTACCCCTGGCCGTCACATGCGACGCATCACCCTTCGGCGTCGGCGCTGTCCTCAGCCATACCCTCCCCGACAGAAAAGAAGCACCCATCGCGTTCTTTTCAAGGACCCTCACCAAACCAGAGCGGAACTACAGCCAGCTGGACAAAGAGGCTCTGGCTATCGTTGCCGCCATAAAAAGATTCCATGAGTACGACCGGACATTCACCATCATAACTGACCACAAGCCGCTGCTGGGAATCCTTGCAGGAAACCGGGCTACCCCGAACATTCTGTCTCCCCGAATGACAAGGTGGTCCGAGTTCTTGGCGGCCTACAACTATGGACTCATACACAGACCAGGTAAGACGATCTCCCATGCAGACGCCTTAAGCCGCTCACCGCTACCGGAACCTGACACCGACCCAGCACCCACGACGACCACCCTCAGCATAGAGACTCTACCCAACCTGCCCATAACTGCGTCAGACATTGCCCGAGAGACTAATAAAGACAAACGTCTGGCGCGGGTGTTGCATTGGGTAGAGAAAGGGTGGCCTGAAAGGGACAACGACGAGTCCGTCAAAACATTCCGGAACCGGCAAACGGAACTCTCGTTATTAAAAGGGTGCATACTATGGGGGGATAGGGTGGTCATTCCAGAAAAACTACAAGGGAAGGTTCTGGAACTATTACACGAGGGGCACCCTGGCATCGTTAGGACTAAAGCCCTGGCCAGAAGCTACGCTTGATGGCCAGGGATGGACAGACAGATTGAGACATGGGTAGCAAAGTGCCAACGATGCCAGGAAACTAGGCCAAGCCCACCCACAGCACCCGTCCTAGAGTGGGAAACCCCAAGGGGACCTTGGTTTAGGATCCACATAGACTTTGCCGGGCCCACAAAAGGACACACCTTCCTTATAATAGTAGACGCTTACTCCAACTGGCTGGAGATAAGCAACATGAGGACAACAACCACGGAGGCCGTGATCAAGGAACTCGGCAAACTCTTTGCAACGCACGGCCTCCCAGACGTCGTCGTTTCCAACAACGGGCCCCAATTCACCTCGCTAGAATTCAAAAAATTCCTAGCGGAAAGGGGCATCCGACACGCGCTGACAGCACCGGTGCACCCGGCGGCGAACGGTAGGGCGGAACGGATGGTGCAATTCACTAAGAAAACCATCCGGAAAATAGACCACGGGGAGATCCAGGAGAAAATAAATAAATTGCTCTTCACCCAACACATAACCCCAAATACCACAATGAATAAGAGCCCAGCCGAACTGTTAATGGGGAGAAAATTAAGGTCCCCACTCGACAGATTACACCCCACGTATAACCCGGAGAAGCCCCCAGACTCAACCAGCAAACACCGAACTTTCGCACCAGGCGACCCCGTGTACGCAAAAAAACCTGATGGGAGACCGATTATGGGTACCGGCCGTCATCACACAAATAACAGGCCCACACTCGTACCGGCTACAAACAGCAGACGGACGAGCATGGAAACGCCACATCGACCAATTAAGGTCGAGGACGACCAACCAAGAGACCACCGACGCACAAGCAGGCGAAACCAACCCCCACAACACAAACCAAGGGGGGAGTGAATACCCAGGGGACCAAAACCAAAGAAGAATAAACCAGCCATACTTACCGGAAAGCAGCCAGCACGACCCCTCACCAAGAAGAGACAGCCAGGCCAGCTTGACCAACCCGGGAAGACCGAGCGGGAGCGGCGAAACCCGCAGCTCAACCAACCCGGGAAGCCCAGGAGGGAGCTACGGAGAGCGGCCCGACCCGACCATCCAGCCGGTTCCCACGACGGCATCCGGAGAAGCAGAGACTCCGACCGAACCGGCCGGGATCCAACCTATGACTGAGCTGCGCAGGTCCAGTAGGCTAAGACGGAGCCCCGCCTACCTACGGGACTACGCAACGTAAAGACTAAACCAAGAGGGGAGGGGTGTTCTGTCCCCTCATTAGCATTCTTGAGATCCCCGTGCTTTGATTGGCCAAAGCGCGGGGCACTCTGATTGGTTAGGCGAGCTGCGCCGATTGGCTCGCTAAGAATCTCCCGTGATTGGTCTATTTGAATCACGGGAGATTCAAAGCGGTGCCATTGGCCGCGGCCGCCGTGGCTAAAGGAATAAAAGCCGCGAACCTTTTCCATAGCGCCAGTTCGGTTCCCACACTAATAAAAGAGCATGATTTGAAGTCACTGACTCCTGGCATCATTTCCGAGGACACGACAATATGTATTCCCTTTTGTTGGAGGCAAGAGTGGATGCAGAAGAACCCTGGGAAATGCCTGGGTTCCAAGTTCTTTTTGTTCTAACCCTCAAGGTGGAAGAACAGCTGATACATGAGGATACCTTTTAGTCTTCTGATAAAGAACGCTATAAAAAACAATATATAAATGCCTGTGTGCTTTTGTGCATGAGAGAGACAGACAGAGAGACAGATATGCAGAGAGGAAGGTAACAAAGGAACTCTTTCTTTTTTATTAAATCTGAAATTCTTTTTGATGGAAAGGCAACAGTTTATCCAGAATTATTTTAAAAAAAGACTTCAAAAGGAGAAAAAGATTAAATCCATGTACTAGAGGTCAAAAACATACACAATCTGCTTAATTCAACTGATTTTAATAAAACCAATCTAATTTATCACTTTGCCTAATAATAAATTCAAGTGTAAACTAAGGTAAACCAGGGATTTTTAAAATGAATTATCTCTAATGTTTCCTTATATTTGTAACTTTTATATTCAAATTTCAGCAGCATGATTTAGATGACTTTCTCACTGGATTTTGATCAGAGAAATTTGATAAGTCATTAGCATATTTTTATGCATCTCTCATTCAAAGTCCAGATCTAAACCCTTTGGAATCTGATGAAATATTATGATGTTACAAAAAATTAAGGCAAAGGAACATTTTTTTAAAGGTAGCCAAAACCAGTGTTCTCCAATAGGTTAATGAGGATGATTTCACAGTTGATAGCCAGTGGAAAAGATGAGAAGAATGGTAGTTTTATCACACAACATAAACTCAACTAATATGGTTATGCTTAACAGATTATGTCACATTGTGGCCTACTTCTACCTTTTTTTCAAAATTATTTTTATTATTGAACAGATAAATGCTTGAAACTCCTTGTTTTAGTTTATATACTTGTTTGTGCATATGTTCTTGTCCTCAGTTTAGTGCTGTGTTTTACAACTGAAATAGGCATCTAACATCACCCCTTTCTTAGCACAATTTAAATTTTTAAAATTATCTAATTACTTGCACTGTAGTACAAATATATGATTTTGGAACCATATAGAATGAAACTTCCTGAAAGAAAACAGGGATAGTTGAATAAAATCATGAGTAAGAATACCCTATTAGAATGGTAGATAAAGGACATGTGTTGCAGGCATTTGGTAAATGAATAACAGTAGAAGTAAATGCAATTTTATATTAGCATCATTCACTTATACAGAATTTAATTATTCTAAGCTACAACCTTCAGCCAATTGACTTACAAGTCTAGGACAGCATTTGAATCATTCCTATATGCTTGGCAAGCTTCCTCTGCAGTTGCACAAACAAAGAAGGAAGCATCTCCTTTGAATGAAATTTTATGGGACAAAATACATTCATTTCTTTCTGGATCAGCTTTAGCACAACAGTCATTAATTCCATATTTCTTGGAAAACTGTTCATCATGGCAAAGTACATTCAAGAAAACTGTACTCTAGAGAAAGAAAAAATATGGGTCTTAAACAAGCATTATATAGCTGTAATTTATATAAATAATACTCCTGTGAAGTGATATGGGTTTGGGGAAAAATGATGCATAAGATCCATATTCCATTGTTCCTTGTTTGATATGAGATTGGGATCCAGATCCATATATAGAAGATGAGACACTTTCTGCTGGTGTATAACTTTTTTCCCAATAAGACTTCAAACGAAACAAGAAATGAGAAAAAAAATTGTTAAGCAGTTTCTGCCCATCTTTCATTGCTCATTAATCCAGAGGTCTTCAAATTTAATAGCTTTAAAATTGTGGACTTCAACTCTCAGAATTCCTCCTCCAGTCATAGCTCAGGAATTCTGGGAGTTGAAGTCCACAAGTCTTAAATTTGCCAAGGTTGAAGACCCTTGGACTAATCAAATCAAATCCGATCAGGATCCATGGATTTAGATGCCAAGATTTACAAGTGTGAGAGAAGGCGGAGCTTCGTTTCGGCGATACAGCTGCGATCTTGGGGCTCTGAGATCACAGCCGATATTTTCGCCCCTGGTCGGTCCCAACGGACCTAAAGAGATGGGGATTGGGAAGGGTACTGTCCCAGGATCCCAGAGATATCGCAAAATCTCTGGTTTGATCCGGGCGAAGCCCTTTTGCTGGTGGCGGAGAGGCAGCCCCCATAGCTGCTGAAGTTGGGACAGCTCCGGAAAGAAAGTGGCTGGAAAGAAGTGTGTCGGCTTGGTGAGAAATTCCTTTTGTGTTGTAAATTCGCTGAGGTTTGAAAGGGCATCCTGAACAAAGAAGAAACCTGTAAGACTTTTTTTTTTTTGACCAAAACTGTTTGAGCAGCGTTTTTTAAAGTGATGTCAAATTGAGGCTTGGATTTTTTTTTCTTTCTCTTACTTTTTTTCTGGGGACTTAAGTGTGACTTTGTAGGTAACTGGATTGAATTTTCTCTTATATATATTTTTATGCTCCTTTTTATTTTTAAATTTTCTCTAGGATAGAGGCTCCCTTAAGCTATTTTCTTTTTCTTTTCTTTTTTTTTTTTGCATACATTATTCATTTTTTCTGGCTGGGGGGGGGAAAAGAGCATTAAGAAACATTGCAACACTGCCAACTAGAGGCTTGAAAATACTTTATTTGAATTGGAAAGAATTGTAAGAAGACTCCTTCTCAAGGACATTTCAACGTGATAAGATAGAGGGAGAGCACAGCAAAATATTATTACAGGTGTTTTCCTGGACTCATCAATATTTCAACACTTGAGGCTTAGCTTTGAAGCTGCTGGAGAAGAGAGTCATAATAAGAGCCTTGGATAAATAAATAAAGTGCAGTGTGCTCATATATATATATATATATATATATATATATATATATATATATATATATATATATATATATATATAGAATTGTGAAGATTTGCATCCCGAGATATAAGTTCAAAGGAAAGAAAGATTTGCTCTTCGGGAAAGTTTTTTATTTTTTGTTCAGAATTTTCGGATTTGTTATCTCAAGTCCGTCTTCAGTGAACTGTTAGATGGAGATGTGTCCAGGAAGGAGCTTTGGTCGTTATTTTTATCGTTGGTGTCAGCGTTCTGTGGATTGGCAGCACGGGCATCATCGCGTGATTGACTTGTCAGTTGTTTGGATGCGAGTTGGTTTGTTTTTTGATGTTGTTGATCCAATTATCACGTAAACTTTGATAGTTGGGGTCAATGTCTTTGTGGCGATTAATGCAATTGGTGCCAGTATGCCATGCTTCAATAAATTCACGTGCATGACGTGTTTTGCCTGTGCCAATTATTTTGGTTGCATCCCAGTTAAAGTAATGATTTTGGTCTATGCTGTGTGTTGCTATTTGAGATAGTGGGTCTTTTCTTTTGACAGCTAGTGTGTGTTCATGGATTCTTTCGTGGAGTTGTTTTCCAGTTTGGCCAATGTATTTTTGGGGGCATGTTTTGCATGGTATTTCATATATGACGTTTTTCATTGAAGTGATTGGTAATTTGTCTTTGCCTGATATGAGTGTTTTTCTTAATGAAGTTGTTGGTTTGTGTGCAATATTGATGTTGAATGGTTGTAAGTGTCTTGATATGATTTCTGATACACCTTGTATGTATGGAAGTGAGTACCATTTAGGTGGATTTTGTGGGTTTTTGTTGTTTGTGTCTGTTTGTTTGTGTGATTTATGTGGTTTGTGTCTTAGGCAGTTTTTGATGAAGCTTTTAGAAGAATTAGAAGAAATTAGAAGAATTAGAAGAAAAACCCATCAATATCCCCACTGACAGAGTAATGGAGCTAATCACCCTTTGCTTAACCAACTACTGTCAATTTAACAATAAATTCTACCTCCAGAAAAAAGGCACACCAATGGGCTCTCCTATTTCAGCTTTCATAGCTGAAATAGTGTTACAAGATCTAGAAAAATCCGTTTTTACAAATCTCAAACCAAAACTATGGCTTCGATATGTGGATGACACATTTGTCATTGTCAAACGCACTGAATTAGAACAACTACACAAAGCAATCAATTCAATACACCCAGATATACAATTTACACGAGAAGAAATGAATAATACTCAATTATCATTTCTAGATGTCAACTTAAAACTTCTTGAAAATGGCAAATTACAAACAAGCGTATACAGAAAGAAAACAAATGCTGACATTATACTCCACTACAGAAGCAACCACCCTACCACACACAAAAGAAGCTGCATCTCAACACTTTTTAAACGAGCCTACACTTATTGCCAAGACAAAAAAATACGAAAAGAAGAACTAAATTTTCTCTACAACCTCTTCATAAACAATGGATATCCAAAAAGCTTCATCAAAAACTGCCTAAGACACAAACCACATAAATCACACAAACAAACAGACACAAACAACAAAAACCCACAAAATCCACCTAAATGGTACTCACTTCCATACATACAAGGTGTATCAGAAATCATATCAAGACACTTACAACCATTCAACATCAATATTGCACACAAACCAACAACTTCATTAAGAAAAACACTCATATCAGGCAAAGACAAATTACCAATCACTTCAATGAAAAACGTCATATATGAAATACCATGCAAAACATGCCCCCAAAAATACATTGGCCAAACTGGAAAACAACTCCACGAAAGAATCCATGAACACACACTAGCTGTCAAAAGAAAAGACCCACTATCTCAAATAGCAACACACAGCATAGACCAAAATCATTACTTTAACTGGGATGCAACCAAAATAATTGGCACAGGCAAAACACGTCATGCACGTGAATTTATTGAAGCATGGCATACTGGCACCAATTGCATTAATCGCCACAAAGACATTGACCCCAACTATCAAAGTTTACGTGATAATTGGATCAACAACATCAAAAAACAAACCAACTCGCATCCAAACAACTGACAAGTCAATCACGCGATGATGCCCGTGCTGCCAATCCACAGAACGCTGACACCAACGATAAAAATAACGACCAAAGCTCCTTCCTGGACACATCTCCATCTAACAGTTCACTGAAGACGGACTTGAGATAACAAATCCGAAAATTCTGAACAAAAAA
The DNA here is from genome assembly GCA_033807585.1 of Hydrophis major. Lineage (NCBI taxonomy): Eukaryota > Metazoa > Chordata > Lepidosauria > Squamata > Elapidae > Hydrophis > Hydrophis major. Next base: position 35,193,245 of record CM066343.1, on the reverse strand, counting down.
TAAAAAACTTTCCCGAAGAGCAAATCTTTCTTTCCTTTGAAAATATATATATATATATATATATATATATATATATATATATATATATATATCCCATTCATCAGCCTTTTTGTAAATTTCAATTCTAGTAATATTCTTATTTTTGCCTTTTATTTTAAAGGGAAAGTCTCAGAGTTTTTTCTTTATTTTTCTTTTTTTCTCTTTATTTTTATTGGGACTTCTTTGCTTTTTCTATCCATGTTTTTGGACCACTTTGTTTTTCTTTTTTGATTATTTAGATTAAGGTGTGAAGAACCTGAAGGAATTTCTTTTTTTCTTTTGTTTTTTATTTGCTCTTAATCAATAATATCAATTTTGGGTTTGGTTGTTTTTTTCCTTTCTATTTTTCCTTTTTTATGGTGGACTACTTCGTAATTGGATTAGGGTCAAGAAGAACCTGAAGATTTTTCTTCTTTCTTTTTTCCTTTTTCTTCTTTGGTTTTGGGTCTTTTACTATTGGATTTTTCCATTTTGGATTATAATTGACTATTCTACCAGTTGGATTAAAAGTCAAAAAAATTTGAAGCTTTGGAGGCATTAAAATGAGCAGAAAACCAATACCAGTTGGCATTTCTACTTCTACCTCTGCTTCCCCACCAGCTGGAGGACAACGTTTAATTCAGACAATGTTGAAGCAAAATAAAGAACAAGAAATAGTAACTTTACAGATGATTATGCAAGGAATCCAAGATCTCAAGATAAAATCAGACATCATTGAACAAAGAATAGAGAAGACTGATGAAAAAGTGGAAAATATTAAACAAATGATGGGGAAGTATGAGGAGAGATTCCAAAAAATTGAGGAAGAAGGAAAACAAAGAGAGGAGAAGATTGGAAATATTGACAGTAGACTAACAATGGTTGAACAAGAAAAAAGTGGGATGTTGAGGTGGGAGATGGAAAGGTCAGAATTTTATCTCAGATTTCAAAATATAGAAGAGGAAGAAGGAGAAAATTTGGCTGCGATAATGATAGAAATTTTGGCAGATGCTTTGGAAATTACAGAGGAAAAGATGATGGATGGAGTAGATGAGGTATATCGAGTTTATACAAGATATGCGATGAGAAATAAATTACCAAAGGAAGTCCATATTAGATTTACCAAAAAATCCATTAAAACGCAAATACTACAAGTGGTAAGAGAGAAAACATTGAAATACAAAGGTAAAGAGATTGTGGTTTTAAAACAAATACCCAGAAGAGTGAGAGAGATGAGAAGAGAATATCGATTTCTGACCAAAATGCTACTGGAAAACGAAGTGAATTATAGATGGCTGATTCCAGAAGGATTGATGTTTACGTGGCAAAAGCAGAGACATAGAATTGATTCAATTGAGAAAGCAGAACTTTTCCATGCAGAATTTTTTGGAAGAAGAAGAGAGGAGGCAGAGAAAGAGGTCTCATTAATTGAGTTTCAAGAGGAACAACTGGAGACTGAAAAAGAGAAAGGAGCTGTAGGTGGACAGTAAAAAACAGCGTGAAGTGAGATCCACGAGAGCTGTTAGACCTAAATATAAAGCATAATCATGGAAGAAAGAAAACTGATTACAATGAATATAAATGGACTTAATTCAGCTGTTAAAAGAAGGAAAACTTTTCATAAATTAGAGAAATTAAAATTTGATATAATTTGTCTACAAGAAGTTCATATTAAAAACAACATGAACAATTGTTAGTGCAGCCAAAATTGGGGAAAATATTTACTTCCTTGACAATGTAAGAAAAGAGGAGTGGTTCTATACATTAAAGAGGCTATCCCAGCAAAACTGATCTATACTGATGAAGATGGAAGAGTATTAATGGTGGAAATAATGGACAATAATATAAAAATACTCTTGATTGCAATTTATGCTCCGAATGAAAAACAAGAAGAGTTTTATAAAAAGCTACACATGAAAATAACTGGACTGGACTATGTTAATATAATTATGATGGGAGACTTTAATGGAATTGTGGACAATAAATTGGACTATATAGCAACAACAACCAAGCAAAATAGAAAGGCTCTCCCTAAATCTTTTTTTAAAATGACAGACGAACTATCTTTAAAAGATATTTGGAGAGAAAGAAATGTTAAAGCTAAACAATATACTTTTTATTCAAATAGACATTTATCATGGTCCAGATTAGATATGATTTGGATATCAACAGAATTAATATCCAATATTCAAGAAAAAAATATTGAAACAAGTACTTGGGCAGATCATAGCCCAATGACAATTAAATGGAAGGGACAAAAAAAAAAGATCGAGATGGACATTAAATAATACTATTTTAAAGGAGAAAGATTTTATACAATGGATGGAGAAGGAATTGGCTTCTTTTTTCAGAGAAAATAAAAAGGAAGATACTTCAACGCAGAATGTTTTGGATACAATGAAGGCATATGCTAGAGGTCTGATAATAGATTATACAAGGAAAAAGAATATTAGGAAAAGGCAAGCTTCTAAGGCCTTGGAAGATGAGTATAAAAGACTTGAAAAAGAATTACAGAAAATGCCACAGAAAAAAGATATTAAATTGAAACTGGATGTAATTAAACATAAAATGGAATTAATAGAGAAAGAAGAATTGGCACGGAAAATCAGAAATTCTAAACAGAATTACTTTGAAGATGCGAATAAACCAGGTAGATGGCTAGCATATAAATTGAGAAAGGAGAAGGAATCAAGAAAAATATTGAAGTTAATAGATGATCAAGGCCAAGTTTGTTATGGGAATAAGGAAAAAAAGGAAATTATTCGAGATTTTTATGGGCAACTATATAAGCAAGAGAATATTGATGAGGAAAAAGTCAAACAATATTTACAGAATGCTAATTTACCAAAGCTACCTAAAGAGACTGAAGAAATGTTAGAAAGCAATATAACAATGATGGAATTAAATGAAGCATTTAAGAGACAAAACAATGGGAAAGCACCGGGTCCAGATGCGCTTCCGGCAGAATTCTATAAAACATTTCAAGAATCATTGAGTATCCCATTGTTAGAAGTCATGAATGAAGTTATGTTAAAGAAGATGATACCCAAAACATGGTCAGAGGCTTATATTACACTTATTCCAAAAGAAGAGGCTGACCCACTGCAAATTAAGAACTACAGACCCATCTCCTTATTGAATGTAGACTATAAAATCTTTGCTTCAATTTTAGCAGAAAGACTTAAAAAATATTTAAATAATTTTATTGACCCAGATCAAAATGGATTTCTGCCAAAGAGACAAATCAGAGACAATATGAGAGTAATCTTGGATACTTTGGAATACTATGAGGCTCATCCTGAAAAGCAAATGGCTTTGATATTTTTAGATGCTCAAAAGGCATTTGACAATGTAAATTGGAGATTTATGTTATTACTATTGGAACAGATGGGTTTTGCTAAAAAATTTATTCAAGCAATCGAAGCCATATATAATAAACAGACAGCAAAGGTAATGATGGAGGGGGAACTTACAGATTTTATTAATATAACAAAAGGCACAAGACAAGGGTGTCCCTTATCTCCTTTGCTATTTGTGTTGACCTTGGAAGTGTTGAATAGAAATATTAGGGATGATAAAAGCATAAAAGGAATGAAAATTAAGAAGGAAGAATTTAAACTACAAGCTTTTGCTGATGATTTAGCTTTTATTCTGGAAGACCCATTAGAAACAGCTCCAAGGTTATTGGAAAAGATAGAGACATATGGTGAGATGGCTGGTTTGAAAATAAATAAAGATAAAACAAAGATTTTGACAAAGAACATGCTATTGAGACAAAGAGAAGAACTGGAAGTTCTTTTGAAAATCCAAATTACAAATAAGGTTAAGTATCTGGGGATATATTTGACAGCAAGATGTAGCACATTAAAAGAGAATAATTATATTAAACTCAAACAACAGATAGCTACAGATTTGAAGAAGTGGGAAAACTTGCAATTGTCATTAAAAGGGAGAATTTCAACAATCAAGATGAATATTTTACCTATAATTTTATTTTTGTTCCAAACAATACCAATTAGGCTTGGAAAAGACTATTTTGAAGATTTAAATAAAATCATGTTGAAATTTATATGGCAAGGTAAAAAAGCGAGAATAAAGCTAAAGCTTTTGCAATATGCTAGAATTAGAGAAGGTTTTGGCCTGCCTAATTGGGAATTGTATTATCAAGCTGCAAACTTGATGTGGGTGAAAGAATGGATAACATTAAGTAAGCATAGGTTGTTGACATTAGAAGGGCATGATTTGTTCTTGGGCTGGCATGCTTTTTTATGGTATAAGGGAACTAAAACACAGGGTTATTTTAGAAGACATTATATGTGGGAGTCTTTGTGGTTAAACTGGGAGAAGATAAAAAGACAATGTTATTTGAAAATTTCAGTTTGGTTATTGACTATTGAAGCATTTTCCTATCCTATAATTTATAAGAAGGAACAAACAGTTAGATATGGGGAACTCTTGGATGAAAAGGGTGAACTTAAATCAATCCAAAACTTAGAGGAACAAGGTATAAGGATGAATTGGTTTTCATATGCGCAAATATATTCAAGGTATGATGAAGATTCTAAAACGGAGGGATTCTATGATAAACAGACTGATTTAGATAAGATCTTGATGGGTACTGATGAGAAGGTGATTAAAAAAGTATATGGTTATTTACTGGGAATGAAATTCGAGGAAGAACAAGTCAAAGAAACTATGATTGTTTGGGGGAAGAATTTTGGATATGGGATTGATCTAGAGAAATGGCAGAAATTGTGGTCTCAAAATTATAAAATGACAATGTCAACAGTATATAAAGAAAACTTGTTTAAGATGTTTTACAGGTGGCACTTTCCCCCAACAAGAATAGCAAGAATGTTTAAGAACAAATCTGAAAAATGCTGGAAATGTCATCAGATACCCGGCTCTTATTACCATATGTGGTGGACTTGTGAGGACGCTAGAAAATATTGGACTATAATTCGCATGTGGTTGGAAAAAATGACAAAGAAACACATAGACTTGAAACCAGAGATTTTCTTATTGGGAATTTTACCTGATACATATAGTAAAGATTTGAAGTACCTGATTGTAAATGTATTAACAGCGGCTAGGATTGTATTTGCTAAAATTTGGAAGAATGAGAAAATACCATTACAGGAAGAAATTATTAAGAAAATATTGGAATGTGCTGAGATGAGTAGATTGACATTTGAAATTAGAGAGCAAGAGGATAAACAATTTTATGAAATTTAGGATATTTTTTTATCAATGGCTAGATGATAAAATACGATAATAGAATATTTAGAATGCTAGACAGTAAGGAATATCTTTATTTTGCAATTTTGCTATTATTTTGTTATTTGACATTATATTTATAAAGGGTTTTTTAGGATTGATTTGATATGATTATATGATTTGTTATAGAGTAAATTGGTTTAAAGTATTGTTAGCTCATAAAGCATGAATGATTAAAAATATAGTCAAAAACTTCTTTTTTTTAGTGATATTAGGATATATAAGATTGGATTGACAATATGAGTTGTTATGTAACATAATTGTAATTGAGACTACAGAATGAATGCACAAAAAGGATGAACCAACTGACACAATGGATGTACATATGAGAGTTTTTATGTTTTGTTTGTCTTGTTTGTTTGTAGAAAATTAATAAAATCTTTAAAAAAAAAGATTTACAGGTGTGTGTGCAATGTTTGTATGTTGTGTGTGATTTGTATGTGTATATATGTACATAAACATATATATATACATAAACACACAAATGTACATGTACATGCAAATGTGTATGATGCAGTACTTTAATAAAATTTAATATTTAATACTTTAAACAATTTCCTACTCATGTATGTGCATGTGTGTATATACACACACACACACATATTTTCTTTAAATATATATATATATTCTTAAGTTTTCGCGGGTACTTACATGTATGGCATTAAGCTTGGTTTGGGTATTTTCCCACGTCATTGCAGTTGTGCTTTTAAAGTTGTAGCAACGTTTCAGCAGAATCTCATCTGCCATCATCAGGCTTCTGTATAGTGTTCATCTGTGAGTCAGACTTTTACAGTGGTTTCAGATTTAAATTTGGGGCAGCCTATTGCTGTGCCAGAATGGTTTTTTCTTTATCCTGATTGGTTGGGAGTCTTGGTCTGTGTTTATTGGTCTTGGAGTTTGCTGTGTTCTGCTTGATTGGTGTTTCTAATATCTTCTGTCTGTTTTTTGGCTCTTTTTGTATCTTGATTGGCTGGCAACATTGTGTTACTTTATTGGAGGCCTTTAGTGCAGCTTGGCTCCAGGTAAATGGATGGCTATCATTAGTTAGGAAGCTAGGTTTCATCTGGGTGCCTGGCTGGGGTGTGTTTGAGCTGGAGGTATCAGGGGGGATCTGTTTGTGCCCAAGTATTTGCCTAGCTTGTGGTGTGGAGATTTTTTTGTTTGTGAGTGCAGTCTTCCAAATGATTGACAGTCTGGTGGAATCATCTTTTCTATTCATGCTTTCTGGTCTTTTTTCAATCTCTATGGCTTCTCTGATGATTCTGTGGCTGGGGTTTTCTATAGTGGTTAGGGTTTTGGTGCCATTGAAGCTGATGATATGACCTGTGGCTTCCATGTGTTGGACTAGTGAGGAAGTGTGTTCCAGCTTTTTGATTGCAATTTTGTGTTCATCCAGGCAGGTACTTATTCTTCTATTGGTCTTTCCAATATATGTGGCTGGGCATGATGCACAGAGGACTTTGTATATGCCTTGGTTTTCCAGATCAATTTTATCTTCGGGGTTTCTAAGGATGGCTGCTATTTTTCTGTCTGTTTTGAAGGCAGTCTTGATGTGATGTCTGTGTAGTATCTTACTAATTTTGTCTGTGGTACCTCTTATGTAGGGCAGGACAGCTGTTCTATAGGTCTGTTCATCTTCTGGGTCTCTATTACATCTCAGTGTGTTTTTGTGGATCAAGTGGGTGATTTTGCTTTTGTGGAAGCCGTTGGCTGTCAGTACTTAGTCAGGGTGCATAGTTCAGTCTTAATGTGTGTCTTGTCTGCCAGGTGTTTGGTTCTAATAATTAGTGTTTTAGCCATGGAGTTTATCTGTGCTGGGTGGTGGTGGGATTGGGTGTTGAAGTAGCAGTTGGTGTGTGTTTTCTTCTGGTATATGGTGTGTCCTAGTGTGCCATCTGTTTTTTTGTAGATTAGTACATCTAAGAATGGTAGTTGTTTGTTTGTTTCCATTTCCATGGTGAATTTAATTTTGGGGTGTGTGCTGTTAAGGTATGTTAAGGAATTGTTTAGGTTTTCTTTTCCATGGGGCCAAATTACAAATTTGTCATCGATGTATCTTAACCATAGTTTGGGTTTGTGGAAAAAAGACCAGTTAGCATGAATAGAAGAGATGATTCCACCAGACTGTCAATCATTTGGAAGCCTGCACTCACAAACAAAAAAATCTCCACACTACAAGCCAGGCAAACACCTGGGCACAAACAGATCCCCCCGATACCTCCCGCTCAAATATACCCCAACCAGGCACCCAGATGAAACCTAGCTTCCTAACTAATGATAGCCATCCATTTACCCGGAGCCAAGCTACACTAAAGGCCTCCAATAAAGTAACACAATGTTGCCATCCAATCAAGATACAAAAAGAGCCAAAAAACAGACAGAAGATATTAGAAACACCAATCAAGCAGAACACAGCAAACTCCAAGACCAATAAACACAGACCAAAACTCCCAACCAATCAGGATGAAGAAAAAACCATTCTGGCACAGCAATAGGCTGTCCCAAATTTAAATCTGAAACCACTGTAAAAGTCTGACTCACAGATGAACACTATACAGAAGCCTGATGATGGCAGATGAGATTCTGCCAAAACGTTGTACAATTATTGGGAGGACTTACAGGCCAGCAAGCTCATTATTTTATAATGCAAAGAAACAATTCAAAGGCAACTGATGGTCATCTGTAAAAAAAAGAAATGAACATTTTTTACTTGCTATTCCAGGAAAGAATTATTAAACTTTGTGCCTTTCGTAAACTTCTAATTGAGTATAATTTAGTTCCTTCTCCATCGCTTTATGCCAATTTTCTTGATCCTTTGCAGGATACATTCCAAGTTCTTCAACAGTAGTTGGAACTTTACTAACTTGGCAAACTACATTTGCTTGGTACCTGTCAGGTGGTCTGGTTTCACGTGTTGAGCATCTAGGTATTACAGGGCTTACAGGTGGACTTTCATGTACTACTTGTTCCTGTTTATCTACCTCATCCTGTTCATCTATTCTTTCTTGTTCTGGTTTTATGAGCTCTTCCTGTACTTCTTCTTTAATTGTACTCTTCTGCTTACTGATATATTGTTTTGATCTTCTATAGGTTTCTATGATTACATCTTTACTTGAATCTTGCTCCAGTTTTTCCCATCCTACATATTCAAGGAATTGTGCACTAGCACTACAGTAAACGCTAGATGTACCTTTTTCCCAGAATCTGTATGATATGTGATTAGATTCATAAAGTGCAGTCACTTTTTTACCTTCCTTTTCTATTATGCAGTTTTCTCCCCTAAAGGTAACTACATAACCTAATTTAATCAAAACTCTAACTGAAAGCAAATTAAAGTTAAGTTGTGGTACATACAACATTTTAATATTTTCTTTTATACACGAACAATGTGCAATACTTTCAGCTTTTGCTTTCATTTTCCAGCCATTAGCTAATGATATCTGTTGTGAACTCGTTGATATCTTAATAAATCTTTTCTTATCTTTTGTTATGCAGTGCGATGCTCCACTATCTACAACCCATAAATTATTATTTACAATTTTGCTGTTATACAGGGCTATTTTTTTAAAAAAAAATTCATCTTTTTGATGCTTTTTGGCATTCTGGCATTTTCCTTTTTTGCAGAATCTAGCCAAATGTCCTTTTCCTCCACAATTAAAACTTTTTTTTTAAATTGTATAGGCTGTTGAAGATAATTTCTCTTCTTGTGGTTGTTCCATTCTCAGTTGATCCCTTTCAAGCCTTCTCCTGGCTTCTTCAATTAATCTGCCAGTAATGTCAGTTAATGTGAGGTTATCTTTTGGCAGTACTTCCTGTGAAGTTACATAGTCGTCCTAGCTCTCATCTAACAAAGACAAAATTATATAAACCTGATGCAGTTCTGTAAAGATAAGTTCTTTTTCATGCAGTTCCTGAAAAATCCTCTTCATAGTGTTTATATGAGTCAACATGTCTCCATTCTTTTGAAGATGTGTTCTGAACAGCCTCCGTGTAAGATTTATATGTGCTCCTACACTGTCTCGAACATAAATCTTCTTTAAATTCTCCCAACACTTAGCAGCTGTTTCTTCTTCACGAATATGGACAAACTGCTGGTCACAGAGTGTCAGTCCTATTATACATAGAGCTTGCTCATTTTTCAGTTTATATTCAGTTATTTTCTGGGCATCATTCTCATCTTCTGGATCATCTACCTCTGGTGGGTTTTGAATTATACTCCACAAACCTTCTCTGCATAGAAGCATAGAAGTAGACTGCATTTCATAGACCATGAAACATAGTTTGTTCCATCCAGTTTGGATATTAGAGACAAACTTGGTAAAAAGAGTTGTGCCATTTTTCTTTGGATATTAAACTATAATAAACTAATAAAACACAGCTGTCATTGTGTAACTACACAAACTCTCAATTTATATAAGCCTGTTGTATCCTGGTTAGTCTGACTGTGCAGCCTGGGCCCATAACCAGTGTTAGGGATGTACCCTAGCAGAATGTGCACAGCAGTCAGGCAGTCTGGCAAATATGAGAGAAAGTGTTTTTTTTAGTTGAATAGTTTATTCCATTAAGAGTTTAGCAGGGTCAAACAGTCCAAATATCATTCACTAGTGTTTAGTCAGTTCGGTCCAGAGATTATTCAATTGCAGAAATCCAGTGTCAAAGAAAAAAGGTCATTTAACTTACAATGTCAATTCATAAATCAGTCCAGTAAATATCTTCTCACAGTAGATTAGATATGCAGCATTCAAAACTCTTTCCTCCTTCAAGGTCAGCAACAGGGAACACGCAGAACAATCAATCATCAATCCAGTAGCAATCCAGGTTCTCTAGCTCCCTCTTATGGCAGTTTCTCAACCGCACTCAAATTATATCATTTAGAGTTTAAAGTGAAAACACATTTAAACTTTGCTATCATGGTTTATATATTATTTACCCAAACAACATTAGGTAACTATGGTTATTCCTAACAGTATCATACTATATGCAAGAACTAATTCATGTCTTCTAGACTTATTAACACATTGCAAAGACTGAGGAGATACTGCAATGCTTAAGATGTATTCTATTATTTTTGCATATCTGGCAATAACATAAACAAAATAATTACAAAATAACTGTTTTAAAATTTGATTTCTCCTGTAATGAAATAAAAGAAATAATACTTGTAATGCAGTTTCCAAAACTACTTGATGACATCTTATGTGGTCTTCTTGGCAACAAAACAAAGTTGTTTTATCATTTCTTTTTTCTCACAAGTGTTTAGATGCCTTGATGCAACTACCTTCTTTTTAATATTTCTTAATAGTCCACTATATTACTATGAACCAAATATGATTGCTTAGAATTTTGAAATAAATCAAGGTCAACAAATTTTGCATAACAAGTAACTTCTTCATAAATTCTTCTATGCATCTAGTACAATTTTATACTATTATACCAGATTGCAAGAAATGTCAGGGTCTCACTCTGGAATAGAAAATGCTTTTATTTGAGGCATAGAAAATATTTACACATTCAATAACATTAGGCACATAAATACAATTTTGGATTTATTGTGGGGAAGTTCTTCCCCTCCAAATATTGATAATCATGACAAGCAGATACTAATATCTTTTTTACAGGCAACTATAATCATCAATCAAACATAGTTCAGTGGGAAATTCTTTGAAAAAATTGTGTTGAAATGCAACTGCAGTTTGCACTTCATACAGTTTGAAGAGAAACTAGGTTATACTTTTGGAGAATCTATTGAAGGAACATACAGTCTCCTGGTTTAAGCTTTTACTATGTGCTTCCAAAGCAGTACTGTGAATTCAGTACCAATCAGAACAATCAAATAAAGATCTGAAAAACAGAGAGTGAGAAGCAGAAAACATCATATCAGTATGCCGATATCTTCTAGGTAGGTTTTTTAATTCAGCAAAGCTTACCAAACAAAGCAAGGAAATTAATATTACCCATTTCATGTTTCCAAATTGTTTTGGGATAGAGTGAACAAGGTAGGAAGGACACATGGACAGCTTGAAATTTTATACTATATCACCTAGGGTAATCAACATCCACTTTATCCTGTACCCATAGGAAGGTCAAAAGAAAGACATTTGTTGATAATTACTGTAATAAAATATTTGTCCAATTTATTTGTTAGAGACAAATCTTTCCTGAAGAAATACCAGCAATTTTTCAGAACATGAATAAATAGCCAAGTGGATGGTCGTGCTTCAAAAAAAGTAAATCATTGGAAATTTTGTCCAAAGGTGAATCAAATTGATATGGTTGAACTTTTTTGTCAGAGCAAAAGTCCATTATGTTAATTGTCAAGGCTACACATCTGAGCAAACATTTAACTTTTGCAATTCTAACAACTAATAGAATGGCAAACACAACTAGTCCATGCACATCATTATATGTTATGTTCTCTCCCTCTCCCTATCTCCCTCCCTCCCCACCCCCACCCCTCTCTCTGTGGTCTCTTGATTAAAATTTAAAGACCATTAGCTATCATGCTACATGCTAATTGGGTGGCAGAGAATTTTTTTTTTTTTTACTTTCTTCAGTCTAGGGCTGAGAGAAAGTGACAAGTCAAAACTCATCCAGCTAGCTTCCTCTAGTCCAGAATACTTCCTCCCCTCTTTCTCTCTCTCTTTCCCTCCCTCTCATATGTTTATGTTTGTGTGTAAATGTGTATGTGTGTATATGTGTATATGTATTATCATTATCATTATCCCCAATAAATCCCTACAATTTAGATCAAGTATTTTCAATTTCTTAATTTAAGAAAGAAAGTATAATAATATACAAATGTAATTAAATAAGGAAAAATTGCTTGCACTGAAAGCCACTTAAGAGAATAGTTGGCCCAAAGTCACCCAGCTGGTTTTCATGTTGGATTGAATTTGCAACTCTCCATCCCTGATCTGGCACCTTAAATATACATTGCTGTTATGCATATAGATATGTTTAGTGATAATACTGTGTTTCTCCAACAATACGACCCCCCCCCTCAATAGGAAGACCCAGCATGTTTTTTTGGCATAAAATGAAATTAAGCCCCTTCCCCCAAATTTAGGCTTATTTAAAAACATGTAAAATGGGTGGGAGGGCAGGGGGGACTTGCCATTATGAGCACCCCACAGACAGCCATGCCTCACCACTAGCCGCTCCTAACAGGTGATCATGGTGGAGCACAGAGAACTCCCTACTTCCACCAAGCACCTTTGCAGACCCAAGACCTTTGGTGCCTGCTGCTGTTACTTTCCCTTCTGCTCATGCCACTGCCACATTTGGAGCTGCCACTTCCATATTTGGAGCACCACCGCTGCGTTTGGGGCTGCCGCTTCTGCGTTTGGAGCGCCATTGCCGTTTGGAGCGTGTTTGGAACAGCAGTGGTGCTCCAAATGCAGCGGCAGCTCCAAATGCAAAAGTGGCAGCTCCAAACATGGAAGCAATAGCTCCAAATGTGGAAACAGTGCTCCAAATGGTGGTGGTGCTCCAAATGTGGCAGCGGCAGTTCCAAACGTCGCAGCGGCATGGGCAGAAGGGAAAGTAACAGTGGCAGGCACCGAAGGTCTCGGGTCTGCAGCAAAGGTGTTTGGCAGGAGTAGGGAGCTCTCCATGCTCTACCATGATTGCCCGTTAGGAGCGGGCATGCTCTAGGCAAGCATACAAGGGGGGAATTAAGTCACTCCCCCAAAAAGACAGCCTAGCTGTTTTTGGGGGGCTCAAAAAAAAAAAGTCCCAGCCTTATTTTATGAGAAACATGGTAATTGTTCTTACTTTCTTCAAGAATAAACTTTAAGCATCGACTCCATCACTGAAATTGCTTATGCTTTATGAACGATATAGTTCCTGTGCAGGGCCTGGTTATCTGTTGGAACTCTTTTTCCTAAAGGTATCTAGATATGGTTCTTGTCAGCTTCCTGAAATAATGTCAATGTAGGAGAAACTAGGAAATGTGTGTTTTCTATAACAGCTCTGTTCAATGGAACACCTTAGCCCCTGAAATTCTGCAGGTACTTTAAGCCTCTAAAAACCTAATTTTTCAGCAAGCATTGGAAGAAGATTAGATGTCATGTTATAAATGATCGTTGTTTTGTTGTTTTAAACTATTTATTTTTTAATTGATTGAGTTCTGTAGTTTTGCAAATGATTTTATATATCCTTTAATTTTTGAAATATGATTGGTTACATACATATTTCCAATAAATAAACAAACAAGCAGATAAATAAATAAGGATTGTCTACAGCCTTTTTTCTCAAATATGTCATCTGGACTGAGATGTTTTTATTCCTCTGAATGCAGCCCCTCCTCATGCTAATTCACCTCCCTACTGCAGGCTACCACATCTTCTGTGTCATCTGTGTCCTTGCAGAATGCTGTGGCACTGAGTATTCATTTGTCATTAAAGATAAGAAGATTTTTTTTAAAAAAAAAGTTGTAACTATTCATTTAATAATAACTTTGTAATAATACATAAAGATAACCATAGAGGTTACATAAATTGGTTCCAAGAATTCCTTCAGAACAGTGCTGTACTACCTTTACTAGCTTGTGGACAAACTGGGTTTCACATGATATATCTATATCTGCTTTCTGAAGGAAACCAAATTTATATTTTATTTGATTATCACTATTATTCATATTTATTTTTACTTTTACTTTTTATTTTAAAATTTATTTTTCTGTTGTTTTAGTATTTTTGTCATGGTAATTTATCATCTCTTCCCCCACTCCCCAGTAGACTATTTGCTCCCAAGTAGACTATTTGTGTTAATGTTAAATGTCAGATTGATTAGTGGGGGAATATTCTGGCAAGATAATGTATCATGCCGTTGATTGATCTCTGGATTTGAAATACCACCTAGAGACACATCTGCCTGTCCTTGTTCTATTTTTCAAGGAAGGTGGAGGTGATGAAATAGTGAGTAAGAGTCAGAATAATGTAATTGAAAACTGAAAAACTCAGAACAAGCTTGCACACACCAGAAAAATAGAAAAGAGATTGCATTGCTTGGTCAGCATTGTATTTATGCAATTGTTTCATGTAGTAAGCCCATTTTTGGACCATGAGAAAATCTGAGACCATTTGAAGGATACTTCCAGAATGTTTGGCACAGTAGATGTACTCTTTAGAAATAAATAGCCATTGTATTTAAGCATCTTCTAGTCCTTTTTTTCACTAGATTAAATATACCCAGTTCTTGCAATGCATCTTCATATATTCTAACCTCAAGTCCCCTAATCATCTTTGTTGCTCTTCTCTGACCAGTTTCTAGAATCTCAATATTATTTTTATATAGTGTGACCAACACTGGATGCAATATTCCAAGTGTGGTCTTACCAAGGCCTGAAAAGTGGTACTGACTCTTATATGATTTTGATTCTATTCCTCTTTTAATGCAATCTAGGATTGCATTGTTTTTCTTGGCTACTGTTATTTATTTATTATTTATTTTATTTATTTATTTTGTCAAGAGCTTATAATATAACAGAAACAAGAACAAACATAAGTTTAAATATAAGAAATAGGAACTAATAATTGGGGGTAACTTCTTTCTTTCTTTCTTTCTTTTCTTTCTTTCTTTCTTTCTTTCTTTCTTTCTTTCTTTCTTTCTTTCTTTCTTTCTTTCTTTCTTTCTTTCTTTCCTCATCTTCTTCCTCTTCCTCTTATTCTTATTCTCTTCCCTCCTTCCCTCCCTGTATTTTTGCTTCCAGAATTTGAAAATTTCTTTGCAAAGAATTTTGAATGTCAAGAGATGGTGAAACCAGCAGATTCATTTGTCTACTCATTTCACTATAGATATTCAAAATTTTAGTAACATTCAAATAGCAGCTCACTGAATATCTGGGGAAGGGGGATGGGAAGTGGTGGGAGGAATCATTGAATGTCTTGGTCATCCTTGGGATCCTCTAAACATCTTCTCTCAAGCTTTAGCATTTGTTAATGGGAATACAAATCTCAACGAATTCTGTTTAAAGAAGGTAGAAGGATAATTTGCTTACATTCTAAGCTCTTTATAGAACATTTAGTTTTGATTTAAAAATGAAGGAATGGAAATATACCTTAAAATATTGATATGTACCACTTCTATATTAGACTATGAAAATGTTATATGAATTTGAATCTTCAGGGAAGGGAATTAGACAGGCAGATCATTTTGTATGCCCTCCGTTTCAATTTTGAGGGTTGTTCATTTGTCCATAAAACAGATCTCAACATCCCATAAATGTTTATATATGCAATTGAGGTTTTTTTTTTATGTCTTATTTTCAACACTTACATGCCCTATTTGGATTGCTATTGTTGATTTTTTACCATTTTTAACTTAAAAATATCAGCAAAGTACAATAAAAGTAGATTTTCTTTTTTTGAAATGTGATTTTGATCTATATAACATTGGTTTCATAGTTTAGTTGATCCCATGGGGCTGACATATAGAAAAAGCCAATCAAAATCAAATTTCTGAATAAATATAGACAAGAAAGAAAATGAAATCTGAACAAAATAGTAGTGTATTAACTTAATGAGGTCTCAAAAAGAGGGGGATATTAGATATTTAAATAATAAAAAGCCAATGGGAAAATATAGTAAGTAGTTTTGTTATAAAATAATACTTTGGTTACAAGTTTCCATTTTCTCTTTCCAGCTTCTTTTGCTTACATTTAATTTCACTTTTTAAGCACCTGTTTAACCCCAAAATAAGTTAGATAATGAGTATGTATATATTACATATGTAGCTTTTCTTTAACAGATAACAGATAATCAGAGTTGGAAGGGAGCTTGTAGGTCATCTAGTCCAACCCACCACCCAAGCGGGAGATCCTACACCATTTCTGACAAATGGCAGTCCAATTTCTCCTTGAAAGTCTCAAGTGATGGTGCTCCCACAACTTCCGAGGGCAAGCTGTTCCATTGGTTGATTGTTCTCACTATCAGAAAGTTTCTCCTTATTTCCAGGTTAAACCTCTCCTTGTTCAGTTTCCATCCATTATTCCTTGCCTGGCCTACAGGCACTTTAGAAAACAGTTTGACCCCTTCCTCCCTGTGGCAGCCTCTCAAATATTGGACTGCTATCATGTCTCCCCTGGTCCTTCTCTTTATTAGACTAGCCAAGCCCAGTTCCTGCAACCGTTCATTGTATGTTTTAGCCTCTAGTCATCCTGGTTGCTCTTCTCTATACTTTTTCTAGAGTCTCAACATCTTTTTTATAATGTGATGACCAAAACTGGATGCAGTACTCTAGGTATGGTCTTACTAAGGCTTTATAGAGTGGTATTAGTACTTCCTTAATCTTGATTGTATCCCTCTGTTAATACAATTTAGGATTGCATTAGCTTTTTTGACAGCTGCTGCACACTGCTGGCTCATATTTAGCTGGTTGTCCACTAAGACTCCAAGATCACTGTCATAGCTACTGCTATTGAGCCTGGTTTCACCAGTCTATATGTGTACTTTTGTGTGCAGGACTTTACTTTTCTCTACATTAAATTTCATTTTGTTAGAACACTGTTTTCCCAGTGTTCAAGTCTGTCAAGATCCATCTGGATCTTGAGCCTATTTTCTTGGGTGTTAGCTATTCCTGCCAGCTTAGTATCATCTGCAAATTTGGTAAGTTCCCCTTCTATTCCCTCATCTAAGTCATTAATGAAGATATTGAAGAATACTGGGCCTAAGATGAAACTTTGTGGCACCCCACTGCTTACTTCCCTGCATATAGACTTAGACCCATTAAGGACTACTCATTGAGTACGGTTTAAAAACATAATTTTCTTTGTTTTTCTTCATATTAAAATGACAATCTTAGGTGTCCATGAGTACCGAAGCATGAATCATATTAGAAGAGATTTTTGGTGTGTGTGCGTATGTTTATGTGTATGTATTATTTAGGGATGTGGATGACTTTTCACCAAATATATTATCTTTTATTTTTAAAAATATGTATTGGAACTATTCATTTAAAAGGTTTTTCACCATACAGTTAACTAAATTTCTGTTTCTGTTTCTGTTTTAGAAAACCCCAGAGAAGCCATAGAGATTGAAAAAAGACCAGAAAGCATGAATAGAAGAGATGACTCCACCAGACTGTCAATTATCTGGAAGCCTGCATTCACAAGCAAAAAAGAAATCTCCACACTACAAGCCAAGCAAACACCTGGACGAAAACAGACTCCCCCCCCCATGCCTTCAGCTCAAGCACACCCCAACCAGGCACCCAGATGAAACCTAACTTCCTAATAAATGATAGCCATCCGTTTACCCGAAGCCAAGCCACATTAAAAGCCTCCAATACAGGAAACACAATGTTTCTAGCCAATCAAGACAAAAAAAATAATAATAATGCTACAAAACAGAAAGAAGATATTAGAAACACCAATCAAGCAGAACACAGCAAACTCCAAGACCAATAAACACAGACCAAGACTTCCAACCAATCAGGATGAAGAAAAAACCATTCTGGCACAGCAGTAGGCTAGCACCAAATGTAAAACAGAAATGGCTGTGAAAGCTTGACTCACAGACGAACACAATCCAGAAGACTAATGATGGCAGAGGAGATTCTGCTGAAATGTCACTACAACTTTAAAAGCACAACTATAATGATGTGGGAAAATACCCAAACAAAGCTGAATACCATATACACACACACACAAACATATTGAGATAATGTGTATATTTTCTTTTAGGAAGAAAAAAGCACTAAATGACCAGAATAAACATTATAAAACAATATTCAGAAACTATTACTTGATTTTTGATGTGTTGGTTATTAAACCTCTCAATGTACCCAGAATTTCATTCTCTCTTTTTCATACTATCTCTTGTACATACACACACAGAGAGAAACAGAGAGACAGAGACTAAGGGGGGGGGGGGGAGAGAGGGAGGGAGAGATGGAAACAAATAACTGCAGGCATGCTGATGCTATATCTTTTTAGCATTAATTGGTAAGTCAAACTTTCTTTTTAAAGCTTTTATTTATTTTCATTTTAAAGATAGTGACACTTTCATAAGAAATAATTGTTTAGCCAATAATCAAATTGGAGATCCTTGACATTAGAAGGCTGACATGAAAGCAGCAACCAAAGATGCTTGGGGATGTTTGGATTCTTTATCTCCAGCATTCTTCCATTGTGGAAGCTACAAAAAAGAATAGGATGAATCTGTTATTTTAATGCTGAAGACATAGATATAAAATATTTAAACTCAGTTATCAAGAATTAGAGGGAAATTCTTTTGATAGAGACATTATGGAAGAAATACATTCTGGTGACAAGGCCATTGCTAATGTTTTACATGAAACATATTTTGGGGATAACAATATAAATAGCAATTGAGCTAAAAATAACCATGGCACTGCACAAGAACCTATGTGTTCCAAAGCAGAAAATATCAACATAAATCAGGCCAACTGGATAAATAGATTATCAACATCCTGATTTTTCATGGTCTGTTATAAACACAAAGATACAAAATCAGTTAAAACTAAAGGATTTTGAGAATAAAGAAAATAAATTAATTCACTTTGGATTATTCAAAATAAGGAAGGAATTGTTTGAAGAGACCAAGGAATCATATTATATTAATCTAAGGAATATCATGATTGAATAGAGACTTATTCATACATTTGTATCTTCGGTGTGCAAGGATGGCTTCTTATCCCATTCAAGCATCATCAGCATAAAATTACTAAAGCACTGAGATATAAATTATAGCTCACCTAAGATAGTTACTCAGTTATACGACCACTTTGAAGCTGTTCAACCAGTTTTTGACCCTGAAAAACAAAACAAAAAAGTATATATAATCTGAGACTTTGCTGAACAAAGTAAATCACATAAATCTTCATCCAGTTGAATAAATTAATTGTGTTCTTCCTAACAGTCATTATTATGAACAGAAGGCTGCTTCTGCACCTAAAACCTTCTATGCTCTTATTCATAAGAACATTCTTCTTAGATTTGTCAGTTTCTCATTCCACAGGAGATATGTAAACACACACACTTTATTATTTTTATAAAAAACTTAAGGTGGTACATACACCTAATATTCTACTTCCTATTTTTCCCACAATAACAATCCTGTGAGTACAACTGGTCAATCAAGGAGACCAGAGGAAAACTGATCACCCAGCCGGCTTTCATGCCTAAGGCAGGATTAGAACTCACAGTTTCCTGGTTTCTATCCTGGTACCTTAACCACTAGAAAGCCAAAGTATTACCAAAACCAAGATAGAAAAGGATAAAAGTAGTATGATGTGGACTTTTGGTCTGCACCCTTTTTGCAGTAATACAAACACAATTCATTTACTTTGAAGATGCTGGGAACTTTTTATGGTGTATATCGTTTTCTGTGGCATAATACATGGGTGACAAAAGTTTTTCTTGTGCTGCAGATCTGCAGAATTATCTTCTAATAGAAAAATTATATTTTACTATTAAATTTTATATGTGTCTAAAGACTGGATTTCTGATAGCTAAATTCCATTCACCTTGTTTACAAGTTAAAATTGGTTTGTATTTCACAGTGAATGCATATTTATTTATATTATGACAGTAGAACCTTATTAATTGCAACTGTGACTTATAGTTAAAATATTAAAATTATGCAAATTAAAGAATTAAAACTACACAAAAATCATCATTAAGATGGATTCTTATATCTGTTCCAATCTCTTTTACATATGACCATGCCAACTAGAATTGTAAGAGTAATAGTTTATTCCACTAAATTGATGCTTATTTGATGAAGGGAAATTTAAATTTGGAGGCAGTAATAATCCAGAACACTTTATTAAACTTTCCCCATGCATTCTCCTGTTTAAGGTATACCTTTGTGTCAAAGCATTCCTTTTTGTTTTCAGCTGCACAGCATTCTGTTTGGAGTTCACGGAAAGCTAGGATTCCAACGGCAAGATCTTCATCTAGGATATTAGGTTTGGATTTTATCAAGTCACTAAGCAAACTGCAAGACAAACAATAACTATTAAATCCTCTGTTGAACCTAAGAGCTTCTACAATTTCACTATTTTTTAGATTCCAAAGATGAGAAATCTGACCATGCATATATACACAATTTTTTAATTATGTACTTTCTTAGTGTAAACTCCCACTGATGAAACTAGAAATTTCTACCAAAAGAAAAGATGAAAAGAGGATGAAAACAAATGCTGCAAGATAAATCACCAAAGACATTTTGAGAAGGCAGATATCCTAAGAAAGGAGATTGATATGGGAGGTATCTAAATAAAATCATGCCTAGAATACAATAAGATGCACACAGGAATTGCAGATGTATGAAGTATCATGTCTTGTTTGATATATATCCTGTAACAATATATTAGATTAAAAGGATTTGTTTTCTTACCTTTGCTTACTTTTCTGCACAGTCTCTTCATTAGGTGAGCACAAATTATCAGGGGCATCCAGTGTTTTAGGTTTGAATGGAGGAGGGACATAGGATGGATCTGGTCCTAAGTGATTGATACATTCCCAACGGCTGATAAAGGAGGATTCACAGCAATGGCAAATTTGTTTGTTTGTATGATGTTCCTCGTGATAGCTACATATAGATCCTATCACTTTATCTGTCTGAGAAGGGAGAGAGGAGGGTGGGAATCCAATGAACTTCTTCAACTACATGATATAACCAGTATATGCTGTGCATGTAGTATACAAGGATTAGCTTTTATTTGATGCTAACAGGGTTGCATGAAAGGTATGTCAAAAACAAGTCTAGATAAATTAATAACTTTTTTCTCTGAATGTTCAAAACTACACTTTCCTTCTTAGAACAAAATTTTAATTGATATGTGCTGTAGAAAACTGCTGATTCTTTCTGCCTGTCTAACTGTCTGTCGATCTGTCTCCTTATATTCCAACATAGTAACAAGAAATCAAATTACTGAGTTGACTTAGTAAATTGCTTTACAGGAAAGGTTTTATCTGTTGGCTTCTTTTTTGGTAGCAGAAGATTTTAATGTTTCCAATTTGTATATTTACAGTATAACTTTATCCATAAATGAAATATTAAAAAGACAAAATCAGAATTTTGACAACAAAAACTAATATTTCTCCACTGAGAATACACAGCTTCAAATAATGACATTAAAATATTTTGATTACATATGGATAGGATCACACTCATACACATCTAAGAAGATCCCTGTAACTAATCCCTTAGTAGTTTATATTTGATAAAATGTTTTTTGTTTTTTTTTTGCTTGCTCTCAGTTCAGTTTTATGGTATTATCGTTTTTAATAGAAATTTATTGTTTGTGGAAGACTCTGTCCTCAAGTTCACTTGATGATAAGAGTATGGAAGATATTGGCCCAGGGGAAAATATTGGCCCAGGGGAAACTCTTAGCTTTGGAAGCCCACATAGCCCTTCATTCCACTGAGACCATCTACAGACATTTCATAGTGATGTGTCACTTAAGGAAGAAATGGAATTGAAGCAAAGGAACAGAATATATGAAAGAAACAGTACTCACATTTTCTAAAGCACATAAGACTTGGTGATTGCTATCTAAATGGCAGCATTTCTCAGCTACCTTTGCCACTTTTTCAGTCAACTCAATCAGCTTAGAAGCTGGAGCCTGTGGTATAATTTTGCTATACTTGATCAAATATCTGCAAGAAAAGGCCAATTAGAAAAGTTGCATGCTTTTGAATAAGGCAAGTTTGTAAAAGCATTAAAGGATGCTAGGGGAAAAAAAGAATTCCTGAGGATTGATTTGTAGGGTTTTAGTAAAATCCAAGCAATCTTTCCCTTTCAACAAAATCTAAAAATCTGACTATGCAAACGCATCTCAGCCATTCCCTTCTCTTTGGGACATCAGAGAAGCACCTGAGTAATTACATTTTTAATGTTAATTTAAATGATTTATACATGTTGCCATAAGCTTTATGACATTTTATTAAACTCCTTTGGTGCATTTTAAAATCCTTTTATACCTAGAAAACATTATTATTTTAGCATTTTTGTATTATAAAAAGTAGATTCATAGTTGCAATTGAATTATCTCGTCTATTTATAGGCAGTAAAACATTTAGAAATTAATTTCCTGGATATTCCTCTGAAAAAGACTGAAAATCACTACAGGTGCAAGAGAACCTCAAGACATTTTAAACATTTGGTAAAATATTATTTTCTTTCATCCCCTTGAATATAAACAATTTTGCATCCACACATGGTTCTGCTTATCAAAAATTTAAACTTACTCATTTTGGAAGAAGTACCCTCCTATTTCTTTATAATTATTACAATTATTCTTCACAACTTCATTAATCTTAGTAATGAATAATTTAAGTTGTTCTTCCTGAAAGAGAATACAATTTTTAACACACACACACACACACACACAATGTACATATACATATACATACACACACACACACCCACACACACATACATATATTTATATACATATACATATACACATACATACACATACACACACACAAAATAACAATGAGCACACCTAGGAAGAAGCAATATAAATAATGCTAAGACAAAGTTGGAGAAATATATATTCTTACTTTGGAGGAGGCAAGAGATATTAAACACTGTTGAAAATGGGATTGGCAACTTTGGATTTTCCCCATGTTAGAGGAAAATACGAATGGGAAAAAAATAACAAAGATCATGATTTGTTAAAAACAATTTTGCTGTAAACATTTAAATTTGCAAATGTGACTATAAAGGAAGGGACAAACAAACAATATCTTCTAATCTGGCTAGTGCCATATATTCCTTTTATATCTAGAATTTTTCTTTCCACAGCGTTTTTGGAAATTTTTAGAATTTTTAGAAACCTTCATTGGCCATTATAATTTTAGAATAAATCTGAGAAGGCGGAGCTTCGTTCCGGCGATACAGCTGCAATCTCGGGGCTCTGAGATCGTAGCCGATATTTTCGCCCCTGGTTGGTCCTAACGGACCTAAACCGTCCCGTAGAGACGGTGATCGTGAAGGGCATTGTTCCAGGATCCCAGAGATATCGCAAAATCTCTGGTTTGATCCGGAAGAAGCCCTTTTGCTGGCGGCGGAGAGGCAGCCTCCATAGCTGCTGAAGTCGGGACAGCTCCAGAAAGAAAGTGATTGGAGTGAAGTGTGTCGGCTGGGTGAGAAAAACTCTTTTGTGCTGTAAATTTGCTGAGGTTGGAAAGTTCAACCGGGATAAAGAAGAAAGCTGTGAGATTTTTTTTTGACTGAAATTGTTTTGAGCGGCGTTTTTTAAAGTGATGTCAAATTGAGGCTTGGGTTTTTTTTCTTCTTTTCTTTATACTTTTTGGGAAAGATTTTACTGTGACTTTGTAGGTAACCGGATTGAATTTTCTCTTATATATATTTTTATGCTCCCTTTGATTTTATGCTCCCTTTGATTTTTTAAATTTCTTTAGGATAGAGGCTCCCTTTGGCTATTTTTTCTTTTTTTTCTGTATATATTATTCCTTTTTTCTGGCGGGGGGGGGGAGAAAGAGCATTAAGAAACTTTGTAACACTGCCAACTAGAGGCTTGAAAGTATCTTTATTTGAATTGGAGAGAATTGCAAAAAGACCTCATCTCAAGGACATTTTAACCTGATAAGATAGAGGGAGAGCACAGCAAAATATTATTGCAGGTGCTTTCCTGGACTGTTATCAATAACACTTGAGGTTTGGCTTTGAAGCTGCTGGAGACGAGAGTCATAACAAGAGCCTTGGATAAATAACAAAGTGCAGTGTGTTTTCTTATATATACCCCATTCGCTAGCCTTTTTCTAAATTTTAATTTTAGTAATATTTTTATTTTTGCCTTTTATTTTAAAGGGAAAGCCTCAGAGTTTTTTCTTTTTTCTTCTTTATTTTTCTTTTCTTTTTTATTGGGACTTTTTTGCTTTTCCTATTTATGTTTTTGGACTATGTTGTTGTGGTTGTTTTTTTTTTTTTTTTTGGATTATTGAGACTTTTTAATTGGATTAAGGTGTGAAGAATCTGAAGGAACTTTTTGTTTTTTGTTTTTCTCTTTTTGCTTTTGCTTTTTTCTTTTTTTTTTGCTCTTAATCAATATTATTATTTTTGGATTTGTTTGTTTTTTCCTTTCTATTTTTTCCTTTTTTATGGTGGACTATCTCGTAATTGGATTAGGGTCTAGAAGAACCTGAAGATCTTTCTTCTTCCTTTTTTCCTGTTTCTTCTTTGGTTTCGTGTTTTTTACTATTGGAGTTCTCCATTTTGGATTATAATTGGCTGCTCTACCAGTTGGATTAAAAGTCAAGAAGAATTTGAAGTTTTGGAAACATTGAAATGAGCAGGAAACCAATACCACCTGGCATTTCTGCTTCTACCTCTGCTTCCCCACCAGCTGGAGGACAACGTTTAATTCAGACGATGTTGAAGCAAGATAAGGAACAAGAAAAAGTAACTTTACAGATGATTATGCAAGGAATCCAAGATCTCAAGACAAAATCAGATATCATTGAACAAAGAACAGGAAATATTGAACAAAGAACAGAAAATATTGAACAAAGAACAGAAAATATTGATCAAAGAATAGAAAATATTGAACAAAGAGCAGAAAATATTGAACAAAGAATAGAGAAGACTGATGAAAAAGTGGAAAATATTAAACAAATGATGGTTAAGTATGAGGAGAGATTCCAAAAAATTGAGGAAGATGGAAAACAAAGAGAGAAGAAGATTGGAAATATTGACAGCAGACTAACAGTGGTTGAACAAGAAAAAGGTGGGATGTTGAGGTGGGAGATGGAAAGGTCAGAATTTTACCTCAGATTTCAAAATATAGAAGAGGAAAAAGGAGAAAATTTGGCAGCGGTAATGATAGAAATTTTGGCAGATGCTTTGGAAATTACAGAGGAAAAGATGATGGATGGAATAGATGAGATATATCGAGTCTATACAAGATATGCGATGAGAAATAAATTACCCAAGGAAGTCCATATTAGATTTACCAAAAAATCCATTAAAACGCAAATATTACAAGTAGTAAGAGAGAAAACACTGAAATACAAGGGTAAAGAGGTTGTGGTTTTAAAACAAATACCCAGAAGAGTGAGAGAGATGAGAAGAGAATATCGATTTCTGACCAAAATACTATTGGAAAATGAAGTGAATTATAGATGGCTGATTCCAGAAGGACTAGTGTTTGGGTGGCAAGAGCAGAGATATAGAATTGATTCAATTGAGAAAGCAGAACTTTTCCATGCAGAATTCTTTGGAGGAAGAAGAGAGGAAGCAGAGAAAGAGGCTTTATCAATTGAGTTTCAAGATGAACAACTGGAGACTGAAAAAGAGAAAGGAGCAGCAGGGGGACAGATGGATAATAAAGAACAGCGTGAAGTGAGATCCACGAGAGCTGTTAGACCTAAATATAAAGCATAATCATGGAGGAAAAAAAACTGATTACAATGAATATAAATGGACTTAATTCAGCTGTTAAAAGAAGGAAAACTTTTCATAAATTAGAGAAATTAAAATTTGATATAATTTGTTTACAAGAAGTTCACATTAAAAAACAACATGAACAATTGTTATTACAGCCAAAATTGGGGAAAATATTTACCTCTTTGACTCAATGTAAGAAAAGAGGTGTGGTTTTATACATTAAAGAGGCTATTCCAGCAAAATTGATTTACACGGATGAAGATGGAAGAGTATTAATGGTAGAAATAATGGACAATAATATAAAAATACTCTTGATTGCAATTTATGCTCCGAATGATAAACAAGAAGAGTTTTATAAAAAGCTACACATGAAAATAATTGGACTGGACTATGTTAATATAATTATGATGGGAGATTTTAATGGAATTGTGGACAATAAACTGGACTATATAGCAACAACAACAAAGCAAAATAGAAAGGCTCTCCCAAGGTCCTTTTTTAAAATGACAGATGAATTAACTTTAAAAGATATTTGGAGAGAAAGAAATGTTAAAGCTAAACAATATACTTTTTATTCAAATAGACATTTATCATGGTCCAGATTAGATATGATTTGGATCTCAACAGAACTAATATCTAATATTAAAGAAACAAATATTGAAACAAGTACTTGGGCAGATCATAGCCCAATGACAATTAAATGGAAGGGACAAAAAAAAAGATCGAGATGGACATTAAATAATACTATTTTAAAGGAGAAAGATTTTACACAATGGATGGAGAAGGAATTGGCTTTTTTCTTTAGAGAAAATAAAAAAGAAGATACTTCAACGCAAAATGTGTGGGATACAATGAAGGCATACACTAGAGGTTTGATAATAGATTATACAAGAAAAAAGAATATTAGGAAAAGGCAAGCTTCTAAGGCCTTGGAAGATGAGTATAAAATTCTTGAAAAAGAATTACAGAAAATGACACAGAAAAAGGATATTAAATTGAAGCTGGATGTAATCAAACATAAAATGGAATTAATAGAGAAAGAAGAACTGGCACAGAAAATTAGAAACTCTAAACAGAATTATTTTGAAGATGCAAATAAACCAGGTAGATGGCTAGCATATAAATTGAGAAAAGAGAAGGAATCAAGAAAAATATTGAAGTTAATAGATGAACAAGGCCAAGTTTGTTATGGGAATAAGGAGAAAAAAGAAATTATTCGAGATTTTTATGGGCAATTATATAAACAAGAGAATATTGATGAAGAAAAAGTCAAACAGTATTTACAGGAAGCTAATTTACCAAAGATACCTAAAGAGACTGAAGAAATGCTAGAAAGCAATATAACAATGATGGAACTAAATGAAGCATTTAAGAGACAAAATAATGGGAAAGCTCCGGGTCCAGATGGGCTTCCAGTAGAATTTTATAAAACATTTCAAGAATTATTGAGCATCCCATTGTTAGAAGTTATGAATGAAGTTATGTTAAAATAGATGATACCTAAAACATGGTCAGAGGCTTGGGAGAAGATAAAAAGACAATGTTATTTGAAAATTCCAGTTTGGTTATCGACCATTGAAGCATTTTCCTATCCTATAATCTACAAGAAGGAACAAACAGTTAGATATGGGGAACTTTTGGATGAAAAGGGTGAACTTAAATCGATCCAAAACTTAGAGGAACAAGGTATAAGGATGAATTGGTTTTCATATGCACAAATACATTCAAGGTATGATGAAGATTCCAAAACGGAGGGATTTTATGATAAACAGACTGATTTAGATAAGATCTTGATGGGTACTGATGAGAAGGTGATTAAAAAACTATATGGTTATTTACTGGGAATGAAATTAGAGGAAGAACAAGTCAAAGAAACTATGATTCTTTGGGGGAAGAATTTTGGATATGGGATTGATTTAGAGAAATGGCAGAAATTGTGGTCTCAAAATTATAAAATGACAATGTCAACAGCATATAAAGAAAACTTGTATAAGATATTTTACAGGTGGCACTTTCCCCCGACAAGAATAGCAAGAATGTTTAAGAATAAATCTGAAAAATGCTGGAAATGTCATCAGATACCCGGCTCATATTACCATATGTGGTGGACTTGTGAGGATGCTAGAAAATATTGGACTATAATTCGCATGTGGTTGGAAAAAATGACAAAGAAACATATAGACTTGAAACCAGAGATCTTCTTATTGGGAATTTTACCTGATATATATAGTAAAGATTTGAAATACCTGATTGTAAATGTATTAACAGCGGCCAGGATTGTATTTGCTAAAAATTGGAAGAATGAGAAAATACCATTACAGGAAGAAATTATTAAGAAAATATTGGAATGTGCTGAGATGAGCAGATTGACATTTGAAATTAGAGAGCAAGAGGATAAACAATTTTACAAAATTTGGGATCTTTTTTATAAATGGCTAGATGATAAAATACGATAATAGAATATTTAGAATGCTAGATAGTAAGGAATATCTTTATTTTGCTATTATTTTGCTATTTGCTATTATATTTATAAAGGATTTTTTAGGATTGATTTGATATGACTAGATGATTTGTTATAGAGTAAACTGGTTTAAAGTATTGTTAGCTCATTAAGCATGAATGATTAAAAATATAGTCAAAAACTTCTTTTTTTAGTGATATTAGGATATATAAGTTTGGATTGACAATATGAGTTGTTATGTAACATAATTGTAATTGAGACTACAGAATGAATGCACAAAAATGATGAACCAACTGACACACTGGATGTACATATAAGAGTTGATGTTTTTATGTTTTGTTTGTCTTGTTTGTTTGTAGAAAATTAATAAAAAAAATTTCAAAAAAAAATAATAATTTTAGAATAAATCTGTACTCAGTGATTCGTTTTTTTAAAATATCATATAGATGTCTTTATACTTCATTCCATTCTGAAGAAGGATCCTAAAGTCATTTATAGTAACTAAATGATATTAAAAATATCCCCTTTGTATAGAGTGCTGTCATAGAAAATGTCATGTCACATGTTCCTATCATTTGAACCTATTTTGTAGATTAGACATATTACAAACTGACATGAAAATTTAAATAGACCTGAAATTTGGCCTGGAAATGAAATCAGTGCAGGAATTATACACAAGACCTGTATCATATAGCGAAAAAAGCAAATACCAGAAAAATATCTGGCTTTACAATAGTTATGATTTCCAAATATTTTTCAAGAGCTGCTCCACTCAGTATACATTGTAATGACTTCTGGTATAATGAATCTTCCATCTTCCCAAGCAAAATAAAACTTAACAAAACAAAAGAAGCAAGTTTAAAAAATGAATAATTAAAAAACAGTCATACATTGCCTGAAGCTGACATTTTCCATTCTAAATATGATATTTAATAAAGGTCTTGTCTCAATGCATAATATGTCTTTTAGTTTCTGAGTAATTATTAATAGTGTCAAAATGGGGCTGGGTTGGGCTGGCTGAGGATCGGCCAATAGAAAGGGCCCTGGGCAGAGACAAAGGAACTCACCCCTGTATGCAAACACTGTACGTGGTCTTCTAGTTGGCAGCATTTTTCCAACAGTTGTTCATATTTATGCAAAATTTCCAGATCAATCAGTTTAGAAAGTTCAGGATGATTTCTTGTTAATGTAAAGAGGAAGCTAAAACAAGTGAAAAATTGGATCAAAAAACATTGCTAGCTACAAAATAAGACAATATATTCCATATTCTTGAAATGTATTATTTCAGTAATCATTGAAAAATATTGTCATTATATAATATATAATTATATTATATATAATTCTAGACTTTGCAGATGTCTTCTGGGTGGCAGCGTGGAAAATGGCTTTCAAAACTCACAGGTACTGGTTGGAATGGACGTTTGCTGGAATGCTGACATTGGGTCAATCTTGGAAATTATGGAGCAAATACAAAAGAACTGTGTCAGCTTCCAGCATTTTTATAATATGACTTATTTGTTTCTTTTGGTATCAGTTGGAATTACCCAAACACACATATTTTTTCAGTTTCAGTTGTGAATCCATGCTTCTCCCTTTCAGGTTTAGTTTGCTAGATCCTTTTTTCTATTTAACTATTTCTGTAGAGAGATTCATTAACTTTTTAATTCCAATTTATTATGTCTAGATCATCCTACTGTTGTGCCCTCCATCTGCCCGAACAGTTTATTAATTGAAGCAAAGGATAACGAAAATTTCTCCATTCAATTTGAAAAATCCAACCAGACTGGCAACTGCATCTTGTTTCAATTCAGACAGTGCAATTAAATCCTTCCAGACAATGTCGTTTAGGAGCTGAGATAAAGTTATGAGATACAAATAATTTTTCAAATAACTCCTCAACCCCCTGGCCCCCAGCCCAATACTGGGCCATAGCCTGTTTAGAACTGGGCCACAAAACAGTAGGTAAATGTGGGCATAGCTCCACTTGCATGAGCAACAGGTCAGTATGTGCATCCATGAAGATCCATTTGTGCGATGGTGGAAACATTCCCTCTTCTTCTCACCCCACTGGTCCTCAAAGCCAGAAAGGTTGGGGACCATTGCTTTAAGATTTTAAAATAATACTTAGGGGAAAACTGCCAATACTCTTCTCCAACACCCATTGTCTTATTGCATCTCAACTTGGAGTAGGATCTGTTCCATACATTCAAAGCACAAGACTGTATCTTGCATTATTTTGTACAATCTAGCCCCAGCCTTTAGTGAGGACTCGTGTGAAAATCTCTAAGCCATACCTTTCCTTGTAGTCATCTCTATGTTCAGTATAAGATTTACATGCTTCTGTCTCCTTTAATATTTCTCCAGATGGTGGGGGCAGATCCGGAGATCTTGCATCATTTTCTAAAGTAGCAAGGCAGTTTGGCCTTTCCACCAGAGGCTTTTCACAGCAAGGAGCAATGTTAGAAGATATAGCATCTTTGTGCTCACAGACATATTGTGACAGGGCTATCTGTAAGAAGAGAGAGAAATTGGTCCTTAAAAGAAAAGCAAGTTATAGCTGGAGGAACTATGGACCATCGCAAAACCCTTTCAAGGCTTCTTTCCAAATAAAATTAATAATGGTGAATAAGTAACTCTTCAAAAGATTTTGCTTTGATGTAAATCACTACATCTGTGGAAACACACAACACATTAGATATAATCTATTTCAAATGTTTAGAGAATGTGACATAATTCTTAAAACAGCCTTTTTCTACACAATGTACAATGCTTATTTATTTTTATTTGCAAATGTTTAATCCTGCAGAGAATAAGTAACCTTTCTCTTCTTTCATTCTGGGAAACTGAAGCAAAGACAGAGGTATTGTGCTGATGTTACTAAAAAAAATGACTAGATAAAACATCTAGAGAGATGCTAAAAGGTAGGATTTGAGTTCATTCCTGAAACTACTATATAAGTCATTTACTGTATATATGAAGGGTCATCTAGTTTACCAGATCTTTTCTGTGTTTTTAAGAAGTTGGTTTAATATGGTTTATATTTGTTAGTTTGTGTCTTTGTCCATCTATGGTTGGTAGTCAAAGTTTTGTAAAAAGCAAATAGAACCACACAAATCTAAATAAATTCTACTCATTTTATGTCATCACACAACCCTCTGCCACTTGTATAAAGTGGTATCACAGCTATGTCCTACTTCTCTTCCTGTTCCTCCTTTTTTTCTTGCTTGGTTGTATACTTGCTTGTGTGCAAAGTGCTGGCATACTTTACGCAGCAAAACAAAAGCTGACAGATAAAGAGTTATATTGTGATGGTTTGGGATTGAGAACAATTGACTTGCCCAAGATCAGCTAGCCAACTTCAGTGCCTAAAGAGGACCAGAACCTGGGTCTGAATGTTATATATTTTCTATTTACATTTTCAATCTTCAGTTGTGAAAACAAAATAATATAATGTATCTGTTTGTATATATGTGTGTTGAACCAAATTTACATGAATTTAGGAAATTTAATTTGAAAAATCAACAGAGAAATTTGAAAATGTCAAAAGATGGTAGTAGAAAAAAAGACCAAAGTAAAAAAAAAATCCTTGGGGTTGAGACAGAGCATTTAAAAAACTACTTCTTAACTTTCTACAGTACTTTGGATAAAAGTTCATTGAGCAAATGTCTTATCCACTCAAAAGCATGGTTGAGTGCTTTGAAAGCCTAGTAAAAAAGAAAAAGAAAGCACCTTAATAAAGTCAATCAGGTAAACAAAAAGAGCCTCTTTCTAGGAGTTTTCATATCTATATATCTTAGATTTGAAGCAGCAGACATGAGTATATCTTACTCTATCAACTAAAACCTCCACGGAATCCCCCTTACAGATTTCTTCATAGATGTGCACAACAACTTTAACAATATGGGATATAGTTTCCTGATTAGCATTGACAAACTTTTCATGTGTCTCAATAAATTTCCTAGAAAGAAAAGCAAAGGAAAGCATTAGGATTATTTCAAAGCAGATTCTAAATAATTTCTACCATGTATTTCCACAAGCAATTGCAATATCATATATTCGTGTAATCTTCCACTTTAAAATTGGATATCCCCATAATTGCACAAGGTACTATTTTAAAATTTATTTTGCAATCATATTTGGGGCTTTAGGTTTCTTTTCTTGCATAATCACACTGGTATAGATACAACTATTTTTCTTTCAGTGAACAATAATTCCTTCAGCAGTAGCTCCCTATGCATCAGGGAATTTAGTTTCCACAGAAGGGATTTTGTTGAAATTCTCCCCTTGGGAATGTTTCCAAAATAAGAAAAAGAAATTATCAATATTGTCTTCAAAGATGTATATGAACAGCGAGCAGAATCTTGTAACTCTAAATAAACAAAAACCTCCCCTCTGCCATGAAAAGTAAGCTAAAAAAATCTGAAATAAATTTTCAAGGATCATGAACATATTTTTTAAACAAAAACAAAAATGTATGGAGCAGATTTTGGCACAGCGTCAGTTTTTAAGAGCAATAGGAATCTTTCTTGAAATTTACAGTCCCAAGAATATTTTACATATTCAGAAATCAGTCACTTTCAAGATGACTAATCTTTATAGAATAATTTAGAAAACATAAGAAATAAGAATTGCCAATAGTACGCCACAGCCAGTAATGGTGCCATTTGTCCTTTGTGGATATCAAATATATATATATCCTGGCACAGGAGTAGGCTAGTACCAAATTTAAAACAGAAACGGCTTTGAAAGTCTGACTCACAGATGAACACTATACAGAAGCCTGATGATGGCAGATGAGATTCTGCCGAAACATTGCTACAACTTTAAAAGCACAACTATAATGATGTGGGAAAATACCCAAAGCTGAATACCATATATATATGGTAGATGAACATGAGGTACAAGGGTTGTAAGCAGTAATTTTCACCTTGTACAGTTGGCTATTGAAAATATTGGAAAATGGAAGAATATCCATCCTGAGATCAGTTATATTTAAAAATGCATTGATTCAAAAATTAACAGAATAATAATTAAATCTTTTAAAGTTCTAAAAGTACTTAGTTGCATCCAGCTCTACTATCTATCTACTATAAACTATTTTAACCAGATTATTCTCCAAATGATTACTTCTATCAATGTCCATCTGCAATAGAAAATTATGTATGGATTCCGTAAGTGTGTGTGTGTGTGTGTGTGTGTGTGTGTGTGTGTGTGTGTATACAGTGTGTATGAGTGTCTCTCCATGTGTATAAATTTTCCCGAAGTTGTCCCTCCGTCCCTTTTTCATTATTAATTTAGGTTTCTTGTTTGGGATCTTTTTGTTTATTTCAAAAAGTAAATAAATATAATGGTATGTGAAAATGATTTTGGGAAACAGCACCCTAGACTACCATCTCAGTCAACAGAAAGAAAAGAAGAGCATGAAGCATCTCAGAAGGGGTCATCTGCAGTTTCCTTAAAAGTAAAAATAAAAGAGTAGAGAAGCCCTGTCAAATGTGCAAGACTGTTATTTAAAAATAGAATTTATAAGTTGCAAATTTGTGTTTCTTATCTGCATTACCTAAAAGGGCTGATTGTAGCAAAGTAATAATCTATTAAACATATATAAATCTTTCTCAAATGGTCAAAATACAAAATTGTTACCCCCAGACCATGTTCTTCATATGATTTTGATCTTGCTTGAGTCTCTGGGTAAATAAAATCTTAAGAATTATAAAAAGCTGAATATGATTACTGAAACTTTGTCGTATCAATAAAATGGCTTCATTGTTTATATCCTATTTTCCTTTTAAGATATTTCATAAATAAAGAATAATTGATTTAGCTATTGTTATAGACATAGTGTTGGCTTATTTTCAATACCTGAATATCCCTGTTGCCAGTTCTTCCAGGTAAACCAGACAGGAAACATGACTACATAAGCTAATTCTCCTTTATTATAAGGCTGCATACAGAATTTTGAGTCTAAAGGTACAAACTTTTTGCCATTGCTTTTAACCATCTGATCAGTTAGGGTGGGTCATCCCTAAACTTCTTACTCTGACTTAAGCTGTTGGGAATTTCCACTTCTCTCGTCTGATTATTTCCTAGGCAGTAATTCTTTCCCTTGTCCCACAAGGTCATCCATACACTCTATTACATTGTTTAATCTGTTTCATATAGAGATCACATATTGCCTCATGAAACCTATTGACATATACTCAAGATGGCCTTAAAAGTCTAAGTATACCATTTAGTTATATTTAATGCACATTCCCAGGAATTCATTTCCTACAACATCCCAAATAAACCAGACTTACAATGCATGTAATTTATCTTTTCCATATTTCTTCAGATTATAACAAGTATATTCCTGTTCTTCAATTATTTCCCTGAATTTCTTGCTGCCTTCTGTTGCCTGTTACAAAAAAGAAAAGAAAAGAAAGAAAGAAAAGAAAAGAAGAAGAAAACATTTTAAGTCAGTCTGAGAAGAGAGAGATAAAAAAAGAGTGATAACAGATAGAAATAGAATGACTATGGCTAAAGAATATAAATGTAACACATAGAGCAACATTTGAATACCATCGACTTTGACAAATTCACTCCCATCCAATATTGCAAAAGGCAACCTTACTCAAAACTGATACCATCTTGCAAGGATACTTCTAACACTATAAAACTTTCATATCTGTGTATCCCAAGTCCTTGGGAAAAAATTCAGTAGGTGGATAAAAATGCCAAATCCAGTCTGGACCTCTGGCTCATTGTGCAACAAATCAAAATTTCCAATCTAATTGGTGTGACAGTTAATGTAATCCAACAGCATCTAGTTGAAAAAATGCTCTTTGCTAATAAATAAGAATATTTGTAGCTCAATGTTGAAATGAGAGTTCTTTGGTGCTCTCTGAGCTTGTTTTCTTGCAGACATTTCATTACCCAAACTAGGTAACATTACTAGAATTGATTATATTACCTAGTTTGGGTAATGAAACAACAACTAATTGCAAGAAAATAGCCAAGCTTAGAGAGCACCCTTCAAGCTCTTTGCACCTGAGCAGAAAGGAAACTGCCCAAACAGTAGAGCAGCAAAAAAGCAACTCCTAATTGACAAGGTGATTCTTGAAAACTGCAAGAGAAGGAAGACTTACTTGAATATATCATAGACTCCCTGACACTAATTTGATAATCAAGTGCCGAGCAATAATTGGAGTTAGTGGAAACATCAGAAGCTTTCTGCAAAGATTGACAGCACAATGGAAGACATGATTATAGGTCAATGGTGATAGATTGGAAGAAGTTAATATCAAAAGAGGAATCTCACTTTCACTACTATTGTTTGTCATTGCACTGATTTTTCTGTCAACAATACTGAATAACTCAGGTGATGTTATCAAACATCCAAAGCATCTGCAAGGCTATTCCATCTCCTTTGCATGGATGATTTGTAACTGTATGGAAAAACAACATCTGAAATAGAATTGCTCCTCAACACTATCCATATATGCAGCCAAGATATTGCAATGGAGTTGGAGTGGACCAAACTCTTACCATCAAATGTTGAAAAATAATGAAAACTGAAATAAAGAAATAATATCAAGAGTCTCTGATGAAATGAATGGATGAAGATGATCATTACAAACACCTGGCATTCTACAAGCTGACAACATCAAGGACAGTGAACTCAAGAAATAGGTTACAAGTGGATACATCAAGAGAATGAAGACATTCTTAAAGTACAGTGGAGATAATAAAGGTAGTCCATGACTTACAATAGTTTTATAAATGATCAGCTGAAATTACAACAGCACAGAAAAAAGGACACATGACTTGTTTTTCACACTTATGACTATTGCAGCATGTGATCAAAATTCAGCTGCTTGGCAACTGACTCATATTTATAATGGTTGTAGTGTCCCGGGATCATGTGATAACAGTTCACAACTTTCTGACAAGCAAAGTCAATGGAAAAACCAGATTCACTTAACAACCATGTTACTAACTTAATTGCAATGATTCATTTAACAAGTGTGTCAAGAAAGATCATAAAATGGGAAAAAACTCACTTAACATCTGTTTCACTTAGCAACAGAAATTTGAGGTTCTGGTATTGTCATAAGTTAAAGACTGGAATAGTACATAGCTGGAATAGTGGTTTGGACTCAAGCAGGACAAGAAGTCTTGGATAGAAAGACCAGAAAAATAATGACAGTGAATCATGCTTTTCTTGCAGCGCTATTGACTGATTATACTTACCAAATAAATTAGGTCAGGGTCCAATGTTGCAAGTACATCAGATAGTTGAACAATAATATAGAGAATTAGAAGAATATCTGAAGGCAGTGAATAAGGAATATCGAAGCTATTACACTAGGAAAGGTTACTGAGTACTGAAAAAAATTGAACTGGCTTACAAAAAAAGAACAAATGAAGATTAGAAAAGAGACATAAGAAGAAAAAATATTATATGTCTGGTATATTACAAGAATAGTAGGCAAAGCATATACTTATAAGGCTATGGATAGGTGCAGAAAAATTGAAGAGATATGGGATTCATTGTGGCTGCACAAAATCAAGCCTTTAGGACAAACACATATATTTGTACACAAATCATAATTGAAAAGACAATAGCAGATAATAAATGCCATACCCAAGGAAGCTGAAGAAATATTGGATCACCTAATTAGCTGCTGCAATAAGATTGTACAAACTGATTACAAGCAATGGTGTGACAAAGTAGAACAATGATGCACTGGAAAATCTGCAAGCAATATCATTTTCCTCAAACAAGAACTGGTGGGACCAGAAAATAGATGAAGTAATAGAACATTGCTCTGGGAATTTAAAATTGGATAGACACCTACCAATACTAGACCAGTTTTAACAATAATTGATAAGAAATAAAAATATGTTATAGTCGTGCAGGTGGCAGTACCTGGAGGCAACAGGATAGAAAAGAAAGAACTGGAGAAAATGAAAAAAGACCTGCAAATAAAAGTAGAATAACTGTGGGGAAAATGTAGATATAGTGTCAACACTAATAGATGCTATAACTTATTTCTACAAAATTTCAAGATGCAAAGTGAAATACCTTTTCACGGATACAGACATCTTTATCAGCTTTTGCACAGCAAATTTCCAAGATTTTGTTATAATTTTTAGTTGCTTCAAGGAGTACAACAACTAGTGCTTTGGGGTATCTTCTGGACATCTCAAAAATATATCTATGAAAAACAAAACATGTGTTTGAGATAGAGGGAGACAGGGAGAGATAGAGGGAGATAGGGAGAGATGGAGACAGGGACAGGGGATATATATATATATATATATATATATTTAAGTTTTCGCGGGTACTTACATGAATGGCATTCAGCTTTGTTCGGGTATTTTCCCACGTCATAGTAGTGGTGCTTTTAAAGTTGTAGCAACGTTTCAGCAGAATCTCATCTGCCATCATCAGGCTTCTGGAAGGAAGGAAGCCTGATGATGGCAGATGAGATTCTGCTGAAACGTTGCTACAACTTTAAAAGCACCACTATTATGACGTGGGAAAATACCCGAACAAAGCTGAATGCCAGATATATATGTGTGTGTGTGTGTGTGTGTGTGTGTGTGTGTGTGTATAAAACCAAGGCATATATGAAGTCCCCTGTGCATCATGCCCGGCCACATACATTGGACAGACCAATAGAAGAATAAGCACCCACCTGGATGAACACAAAAATGCAGTCAAAAAGCTGGAACACACTTCCTCACTCGTCCAACACATGGAAGCCACAGGTCATAACATCAACTTCAATGGCACCAAAACCCTAGCCACCATAGAAAATCCCAGCCACAGAATCATCAGAGAAGCCATAGAGATTGAAAAAAGACCAGAAAGCATGAACAGAAGAGATGATTCCACCAGGCTGTCAATCATTTGGAAACCTGCACTCACAAACAAAAAAAAAA
Organism: Hydrophis major; assembly: GCA_033807585.1. Lineage (NCBI taxonomy): Eukaryota > Metazoa > Chordata > Lepidosauria > Squamata > Elapidae > Hydrophis > Hydrophis major. The sequence continues at coordinate 35,155,174 of CM066343.1, read as the reverse complement.
TCTCCACACCACAAGCCAGGCAAACACCTGGGCACAAACAGATCCCCCCTCCAGCTCAAACACACCCCAACCAGGCACCCAGATGAAACCCAGCTTCCTAACTAATGATAGCCGTCCATTTACCCGAAGCCAAGCTGCACTAAAGGCCTCCAATAAAATAACACAATGTTGCCAGCCAATCAAGATACAAAAAGAGCCCCCCCCCAAAAAAACAGACAGAAGATATTAGTAGCAGAACACAGCAAACTCCAAGACCAATAAACACAGACCAAGACTCTCAACCAATCAGGAGGAAGAAAAAACCATTCTGACACAGCAATAGGCTGCTCCAAATTTAAATCTGAAACCACTGTAAAAGTCTGACTCACTGACAAACACCATACAGAAGCCTGATGATGGCAGATGAGATTCTGCTGAAACGTTGCTACAACTTTAAAAGCACCACTATTATGATGTGGAAAAATACCCGAACAAAGCTGAATGCCAGACATGTAAGTACCCGCGAAAACTTAAGAAAATATATATATATATGTATATATTTTCTGAGGTTCTCGCGGTATTTGTATGTGGATCTTTGGTTATTCGGGTTTTCTCCCACGTAAGATTGGAAGTATCTAGGCAACGTTTCGATGAAGTCTCATTCATCATCTTCAGGCTTGGACTTCAGCTCTGTGCTTCTCAGAGTGATCACTCTGAGAAGCACAGAGCTGAAGACCAAGCTTGAAGATGATGAATGAGACTTCATCAAAACGTTGCCTAGATACTTCCAATCTTATGCGGGAGAAAACCCGAATAACCAAAGATCCATATATATATATATAATTGCCAAAGAATTCTTTCATTTCTTGCTCTGAAATTGTTTTCAATGGAAAGGGAAATAGTTAGGAAAAATTACAGAAAATTCTAGAAAGAGCGAAAAAACATTAAATCCCTAGACAAGAAACCAAAAATATACACAGCCTATCTGCTTAAAATTCATTGGTTTTAATAAAATACAATTTATTTTAATAAAATAGATCTAACCCATCATTTTGTCTAGTAATAAATTTGAATGTAGGATAATGTAGATCAATGATTTAAAAAAAAAAGTTCTCAAAGTTTTCTCTTCTTAAATTTATTACTCAAATTTCAGTAGCATGTATTTTAGATGCATCTCTCACTAGATTTTGATCAGAGAAATTTGATCAATCACTACTAAACTTGTATACAGCTCATATTCAAAGTCTGTATCTGTGCCCTTTAGAATCTGATAAAATAATAGTTATGTTACATTAAAAAAAAAAGGCAGATGAGTTTTTTTAAACTTAACCAAAATCACAGTTTTCTAATAGCCTAATGAGGATGAATTTCAGAGTTGGCATCCAATAGTGATGATGGGTAGAATAGTAGTCTTACGCAACAACAAGATCTGAAATAAGGTTAGGTCTGAGATCACTGAGAGTTTATGCTCCCATTCCAGCATGTTTTTTTTAAAAAAAATATTATTATTATTGAGAAGATACATGGCTGGATCTCCTCATTTTACTTTATATACCTGTCTGTGCATATGTACTTGTTTTCATTTTGATGTTGTGTTTCACATCTGAAATAATAGGCATGACTATATATCATTATTCTTTTCTTTCTTACATTTCCAAAATTATCTAACTATGCTACACTGCATCAATAGATGTGTGCTGTTGTGAAAGTATGAGACTATCTGGAAGAAGTGAAGGATAGTTGAATGAAAGTGTAAGCAGCTATGCCCTGTTAAAAACAATAAATAAAGATCATGTGTTGTTTGCATTTGATAAATGAAATTAAAGAGTATGTGCAATTTTATATTATTGTCATTCACTTAAACAATAATTAATGATTCTATGCTATAACTTGCAGCCAACTGACTTACTGGGTAAGAACAGCATCTTTGTTATTCTCATATGCTTGGCAAGCTTGTTCTGCAGTAGGATGAACAAAGGGAGGAATACTTCCTCTAGATGAGATTTTATGGGGCAAAACACATTCATTTCTGTCTGGATCAGCCTTAGCACAACAGTCATTAATTCCATATTTGTTGGAAAACTCTTCATCATGACAGAGTACATCCAGAAAAACTATACCCTAGAGAACAGGAAAAAAAAATATGGCTCTTAAATAAGCACTATTTAGGGGAAAATGAGACATTAGATTGGGATCCAGATTCATATATGGGAAATCAGATATTTTCTGCTTGTATACCTTATACTTCCCCCCTCAAAAATAAATAAAAAGAAATTAGAAATAAAAAAAAAGTTAAAGTGTCTTTCTGCCCATCTTTTATTGCTCCACAGGGCTAATCAGATAATATATTCATGTGTGTGTGTATGTGTAAATTTCCAGAGATAAGGACCAACACTCTGAATTGCTGGCAATGGTCATGCTAGCTGGGGCATTCTGAAAGCTGAAGTCTTTGGATCTCAGACTTTCCAAGTTGGCAAACACTGAGTTAAAGGATACAACAGTAAGTAAGTAAGTAAGTAAGTAAGTAAGTAAGTAAGTAAGTAAGTAAGCAAGTAAGATGCTCTGAGTATTTGTTGAGTAAGTTTGCATAAGTTTTCTGGTAAAATGGGGCATCCTAATGGAGTTCAGAAATGATAATTTGGTTCACAAATTATGCTAGGTTTGATTTTTAGATTAGTGTATGAACCTGCTGGCTATAACTTGTCTAATAACCCAAGTTAATAAAATGTAACTGAGAGCAGGGATAAGTAATTTGGGGAGGTATCATTAACATGGCAAGTCAGATATAGCAGTCTAGTTGGAAGCTTGAAGGACAGACAGAAATGCCAAGGATTTTGATCTGAAGGAAATTGTTTTCTTAGGAATGGAGTTAATACACTTATTTTACCCTTAAACATATGCCAAAAAGCTCTAGCTGAACAGAACTGTAAATACTGATGATGGGCTCCACTTCAAACCTGAAAGTTTGGAAGAATAAATTTTGATTCTAGTGACTAACTCATTTAGGATCTTGTAAGTACTTAGTTAATCTATATGTCTATATGTACTCCAATTTAGCTTCCAAACACTTACCAAAGGCTTTGTACATTGTGGGCCTGAAAATCCATCAGCAACACATTTCTGGTGAAGTGCTATAACATCTGCGGACAATTTTTTCACATCCTCAAGTGTGGCATTTGGTATACTTTGAGTGATTAAAATTAAGGTACTGGGAGAAAAAAGCACAAGTGATTAAGAAAACAGTTTGTGAATAACAACGCATTCTACAATGAAGTCTGAAGTTGGCCGTTCAGTTGCAGATATTTTATTGCCCAACTGGATAAAATCATCAGAGCATCCAGGAGTCCACAATTCAGCCTGAGCTATGAATTTTCTCTTTTACTGGCAACATATTCTACAAGCAAGTGGAAAATGTATAAAGCTCTGGGAAGTGCCTAGACTCTAGATTCATCTTGTTTTGATCTTGAAAGTTTCATCCTCAGGATTCTCCAACATTAGGAAACAAATGACTAGAGCAAGAGAGACATTCTTCCTTCTGAAGGCAAAAACAAAAAACTAATATATCCCGAGATATGAGATTTACACTAGGTCTCCTTCTTAGTCTGTTAAAATTAGATATATAAACAAATGCTGAATTATGAAGAATTTTATTCTTTTCACAGGAAGAATAATAGCCATTTTATGGTTATATTTTTTTATTGCAAACCATCACTATAATTTTCAATTTCTGTGCATCTTTTATTATTTAGATGTATAATTTATAGCACAATTTTCTGGAATACTTACACAGCACCAAAATCAGCAGCTGATATTTGAGAGGCAAGACTGATGGTCAAATGATGGTCATCTGTTTAAAAAGTAGTGAATTTTACTCACTATTAAAAAAGTCATGATTACTAAATTATTTCAAATATTACAAAGACTGAGGAGGCCCTGTAATCTTCAGAATATACTCTAATAATTTTGCAAATTTGGCCAATAATATAAATAAAATAATTACAAAAACTATGTTTAAATTTCATTTGCTTTATAATGAAACAAAAATAAAAGTAATGCAATTCCCAGGAACTACTTGAAGACATCCTAAATGGTTTTCATGGTAATAAAATAAATTGGTTTTACCATTTCTTGTCACAAGTTGTTTAGATGCCTTCTGTCTGATATTTCTTAGTGGTCCACTATATTCCAACTAACTTGATATGACTCTGCTTAGCACTTTGAAATATTCTGAGGTTAACAAAAATCAACTGAACAAGAACATCTTAGTAATATCTAGTAAAAATTTACAGCATCATACTTTTCTTGCAAGATATGTCAGGATCTGGAACAGAGAATGCTATGACTTGGGACATAGAAAATATTTAGACATTAAAGATCAGTAGGCATATAAATACCATTTTGGAATTATTGTGGGGAATGTCCTACCACCTAAATATTGCTAACCATAATCATCAAATGTTATCAAATGTATAAACAATAATATAGAGAAAGCATATAATATACATAAACCATAATCGTCAAAATCTATCTTTTATAGATAATAATAATAAAGCAAACATGATTCATTGGGAAATTCTTGGGATAAAAATCCAATTGAAAATATAAAAGATTTATACAGTTTGAATAGAAACTAGGGGATAGTTTGGAAACTCAATTGATGTAACATGCAATTCCCATAAACTTTTCCTCTGTGTTTTCAAAGTAGCAGTATGAATTCAATACAAATCTGAGCAATCAAATGAAGACATGAAAACATTTTTTTTTTTTTTAAAAAAAAAAAAGAGAGAATGAGAAATAGATAATATCATACCAACATGCCGATATCTTCGGGGTATGTTTTTCAATTCAGCAAAGCTTACCAAGCAAAGCAAAGGAATGAATATTACCCACTTCATGTTTCCAAATTGTTTTGGGGCTAGAGAGGACAAGGTAGGAAGAACACATGGACAGATGGAACTTTTATAGTATATCACCCTGGATCATCACCCATCTTATCCTGTACCCATGGGAAGGTCAAAAGGAGAACACTTGTTAATAATTACAGTAATAAAATATTTGCCCATTATGTTTGTTAAAGACAAGTATTGCCTCAAGAAATGTCTGCATTTTTTTTTCCAGAACATGGATAAATAGACTTTTGGCTTATCACACTTCAAAAAAGTAAAGTAAACTGTTTTCTCTCTTGCCCTATAACCTTAGACCTTTGGAAATTTTGTCCAAAGGTGAATCAAATTGAAATAGATGGAGTAGTAGTTTTTCATCAGGTTCAGAGCAAAGATCCATGATGTTAATTTTCATCACTACACATCTGAGCAAATATTTGACTTTCGCAACTCAGTCTGAAAATCTGGGCTAGAATCTAGTAGATTAACTAGATTTTAGTAGAATAACTAATAGAATAGTCATCGTTATTAGTCCATGCACATCATCACATTAAGTGTGTTTGTGTCTATATATGTGTGATCTCTTCATTAAGGTTTAAGGACCATTAACTATCATGTTGATCCAATACTGGGTAATGGAGAAATTTTTATGACTTTCTTCAATCTAGGGCTGAGAGAAAGCAAGAGATCCAGAGTTATCCATCTGGCTGACCATGCATAAAAGAGAAATAGAACTTTCATCTCTCTGTTCCTAGTCCAGAACTCTTTCTATGTATGCATATATCATCATCATCATCACCATCATCCTCATCATCATCACCATCACCATCCCCTATCCATCATTTAAGGCTGATAGATAAAAAATTTTCAAGTTCTTAATTTATGAAGGAAATAATAATACATGTAAATATATAGGAAAAATCCCTTGGACTGAAAGAGAATGGCTTTCCCAAAGGAAGGCTTACCCTAGCCCTCCATCCAGCATCTAATAATTATGGGCTCACCTACCTCACCAAAGATCTCTCATGGATCATGGCATACAAATCAAAACAAAGTGCCATGAGTCCAGGCATCCTTTTGATTTTTTCCTCTGTCTCCCTCCCTGGGAACTGTGAGAGGAGATGGGAAGACCACCAAGAAGATCCTTGATGCAAATAGATAGATAGATAGATAGATAGATAGATAGATAGATAGATAGATAGATAGATAGATAGATAGATAGATATACAGATACAGATACAGATGTGTGTGTGTGTGTGTGTGTGTGTTTGTATGTGTATGTACGTATGTAGGTCTAGGTGTGTTCGGGTCTTTTCCCATGTAAGATTAAGAGTATCTTGGTGACATTTCATGAGGTCCCACTCGCCATCCTCAGGCTGGTGCTTTCGGCTTCATGCCAGTGCCTGCTTGCAGATTGGCTGGCTTTTTTGTATGAACATGTGTGGCTGAGGTATTGGCTGTGTGATCTATCAGCCTCCTGTGTTATAATGACCTGGGTAATGGGCTGTGTGATGACCTTCTGAGTTCTATTGTTATGATATCCTGGCTCTTGTGCTGTAATCTCCTGGGTTGTAATGACCTGGGTCATGGGCTGTGTGATGACCTTCTGAGTTCTATTGTTATGATATCCTGGCTCTTGTGCTGTAATCTCCTGGGTTGTAATGACCTGGGTCATGGGCTGTGTGATGACCTTTTGAGTTCTATTGTTGTGACATCCTATTGTGCTGTAATCTCCTGGGCTGTTGGCTGTGTTGTAAACTCCTGAGTTTTGTAATGTGATATCCTGAACAGGTGGCTGTGATGTGATGTTCTGGGTTTTGATTTGGCTCCCAGTTTGAGACCTGGCTGTTTTCATGGTATGTGTCAGTTTGCTTGGTTTGGAGGGCAGGGTGTGTGGCAGCTGGTGATGCAGCTGTGGTCTAGTTTCTGGATGGTGGTTGCCTTTTGTATATGGGGTGGGTTTGGGTTTGATTCTGGTGAGGGAGAATGGTGGTGGCATCATGTGTTGTTTTGGGTCCGGTGTTGGTTTTCGTGGCTGGGACTCATTTGTTGATAAGGGCTAGTTTCCAGATGTCTGGTAGGCGGGAGGTATCATCCTGTTTATTCATGTTATGGGGGTGTTTCTCTATTTTGATGGCTTCCCTGATTATTCTCTTGTTGAAGTGTTCAGTATTGGAGATGAATTTGGTTACCTCAAAATTAATTTCATGTCCTGTGGCTTTAAGATGCTGGAAAAGGGAGGAAGTATTTTCTTCTTTTCTGACTGCATTCTTGTGTTCTGCGATGCATGCATTTATTCTCCTGTTGGTTTGTCCAATGTATGTGGCTGGGCAATTGTTGCATGGTATTTCATAAACTCCTTGGTTTTCTAGCTGGATCTTTTCTTTGGGGTTTCTTAGGAAGTTGGCCATTTTTTGGTCAGTGCCGATTACAGTACAAGACCCAGGATGTCAAAACAATAGAATTCAGAAGATCATCACACAGCCCATTACCCAGGTCGTTACAACACAGGAGGCTGATAGACACACAGCCAATTCCTCAGCCACACATGTTCTTACAAAAAAGCCAGCCAATCTGAAAACATCAATTCCATCAACCAATCAAGAAATGACAACACAGCCAACCTCCCCAGCAGTATTTACAGAGAAACAGCAGTTCAGATCATGCTTTGCTCGCACAAGCATGAAGTTGAAAACACCAGCCTGAAGATAGCGAGTAGGACCTCTTCAAAACATTGCCAAGATACTTTCTTACATGGGAAATGACCCGAACATATGATCTTTGGTTATTTGGGTTTTCTCCCACGTAAGATTGGAAGTATCTAGGCAACGTTTTGATGAAGTCTCATTCATCATCTTCAGGCTTGGTCTTCAGCTCAGTGCTTCTCAGAGTGATGTGAGCTTGCAGCTGCTTCTTCCTTTTAACTGCTAGTGGGGCTGAGACTTGATTGGGTGGGGGCTTGGCTGTGTTCTGATTGGGTGGGGGTGTGTTCTCATTGGTTGGGGGTTTGGCTGTGTTCTGATTGGTTGGGGGGTTGGCTATGTTCTGATTGGCTGGAGGTGTGTTCTGTTCAGCTGGGGGCTTGTGCTCAGGTTAGTCTTAGTTGCTGGGGGATTTGAGCTGGTGAGCTGTGATCTTGCTGTTTGGCTTCGAGTTCGTGGTCATGCTGCATCTTCATGGTGGGGGTCAGTTCGCTTCATGTGTGTGGCTCAGAGGGGTTTGAAGTGGGTAGTGATGCAGCTGCAGTGCAGCTTCTGGTCCGTGGCTGTGTCTCATCTTCTGTGTGGGTGTGAGTCTGCTTTCTATGTGAAAGTGTGGTGGTGGCATCTTGTGTGGCTCTCAGGGATGTGGGTCTGGTGTCATTCTTCATGTTAGGTACTCGTCTGTTCATGAGGGTGGGTTTCCAAATGGCTGGTAGGCGGGAGGTATCATCTCGTTTATTCATGCTGTGTGGGCATTTTTCTATCTCTATGGCTTCTCTGATTATTCTGCTGCTGAAGTGTTCGGTTTTGGCGATAGTTCTGGTATTTTTAAAGTCAATCTCATGTCCTGTGGCTTTGAGGTGTTGGACTAGGGAAGAGGCCGGTTCTTCCTTTTTGATTGAGTTCTTATGTTCTTCAATGTGTGCACTTATTCTTCTGTTAGTTTGTCCAATGTATGTGGTGGGACAGGCAGTGCAAGGGATTTCGTATACTCCTTGATTTTCTAACTCGATTTTGTCCTTAGGGTTTCTTAGGATGGTGGATATATTTCTGTTTGTGCAGAATGCTGTCTTAATGTTATGTTTTTGGAGGATCTTTCTGATTTTGTCTGTAGTGCCTTTTATATATGGGAGGAGGGCTTTGCCATTCTCTTGTTCTCTGTCTTGCATTTTGGTTGGGGTTTCTTTTTGGATTAGGTGGGTGATCTTCTTTCTTTGGAATCCATTGGCTGTCAGCACACTGGTGAGAGTGTGTAGTTCAGTCTCTAGGTGTTGTTCATCGGCTAAGCATTTTGTTCTGGAGATGGGTGTCTTGGCTACGGAATTGATCTGTACTGGGTGGTGGGGTGAGAGTGCGTATAGATAGCAGTTTGTATGTGTTTTCTTCTGGTAGATGGTGTGTCCTAGGGAGCCATTGGATTTTTTGTATACCAAGACATCTAGGAAGGGAAGTTGGTTGTTAGCTTCTGTTTCCATGGTGAATTGTATTTTGGGGTGTAGGCTGTTGAGGTGTGTGAGGAAGTTGTTCAGTTTTTCTTTCCCATGTGGCCAGATTATGAAGGTGTCATCTATGTATCTGAGCCAGAGTTTGGGTTTGTGATCATATTTTTCTAGAGCTTGTGTTTCAAAGTGTTGCATGTAGAGGTTAGCGATGACAGGTGAGAGGGGTGATCCCATGGGTGCTCCTTCTATTTGTTTGTGTATATATATATATATATTTGTTTTCTTAAGTTTTCACGGGTAGTTACATGTATGGCATTCAGCTTTGTTCGGGTATTTTCCCATGTCATTGTAGTTGTGCTTTTAAAGTTGTAGCAACTTCATCTGCCATCATCAGGCTTCTGCACAGAAGCTGTACAGAACAAAGCTGAATGCCATACATGTAAGTACCCATGAAAAGAAATATATATATATATATACACACACATACACATACACACACACACACACACACACATATATATGCAGGTCTTAGCATGTTATGGCATATATATATGAATTCTTTATTAAGGATCCCTAATATAAAGAATTCTGGTTTGAATTTGATCTGTTTTATTGTCCACCACATATGGAAGAATGTTCCCTCCTTTTTTTGCATTTCCAGCAATTTGGACTCATGTTGGGGTGCATCTTCGCTAATCTCGTGGGGGGAAGGTGCCATCTATAATACATTTTACAGGTGTTTTCCTTGTATGCTGCCAATTTTGTGATTTTATTATTTCTACTCCAGAGCTTCTTCCATTCTGTTAAAGTGATACTATGTCCTATATTCCTACTCCAGGCTATCATATTCCCTTTGACAATTTCTTCCTCTAATTCTGTGTCTAGTGGTAATTATAAAATTTTGTTATTTTTTTTTATCTGGGCCTAATACAATTTTGTGTAGTTGCTGAAGTTTATTTTTGATTCCAAATTTTTTCTTATCATGTTTTGATTGCGGGCTGAAATTAAGGGGACTGGGAAAGAGAAGGTCTGCCTCCTGTACTGTCCATGCCCACCCTTTCACTAGGGCTTATTTTGGGGTAGGTTTTATATTAGGCTCACCCCAAAGATCAAGCTATGTCTTACTTTCAGGATAGATACTATGTTCAGGAAAACACAGTATATTGGTTGCCCCTCCATTTGTCATCATATTGTTTTAATCATCTATATCTATATCAGCTATATCTACAGTATATCATTATCTATCTATCTATCTATCTATCTATCTATCTATCTATCTATCTATCTATCTATCTTCTATCTATCTATCTATCTATCTATCTATCTATCTATCTATCTATCTATCTATTTATCTATCTATCTATCATCTATCTAATTTTTTACTGATAATTATTCTTCTTAGTTTCTTCAAGATGGAACTTTTGGCTCCATCACTGAAATTGCTATTGTTTTCTTAGACATGTATTTTGAGTTTCATTTTAGATCAAATGAATGCTGACATAAAATAGCATAGGATTTTGTAAGAATTAGGAGATTTTCCTGTACAAAAGAAGTACATATTTCTGAAAATGTTCTGAGAAAATTGGGGCAAACAGAATAGGTATGGGTGTTTTGGCTTTCAAGAGGCAATATGATGTGTTGGTCATCTTCTTTAAAGTCTTATACTGCATAGAGCCAGACTGTGGCAGGGATCACTTTTCTCTAAGGCTATCTCCTTGTCATATATATAGTAGTCATGCTCCTAGTGCTTTCACCAAATATTGTCAATTGGTGAGAATTAGGATATTTACTTAAAGAGAAATTGCTTCATTTTGCCCCTTAGAATCCTGAAATGGGGAAAATAGTCCCAGATTTCTTGGTTTTGTTTGTTTGCTTGTTTTCCAAAGGAAGTCTTAAACCTAGAGCTAATATACTTGAACTGCAAAATCCTGGATTACAGCAAATAGTTCCATAGTTGTGCTTTTAAAGTTGCAGCAATGTTTCAGCAGAATCTCATCTGCCATCATCAGGCTTCTATATAGGCCTTCTATACAGAAGCCTGATGATGGCAGATGAGATTCTGCTGAAACATTGCTGCAACTTTAAAAGCACAACTATTATGATGTGGGAAAATACCTGAACAAAGCTGAATGCCATACATGTAAGTACCCGCGAAAACTTAAGAAAATATATATGTGTGTGTGTGTGTGTGTGTGTGTGTGTGTGTGTGTGTGTTTTCTTAAGTTTTCGTGGGTGCTTACATGTTTGGGTATTTTCCCACGTCATTTTAAAACAGACAGAAGATATTAGAAACACCAATCAAGCAGAACATAGCAAACTCCAAGACCAATAAACACAGACCAAGACTCCCAACCAATCAGGAGGAAGAAAAAAACATTCTGGCACAGCAGTAGGCTGCCCCAAATTTAAAACTGAAACGGCTGTGATAGTCTGACTCACAGATGAACACAAACTCTTTTTAGTGGACAACATATTTTGGGTCATCACCTTTAGATACAAATATGACAGCAATTATATATTCATATGCATACTTAATTCTATTATTCCAAATAATAGAATTTTCCATTCCAAATTTTCAGTAAGGAGAGAAACAAACAAATTAATCCTAGCCTCTTTCATTAATCTCAATTGAAACATCTTTTTGTTTCATTTCAATTATTTCAAATATAGTCCTTTAATATTTATTTTAAAAATAAAGATAAACAATATATGTTTGCATAATAATAATAATAAAAATAAAAAGGGTTACCAATGTATCTCCTTCCTTTTAATAGTCTATGTTAACATTAATTTAAGTGGTTTTTTAATCTGTCATATTCCCTTTCAATCACCCATTCTTTTTATAGGTTCTAGATTAATATAAATTTTAACACTAAAAAAAAAAAGAGTATAGGTTTCCCCCCTTTTACTGCTTTGAGTGTGACACCTCAGTGGTTAAAATATACCATTATTTCCTCATCTTGATTCCCAATAAACCATTATTTTTAAGAAGTTACAATAATAATCATTACATCTTTTCATTTGGATTCCACAACGTATTTCCCCCCCTTAATTTTTAAAAAGAGTTATCGGTATCTATCCCTCCTTTAATAATCTATATTACCCTATTTTCTAAATATTTTTAATTGCAGATATATTCTTGTTACCCCTTGTCACCCTGCAGAATTCTCTTTTAATTCATCAACCATTATCTCTAAAAAAAAATTTATTTTCATCATTTTACTATTTCTGTACTTCTTTATTTTATGCTCCTGTTTCTTACTGCTTCTCCTCCCCCTTTTCCCCATATCTTTTCTCATTCCAGTTTATATCCCTCTCTTTCTTAATATCTTCCTTTCCACTTTTCTAATGGATCTTTCTGCCTCTCCCGACTTCACAGGTATTTCCCTTTTTGATTACCTTCTTAAATCTCAACTTTTTAACCTTCCTCCTTTCCCCACTTCTTTGTAGTGTCCTTTGTGTTAATTGTCTATTTAAAATGTCTTCTCCTTGAATCGACTTCTCCTCTAAAGTTCTTTCTTCTTGTATTTCAATCGCCATTTCCATTTTTTCCAACACAAAGCAAAGTGATTCACCTCTTTCCTGTAGTAATTCTCTAATTTTTTTATGTTCCATTTTTAATTCCCGAAGAGATATCATCATTACACACTCATTGAAGTCCACAAAAAACACTTTTACTTTCCTTCTTTCTTCTTTCCATTTTCTAAAGTTCTCAATTATTCCAGCCCAGGGTCTATACCAAAAACATCAGTCAATCCCACAGTCAGTCTTTCCTGGCTTCTTTCTTTATTCTGGTTCAGTTTTCACTTTCTAAGATTCTTATTTTGTTTTAATATTTCTTTAACATTATATCAACACAAGTTCATTCAGAAACAGGATGCTTTCCCTTTTGTTTGAATTCAAGTTTTTGTCTGAAGTGGCACTCTCCATTATACAAAGTCTTCACCTTTCTCCCCTATTTTTTTATTTATGGTTTTTCGAACCTCAATATTCCAGCACAATCCAGTCTCTAATTTGTAAATTTTATTATTATTTTCTGATAATCTTAAATCCAGCTTTGTTTTATGCCTGTTTATTGCCAAAATATTTTAGTCCAATTAAGTTAAATCTTTAGTTCCGGCTTCTCCCTTTCCCAGTTCAAAGCCCCACTTAGCTGTCAAAAATATATTCTTTTTTTTCCCTGTCCCTTTGTATTTTCACCGCTCACTTTTCTTTTCTTAAAAGTTCAGTGTTACCTTAATCCCAGGGTACTTTTGTTTAGTTGTGTTGCCCATAACTCTTAGTCCAGCTGAGTCCTCCCCTTTGGGGTGGCCATTTTAGATCATTTTCGGAGGGAAAAAGACCAAGCCTAGGAGGGGAGATTCAGCTCCCCTTAACCTGGCTTGTGGCTTCCCCTTACTCCACCGCCCTTCCAAGGCAGCTTCAGCTCCTAATTGCGATGATCAGGGCTCTCCAATGAAAGAGCATGGACTATAGCCATGGACAGTCACGATCTACAGTCCGTCAGCGAGGACGTATGTAACAACTTACAAGAATAAAATAGAAAAATGATAAAAATGTAAAAATAACAACATAAAAAGGAATGAAAAAATAAGTTGTGGAAGTACAGTAATTGTCAAGTAAGGGGAAATCAGGAAGTCAAATCAAATACGCAGTAGATAACAGTTAATACAATTCAGGGTTGGCCTTTGGGATAACCATGTGGGCCTTTGGGACAACCACGATTGAGAATCTCTACAGACTTTTAGCTATACAATTTTGTGTATACAATTTGAATGGTGTGGGAGTACGAATGGATTTCCAGAGGGAGAAAATTGCAGACTTCAGGAACTAGAAGCACTATTCAGGTGACCCTGAAGACACATATAAACCTCCAAGTGCTTCAACAACCCTTGAAGTGCTATTGCTATTATGTGAATATAATGTTACATTTAAAATCTACTGTAACAATCCCTTTCACTCTCTCTGACTTCTTTCCCCAATACTTTTTTTTTTAATTTGTATTTATTTTTACGGATAACTTCAAGTTTACTTTAAAAAGAAATATATTTATTTCACATTTTTTCTGTGTTTTCTATTTTAAAAAATGTACTCTGAACACTTAACACAATTCCCCATGGCAGATGTGCCCAGAGATATTAGATCTTCTGAGAAGAAAGATAAACAAGCAACAGATATAAGCTTGAAAATTACTAGGTTTTTTCCATACCTGGAACAAGCTGCATTGTATTTCTTTAAGGGTCATGTATGTTGAAGAGGAAATTGAAATGAATAACAATACATTCAGTATTCCTGATAACTTGAAACATGAAGTCAAAGCAGCAATGAATGACACCAGTTTGAACATACAAAGGACTCTGTGTCTGTCTGTCTGTCTGAGAGAGAGAGAAAGGGGGAGGGAGAGATAGATTTTACAGCATTATCTATTTGGATTTCTTCCAATTTCAGGAACTTTTACAAACATTCCATTGTATATAGCAGTGGTATTTTGCTTTCTGAATAATAGCCCAAAGAAACATATTCTTTCTCTATACTGATTCTCAGTCATCCAGGTTATGGTTGTCTCAAAGGTGCCTTTTTCAGGAGGCAACTTCTATATTCTTCTTCATTTAACCAACCTACTTATGCATCCTTACACAGTTTTCACAAATTTGGGGGACTTTTTAAAATAGATTTGGGCAGTGCACTCATGATAATAAACCCCAACATGTAAAAAGAATTGTGTTAATGGTATTTAGGAGTATCCCCTTTCAATTCTAAATTTTAAAGTAATGTAAGATAAAATTACCAGGGCAATTCTAATGAAAACAAAAACAAAAGTAATTATAGCTAAATTCACCTTATTTAAATATATTCCTCAGCATTACTGTTAATTCTTTTAGTATAAAATGTCTAAGATTGTCCATAAAATTGGTGATCAGCTTTCATCAGTACATGAGGGGAAAAAACTATGCAAAGCAAGATACCTGATTATTACAGTCAACATTTTAAATCAGAACTTTTATTGAACATTACAGTATTGTTTTACAGAATATATGACCATTTGATGAAATACTCCATGAATAAAGAGGAGAAGGGTAACCAAACAATGGTTGCAGAATTTATCCTCCTAGGATTCAGAACTCTTCCTCATTTGCAGATCATTTTTTTGTTATATTTTTAATAATATACATGGTGACAATGGCTGGAAACATTCTTATAGTAGTAGTAATAATAGTTAATCATAGTATGTATTTCTTCCTGGGAAACTTGTCTTTTCTGGAAACCTGCTATACTTCAACAATTCTCCCTCGGATTTTGGCCAGTTTTGTCACTGACTATCATGGAATTTCTTTTAATGGATGTTTCCTCCAATTTTATTTCTTTGCTTTTCTAGCTGCAGCTGAAAGTTACCTCTTATCTATAATGTCTTATAATTGGTATATAGCTATATGTAAACCACTGCATTATATAACTATAATGAAAAACAGGTCTTGTATTCAATTATTCCTTGTCTCTTGGATGATTGGCCTTATGGCTATTGCAGTCACCACATCCTTCACTTCTCAGTTAACTTTCTGTGGTGCTAACAAAATTGATAATTTCTTTTGTGATTATGCACCATTGTTAATCCTTTCATGTAGTCCCACTGAGCAGACTGGAATGGCAGTGTTAGTCTTGGGTTCTGCATGCACATTACCACCTTCGTTGCTGACTATGACTTCTTATATCTTCATTATCAGAACCATTTTAGGAATACCTTCAATCATTGGAAGAAGCAAAGCATTTTCCACTTGCTCCTCTCATCTTATTGTGGTGACAATTTTCTATGGGACCCTCATAATGGTGTACTTATTATCAAAGGATAGCAAACTCAGGAGTCTGAATAAAGTATTCTCAGTTTTCTACACAATCCTGATTCCCATGATCAATCCCTTTATTTATAGTCTGAGGAATGGACAATTTAAAAAGGCTCTTGGGAAAACTATTAGCAAACTCTCATTGAGAATATCATTGG
Organism: Hydrophis major; assembly: GCA_033807585.1. Classification (NCBI taxonomy): domain Eukaryota; kingdom Metazoa; phylum Chordata; class Lepidosauria; order Squamata; family Elapidae; genus Hydrophis; species Hydrophis major. The sequence continues at coordinate 35,139,171 of CM066343.1, read as the reverse complement.
GTATACAATCCAGATAAAATATCCTGAGATAGTAGCAGCGATTTTGATATTTGAATTTCTACTTCTCTGCTTCGTTGGTGATGGTGATGATTGATGATGATGATGATGATGATGATGATGATGATGATGATATGATCATAGAAAAAATAACTACCTATCCAGGATCTTGGGAATAGAAAGACAAAAATAAATACCTGGTTGACTGTGCAATAAGATATAAAAACATTAAATTCTCTTCCAGTTTACAATGCATAAATAAAAAGACAGTATAAGAGAGTATAGAAAGTGTGAGAAGTATTAATACTTTTTCTAGAAACAAAAAAAAATACATGCAGATTTTTATCTTTGTTCTTACATAGATAAACTTTCATGAATACCAAACTCATTGCTATCTAATCTGCAATCTCAAATGGAAACTAGCAGTGATCTGTCACAAAGTGTTTCCTTCCTTTCCTTTCCAAAAGGTAATTAGAGCCACCATGACCTTCTTCTTGGCATTTTCTACATGGTTTTTCTACAAGCATTTCTAGAAAATACTTTATCTATCAATTCCATTGCATATTCAGGTCAGTCCTTGTTCAAGTGGAGATGAAAGCTACAAAGAATTTGATCTAGAGAAGATAAATGGGACTCCCTTAAAAAAGGAAAAGAAAAATAATGCACTGTAAAATTCATAGGAATTGTGTTGTTTTCTAACCCAAATGAATTTTAGGGCAAAAAATTGAGTTGAATGAAATAAATGTTTTGGAAAATACATATTTGAAAGAAAAGAAAGATAGCAAGATCAATTTAGATTAAATAAATGATGTTGTATAAAAATGTATTGATTTTATTAAAATGTCCACTTATGTGGGAAATAGAAAAGACAGTTTTTATCCCATTGATCCTACACTTTTCCAAACATGAAATCTTTTTTATACATAGTAAAAGATGGATATGTAATAATAGGATGGATAAGTATCTGTATCACTTGAGGTATATTATCATATCTCCCCCTACTCCAAACATTTCAAATTAATATTTTTATTGTATAACAAGTATCGCCTTTCCAAATTCCATAAGAACATCAGCATGGAAAACCCTTTGCTTAAGAAATAGAAGAACACAATTTATGGAATATATATTTTGCTTGTCATGAACCATTTTCTACCAGATGTGCTATTCTATTACTTAGTTCAAAGCTGAAGTTATAGTAAAGTTCAGTTCCTGAAAAACAGCACTGAATTTTGGTTTTCCAATTAATTAGTGAAAGATCAAAAAGAACCAATGAGAAAAATATGTATCATAAAGACAAATCTGGTTGGACCTTTGCCAATTTAGAGTTTATTTATTTATTGAATGTAACAGTGTTTATGATAAATAAGGATATAAATTGCATCTAATTTTTATAAACAGTGGTCAGCCATTTTAATACTAGAGGCCAAAAATAATTAAGACAATGAGGGATCTTTGTTCCATGACTGTGTCTCATTTTGAAGATCTTAAATATCTTTTGGATTGAAAGTACTAATGTTCAATGTCAGATTGATTAGTGGAAAAACATCTTGGCAAGAGAATGCGTAATTACATCGATTGACCTCTGGATATAATCTAATGCCTACAGATAATTGACACACCGGCTTGTCCTTTTTCCCATTTTTTTCAAGGAAGGCGGGGAGATGAAACAAAGTGAGCAAGAGTCAGAATTATGTAACTGAAAAATTCAAAATAAGTCTGCATATACCAGAGAAATTGCATTTATCTATCATCATGTCTATACTATTGTTTCATATAGTAAACAAATTATAAAAGGACTAATAAATTCTGCTACATTAGAACACATCAATTTGAGACATGACTTTTTATTTTGTGTTGGTTTTGATTATATTGATATGTTTTCATTGAATTATATTTGATTTCATATTAAGTATGTACTTTTGTTATTACTTCTACCTACCTTGAGTACAGTTAAAAGTAGGGAGGGTGAACAGGTGGCTTATTCACAAATGTAACCACACTACCTATATTTGGTTATTGTTTTCCAGAATTCAAAATGGCAAGACTGATTAGTATACAATTTTGGACTATGAACAAATTTAGGATGTTGAATTCATTAGACACGATACTTTGATAATATGTTTGGCACTGTGGATACGTTCATTAAAAATAAGTAAGGAAACATGAATTCTACTGAAGCTATTAGCACTTTGTTTTGCAGGATCCAAGCTTCCCATTCATTTTATTTAATTAAATAATATAAAAAAATGAAAAAATGAAAAAAATATTATTGAAAAATAAATAATTAACTTGACAGATAATTAGCATGCCTATGAATTCATGATCATTAAGGAAAATATTGACACTCTTTGAAATACCAAGAGGAAGGCAGTATATAGATATAATTGTCATTTAAATTATATGAATTCTTTAGTAAGTAATTCATTTTTCTTCTATTATGGGCAATGCAAAAAATAGGATAGTCTTTCTTCTTCCTTCATGTATCATTGTCTTACTGAATTTTTGTTTTCTTATAATTTTTAATTTACTTAAAAGAGCTTTTGGAATCTCTAACCTAGTTCCAAACTTTCTTTCATCATTTCCTTCACGCTTTGCAATTTCTACCTTATTTCCATATATATTCCACTCATCTTGTAGCCTTTTTCTTTTTCTTTCTCAATATTTATATCCAATACAAATGTTCAGTATTTTATTTCAGCCAGCATCTATTTTTTAATTAAAGCAGTCAAAGTCTATAAATCTTTATATCTCAGTTCTGTTCAATTGCTTCTTTTCAAATTCCTTTTCAAAGCCAATAGTCAATTCTGGGGTAAAATCTCCCTATATCTCTTTACAATGATATTTCAGCATTACATTTTTTTTTGGGGGGGGGGGGGTGTTACAATAAAATTCTTCTCGTTTCATTTCATAGTCCAATCTTAAATAGACCAAGCCCTTTTCAAAAAGTCAATAAAATTTTTCTTTTACCATTAGATGGTGCTCATAATTCAATTCCCAGTCTTTATGTTCACTTTTTTTCCTTTTTTTAGCTTTTTATTAAGTCCGCTAATTCAAAATTATTAGCTATTATTCCTTTTAGTACAGTCAAATCCAGCATTTAAAATGCCTGTTTTAGCGCCACCAAGTAATTATCCAGTTCAAATTCAAGAAAAAGTTATTATAGTTAAATGTTTTCAAATCCAAAATCAATTTTCTTAATTATCCAATTTTCCTCTCACTCTACAGTCGCCACTTCTGCAAACTTTTATACCAATTCTTCTCTTCAATTCTGGGGTTACCTTTGAATGTCCAAATATTTTTTCTGGTCCACACACTGTCCACAACTTCACTGCTCCAGCACAACCTTATTTCCCAGTCAGCCTTCCATCTTCAGAATGGCCATTTTAGACCACCACTACAGCCCATCTTTGGAAAGAGTATAACTAGCCAGGGAGGGGAGATGAGGTTCCCCTTGACCCAACAGGCTCCCCTTGACCCAATAGGCTCCCCTTGACACAACAGGCTCCCCTTGACACAACAGGCACTTTCTCCCTTCTTCACCAACCCTTCAAGTTACTGGCCCCATTTAGAGTCCTCCAATGGGTACAGCATGGATCAAAGCCGCACACAATTGCAGACTCTGATCCATCTTTGATGGAAGTGCCACTGGAAGTCCCCACCCAGGCCTAAATCCTGACTGGTAGGGTGACACTTCTCTGCCTTACCTGAAAACCATTCCATCTCCCATCACTAACACTCTTCCTTAAAAAAGTGGAAACCTTCTCCAGTTGACAAACTATCAGGGGCAAGGTGAGCCTTGCATGCACTATAGCCCTTGCTCTCAGGGCCCTCAAACTCACACCACCCCTTCCTAACTGCCACAAGGTGAGCCTTGCATGCCACAAGGTGAGCCTTGCATGCACAAGGTGAGCCTTGCATGCACTATAGCCCTTGCTCTCAGGGCCCTCAAACTCACACCACCCCTTCCTAACTGCCACAGAAGTGTCACATCCAGAGTCCCCATATCTCCCAACACATATCTACTCAATGCACAAACAGCACCTCGACCAATTGCTCCCATCCACCAAGCAGGAAGTCACTCCCCCCCCCCCAGCTCTCACTCAGGAGACAGGGACCAACACATTTGCCTCTTAGCCTACTTTGCCTTCCAGCCCCAGAATTTCCCAAGAGCCTTCCCAGGCCCAATTGCAGAACACACAGAAGAATGCAAAAAGTAGTCAGAGGAGTAGCAAGAAGGCCTGCTATGGTGCATTAGATATTGTAGCAGCTGTGTAGTCCTCTGATTATTTAATTAGAACAATTAATTGGAGGACAATTTGCCTCCAGAAGTTGTGGGTAACCATATATCTGAAATATAACAGATTTTCCTTCTTGAGTAGGGGATTGATCTAGAAGATCTTTAAAATCCCTTCCAAATCTGTTAGTCTCTTATTCTTTATCTGAAATATAACAGATTTTCCTTCTTGAGTAGGGGATTGATCTAGAAGATCTTTAAAATCCCTTCCAAATCTGTTAGTCTCTTATTCTTTTATGCTCAAGGGAATTCCTGTCCCTGTGCTCATACTGCAGTTGCTCACTCCATTAATCATCTGGCAGCAGCTATTTATTTGCCTACTGTAAAAGGAGGGGAAAAGGAGAGGAGGGGAGGGGAAGAGGCAGGAGAAGGAATAGAGAAGGGAGTGAAGAAAGAGATTAGGAGGTAGGGAAGAAAAAAGAAAGGGAAAAGGATGGAAAATAGGAGGAGATGGAGAAAATTAGGAAGAACAAAAGGAAGGAAGGAAGGAAGGAAGGAAGGAAGGAAGGAAGGAAGGAAGGAAGGAAGGAAGGAAGGAAGGAAGGAAGGAAGGAAGGAAGGAAGGAAGGAAGCTTTTGAATACACATTGCCAGCTCTTCCCACAACTGGAAAGCTGTAAAGGGGGTCAAAATTGCTTTGAATTTTTGCTCACCAACAGTCATTCTGTTTCCCTATTTAGGTAAGGAAATATCTCTGACATGATTACCAAATGGATCATCAAGGTTTATCAAGTATTCCTCTATAATTATTACTACACTGGCATTATCCAAATGTAAAGTTATAAATTTCCATATCTGAATGTCTATGGAGAGTCTCATACCTGAAAAAAAGTAAAACAATTTTGTTCCATAGTTACTGATGTGCCCTCAAAATGCTGGAATAGAATTAGTGTTAGCCCTTAAAAGATGGAATAGAATTTATAATATAATACAGAAAGAATAGAAAAATAATTAATTTTTTTTTTAAAAAAAATGTACTTCATTTTGTTTTATTTTTTGGTAACATGTACAGGATCAAATCACTACTGAGGAATAAAAAACCCAATTGAATTAATTTGATTTTGTAGAATATTTTCAGAATATAATTCTATTTAGGATATTTCTAATATAGTTCAGCATTTTTCTCTGAATAGTTAAATAACCTTGAGAATCTTAAATTCAAGCCATGAAAGCAAAAACTTCACACCACATGTTTCCATTAGTTATTAGTTTATTATCTCTGATCATAATCACCAAGAATCTAGTTTTAAGTGCTCTTGATATAACATTGAGTCATCTTATCTATGATAAAGAAACAAAGTACCACATAATGTGAAGTGTATGTTGATCATAGTTTTTTCATTTCATTTTATTTATCAAATTTTAAAATTATCCATTTCCCTCACATAAGGACTGTGGGCAATGTATAGTAAGATATTAAAATGTAAAACCAGATTGCCCATCTAATTCTTCCTGGAAAATCTATGATCCAAGCAAAAAACAGAAAATGGCAATATATTGATGAAGATCCTTAGTCATTTAGAGTTGTCTGGAAGTTGAATCATGGCTTTTTTTCTTTTTGATTGAAATGTTTTGTTGCTTACCAAGTAGCTTTTTCAATTTCTAAAGAAAACAGTGCAAATTGAACAAAATAAATATTTTTCTTTCTCTTATTGTTATCCACTGAAATTTTAATACAAGAAATTTATATAAATTAAATAAATAACATTGTTTCCATTAAATAGAGGAGAGAACTTGAAAAACAAAGCAAAATATTTTAAAAGTGGAGTATGCATAGGTATAGAATAGGTGGTACCTGGTTCAACAGTAGTAACTATGAAGAAGAACTAAGTATTCTAGTTGACAACCATTTAAGTATGAGTTGCAGAGAAGAACAACAAAGTTGATAAATGATCTGGAAGTTAAATGGTTTGATGAATAAATGAGTGAGCTAGCTATGTCTAGCATATCAAAGAGAAGGATCAAGGGGAATAAAGCTGTCTTCTAGTATTTGAGGGGCTATCCTAGAAAAGAGGGGATTGACTTATTTATGAAAGCATCAGAGGGCAGGAAAAAAAGTGATGGATGGAAGTGTGTTAAAGAGAGATCCTACCTAAAAGTAAGAAGAAATTTTCTGACAAGGAGAACCGTTAATCAACATAATAGCTTGCCTCCAGAGTTATGGTGCTCCATCATTGGAGGTTTTCAAAATATAAGCTGGACAACATATTATGGAATGGTATAAGATCTTCTGCCTAGGAGTTGACCTAGAAAAACTGCAATGTTTCTTCTAGCCCTATGATCTTATGTTCTAATATTTCCTAAAGGAACATCTTAAATTTGTGAATTTCGTTGTATGTATATTGTGTATATATGTACAATGACAATAAAAAATTCTAATGGAAAGTTACTGCATATCATTTTATTATATGTTTAATCTGGAATTTCTAAGAACATAAATATCCAAAAGGATGTTGTCTTAATTTATTGCAGGATTATATCTAGATAATACAGACTCAAACATTATCACAGGTTCATTTTCCATTCTGTAATCATATGCAAATTGTGGAGGAAATGGAAAAGTACCAAAGACTCTTTATGTAATCTGCTTTTCCTAATATGCTGAAAAACAGGTCAAAGCACCATTGGGAAAGAATGTTTGATAGTACAAAGATTTGTGTGAATAGCGATAGATAGAGAGAGAAAGTATTCTACAGATGTTACAAAAGTATCAGGGGCTTGACATCTCTCGGGACCTGTTACAAAACTTGTTTATTTTACAACAGAATAAATAGACTTTTTGGAATTTTTCTTTCAAACATCTAAAGCTTTTTTGGAACTGGTACAGATTACATTCTTGTTAGTATAAAGTAGGACTTCTATACATTTGTTTCCTACTAATCTTATTTCAAAACTGAAAATACCAATGGAAAGAGCATTTGAAAATCCTCTTTCTGATATTCTTGTAAGCCATGAATAGACTTGTGTTAAAAAGTTTAAACTTGTCCCAATTAAGTACCTGCAAAAAGTCTTGTTCTGAGAGTGGAATATTCTAAAGAAAGAACTTTTTGTTCCTTGACCGGACAAAGCTGATCCAACTATTCTGGGGAGTATAATGTTTTTTCTAGAAGTTCATTTTGTAAACCAGAAACAGATGTGGTCTTCAGAATGTGTTCTGGTTCAGGAAAATACTTATTTAATAAAGCCCAAATTTCTTCCAGGAATAATATCTACCTACATAAATGCTGGGTTTGACTTTGGATCTGAGAGAACAAAACTAGAACAAAATATTGATGAATTTGAATGGAAAATATATATAGTACAAATCTGGATCTGATGGTGGGAGAGAACACTGAGTTTCTAGATATCCTTTCTGAATTTTACATATATGTCTGGAATCCTGGCAGTCTTGTTTCTTGGAGGCTTTTCTTCCTTTTGTTTCCTTTTGTTTTCTCTCTTCTCTTCTCTTCTCTTCTCTTCTCTTTTCTTCCTGTGTCATGTCTAAATGGTTTCTTCAATCAGCATACTGTGATAGTATACAGGTGGTACTTCTTTAGTGTAAAACTGAATGCATGCATGCAACCTTCTACAATGCTGTAACAAATCTGGACTGGAACAACTAGTAACCAACAATACTAGACTTAACAACTGTCTCGATCACATCTTCTGCAATAGTTTGAATTCAATTTATGGAATATAAATTAAAGAACCCTTTTCCAACAGTGACCACAACATAATTGACTTTTGTCTCAATATACATCCACACAAAAATCATCATAATGACGGAATCCCCAATTATAACTTCAAAAAAGGCAACTATGACCTTACAGACAATGATCTCTCATCTCTTGATTGTCAATCTCTATGCACTGGATGCAATACTGTTGAAGACCATTACAACATATTTTTACTTGAAGTCAAAAGAGTCATCAAACTGTATGTACCAATAACAACTCCCAAAACCAGAAAAAAACAAATTACCCACAGCAATAAGGAAGCTTCAATCCAAAAAGAAATCAATTTGGCGGAAAAACAAATCTGGTCACATTGTCAACTTCAAAAGCTGATACAAAAATTTATGCCACCAGATAAATACTGAATGCACCAATTAGCACATAAAACAAGAAGTAAACCTTCTACACATCAATTCTATCCATGCTTTCTACAATTTTGTAAACAACAAACTAAAAGACTCAAGGTCCATCCTACCCCTGATAGGACCTAATAGTAAAGACTGCAACGATGACACCATTAAAGCCAACCTCTAACATATTCTTTGGCTCAGTATTTGTAAACAGCAATGGATCATGCTTACTATTTCCTAGTCGAACCACAGACAACTACAATGATCTAATACATATCGATTTTACAGAAAACAATGTTGAAAACATTGCAATCTAAAACCATCTCTATCTATTGGACTGGGCAGAATATGTGCCTACTTCTTTAAAAAGTTATCCACTGCCATAGCTGAACCTCTAAGCATAATCTTTGAAAAATCTTTCAAGATCAGTTCCTTGCCAAAACTATGGTCATCTCCATCTTCAAAAAGGGAGACCCCAGCCTAGTTGAAAATTACAGACCAATCTCTTTATGCTGCATCACCTGTAAGGTCATGGAATCAATTATTAACCCATCCATCATCCTCCACTTAGAGACAAACAACCTACTCTCTAATAAACAATTTGGTTTCAGGAAAAAACTATCATGTAATATGCAACTCTTACACTGCAAAAACATATGGACTACCCAACTTGATCAGGGCAAAGCAATATCTTCCACACATACTGTTGATAAGACATAATTAGTTTTTCTATGCATAGTTAAAAGAAAGTTTTAATTAATATCAAAAGACAATTGGAATTGAAAAACACCAAATGGAATATGAGATTTAATTATGATGAAAATATTATAACAAAAATGTATAAACTTTTGTTAAAATGTGAAACAAAATAAGAAAAGGTTAAAGATTGCATGACAGAATGCTATTAATTTTGGATATAATGTAGACATGGGCATGGGGAAGAGAATGTGGGCATCTGGTATTAAATTTACACTGTATCATAATTTAAGACAAAAAATTAATGGTTGTCATTTGATATATAGTATAGGGAACTATAAGGAAGCAACATATGAAGATATTTCAAACCAGTGTTGGAAATGTAAAAAGCGTGTAGAGATATGTTTATCACACATTTTGGATACAAATTCAGGCTAAACATATTAAATTAATATTGCTAGGATAGTTGCAATATTTTATTGGGATTTATGGACAATTAATTATAAAAAACTCATGGCACATAAATTTTCTATAGGGTAACTGTAGCAAGATTTTTATGGACACAACTAGAAGATAGAAAACAATATTTTTAATTAGGTTTGAGGTATGGAGTCCTTGATGTTGTTGATATTACCTAATTTGGTAATGGAATATCTCAAGAAAATAACTAGGCTGAAAGAGTACTGAGGACCCTGGACAACTAGAAGAATAATGAAACTCACACAATGGAGGAATAGATTTTAAAAATGTCAGAATTTACAGAGAGAACAAATCTGGGCTCTACTTTGGTCAGAGAACAAACAATGAAGCACTTTTTTAAAATGCTAGAGAACTCAAGATGGGCTTTTTAATGAAAGAAAGAAAATTATGATTTTTGAATTTGAAGATTTAGCAGATATGGACTAAAGGAAGGAGGGAATGACATTTGTAAATTATTTAAAATAAGGGATGACAATAAGTTTGTAATTATCTGTTGAAAATAAGGTCGGAAATCATTTATATGTTTCTTAACATTTTCTATTGTATTACCTTATATTTTTTTTCTTTGCTTTTGCTTATCTTTTATAATATGAAACTTCTTTAAAAAATATGATTAAATAAATAATATGTAATGTCGTATAGACTTACAAAGCATCATATGATAGTATGTTATGAAATAACAAATATTTTCTATACCAAGCATAATATTTGTACCAAATGAACATAGAAACAACTCTTCAGTTTATTTCTTTCTCCTATTCCAATATGACTCTTTTTAAAACAGCAATTTCATAATATTATTGACCACAGTATTAGAGAAGAAGTCATTGCATTGCCCTTCCATTCCACATTCTGCAATATTTCCACCTTGAAATATCCCATGACTTCTTTTTTTCTCCCAAAAGAACAATCTTTTGCCAGATATTGTGCAAATTAACCAAAAAGATCAATTTGTATGTTAAATATAGAAAAAAGGAACACGTTCTAGTAATATGTTAAATATAAAAAAAAGGAACACGTTCTCGTAATATGTGCAGGGAATACATTCTCCTTGATAAAAATAATTGCAGATATTTCATAGATTAAAAATGCTTATAAAGAAAAACAGACATGTTTGGAAAATATGCATGCATATTTTCACCATGCATTTATCATGGTGATAAAAACTCAGTTACAAAAACAATATAAGGAATAATTGAAAACTGAGTACAATCAAATATCACAGACATGCTATTCACGTCTGTAGTCAAGTTCAACATATGGACTGTCAGTTCATATTTGCAAATAGTAAAGATGGTTTGATTATTCAGCAGTCTTCTTATATATAATAGCTATGTTTATCTTTTGGGGGAGAGCAAGATATGTCTTTGAATTAGTATTGATTCATTGTGATTGCCTGGATTAGGTTCTGTAGTTTACTTGGCAAGACTTTTGGTAAGTGGTTTTCTCTTTCCTCCTTCCTAGGGCTGAGAGAGACTGTTTCAATTTCATCCAATTGGCTTTGTGCATAAGGTAAAATTAGAACTCACACTCTCTCACTTTAGAGACTGATGCCTTAACTACCATATCAAACTGGGCATGTAATGAAACTTTAACAAGAAAAACAAACAGACTGGTTCCTTACAAGCAAATTGGACACTGTCTGTAACACTTTAAAACAAAAAACAATAAATTGTGCAGCATATAGACAGGAAACCTCACTAATATAAACTGCTGAATCTGTCATAGAAGATAGAAGGTAGGAAAGTGGTCAAATACAAATAAATAATTTAAGGACAATTTGAAGAAATACAAACATTACTTACCATTGGTTACCCAAAATAAAACTCAACTAGCATTCCTTCATCATTTTTTTAAAATAGAGCTGACATCCAGCTATTGTAGGACTCCAGGCGACTGCCCTAATTAAATCATGAGCCTTGAGCCAAGCTTCAAAAGAATCCAAAAGATTTATTAGGAGCAACATGTCAGCATTGACCCAGCTATAACTATGAGTAGCACCACTATAGATTAGGTGCAAGGGTTAACATTTTCTATATATGGGAGAAAAGCAATGTGGTTTCTTTCTTTCTTTCTTTTTTTATCAACTTAAACACCTATAGAAAATCCTTTGAAATCATAGAATAGATTTGAAATAAAGCAGTTGCAAAAAGAACATGAAATAAGATCTCTCTCTTTCCATTTTATTTAGTGAAAATGTCTAGGATCAAAGTTTGGAGAAATAAAAAAAAAAAGCCAATATTGAATTTTAAAATATTGTCTAAATAGGCAAACTGCACAATCACATCAGAGAAGCTAGTATAGATTAAATTCCTGTTTTGGTTAGCTAAATAATCTTGGAAATAATATAGTCTATGAAAAAAAATCTCCTTCCCCTTTTCAAACACCATCTTCATCCTTATCCTCATCCTTAACCTTTTTAATTTTGCTGTCAGTTTAATATACTGGTATAGTATATACCACAATATTATAGTTCTTATATTACAACATACTTAAATGCAGTTTATATGTAGATTTTAGAGAGATTTGGATTTTCCATTTCATGTTAGCTACTTCTATTTATGATATCATTAGTATTAGCCAACTTATATAAATATAAGTTATAACTTTATATATATAACTTATATAAATTCATTTTTGTCTTTACAATCTTAATATCATACTATTAATGCTGCTGGCATCACATTTTTGTAGTTTGGCTACTGATTTAAATTTTAGCAGTTTTTGTAATATATATTAGAGTATTACAAGAATTGGAATTTTATTCTTGAATATTATATTATGTCTTTTCTTTTATGTACACTGAAAGCATTTCCACCAAGACAAATTCCTTGTGTGTCCAGTCACACTTGGCCAATAAAGAATTCCATTCTATTCTATGTTACTGTATGTTGACTGATGATCAAAATAGAAGCTAATACAAACTTCCATCATTATATACCTGTAACAATTAATTATCTAAAGTATATTGTCATGGGTCATACAGGAACCTGATAGCTATAATAATATATTTTAAAGTCTCTAACTTTGTTTCTGCAATTTTGTTTTCCTTTTTGAAATCATCCAAATGTATGAGAGTGTGAATGCAACTGACTGGAGAGGGATAGCAGAGCCTCTGGCTCTTTGAGAGAGAATGACCACATGGAGAGATGTCGGGCAGGACCACGTATCAGAGTGGTGATGGGCATAGGCTGATATGGAAGCTGGGGGGAGGCCATTATAGGGAAAGATGGTAGAATTCTCTGCTTGTATTCTTGTTTTAACAGGAGTTAAATAAAGATGCATATCTTGCTTCCTTCTGTAAAATGTTTATATTTATTCTATAGTCCAAGTTCTATATAAAACTATGCTTAATTTCCACACTTAACTAATGATATTTATTGATTAACTTGTGCCTGTTCATTAATATTTATATTATATCTACACTTTTTTAAAAAAATAAAGTTTTATTTGGGTTTTTACACATACAAAATACAAGTAAAACATCTTTTTTGAAAATAGCATGGTCCCGGGTTGAACTTCTTTATACAGACACAAAACTCAATTTCATTCTCCTTTTTGTATTCTATTCCATATCTTATACTATTTTACATTTTCTATATAGTTTTTCACCTCTTTTGATTTTCTCAATTTTAATTTGATTATCTCATCTCAATTCAAATCATTATATTTATACTTTTGTCTGTTCTGTTGTAATTTCATATTATCTTTTCTCATTAAACAAGTTTTCTCCTGTAGTTACTAATTGGAGTATGACACCTTTATATCTTTTAATTACATCCATTCAACTCTTATTTAAACTTCAATATATATCTTAAGTTTATGACCTTCAATATAATACATAATACATGACTTCCAATCGAATTCTGCTTGGTACATTAATTAATTTTTCCCTTATTTCTTTTTTTTTTTTGAAAGAAGATTTTATTAATTTTCTACAAACAAACAAGACAAACAAAACATTAAAACATTCAACTCTCGTATGTACATCCAGTGTGTCAGTTGGTTCATCATTTTTGTGCATTCATTCTGTAGTCCCGGTTACAATTATGTTACATAACAACTCATATTATCAATCCAAACTTATATATCCTAAAATCACTAAAAAAAAAAAAAAAAAATTGACTATACTTTTAATCATTCATGCTTTATGAGCTAACAATACTTTAACCAGACTATTCAACAAATCATATAATCATACCAAATCAATCCTAAAAAACCCTTTATAAATATAATATCAAATAACAAAATAATAGCAAAATAGCAAGATAAAGATATTTCTTACTATCTAAAATATTCTATTATCGTATTTTATCATCTAGCCATTTATAAAAAAGATCCCAAATTTCATAAAATTGTTTATCCACTTGCTCTCTAATTTCAAATGTCAATCTGCTCATCTCAGCACATTCCAATATTTTCTTAAAAATTTCTTCCTGTAATGGTATTTTCTCATTCTTCCAATTTTTAGCAAATACAATCCTGGCCACTGTTAATACATTTACAATCAGGTATTTCAAATCTTTACTATATATATCAGGTAAAATTCCCAATAAGAAGATCTCTGGTTTCAAGTCTATATGTTTCTTTGTCATTTTTTCCAACCACATGCGAATTATAGGCCAATATTTTCTAGCATCCTCACAAGTCCACCACATATGGTAATACGAGCCGGATATCTGATGACATTTCCAGCATTTTTCAGATTTGTTCTTAAACATTCTTGCTATTCTTGTCGGAGGAAAGTGCCACCTGTAAAACATCTTATACAAGTTTTCTTTATATGCTGTTGACATTGTCATTTTATAATTTTGAGACCACAATTTCTGCTATTTCTCTAAATCAATCCCATATCCAAAATTCTTCCCCCAAACAATCATAGTTTCTTTGACTTTTTCTTCCTCTAATTTCATTCCCAGTAAATAACCATATAATTTTTTAATCACCTTCTCATCAGTACCCATCAAGATCTTATCTAAATCAGTCTGCTTATCATAAAATCCCTCCGTTTTAAAATCTTCATCATACCTTGAATGTATTTGTGCATATGAAAACTAATTCATCCTTATACCTTGTTCCTCTAAGTTTTGGATCGATTTAAGTTCACCCTTTTCATCCAAAAGTTCCCCGTATCTAACTGTTTGTTCCTTCTTGTAGATTATAGGATAGGAAAATGCTTCAATAGTCGATAACCAAACTGGAATTTTCAAATAACATTGTCTTTTTATCTTCTCCCAATTTAACCAAAAAGACTCCCGTTCATAATGTCTTCTAAAATAACCCTGTGTTTTAGTTCCCTTATACCATAAAAAAGCATGCCAGCCCAACAGCAAGTCATGCCCTTCTAATGTCAACAACCTATGTTTCCTTAATGTTATCCATTCTTTGACCCACATCAAACTTGCAGCTTGATAATACAATTCCCAATTAGGCAGGCCAAAACCTCCTCTAATTCTAGCATCTTGCAAAAGCTTTAGCTTTATTCTCGCTTTTTTTACCTTGCCATATAAACTTCAACATAATTTTATTTAAATCTTCAAAATAGTCTTTTCCAAGCCTAATTGGTATTGTTTGAAACAAAAATAAAATTCTAGGTAAAATATTCATCTTAATTGTTGAAATTCTCCCTATTAATGACAATTGCAAGTTTTCCCACTTCTTCAAATCTGTAGTTATCTGTTGTTTAAGTTTAATATAATTATTCTCCTTTAATGTGCTACATCTTGTTGTCAAATATATCCCCAGATACTTAACCTTATTTATAACTTGAATTTTCAAAAGATCTGCCAGTTCTTCTCTCTGTCTCAATAGCATATTCTTTGTCAAAATCTTTGTTTTATCTTTATTTATTTTCAAACCAGCCACCTCTCCATATGTCTCTATCCTTTCCAATAACTTTGGAGCTGTTTCTAGAGGGTCTTCCAAAATAAAAGCTAAATCATCAGCAAAAGCTTGTAGCTTAAATTCTTCCTTCTTAATTTTCATTCCTTTTATGCTTTTATCATCCCTAATATTTCTATTCAACACTTCCAAGGTGAACACAAATAGCAAAGGAGATAGGGGGCATCCTTGTCTTGTGCCTTTCCTTATATTAATAAAATCTGTAAGTTCCCCCTCCATCATTACCCTTGCTGTCTTTTTATTATATATGGCTTCTATTGCTTGAATAAATTTTTTAGCAAAACCCATCTGCTCCAATAATAATAACATAAATCTCCAGTTCACGTTGTCAAATGCTTTTTGAGCATCTAGGAATATCAAAGCCATTTGTTTTTCAGGATGAGCCTCATAGTATTCCAAAGTGTCCAAGATAACTCTCATATTGTCTCTAATTTGTCTCTTTGGCAGAAATCCATTTTGATCTGGGTGAATAAAATTATTTAAATATTTTTTAAGTCTTTCTGCTAAAATTGAAGCAAAGATTTTATAGTCTGCATTCAATAAAGAAATAGGTCTATAATTCTTAATTTGCAGTGGGTCAGTCTCTTCCTTCGGTATAAGTGTAATATAAGCCTCTGACCATGTTTTGGGTATCATCTTTTTTAACATAACTTCATTCATAACTTCTAACAATAGGATGCTCAATGATTCTTGAAATGTTTTATAGAATTCTGCTGGAAGCCCATCTGGACCCGGTGCTTTCCCATTATTTTGTCTTTTAAATGCTTCATTTAGTTCCATCATTGTTATTTTTCCCTTATTTCTGTTCACATATGTTTTATAAATCATTAAATATACCTTTTATTACATTTATTTATTGACAAGAATTCCACTGAATTACAATAGCTATTTTATCAGACATTTTAATCATACATTGTTTCATATTTTCTAAACTTATTTCTGTTTCTAATATATCCATACTGTCTTATGTATCCATACTATCTTATGTACCTTTGCAGAATCCTTTTTCATTAATTTTTCACCCATTATCTCTAAATAGGCCCTGTTTCTCTGTACTTTGTTTCTGTCCTTTATGACTTCTTTTCCTTTCTTTCTTGCCTCTCATCTTCTCCCTCCCCTTTTGACCCCCTTGTCTCTCTATTTCTAATTCTCTCTTCTGCAATTCTCTCTTCTGTTGCTTTCTGATTTTATATTTATTTTTCACTCTATTTTTTTGGGGGGGGGAGTTGTTTTTCCCAATCTTAAACTTTCCATTCTCTTTCCCCCCTTTCCTCCCCCCCATCTAAGATTACTTGTTCATTAAAGATGGCTTCTTCTTTGTCGCAATCTTCTTGTTCTGCAGGCATTTCTTGTTGTTTCTCATAATTCCAAATCTCCATTTCTAAAAACTGAAATACGAAGCCAAAAGAACCTCTACCTTCTTGTGCATCTTCTTTGTACTTTTTAAGTTCCACTTTCAGTTCTTCTAAAAATGGAGCCATTTTAAGCAACCACCCAATTGATTTTAGTCATTCAAAACAATAACCAAGAATCCAGAAATCATCAAGTAATCCAGATAGTCCTGAGTTATATTTTCTTATTTCTTTTTCGACTTTCTCTTTCTGGGGTTTTTGTTGAATATTTCAGTTAAAATGTATCTTTTGGAAGTCTTGTTGAGATTTTGCTATAAGTTCTTTTTTAATTCCAGGCAGTCCCCTCCCTTCCAGATCTTGCCCTTTTATTTTTCCTCTCTCCTTTCCTGTTTTCAAAAGCTTTTAATTATCCAGAAATCTTTATTATCCCTTTGACTTTTTATTTTCAGCATTAAATGCCTATTGATGTCAAAGTGGATTTTTTTCCAATTTCTTATTTAAGTCTCTTAACTGTCAGTATAGGAAAAGGAGAAAAAAAATCAAATCTTTTCCCTTTTCTCTCTCCTTCGCTGCTTAAAAATCTTCTTAGGGAACAATGTTATTGTTTTTTAATAGTTTCAATTCCAGGGTACCTTATTTGTTGCTTTTGCTGTTTGACCCAGTCAACCAAAACTTTCTCCTCTTATCTTCCTACTGCACATTTTTTTCCAGTCGTGTTCTTCTTTGTGGCGGCCATTTCTGGCCACCGCTGCAACCGTCTTCAGCAAAGGGAGTAATGGCCAGCTGGGGAGGAGAGATGCAGCTCTCCTCAATCCTGCAGGCAGTCTCCCCCCTCTTCACCACCTCTATGGGTGGCTTAGCCCCGAAGCTAGCCAGCTCGGGGTGCTCCAGCGGCGAGCATGGATCGAAGCCTCACAGAGACAAGGTTTCAGTCTGTCACTGAAGAAGCTCAAACAGGAAGCCCCTACACTTTTATTCATTTATTGGGATTCTGCTAAAGTGAGTTTTGTCTTTGGTGGCAAAAAACAAAAAGGAAAATAAAAAGTAGAAGTTGTGCACAAAATTAACTTTCTTGATGTTGGGACATAGAACAAAAGCTCTAGTAATTATGGTAGATCAAAAGTAATCTTATGAAAGGCATGCAGTTGCTAAAATGTATATTTTTGTAATCTCATTCAATAAATATTTATAACTGTGGTGTCTCTTTCAGAAAGCAGAAATCAAACAGTATGACAGAATTCATGCTTCCAGGATTCAAAACTTTTCACCATTTCTAATTCAAAACTCTTCTTTAGATTATCTTTTATGCGGTGACCACACTATTTGGAAACATCATAATAACTGCAGCAGGTCTTATTAAATAATCTAAATAATCTTAGGAAGGCCAGATTTTTTTAAATAAAGTTTTATTTGGGTTTTCACAAAACATACAAATACAAATAAAATATCTTTTTTTTTTTTTTAGAACAGCATGCTCCCGGGTTATCACTTCTCCATACAGACATAAACTCAACTACATATTCATCTTATGTATTCTGATCCATATCTTATAACTATTTTCGTAGTTTTCTCAATAGTTTTTCCCTTTCTTTGCTTTCTATAACCTTATTTTTAATTGTCTAATTCCTGTCCAAGTTCAATTACATATCTTTTTCTAATTTTCAATAATGTTCCAATCAATATTTTTAAACTTTCATCTGTCCTGTTTACAATTTCACATTATCTTTTCTCATGAAACAAATTTCCCCTGTAATTACTAGACTGGAGTGTAACACCTTTGTATCTTTTAATTATGATCCATTCAAATCTTGTTTAAAGTTTAAATTATATCTTTACAGTTATAACATTCATTTTCTAATCTCTATTTTATAACACATAACTATTATCAGCCAAATTCTGCTTGGTACATTCCCTTAAAAATACACACTA
Source organism: Hydrophis major (assembly GCA_033807585.1). Classification (NCBI taxonomy): domain Eukaryota; kingdom Metazoa; phylum Chordata; class Lepidosauria; order Squamata; family Elapidae; genus Hydrophis; species Hydrophis major. The sequence goes on along the minus strand of CM066343.1, from coordinate 35,120,460 downwards.
GGTTCTTGAAAAAAAATGTATCTTTATAAAATGTATATGGCATTCATCTTTGTTCGGGTATTTTCCCACATCATTGTAGTTGTGCTTTTAAAGTTGTAGCAATGTTTCGGCAGAATCTCAGCAGAATTGCTACAACTTTAAAAGCACAACTACAATGATGTGGGAAAATACCCGAACAAAGCTGAATGCCATACATGTAAGTACCCATGAAAACTATATATATATATATTTGTTTTCTTAAGTTTTCGCAGGTACTTAGCTTTTAGCTAAGTTCGGGTATTAGCATTTAGCTTTGTTCGGATATTTTCCCACGTCATTATAGTTGTGCTTTTAAAGTTGCCAAAATGTTGCTACAACTTTAAAAGCACAACTATAATGACGTGGCATACATATATGTGTGTGTATGTGTGTGTGTATAACAATAGTAAGTAAAATAATTATTCTATCCAAGTTTAGCTCAGCTATTAATATTGATAGCAATCTTTTACATTTCTATTTAAAATATTTCCATCTTTTAACAAACATTACCTAATAATATCAGTTGTAATTCACTTTAATCACCTATATATCATATTTAACTTATTATTTGTAAAACAAAACAATAGTTATTAACAGTAGTCAATGAAATTGTTATTCTTATTCAAATTCATCTTGTCAACTGATATTAATTTCTTTAAAAATCTTCCATGTTTCTTTTCAATTTTTATACTTTCTTTTTAAATCTTCTCCACCCCTTCTTTTTAAATCATTAAGAGCCTTATTCTCTTATCCTCTTTGCTTCATTTAATTACTAACAAATATTCCATTACACATCAATGCCAATTTTATCTATCACTTTAATCATCTATAATATTTTCTAACTCTTTTCTATTTCTAGTATAACAATGCTATCACATGTACCCTTGCAGAATCCTCTCTTTAAGTTAAATTTTAACCATTGTCTCTGTGTCTTTTAAATAGGCTTATATCTTTAATTCTTGTACACTTTTCCTGTTTCTTTATGTCTTGTTTCTGTCCTTTATAACTTCTTTTCCTTTCCACCTTCTCCCTCTTTTTCTCTATCCCCTTTTTGTTCCCTTTTCTATCTGATTCTCCCTTCCGTGATCCTCCCTTCTGCTTCTTCCTAATGTTATAGTTACTTTTAAATTACTCTTTTTTGGGTTGTTACATCAAGTCTTAAGTTTTTAATTCCCTTTCCCCCCTTTCCCTTTTTTACCCCACTTAAAATTGCTTGGGCATTAAATATGGCTTCTTCTTTGTCCCACCCTTCTTGTTCTGCAAGCATTTCTTGTTTTTCATAGTTCAAAATGTCCATTTCTAAAAATTGAAATACAAAGCCAAAAGATCCTCTTTCCTCTTGTTTTTGTTCTTTAAATCTCATTTTTAGCTCTTCAAGGAGTGATGCCATTTTAAAGATTTTTAAACAACCACCATTTCATTTCATTTAGGATCCACCATCCAAAATTCCAGGAATCACCCAATAATCCAAAGCTGTTTCTTGCTTCTTTTCTCACTTTCTCTTTCCAGGGGCTTTGTTATCTTGTAACAAAGTTTCAGCTACAATGTGTCCTTTACAAGTCTTGTTAAAATTCCACTATCAATTCCAGGTGGTCTCCTCCATTTTTCAGATTGCACCCTCTTTTTTTTCTTCCTCTGCTTTCTTTCTTTTTAAAATTTATATTATCCAAGAATCTTTATCCCTTTGACATTTTATTTTCAGTTTGAAATAACCTGTTAATGTCAAAGTGGATTAGTAACAATTTCTTGTTCAGATCTCTTCTTCTTGATGTTCCAAGTCAATTAAAGCTGTCAATGTGAGAGAGAAAAAACAGTTCTTTTTTCCTTTTCCTTTCTCTTTCACCACTTTAAAAATCTTTTTTAGGAATAGTATTAGTCTTTGTAATTCAAGTTCCAGGTACCTTCAATAGATGTTTTCTCTGTTCAACCCAGTCAGTCAAACTTTCTCCTTTCTCCTCCTGCACAATCTTGTCCGGTTGGGTTCTTCTTTGAAGTGGCCATTTCTGACCACCGCTGCAACTGCCTTTGGGAAAGGGAGTAATGGCCAGCTGAGGAGGAGAGATGCAGCTCTCCTCAACCCCTCTGGTGGTCTTCCCCTTCTTCATCACCTCTACAGCCGTGAATCCAAGCGCTTCAGCACCGAAACCAAGCAGCTTGGGGTGCTTCAGCATCAAGCACAGATCGAAACCATGCATGATCATGGATTTTGGTCCATCTCCAAAGAAGCCCAAACCAGAAGACCAGGAAGGCCATTTTTTTTTAATTTCTGGCAAACCTGCCTTTTTTTTTTTTTTTTTGAGGGGAGATATTTGGTATATTTGTAATTGCTCCTAGGATTTTGGTTGGCTTTAAATAGATTACTGTGGAATTTCTTTTAGTGGCTGTTTCCTTCAATTCTATTTCAAGGTTTGTTTTGTTTGCCTTGAGTATTAACTACAGTGTTTTATAACAAATATTTAGCCATATATAAGCCCTTGTCCAATGTAATAGTCATGAATCTCAGATAATGTGTCCAATTGTTTATGGCTACTTCATTCTCTATACATCTTGCTTCTCAGTTAACATTTTGGATCTAAATGAAATGGACCATTTCTTTTATGATTATTCACCACTGTTGTATCTTGCCTGCAGTGACACTCATCAAGAAAACCTCTTGATGATCCTTAATTTGCTATGTTTGCATCATCAGACCATTTTAAGATTTTTTTTCCATCACAGAAAAACATTTCCTGTCTGTTCTTCTTATCTCATTGTGGTTACAATTTCTGTGGAAGCTTTATAATTGTTTACACATTATCAGATAGCAGAACAATCTGAACAAAGTGTTCTCTGTTTTTTTTTTTTAACATAGTCCTGTAATTAAACTTCTTATTTACAGCTTGAGAAACTGATAATATAAGGATGCTCTCAGGAGAGCCACTAGCCTCTAGATAAGATAAGTGGCACACCAACCTAATTAATAAAATAAATAAATATCATTATATTTTGAAGTAAAATTCAAAAAATCAAATGACATTAAATATGTGTGTGTGTGTGTGCGTGTGTGTGTGCGTGTGTGTGCTTTCCTAATAATCAAGGCTTAGACAACAATTAGAACATTCTCCGGGACATTTACAGACATATTTTGGAATACCTTGATTGTCATTTCAAGATTTGTAATTTTTTCATCTTTGGTTTTTCCAAATGCCTTATTCATTAATTTTAGATAAATTAAGATATTAAACCAGAACATTTCAAATTCCATGTGGGATTGATATATGACATTTGTCATTTTAAAAAAAATCTGAATGTAGTAAAATTAAGTAAAACTTAATACCTGGGGGAAACTATCATCTTAATATCTATGGAGATTCTCAGTCCTCCAGGTCATGGTTATCCCAAAGGTGCTTTTTCAAGAGGCAACAGGATTTCCTGGTTTTTCTTTGAAGACATTTCATTTCTCCTCCAAGAAGTTTCTTCAGCTCTTATCTTAATACTTACTTACAATTATACATCCTTTGCATGAAAATATTTGTTCTTTATTACATTGTCCTTTCATTTATTGCTTCTGATTAATATAAAACTGAGTTTGCTTACTGAAGGAAGCATAAAAACATTTTGTTTAAACATTCTGTTTTTTTCAACAGTTTTGACAGTATCATGATACAAATGTGGCATTTCCAGACTAACATTTTCCTTCTCCTTTAGAGCATTAGAATGGATATCATTTCATTCAGTATTTTCATCTAGAATGCTGAAGAATGTGAACTGAAGAGCATCCTTCCTATCACAATGAGTGGCAGTTTTCAGAGTGTCATTGACCACTTGATCAAGTGAATGTTTCCCTCATTAACCATTTGATAATGAAGGAGCTATTTAGTTTCATACTCTCCTTGGATCCTGTCAAATTTCTGGTGACTTCTAGTACAGCATGATCTTATCAATAGCAAAATAAAACTGCACAAAAAAACAATGACTGGAATTGAATGACAGTCTTAGGGCACTAAAGTCTTTTTTTTTTTTTTTTTGACAGTTACTTCAATGTCCTGAGGTTTGGGAACAATTGCGGACAACCTAGAGTTTATTTCTAGGTTTTAGAATATAGAGTTCAAAGAATATAAAATTCAGCATTAAAAACACCTCACATGCTTTTGGATGTGTTAATTGCAGTAACATTTGTTTCTCCCATTTATTTGTAGCTTATTTTATGCTTTTATGATGAATTCTGGTATCTGGATATTATAATAAATTTTACAATGATAATTCTCCTAGCAATTGAATAAATGTTTCTGTTATGTATTCAAATGGTATACTCGAAATCCCTGAGCCTTGATTGGCCAAGGCACGGGGATTTCTGATTGGCCAGGCGAGCCGCGCTGATTGGCCCGATTGAGGTCTCCCGCGATTAGTGCAAACCAAGAGCGGGAGACTTGAATCGCTGCCATTGGCCGCGGCCGCCTTGCGAAAGGTATAAAAGCCGCGGGCTTTTTGCCTTTCGCCGGTTCGGTTCCTCCTAGTTAATAAAGAGCTTTGAATGAAAGTCACCGACTCTAATCGTCTTTTTGCGGACACGACACTGGCGACGAGGGTGGGATCTCGCCTCTGAACCGAACCCCGTGTCCAAGAACCAGTTCCAGCGCGAAGATGGCGAAAATAGCACCGCCCGCCCCATTCAACCCCACAGCCGAAGACTGGGAATCATACTCGGATCGATTCCGGATGTACCTGGAATGCGCCGGGATGAAGGACGCCCCGGCCCCGCTAAAACGCGCCGTCTTTCTTACACACTGCGGACCAGAGGTCTTCCAAATGGCCAAAGCCTTGGCCAAACCAGCAGACGCCACAGCCATGGACTGGGACGTCCTGGAACCCATACTACGGTGCCATTACGCTCCCGAAGTCCCCATCCTGATACGGCGCAACGAGTTCTACCGCCGAAACCAGAAACCAGACGAAAAATTGAGCGATTTCGTCGCAGAACTTCGGCGCCTGGGAGGACTCTGTGAGTTCGAGGGTCTAAACAGTCTCATAAGAGACCGCTTCGTACTCGGGTTATGGGATCCTACACTTCAGAGCCGACTTATGGCCAAGGGCGACATCAGCCTAGCCGATGCCCTTACAGCAGCCGCAGCCGCTGAAGCAACGCGCACGTTGGCAGACAGCATGCGAAGATCTGACGCGAAGGGCGGAAACAACAACCCGGCAAGGTCGGCCGACGCAAGAAGTGAAGCAACCGCACACTACGTTGAATACCAGTCAAACTCCAGCACGTCAGAAGACGAGGAGGACATTCACCGAGTACAGACGGGGCGCGGCGATCAACGAAGTCGAAAGGGTCACAAGTCGAGGACCAGTTGCGCCGGGTGCGGCGGCGACCACCCCAGGTCAGAATGCCGATTTTTTGACTCTATCTGTAGGCATTGTGAACGAAGGGGTCACATCGCCCGAGTTTGCCGCCAAAAGAAGACTCGCAGCCCGCCCAAATGGGAACAGCACGACAGACGGAGAGAAAACTCCCCGCCCAGAACCAGAGAACGCCAGCCAGACGGTCGGTGGGACCGCGCTCAATGATCTCAAAGAAGCGGCGACGGTCGGCGGAAAGAAGAAACCCACCAGACGATGACCATCGGCCACGCCATCTCCGACGGTGCCAGAAAGGTACATGTAGAAGTACATATAGAAGGCCAGCCATGCAAGATGGAAGTGGACTCTGGGTCCTACCTTTCCATGATTGCATGGCGCGAAATCAAAAGACTGGTGCCTACTCTACAAAAGAGAAATGTGCATACACAAAAGATCATCATTAAAGACTACCAAGGGAACCGTGTCCCGGTAGTAGGCACCAAGAATTTCAACATAACTTACAAAGGCCACACTGAACAACTACCACTCACAATCGTTGATCGCGACCGCCCAAGCCTACTGGGTCTACAATGGTTCGCCCCGCTTAACATTGCGCTGACAGGTGTCAACCAAGTCACCATCGAAGCTTGGGAACAGCGGCTAACCCAGGAGTTCCAGGAGGTGTTCGATGGAGGCTTGGGCAAGTACCAGGGGCCCCTTATCTCGTTTGACTTAGACCCAAGGGTTCCCCCTAAGAGACTTAAACCTAGAAGGGTACCGTTTGCATTAAAACCAAAAATTGACGAGCAGCTCAACAAGCTCGTCAAACAAGGGGTATTGCAACCGATAGACCATGCCAGATGGGAAACCCCTATAGTGACCCCAGTAAAACCAGACGGGTCCGTGAGAATTTGCGGGGACTATAAGGCCACCCTAAATGGCGCATTACAACAAAGCGCCTACCCAGTCCCTATAGTACAACATTTACTACACTCGCTAGGAGGGGGCAAAGTCTTTGCAAAGCTCGACCTTGCCCAAGCATATCAGCAACTACCTGTAGACGAGAAAACGGCGGAAGCCCAAACAATAGTGACCCATCGAGGGGCTTTCAAGTGTAACCGGCTCCAATTCGGAGTCAGCGTGGCACCAGGCATTTTTCAAAGCCTGATGGAACGTTTGTTACAGGGCATAAAAGGGGTGGTGCCCTATTTTGATGACGTATTAATAGCGGCGCCAAATGAAGCCGAATTAGAGAACCGACTCAGACAAGTCTTAACAAAATTTAAAGAAACAGGACTTAAGGTTAAGCGAGAAAAATGCAATCTTTGTACAAAGCAAGTAGAGTTTTTGGGCTATCTCCTAGACCAGAAGGGCATTCACCCTACAACTAAAAAAGTAAAAGCCATCAAGGAAGCGCCCACCCCAAAATCCAAAACGGAATTACAAGCGTTCCTAGGATTACTAAATTTCTATAATGTTTTCCTACCTCAAAAGGCAACGGCGGCGGAGCCCTTACATAGACTCCTAGACAAGAAGGCAGCCTGGACTTGGGGGAGGCGAGAACAAGCCGCTTTTCAAAGAACCAAGGACCTCCTCACCTCCGATGCTGTCCTGATGCAATTTAGTGAGACTTTACCCCTAGCTGTCACTTGCGACGCATCACCCTTCGGCGTCGGTGCTGTCCTCAGCCACACCCTCCCAGACCAGAGAGAAGCACCCATCGCATTTTTTTCCAGGACTCTGACCAAACCAGAGCGCAACTATAGCCAGCTGGACAAGGAAGCTTTGGCTATAGTTGCCGCCGTTAAACGTTTTCATGAATATTTGTACGGCCGCCCGTTCACCATCGTGACGGATCACAAGCCTCTGCTGGGCATCCTCGCGGGAAACCGAGCCACTCCCAACATCTTGTCACCCCGAATGACAAGATGGTCGGAATTCCTGGCAGCCTACAATTACGAACTGCTACACAAGCCAGGTAAGAAAATCTTGCACGCGGACGCTTTAAGCCGCTCGCCCTTACCTGACTCAGAACCTGACCCAGCACCAACAACAAATACCTTGAGCATAGAAAGTTTACCTATTACCGCATCCGACATTGCCAGAGAAACCATTAAGGACAGGCGTCTGGCACGAATCTTGCACTGGTTAGAAAAAGGCTGGCCGGAAAAGGACAGTGACGAGACTTTTAAAACATTCCGCCAGCGCCAGACCGAACTGTCACTGCTGAGAGGATGCATTCTATGGGGTGACCGGGTGGTAATTCCAGATAGATTGCAAGAAAAAGTCTTGAGAATGCTACATGAGGGTCATCCTGGCATCGTCAGGACTAAAGCCCTGGCCAGAAGCTACGCTTGGTGGCCAGGGATGGACAAGCAAATTGAGGCATGGGTCGCCAAATGCCACCAATGCCAGGAGACCAGATCCAGCCCATCCGCAGCACCCATCCGGGATTGGGAAACATCACGGGGGCCCTGGTCCAGAATCCATCTTGACTTTGCGGGCCCCACAAATGGACATACATTTTTAATCACAGTCGACGCATATTCCAATTGGCTGGAAGTCAGCGACATGAAGTCCACTACCACAGAGGCAGTCATTAAAGAACTGTGTAAACTGTTTTCCACACACGGCCTCCCAGACGTCGTCGTCTCAGACAACGGACCCCAGTTCACGTCCATCGAGTTTGAACGGTTCCTGGCGGAAAGAGGTATCCGCCACGCATTAACAGCACCGGCGCATCCGGCGGCGAACGGTAGGGCGGAACGGATGGTCCAGTTTACAAAAAAGACCCTCAGGAAAATGGACCACGGGGAGATCAACGACAAAATCAACCGCCTACTCTTCATACAACACATCACTCCCAACACTACAACCAACAAGAGTCCGGCAGAGCTGTTGATGGGCAGAAAGCTGAGGTCTCCACTTGACAGACTGCACCCGACTTACAACCCGGAGCAGCCCCCAGACTCCAGCTCCAGGTTCCGGACATTTCATCCAGGTGACCTGGTATACGCAAAAAACATGACGGGGGACCCCCTATGGATCCCAGCCGTCATAACGCAAGTCACTGGTCCAAAGTCGTACCGGCTCCAAACCACGGACGGGCGAGCCTGGAAACGGCACATCGACCAGTTAAGGTCCCGAACGGCGACTGACCTCAACCCCCAAGAAGCGAACCAAGGGGGGAGGGAATACCCGGAGAGACAATCGCAAAATAAAATAAACCAAAAATACTCACCAGAAAACAGCCATCGCGAGTCCCCTCCGGAGAAGAACCGTCTGGCCAGCTCTACCGACTCGGAGAAGCCAAGCGGGAGCGGCGAAATCCGCAGCTCAACCGACCCGGTAGGCCCAGGCGGGAGCCACGGCGAAAGAACCGGCCCGATCATCCAGCCGGTTCGCAAAGAGGCAGGAGCAGCCAAAGGAACGACCGCTCCGGCCGAGTTACAACAGGAAAGTGAGTTGCGCAGGTCAACTAGGACTCGACGGAGCCCCGCCTACCTGCGTGACTACACCACCTGACGGACCATACCAAGGGGGGAGGGGTGTTATGTATTCAAATGGTATACTCGAAATCCCTGAGCCTTGATTGGCCAAGGCACGGGGATTTCTGATTGGCCAGGCGAGCCGCGCTGATTGGCCCGATTGAGGTCTCCCGCGATTGGTGCAAACCAAGAGCGGGAGACTTGAATCGCTGCCATTGGCTGCGGCCGCCTTGCGAAAGGTATAAAAGCCGCGGGCTTTTTGCCTTTCGCCGGTTCGGTTCCTCCTAGTTAATAAAGAGCTTTGAATGAAAGTCACCGACTCTAATCGTCTTTTTGCGGACACGACAGTTTCCTCTGAAGTTATGCTCATTAAATAGAGCCATCCATATTTCTTTATTGTGAAATTAGTTTACTCTAGACGAGGTAACTCCTCTTACTTGAAAGTTTGTGCTGACCTACTGTCTCCAACTTTATCTGCATCTTAATAATTAATAATTAATTATTAATAATTAATTATTAATAAATAACTAGAGATGCTCTATTATCTTCCCGGTGCTTGAAGAAGAAAGAAGGAATTCTCCATCAAGGAGCTGAATGACTATAGGCTGGTTGGTCTGACATTTACAGTTATGAAAACATTCAAAAGGCTAGTGCTGGCCCATCTGAAAACCATTACAGATCCACTTTAGACTCCTTGCAATTTGCCTACTGAGCAAATAGATTGGCAGATGATGCTGTTAGTATGCCACTGCACTACATATTATAGCATCTTGAAACGTCAAGAACCTATGCAAGGGTTCCTTTTGTAGACTTCAGCTCAGCATTCAATAATTTCATTCCAGATATTTTTCTAATTAAGTTGCTTCAGCTAGCCATGCCCAAGCACACTTGCAAGTGGATCATAAGCTTTCTAATGCAAGAAAGCAACAGTGAAGCTAGGCAAAATTACATCATACACCTGTACAGTGAACATGGCATCCTCCCCCTCTAGGGCTGTGTGCTCTCTCCACTTCTCTCTCTATACCAAGGATTACATCTCAAAGGATTCCTTTGTTAAAATACTAAGGTTTGCCGATGATGCAACAGTTATTGTTCTCATTCAAGAAAATGAAGAATCTGCATACATATAGATGTGGTGTGGCCAGAACAATCTCAAAATTGTAGAAATAGTTGATTTAGGAGAAGCTCTCCTATTTTACCACCCCTTACAATACTAGACAACACAGTATTAACAATAGAGACCTTTAAGTTTCTAGGTACTATAATATCTCAAGACTTAAAATGGACACCATCAACATCAAAATGCAATCAAAAAGCACAACATTCTTGGGCAGTCTGAACTCAGAAAGTTCAGATTACACAAGGAGCTGTGAATTTTTCTTCAGAATTTTTCTTCAGAAATTTACTTTACACATGAATTAGCTCGCACTTCTTCTGAAAAGATTTTGGTCCATCTCCAAAGAAGCCCAAACCAGAAGACCAGGAAGGCCATTTTTAAAAAAAAAAAATTTCTGGCAAACCTGCCTTTTCTTTTTTCTTTTTTTGGAGGGGGGATATTTGGTATAGTTGTAATTGCTCCTAGGATTTTGGTTGACTTTAAATAGATTACTGTGGAATTTCTTTTAGTGGCTGTTTCCTTCAATTCTATTTCAAGGTTTGTTTTGTTGCCTTGAGTATTAACTACAGTGTTTTATGACAGATATTTAGCCATACATAAGCCCTTGTCCTATGTAATAGTCATGAATCTCAGATAATGTGTCCAATTGTCACCAGTATCTTGTCTTTATGGCTACTTCATTCTCTATACATCTTGCTTCTCAGTTAACATTTTGGATCTAAATGAAATGGACCATTTCTTTTATGATTATTCACCACTGTTATATCTTGCCTGCAGTGACACTCATCAAGAAAACCTCTTGATGATCCTTAATTTGCTATGTTTGCATCATCAGACCATTTTAAGATTTTTTTTTCCATCAAAGAAAAACTTTTCCTTTCTGTTCTTCTTATCTCATTGTGGTTACAATTTCTGTGGATGCTTTATAATTGTTTACACATTATCAGATAGCAGAACAATCTGAACAAAGTGTTCTCTGTTTTTTTTTTTAACATAGTCCTGTAATTAAACTTTTTATTTACAGCTTGAGAAACTGATAATATAAGGATGCTCTCAGGAGAGCCACTAGCCTCTAGATAAGATAAGTGGCATTTTGTTTGTTCTTTATTACATTGTTCTTTATTATATTGTCCTTTCATTTATTGCTTCTGATTAATATAAAACTGAGTTTGCTTACTGAAGGAAGCATAAAAACATTTTGTTTAAACATTCTGTTTTTCTTCAGAAATTTACTTTACACATGAATTAGCTCACACTTCTTCTGAAAAGATTTCAAAATGCACCCAATTATCAGGAAAAAGGATACTAGTTTATGACATGATGCAGTTCCTGTACATGCTTATATATTTCGTCCTTCATCAATCACAGAGTTTCAACTAAATTGTGGATGAATGTGATTCTTTTGACTTCATGTGAGTATGGGTATTTGGGGAATATTTTTCTTTACAAATATTTTCTTTACAAAGAGAAACTAGGAATGTATACTCAGTTAACCTTGGGCCAGTTGCTGAAAAGGTAGACTTAAGGTTTTTACTTTTCCTTCATACTCTCTATTTATATTGGGCTTTAAGTGTAAGAATGGGAGATAGAAATAACATGATAAAAAACATTATATTTTTATTTTATTTATCAAATTTAGAAACTGACAATCTCCTTCAGAGAGGGAAAATTAATAGTGTATCAATAATATATTAAATCCATAAAATTGAATGTAAAAATTTAAAATAGAGGCAATATAGTTAAATTATAGTTTAACTATAGTTAAAATTCAATTACAATTCAATTTAATTAATTAAAAATTAATTAAAAGGAACAGGGGTTTCAGAAGGCTAGTCAACCTTAGGTCTTTATATAGCATTGCCAGTTCCCAAAGGTGTTTTTTCAAGAGGCAACTGGACTTTCTGGTTTTTCTTTGAAGAAGTTTTGCTTCTCGTCCAAGAAGCTTCTTCAGCTTTCTTAGGTCTGTATACATCTTTGAAAAATCAGGAGAGTCGGGGTCAACTTATCCTTGGGATGGCCTAGAATGTTCCAAAAAGCAATGGCAAAGGCACAGAAGTCTTTCTTCCTGGACTCTGCCACTAGCTGATGGGTCCACAACATATCTTCCCTACCTAACCAAATAGGACAGGCCAAAATAACAAAATGAGGATGGTTCTATAGATAACCTGACTGTATTATACTTGAGAGAAACATGTATAGCAGAAAAATAATTAGAGTATAATCATGACTTGTGTATCCTGTGCTACCACAGATGGATGGGTTTATATTTCAGTCTAATGGCATAGTTGATTGTGTGCCTGAATATGAAATCCTATATACTAAGACATAACTTGCACTATGTGCATATGTATATTTCACAGATAAATCATGTGTACAGAATTTATATATTGAATTCTTTTGTTGGGGCCTTGTGCAATAAGCATGCTGACATTGAATTGAATTTATATATTGAATTCTTTTGTTGGGGCCTTGTGCAATAAGCATGCTGCGCAAAGAAAAAAATAGCATACTAAAACTCCAAAGCACATTTATTTTCCAAAGGACTTGAATAAGTTTATAATGGATACTTTAAGGCAGATTACAAAATTATAACTTTTAATGTAATACAAGAAAAAATACATTTTTATCATGCATGTCTCTATCTTTCATCTCTGAAACAATGACCTCATTATTGAGAATCCGATTTACTCAGAAGGCTCATAGACTAAGTATCATTTGATTGGATTCTTTGCCATTATCAAAAATAAAACTATAATCACCAGAACAGAAGTGTGTTACCTGAGGTGCATACATATTTATTGCTCTATTGTCTGTGATACAACACTTGGTAGATATTTCACCATTGTCTTGATGACTTTAAACAACATTAATCTATATTAAAATAATAGATAACTCTAGTCTAGGATCTACAGGTTTTCATTTCTTGTAGTAATTCTTTTCCTAATTTTCTTTTTCTTTTGTGAAAGGGGAAAATTCTCATTTTCCAGAATTTCAAATTAACTGGTTGCTTGAGCCAAGTTTATTGGAAAAGTAATAGGGACAGTATGTAAAGTTATGAAGGAACACAATAATACAGTGGCTAAGATGCTGAGCTTGTCAATCAGAAAGTCAGCAGTTCAGTAGTTTGAATCCCTAGCACTGTGTAATGGAGTGAGCTCCCATTACATATCCCAGCTTCTGCCAACTCAGCAGTTTGAAAACATGTAAAAATGCAAGTAGAAAAATAGGGATCACCTTGGTGGGAAGGTAACAGCATTCTGTGCACCTACGGTATTTAGTCATGCTGGCCACATGACCATGAAGTCTTCAGACAGCATTGGCTCTTTGGCTTTGTAATGGAGATGAGCACCACCTCCTAGATCCGGAAACGACTAACACATATGTGTGAGGGGAACCTTTACTTTTACCTTACAAAGCTATGACCCCTTGAAAAGTATTCATACAAACTTTAATTGTAAAATAAATGCTGATTAGTAATAATATCAAATATTCAGCAACTTGTTTTATACCTTCACTTGCATCTCTTTGGGTTTATAAAATACAGATATTTTTTTCTGTAGCTCCAAGATAGTGGGTGAGTAGACTAGATTAATTCCTTACAGATGGGATTCTTAAATGAAATTTTTTTATTCCATTTAAGTCACACTTTTTGCTATTTAAAAACTCCCAATTCCATCAAAATAATCCACATGTGTAGGAAAGGAGCTCTGGAAGTATGTCCATTTATGGATATGTATATCCATTAGTGTCATCTTTGCCATATTTTATTATTTATTTGTATTTCTTATTGTGTGTAGTTTTTAAAATGTAAGACTTCAGTGGATGTAAGTTTTCAGTGGAAACTGGTGAAATACACCATGCTAAGCTTATGGACAGGTTTCTGAATACTAAAAGTAGTAATTACTTTAATCTTCAAAAACTCTCTCCCCCAAAGCCAAAATTATTTCTATCTATTTGAATAGGGCTGTGATGACTAACTCTACTTCTGGCATCTAAAAAAAAAAAAAAAAAAAAATAGCACCACCAAAAAAAGAAAGAAAGAAATGCAGTAAAATTTTCCATCGTTTAAATTATACAATTGCATGTGGTTTCATACTCCCTGTACAAAATCCCAGCTATTCAATTATTAAAAATAGTGCAATTAAAAAAGAATAATAAGCATCTATTTAAAGCCATGTAACATCTCAGATTAAATAATTATTAATAAGAATGACACCAAAAACAACCTCTGGATAATGGACTTGACAATATCTGGAACAGCAGAATACAAGAAAAAGAACTGAAGAAAAATCACAAAATGCAAAGTATTTCGCAAATAAAATAGAATGACTGTGGCAACATAAAGCCATGTTAGTACGAATACCGTGTTTCTCCAACAATACATCCCCCCAATAGGAAGACCCAGCATGTTTTCTAGGCATAAAATGAAATTAAGCCCATCTCCCCAAATTTAGGCCTAGTTTAAAACATGTGAAATTGGGGGGAGCCAGGCAACTTGCCATTAGGAGTGCTCTGAGGGCAGCTACGCCTCACCATCAGCTGCTCCTAACAACATGATGAAGCATTGAGGGCTCACTTACCCCTCTCTTACCCGGGTCAGCAGGTGGGCAGCGTCAGTGTGGATGTCCAGCAGTGTTTCAGTCACTTCTCAGGCCTCCATAGCTTCCACGGTTCCCACCAGTGCTGGCACCTCTCTCGCCAGCGCCGTCTCCAACAACAGCTTCTGAGTCACTCCCGCTTTTCCCCCATCCCCGTAACAACAGGAAAAAAAAACATTTTGAGGTACCTGGGAGCGCCGCGTGCTGCATTTTGGTTTAATCCCGAGTGGCTGGGTGGGCGTGAGAAGAGCCGAGTGAGCATCTCTGCTGCTGCTACCCTTGGTGCTCCTTAGATGCAATCCCAAAACACTTGAACAACACCCACATTGACACAACCAATTGCACACAATCAATTGCAAAAAGCAGCTTTACAGGGAGAGTTTATACCCTGATATTTTAAGATCACAATGCAACATCTCACTATCCCAGGACTTTGGGAAAGACTCAATAGGTAGATAAAAATACTAAATCAATTCTAAACATGTAGCTGACTGTGCAACAAACAATGATAATATAATATAATTGCTAGACCAATACTCGAATACAGCTCATCAGTCTGGAACCCATATTATGTATCTGATATTAACACAGTTGAGAAAGTCCAGAAATATTTCACAAGAAGAGTTCTCCACCTAGGACTACACCGCCTTCGGTCCGATCTAAGTATAGTATATAAAATCATACATTGCAATATCCTACCTGTCAATGAATACTTCAGCTTCAACCATAACAATACAAGAGCAAACAATAGATACAAACTCAAGGGTAATCACACCAAACTTGATTGCAGGAAATACGACTTCAGCAACAGAGTGGTCAATGTCTGGAATATTCTACCTGACTCTGTTTTTTTCTCCAAACCGCAAAAACTTTAACCTTAGACTGTCTACTATTGACCTCACCCTTTCCTAAGAAGTCTGTAGGGGGCGTGCATAAGCACACCAACGTGCCTACCATCCCTGTCCTATTGTTTCTTTTCTTTTCTTTTTTTCTTTTTCCTATATTTATCCATGTATTCATAACTATGTTTTTACTTATACCTATTATCTTGTAAGCAATTGACAAAAATAAATAAATAAAAAAAATTCTGAAACATTTCTTTCCCACAGAAATATCTGAAAACTTTAGCTATTCAAAGAAGAAAAGGAGAAGAAAAATGGTAAGAATCTATGTAAAATTTATTTCTTATTACCTGAAATATGTAATTGTTTACTGTCTTCAGAACTAAGTAAATTTCAGCATGAAGCAATAAAAGTGAGGTATGTGACTTCAACATTTCCTATTGCAACTTTCAGAGTTTCCTGTAATCATGATTGCTGAAAATAAGAATCAGTTTTATGACTCTTTTGTAGCCCTAAAGCAAGTATATTACAATGGTAAAAAGAACACCAAAAAGTCTTGGGAGACTGACCCGTCTGTGATACTTAGCATCTACTTCTTCATGTTAAACGATATTTAAGATGTTGCTGTCCTTCAAATGTGCACTGCCAGGAGTAAATTGAACAGTATAAAATTTGACTGAATTTGTTGCCTGTGCAAAATTTATAAAATCTCTTTTTTTTTCTTTCTCCCCCTTCCTCCTTCCCTCTCCCTACCCCTCTTTCTCTCAATGAAGGACAAATTTTCTAAACTGTCAGCTTCCACCAACAGGTAAAGAAAATATTTTAATCTTCTCTCTTGGTTTATATTTATTGACACTGCAGGTATAAACCTTAATGCTAATTTGCTCCATCAAAGCGGCAGTCATAAACCTACTATTCAGATTTCAGAGGAATGTGTTAAATTACAATTAGCTTTTATATAGTCAGTCTGTCAGATAAGGGATTCTATCCATTCGTTTTGACTTTTAGTTTCAATAAAATATGTCCACAAAGTGTCACTAACATTTTGATTAATTAGAATTATTATACATTAATGGCTTATATTATCAAACATAAGGAAATTAATATTGTATTCTGCTACTTGGCTGACACCTTTTCTTGATGATGACAAATAAGATATTTGCCAATTATACTTCCTCTTTCTTCTTTTCAATTTACAAACCACTATGTTCACAGACATTGTCCCAATAACCACAATTTTCCTAGCTTGACTACAATATAAGTTTATGTATAGACTTGACATATGCTTTCTGAAAATTAAAAAAAAATGAAATTGCAGATATAATCATTTAGAAAACAATTAAGAATGTAATCTTTGTTTCTAACTTATTAACAACAGGATATGCAAGCAAAGAAAAAAAAACCCACCTCTATTTCTTTACAATTATATATTTTTGCATTTACAACATTTGAAATCTTTTAGGGACCAAAAGGTAATTGCAAGATTTCAAGTATTGTTAAGGAAGTGTTTGAACAATAAGTGATTTCTGCTTTTCTGTGTTTCTTTCCAAATAGTCACCTTATCCGAATTTCCAGAGATATATCAAATCATGAAAAACAAATTGTAGAGGCAAGAAAATGCTCAGTGAAAAAAGGTCTTCAGAAGTTTAATATTGAATGTTCCATGGTAAAAATCCATACTCTATACTGACATGCAGCCTCTTTTTTCTTTTCAAACATGATATTTGAATGACATTCTAAGAATGTTGGGAGAGGGAAAGAGTCAGAATTTGCTTTAATTTAAAGTTGATTTAATTTAAGTTAAACAACAACAACATACTACATAGTTAATCATTTGTAAACACTTTTTTCACATTCAAACAGAACTCAGAAGCAAATAAGCCTTATGAGCTACAACTAGGGTTTGGAGGCACAAGTGGAGTTATACAGCATATGGCTCTTTGACAGGGAAAGCAGAAAACTAATGGCTCCATTGTTGATAACATTTCTAGCAGTGGTTTAAAACCTGCCTGGAGTTGAAAATCTGCCATTGGTTGAACTAAGGTTTATTTAAGCTGGTTTTAAAAAAGGAAAGTAGAGAGCAAGAAAGTAGACCACAGCAGGCCAGAAATAAATGGATCCACATGAGAGATTGGAAGGAAGAATGAATTGGAAAAATAGGAGATAATGAAAAATATTTGAATGAATGTCAAGTGTATTTCAACAGCAGCTTGATAATTGAAAAAAAAGTGTATTTTTGTGCGGAAGTCATACAAGGTATTAAATCATAACTTGTTTCATGGCAGTTTGTTGATGATGTAATAATAGCTGGTTTCATACAACATGCTTAGATATTTTACAAACTATAACATTTGGGTTCATACAATACATTTAGCCACAGTAACAAACATTATTATACATTAATAAGTATCTGAGTACAGTTTGAGTAAGAATTTGTGGTACAAAAAGCAGTGGTATTCATTCAGCATTTTGTTACTATTATAATAAAAAATTAACTTTTATTGATTAGTTGCACATGAACAGGATCATTTTATAGATAGAAACGGAAGAGAAAAAGTGGTAGGAAGATGACATGCTAAATTTCAAAAGACAAAAGACACATTATATTAGATCTAAAATAAGGTTCTAATCGACAGATTTTTAATGCTGTCATAAATGATATTTCCAAAAGCTCCCCTCCCACCAACCTAAATAGATAGACTGGTGCAGTGGCCTAGATGTGGAGATCTCACTTCATGATCAGGAGGCTGTGAATTCAATCCTACATAGCGGTGGATATTTCTCTCTCTATTTCTCTCTATAAGGTACACTAGATAAAGACAGAGATAGAGATTATATAAAGCTAGAGATAGATAGATAGATATGATTCCCTTTTCCATTCATCATATATTTAACTGTTCAAGTTGTTGCAAATGACCAGTGGATACTATCAAAAGTAATAATTATTTTTTCTCCCCAGGACAATGTCCCCAATATTGCTATACTGGGTTCAGGTGGGGGCCTGAGGGCTATGATTGCACTGCAGGGAATACTGGGAGAACTGCAGGAACAACATCTGCTAGATATAGTGATGTATCTTTGTGGAGTGTCAGGTTCTACATGGTAAGTGGCAATAAGTTATATTGGTGGATGATTTATACATTTATAGACATAGCAGCTGAACATAAAGCAAGGGGCCGGATAAAATTTCCTTTACCAATTCTGCAGGCTGTAGGTGGGTGAATCTATGACAGGGCAATGGTATTTGACAGGATAGAGCCATCGCTGGAAGAAGAGAGGAGTTTTGAAATGTCTTGATATTTAAAATTATATTTGTCAATTCTTGAAAATAAATTGCTTTTTCACTAAGCAAGGCTTCTGAGTAAACCAACCTTAAACATTTGGCCAGTAGTTTTATATGTTTTATACAGGGCTGCCAACTCTCACGCAATCAGCGTGAGACTCACGCAATTCAATCAATTTTGACTGTCTCACTCTGATAAACAAAATCTCACGCTAAACCCCCAAAATCATGGAATGTACAAAAATATCCCTACATTCTCTGATTATATTCCGAATATTCCCCTTAGTTTAGGAGAAGGATGAGCTCCCAGCGCCGCCCCGCCCTGCCCAGCCACCCCGCCCTGCCCAGCCACCCCACCGTGCCTCTTTTCCCGCCTTAATCCTTCTGCCGGCGTCCCGTAACTGTCACGATGCCGATCATTATCGCTTCAGGAAAGCGAAGAGCAGGAGGCTTCTTCGCCGCCCGGGGCGCTCGCAGCCACTTTGCCCCGCCCTCTCCCTCTCTGCAATGTCCTCTGGGACAAGCCAGCTGCCCTAGGCTTTCCAAAGAAGGACACGAGGGGGCTGGCAAAGCCTCTTTACAGCCTCGGCCAGTAATAACAATGGTAAGCAAAGCTAACGGAGTGGCTTCCATTTAACCCTTTGGTGTTTAAATCTTTGGTGATGTTTCTTTATTTTCTCTGGCTGGATTTCTGACCCAGGGGAGAAAGACCATTTAAAAAAGCAAAAAGGACAGAAAGAACACCAAGAAAGAATGGGACAACCCCCCCCCCAAAAAAAGAGATCCAACACAACTCTGAATAAAATTATTATTATTTTAAATTTTATTATTATTATAATTATTATTACCACCCCTTTACACGCCTTATGCTCTCTTTTAGCTGATCCAAAAGAGTCTTCCCAAACCAGCAAGGCGAGAAGCGCGCCAGGCTGATCTATAAAGGGGCTGGGCAGCTTTTTTGCAAAATACTTAATAGAAAGGTTGGAGGACTGACAGGATTACATCTCTGGCAGTGGATGAAGGAATCACTTTTTCCTCTTTCTCCTTTGAGTTTAAATCCTAGGTCTCCATGCACCAGATCAACAGGACTGTACTACATTATTATCATATTTTCAAACCCTTAGATAAGGACTCAATAAGGACTTTTTTTGATGCCAGTAGGCTTCTCAGCCCCAAATTGGGATAGCCCTGACTCAACTAGAACATATTCTAATCTTAACACAATTTACCATCCAAAGAGCAGTAAGACCATTAAGTTCAGAATCTAAACTTACCCAATAAATAATATACTGTTTTCTCACTGTGCTCAAGCTTCAGAATACAGTAGATGAGTTTTACAGTTAACAATATGTATATTTATATGAAGCACTCATTATTTGATTAAATGTTTAGTTTATACATGTCTGAAATTATGAACCCCTATTTCAGTCAACAAGTTAGTATATAATTAAAGACTGAGACTATAGCATTTGATATTGGCATGTAGTATGGTATTTGATACAGAAAGAAGAATACCCATTGATGTATTTGCATTATCTCTGTAGTTGTTTCAGGTTTTTGTCTTTTTGTTGCACATTGAATTCATCCTATAGTGGTCTATAGTACATCACTAAGCTAATAAAGTCAGTTGAGGTAGAATACTGCAGTTACAAGTCAGGAACTTCAATTATTCATGGTCAGTGAACTGCATTATTAATATCTTACAAATCCGGTTCAAGTACATTGGTGCTGCTTGCATGTATGTATGTATGTATATGTCCAAATCATGACTAAAGTATGCATCAGATTGCACCATTTAAAATGTAAAATTGTCAAAGCTCCCTACCGTGGAAGGGGGGACACCCCCCTTCCACACCATCCCCCCCCCCTCGGTTGCTCCGCTCCCTCGCAGTGTCTCACTCCAAACTATCACTCAAGGTTGGCAGCCCTGTTATATATAGTTTTAATTTCTCCCACAGCCATCCAGATGAAAAAAACCAAAAAACCTCTTGCATGACCTATTTTTTTCCCCAATGAGACATACATCAAGCCCACATGCCAACCTTTTAAACATTCTGCTAAAAATTCTGGTAACCACTATTTTCTGTTTCTGAACTAGGAACTAAAAAGAATTATTGGGAAATATTTTTCCAGGCAGAAACATGCCTGCTACTATCGCAGACAAAATGGAAAAGTTGGGAAATGTGCATTTTTAACCCTTTGTTATCAGGTTAGGGTCCTCGACCACTGCTGTGCCAACAGTTTTATCTATTTCCAAGGTGTATGTCATACATTTATGAACATGAAGAATGGGGAAAACAGCTATCAAGTTTGGAAGATAAGCTGTGTCACAAACTGGTAAATCCACACAGGGACTGGAACAAAGCCTTAAAAAGCCTGGTTGAGTCAAGTAAAGATGACACATACTCCTTAACTGATTTCTGGAGTATCGCTGTAGTTTACATAATAATGAATGAAGTGAGTATAAAGAGTTCCTTTTAATAAATATTTTGTTGTTTTCTAGAAATATGATGGATGTTGCAACTGTTTTAAGTAATTTAAGAAACAAACATGAAGATCTTCTCAAGAAACAATTGTACAATACTTTTCGCATAACCCATTTTTTCACTACGCTTGCCACAACTGTTTTAAGAAGGAAGGGAGGGAGGGAGGGAGGGAGGGAGGGAGGAACAAAGGAAGGAACGAAGGGAGGGAGGGTGGGAGGTAGCTAGGTAGCTAGGTGGCTAGGTAGGCAGGTAGGGAGAATAATGGACAATGACTTTCTTATGGAAGAAAACAAAATTATTATTATAAAAATAGAACACATGAGATTGTATTTAATACTGTGGAGTGGAAAACAGGGGTGGGATTCTACCAGTTCACACCTATTCAGGAGAACCGGTTGTCAATATTCTAAGCAGTTCGGAGAACCAGTTGTTAGAAGAAATTACTGGCCTAATCCTGTAAGGAAGACAAGAAGGAAACATTCTGGTGTTGCTTACAGAAACTGCCTCTCCAAACCCTTATTACATTCTTGGCAGGACTAGACTTCCTGTCTCTGGAACCTCTCTGGAGGTTTTCTCCCCCTCCTTTGCTGGTACTTTGCTTGTGTGGAGTGACCATTCAAAGTTACAATGGCACTGAAAAAAGTGACTTATGACCATTTTTCACATTTATGACTGTTGCAGCATCCCCACAGTCATGAGAGGCCAGGTGAGGAGATGCCTGCTTCAATGTGAGTGATATTGAGTTGACCACGCCCAGCCAATAACATGGCCACCAAGCCATGCCCACCAACTAAGCCACATCCAGAGAACTGGTTGTTAAAAAATTTGAATCCCACCCCAAAAGTCCCAACTCATCTCTTCCATTCCATTCCATTCCATGCCACTCCACTCCACGCCATGCCATGCCATGCCACACCACACCAAGCCACTCCATCCCACTCAAATTTCTCAGCTTCCCCCTCCCTTCCCCTCAAGCAGTATCAGTAGTGAGTATCCTTAAGCATATAAAATTTTCATTGGACTCTCAGGAAGAATCACTTGTCTGTGAAGTTAAATGAGATAAAAGAGATTTCCCCCCCTTTCTTATTTTAACATAGTAGCTTCAATTGAGTGGACTGATTAGTGTAACAATAGTGTTTGTAAAACTTAACTCTTCCCTACATGGACTCTTCCCTACTAAATTAAAATCCTTTCTTTAAAGTAGACTTTTGTATTAATAGGAAAACTAATGTTTCCTTCAGACTGTGCTTGTTTTTTGTGTGGAAGAGATTTTGCCATCAAATGTTCTAAGTTGCATATTGAAGTAATTTATCACATGATTTATAGTTCCAGGATTGATTCTTTCCTTTCTTAGTTTGTGTGTGTGTATGCATGTACACAAATGCTTATGTGCCTTCAATTCAATGTTGACTTCCAGTCACTGCTTGGACAAGCCCTGTTTTCTTGGAAAGATTTTGGAAGTGGTTTGCTCTTGCCTCCCAGGGCTGAGAGAAATTACCCAGCTGACTTTGTGTCTAAAGCAGGATTAGGACTCACAGTATCCCAGAACTCACATACACCAAACTGCTTATATTTTTTTTTAGAGATTGTATTAATTTTCTACAAACAAACAAGACAAACAAAACATTAAAACATCAACTCTCATATGTACATCCAGTGTGTCAGTTGGTTCATCAGTTTTGTGCATTCCTTTTGTAGTCTCAATTACAATTATGTTACATAAGAACTCATATTGTCATTCCGAACTTATATATCCTAATATCACTAAGAAAAAAGAAATTTTTGACTATACTTTTAATCATTCATGCTTTATGAGATAACAATACTTTAACCAGTTTATTCTGTAACAAATCATATAATCATACCAAATCAATCCTAAAAAACCCTTTATAAATATAATGTCAAATAACAAAGTAATAACAAAATAGCAAAATAAAGATATTCCTTACTGTCTAGCATTCTAAATATTCTATTATCGTATTTTATCATCTAGCCATTGATAAAAAAGATCCCAAATTTCATAAAATTGTTTATCCTCTTGCTCTCTAATTTCAAATGTCAATCTACTCATCTCAGCACATTCCAATATTTTCTTAATAATTTCCTCCTGTAATGGTATTTTCTCATTCTTCCAATTTTTAGCAAATACAATCCTAGCCGCTGTCAATACATTCACAATCAGGTATTTCAAATCTTTACTATATATATCAGGTAAAATTCCCAATAAGAAGATCTCTGGTTTCAAATCTATGTGTTTCTTTGTCATTTTTTCCAACCACATGCGAATTTTAGTCCAATATTTTCTAGCGTCCTCACAAGTCCACCACATATGGTAATACGAGCCGGGTATCTGATGACATTTCCAGCATTTTTCAGATTTGTTCTTAAACATTCTTGCTATTCTTGTCGGAGGAAAGTGCCACCTGTAAAACATCTTATACAAGTTTTCTTTATATGCTGTTGACATTGTCATTTTATAATTTTGAGACCACAATTTCTGCCATTTCTCTAGATCAATCCCATATCCAGAATTCTTCCCCCAAGCAATCATAGTTTCTTTGACTTGTTCTTCCTCTAATTTAATTCCCAGTAAATAACCATATAATTTTTTAATCACCTTCTCATCAGTACCCATCAAGATCTTATCTAAATCAGTCTGCTTATCATAGAATCCCTCCGTTTTAGAATCTTCATCATACCTTGAATGTATTTGCGCATATGAAAACCAATTCATCCTTATATCTTGTTCCTCTAAGTTTTGGATCGATTTAAGTTCACCCTTTTCATCCAATAGTTCCCCATATCTAACTGTTTGTTCCTTCTTATAAATTATAGGATAGGAAAATGCTTCACTAGTCGATAACCAAACTGAAATTTTCAAATAACATTGTCTTTTTATCTTCTCCCAGTTTAACCACAAAGACTCCCATATATAATGTCTTCTAAAATAACCCTGTGTTTTAGTTCCCTTATACCATTAAAAAGCATGCCAGCCTAACAGCAGATCATGCCCTTCTAATGTCAACAATCTATGCTCTCTTAATGTTATCCATTCTTTGACCCACATCAAACTTGCAGCTTGAAAATACAATTCCCAATTTGGCAGGCCAAAACCTCCTCTAATTCTAGCGTCTTGCAAAAGCTTTAGCTTTATTCTCGCTTTTTTACCTTGCCATATAAACTTCAGCATGATTTTATTTAAATCTTCAAAATAGTCTTTTCCAAGCCTAATTGGTATTGTTTGGAACAAAAATAAAATTCTGGGTAAAATATTCATCTTGATTTGTTACGTTTTGAGCATGGGCAAGAAAGAATGGAGACAAGCCTCTGAACGGTGAACTTCAGCTCTTTATTTACATCGTGACTTCTCGCTTTAACAGCAGTTGAACCCACCTTATATAGGCAAACCCTGTAACTTTTAACCAATAACGAGCTAGGAACACTAGCTCTTAGAACCAATAGGAACTCTCTGTTAAGGGCCAATCGGATTCCCCGGAATGGGCCAATCCGGTCCGGCTGCTTAACAGCCAATCAGATGTGCAGGGCCAGAACCCTGCATTTACTCCAAGCTCACACTTTATTAATCTTTATGCATACACAACACCCCTTCCCCTTGGCTTCTTATTTGCAAGGTGCAGTTACATAGTCCCTTAGGTAGGACGGTTGTCTTATTAGTCTCTTGGATTTCCGTTGTATCGGCTGGCTGCAATCACGCTGAGATAGATTGTTGTTTGGCAGTGGGGCTGTTTCTGGTTCAGAGTTCACTTCTACATCATTGCCCACATTCTCTGCAATTCCCTGAGGTGCAACTGTTTCTCCCTCCGGCTCCGCTTCCTGAGTTTCTATTAAACCGTCGTTTCCTTCGAACGGGTTTCCTAGGAATTCATCTTTTTCCGTACCTCCCCCCCCTCAGTTTGGTCATAGGGGAGTTGCGGACTGGCCGCTGGAAGCTGCGATCATAACTGATCAATATGCCGTTTCCAAAGTTTATCGTCAAGGCATTGTACAAGGTAGGATCTGGGGCCGGTTACATGTACTACTGTCGCTTCCACCCACAACGGGTTGCCCGATAGGTTTTTAGCATAAACCAGGTCTCCTACCTGGAACCTACCTACGACAGCGGCCGCTGGATCCTAATGCTTTCTCCGGTTCGTAAGCTGGGTGCAACCAGTAGAGGTGGGAGCGGAGCTTTCGTCCCATTAGCAGTTCAGTGGGAGTTTTGTTGGTGACGCTATGTGGGGTGATGTGTTGCAAGAAGAGGATTTGATTGACCTTGTCGTCAATGTTGTTGTAGTCTACCTTTTGCAAGGTTTTCTTCACAAATTGGACCATGCGTTCTGCTTTGCCATTGGTCGCAGGGTGCACAGGCGAGGTGAGCTCATGGAGGATGCCGCGATCAGCGAGGTACTGCTCGAACGCTAGTGCGGTAAATTGAGGGCCGTTATCAGATACCAGGACGTCTGGTAATCCGTGGGTTGCAAAGAGTCTGTTTAAGATTTTGATAACCACCTCGGAGGTCATAGTCGTCATGCGATGGATTTCGAGCCAATTCAAGTAGGCGTTGACGGTAAGCAGGAAGGTGTGGCCTTTGGCCCCGTGAAATCCAGGTGAATTCGGGACCAGGGTCCACGTGGTGTCTCCCATTCAGTAGGCATGGCTTTTGGTGGGGCGTTGCTGACTTCTTGGCATTTGGGACAAGCTTTAACCCACTGTTCAATTTGCTTGTCAATGCCTGGCCACTATGCGTAGCTGCACACAAGGGCTTTCATTCGCACGATGCCGGGGTGGCCATCATGCAAGGTACTCAGCAGCGCTTTCTGGAGTTGTTCTGGGATAACGACTCTTTCACCCCAGATGACACAGCCCTTCTGGAAGAAGAGCTCGGTTTGTTGAGTCTTGAATGGTGTGAAGTCATATGATAGCTGGTCCAATGGCCATCCACGTTCTACCCAGCCTAGGACTCGTGCTAGGGTGTGGTTGCGTTTGGTTTCTCTCGCGATATCTCGGGCAGTTAGTGGCGGCGAGTTGAGTGCCTCGATTTGTAACGTGGTTACCGTTGGTGCAGGATCGTCGAGAGTCTCTGGAAGTGGTGCTCGGCTCAATGCGTCGGTGTGGGGAATGGCTTTCCCTGGGCGGTATTGCAGCCGATAGTTATAAGCAGCTAAGAATTCTGACCATCAGGTCATCCTAGGGGATAATATATAGGGAGTCGGCTTATCCCCAGCTATTATCCCCAATAAAGGTTTGTGGTCAGTCACAATAGTAAAAACCCAGCCATACACGTATTCATGAAATCTTTTCACAGCTAAGACAATTGCGAGGGCTTCTTTATCAATTTGTCCATAGTTTCACTCAGTCTTTGAAAGAGTCTTTGAAAAATATGCAACAGGGGCTTCGTTCCCATTAGGCAATACATGGCTCAAAATGGCGCCCACCCCCGAAAGGCGATGCATCACAGGTTATAACTAATGGCAAAGTCTCGTTATACTGCATGAGTACAGAGTCAGAAGTGAGCAGTTTTTTAACGTTTCGGAACGCCTGTTTCTCACGGTAAGCCCATAGCCAATTTGCTTTTTTATCTAACAACCGGTGTAACGGTTCAGTGACAGTTGCTTTGTGCGGCAAAAATACATTATAAAAATTGATGAGGCCTAGGAATGCCTGGAGATCGGCCTTGTTTCGTGGCCTGGGAGCATTTTTGATCGCTTTTAATTTACTTTCGGAAGGGTGAATGCCCTGGCTATCAATCAGGTACCCTAAAAACTCAACATTGTCAGTACATAATTTACATTTGTTTTTTTTAACCTTAAGACCGGCCTCTTGGAATTTTTTTAGGACTAATTTTAACCAGTCCTGTAAGATATTTTTTGTAGGGGCTGCAATTAATACATTGTCAAAATAGGGGACCACACCCTTAATTCCTTGCAATAACCTTTCCATAAGGCTCTGAAAGATCCCCGGGGCTACACTAACTCCGAATTGCAGCCGGGTACATTTAAAGACACCTCAGTGCGTCACAATAGTTTGGGCCTGTGCCGTTTTTTCATCTACTGGTAATTGCTGATATGCCTGAGCTAAATCTAATTTAGCGAAAACTTTCCCGCCCCCCAGGGAATGGAGGAGGTGCTGCACCACCGGAACTGGATACGCGTTCTGCTGTAGGGTGTGGTTCAAAGTGGCCCGGTAGTCCCCACAAATTCGGATTGACCCGTCTGGCTTAATGGGTGTTACAATAGGGGTTTCCCAAGCGGCGTGATCGATGGGCTCTAACACCCCCTGAGCTATCAGTTTGTCGAGTTGTTCGTCGATTTTCGCTTTTAAGGCAAACGGAACTCGACGGGGCTTTAGGTGAATGGGTGCTACTTTTGGATCTAGGTTGAATGAAATCGGGGTCCCCTTGTACTCGCCTAAGCTGTCCGCGAAGACATAGACAACTGAACTCATAGACAAGGTCTTCCTCCCAGTCACAGCCACTGACTCGTTTACACCGGCCGCTTCAATGCCGAGTGGCGCGAACCATTGGAGGCCTAGTAGGCTAGGCCTATCTCTATCGATGACCGTTAGAGGTAAGTATGCTGTATGCTTCTTGAAGGAGACTTGGACTCGGCAGGACCCGAAAATGGGGATTTGATTTCCTTGGTAGTCCTTGAGGATGAGGCGTTGAAATTGGAGGTCTTGGCGTTGAATTGTGGGGATGAGTTGCTTGAGTGTCTTCCAAGACACCATCAAGAGGGACGATCCCGAGTCGACCTCCATGTGGCAAGGCTGGTTCTCGATGGCTACCATGACTCGGATTTTCTCAGTGTCCAAGGCTGAGGCATGACTGATAGTGATAGTATGGTGAGCCTCTTCTCTCTGCAAAGCTCGATTTTTGTAGGAGTGGTTTATTGGCTCTCGCCATACAGGACAGTTTCCTGTCGATTGGCGATAGTTAGCCCCTTTTGAGGCCTGGCTGGGACCTGGCAAGCTGCGGCAGACTCGTCCAATGTGGCCTCGTTTCCCCCACTCATGGCAGAGTGCGTCGCGGAATTTGCATTCGGATCTGGCATGGTTGGCTCCACAGCCAGCGCAAGGGTGTAAGGGCTTTGGGTGGTGGTCCCGGTCGGACCGCAGTCGATGGATCCCTTCTTCGTCGCTGTCTGACGATGAAGATAGGTTCTCATGCTGCGTTGTTGGAAGCTGCCTTCTGAAGTAGGTGAGATTTCACTGGTCGGTGGTTTTACCGGAGTGCGGTTTTGGCGTAGTTGTGTAGCCGACTTCCTGGTTGCTTCTGCTGCAATAGCATCGATGATGGCGTTGGCAAGGCTGATGTTGCCTTTTGCCATCAGCTTGCTTTGGAAGCCTCGTGCATCTAATCCCAGAACTATGTGATCTCTTAGTGCCTCTTCTAAATCGGTGCATCTGCAGAGGCCTCCCAAATTTCGAAGGTCTGCTATGAAGTCGGCCATGCTTTCTCCCTTTCGCTGGCTTCTCTGATAAAATTCGTGGCATCTCATGAGCGTAGGCACGGTCGGAGCATAGTGGTCCCGTAGGATAGGTTCGAGGTCATCCCAATCCATGGCCTTCACTTCTCGGGGTTTGGGTAGTGCTTTTGCCATCTTAAATACGGTTGGACCGCAATGCATTAGGAACACCGCCCGTTTCTTCCCGGCTGTGGCGTCCTTTAAGTTGTTCGTCTCTAGGAACATTTGGAAACGATCCATGCAAGACTCCCAGTCTTCCTGTGTTGGATCGAACGGAGCGGGTAGTACGATGCCGCCGGACATGGTTCCGTTGTTGGCGTCGTCTGTTACGTGCTCGGTGTTTTTCGAAGTTTCGTTGGTTCAGCTTTCTCCATATCCCATCCTCGTTGCCAGGGTTACGTTTTGAGCATGGGCGAGAAAGAATGGAGACAAGCCTCTGAACGGTGAACTTCAGCTCTTTATTTACATCGTGACTTCTCACTTTAACAGCAGTTGAAACCACCTTATATAGGCAAATCCTGTAACTTTTAACCAATAACGAACTAGGAACGCTAGCTCTTAGAACCAATAGGAACTCTCTGTTAAGGGCCAATCGGATTTCCCGGAACGGGCCAATCCGGTCCGGCTGCTTAACAGCCAATCAGATGTGCAGGGCCAGAACCCTGCACTTACTCCAAGCTCACACTTTATTAATCTTTATGCATACACAACATGATTGTTGAAATTCTCCCTATTAATGACAATTGCAAGTTTTCCCACTTCTTCAAATCTGTAGTTATCTGTTGTTTGAGTTTAATATAATTATTCTCTTTTAATGTGCTACATCTAGCTATCAAATATATCCCCAGATACTTAACCTTATTTGTAACTTGGATTTTCAAAAGATGTACCAGTTCTTCTTTCTGTCTCAACAGCATATTCTTTGTCAAAATCTTTGTTTTATCTTTATATATTTTCAAACCAGCCATCTCACCATATGTCTCTATCTTTTCCAATAACCTTGGAGCTGTTTCTAACGGGTCTTCCAGAATAAAAGCTAAATCATCAGCAAAAGCTTGTAGTTTAAATTCTTCCTTCTTAATTTTCATTCCTTTTATGCTTTTATCATCCCTAATATTCCTATTCAACACTTCCAAGGTCAACACAAATAGCAAAGGAGATAGGGGACACCCTTGTCTTGTGCCTTTTCTTATATTAATAAAATCTGTAAGTTCCCCCTCCATCATTACCTTTGCTGTCTGTTTATTATATATGGCTTCTATTGCTTGAGTACATTTTTTAGCAAAACCCATCTGTTCCAATAGTAATAATATAAATCTCCAGTTCACGTTGTCAAATGCCTTTTGAGCATCTAGAAATATCAAAGCCATTTGCTTTTCAGGATGAGCCTCATAGTATTCCAAAGTATCTAAAATTACTCTCATATTGTCTCTAATTTGTCTCTTTGGCAGAAATCCATTTTGATCTGGGTGAATAAAATTATTTAAATATTTTTTAAGTCTTTCTGCTAAAATTGAAGCAAAGATTTTATAGTCTGCATTCAATAAGGAAATAGGTCTATAATTCTTAATTTGCAGTGGGTCAGCCTCTTCTTTTGGAATAAGTGTGATATAAGCCTCTGACCATGTTTTGGTTATCATCTTCTTTAACATAACTTCATTCATGACTTCTAACAATGGGATGTTCAATAATTCTTGAAATGTTTTATAGAATTCTGCCGGAAGCCCATCTGGCCTTGGTGTTTTCCCATTGTTTTGTCTCTTAAATGCTTCATTTAATTCCATCATTGTTATATTGCTTTCTAGCATTTCTTCAGTCTCTTTAGGTATCTTCGGTAAATTAGCATTCTGTAAATATTGTTTGACTTTTTCCTCATCAATATTCTCTTGTTTATATAGTTGCCCATAAAAATCTCGAATAATTTCCTTTTTCTCCTTATTACCATAACAAACTTGGCCTTGATCTTCTATTATCTTCAATATTTTTCTTGATTCCTTCTCCTTTCTCAATTTATATGCTAGCCATCTACCTGGTTTATTTGCATCTTCAAAGTAATTCTGTTTAGAATTTCTGATTTTCTGTGCCAATTCTTCTTTCTCTATTAATTCCATTTTATATTTAATTAAATCCAGCTTCAATTTAATATCTTTTTTCTGTGGCATTTTCTGTAATTCTTTTTCAAGTCTTTTATACTCGTCTTCCAAGGCCTTAGAAGCTTGTCTTTTCCTAATATTCTTTTTCCTTGTATAATCTATTATCAGACCTCTAGCATATGCCTTCATTGTATCCCAAACATTCTGCATTGAAGTATCTTCTTTTTTATTTTCTCTGAAGAAAAAAGCCAATTCCTTCTCCATTCATTGTATAAAATCTTTCTCCTTTAAAATAGTATTATTTAATGTCCATCTCGATCTTTTTTTTTTGTCCCTTCCATTTAATTGTCATTGGGCTATGATCTGCCCAAGTACTTGTTTCAATATTTTTTTCTTGAATATTGGATATTATTTCTGTTGAAATCCAAATCATATCTAATCTGGACCATGATAAATGTCTATTTGAATAAAAAGTATATTGTTTAGCTTTAACATTTCTTTCTCTCCAAATATCTTTTAAAGTTAGTTCGTCTGTCATTTAAAAGAAAGATTTAGGGAGAGCCTTTCTATTTTGCCTTGTTGTTGTTGCTATGTAGTCCAATTTATTGTCTACAATTCCATTAAAGTCTCCCATCATAATTATATTAACATAGTCCAGTCCAATTATTTTCATGTGTAGCTTTTTATAAAACTCTTCTTGTTTATCATTCGGAGCATAAATTGCAATCAAGAGTATTTTTATATTATTGTCCATTATTTCCACCATTAATACTCTTCCGTCTTCAGATCAGTTTTGCTGGGATAGCCTCTTTAATGTATAGAATCACTCCTCTTTTCTTACATTGAGTCAAAGAAGTAAATATTTTCCCCAATTTTGGCTGTACTAACAATTGTTCATGTTGTTTTTTAATATGAACTTCTTGTAGACAAATTATATCAAATTTTAATTTCTCTAATTTATGAAAAGTTTTCCTTCTTTTAAAAGTTGAATTAAGTCCATTTACATTCATTGTAATCAGTTTTTTTTTCTTCCATGATTATGCTTTATATTTAGGTCTAACAGCTCTCGTGGATCTCACTTCACGCTGTTCTTTACTATCCACCTGTCCACCTACAGCTCCTTTCTCTTTTTCAGTCTCCAGTTGTTCCTCTTGAAACTTAATGAGACCTCTTTCTCTGCCTCCTCTCTTCTTCTTCCAAAAAATTCTGCATGGAAAAGTTCTGCTTTCTCAATTGAATCAATTCTATGTCTCTGCTCTTGCCATGTAAACATTAATCCTTCTGGAATCAGCCATCTATAATTCACTTCGTTTTCCAGTAGCATTTTGGTCAGAAATCGATATTCTCTTCTCATCTCTCTCACTCTTCTGGGTATTTGTTTTAAAACCACAATCTCTTTACCTTTGTATTTCAATGTTTTCTCTCTTACCACTTGTAATATTTGTGTTTTGATGGATTTTTTGGTAAATCTAATATGGACTTCCTTTGGTAATTTATTTCTCATCGCACACCTTGTATAAACTTGATATACCTCATCTACTCCATCCATCATCTTTTCCTCTGTAATTTCCAAAGCATCTGCCAAAATTTCTATCATTATCGCGGTCAAATTTTCTCCTTTTTCCTCTTCTATATTTTGAAATCTGAGATAAAATTCTGACCTTTCCATCTCCCACTTCAACATCCCACTTTTTTCTTGTTCAACCATTGTTAGTCTACTGTCAATATTTCCAATCTTCTCCTCTCTTTGTTTTCCTTCTTCCTCAATTTTTTGGAATCTCTCCTCATACTTCCCCATCATTTGTTTAATATTTTCCACTTTTTCATCAGTCTTCTCTGTTCTTTGTTCAATGTTCTCTATTCTTTGTTCAATGGTGTCTGATTTTTTCTTGAGATCTTGGATTCCTTGCATAATCATCTGTAAAGTTACTTTTTCTTTTTCTTTATCTTGCTTTAACATTGTCTGAATTAAATTTTGTCCTCCAGCTGGTGGGGAAGCAGAGGTAGAAGTAGAAATGCCAGATGGCATTGTTTTCCTGCTCATTTTAATGCTTCCAAAGCTTCAAATTCTTTTTAACTTTTAATCCAACTGGTGAAACAACCAATTATAATCCAAAATGGAAAAATCCAATAGTAAAAGGCCCAAAACCAAAGAAGAAAAAGGAAAAAAGGAAGAAGAAAGATCTTCAGGTTTTCTAGACCCTAATCCAATTAGGAAGTAGTCCACCATAAAAAAGGAAAAATAGAAAGGAAAAAAAAAACCCAAAAATAATAATATTGATTAAGAGCAAAAAAAAAAAAGAAGAGAAGAAATTCCTTCAGGTTCTTCACACCTTAATCCAGTTGAGAAGCCTCAATAATCAAAAAAGAAAAACAAAGTGGTCCAAAAATATGGATAGGAAGAGCAAAGAAGTCCCAATAAAAATAAGGAGAAAAAAAAGAAAAATAGAGAAAAAACTCTGAGGCTTTCCCTTTAAAATAAAAAACAAAAATAAGAATATTACCAAAATTGAAATTTACAAAAAGGCTGGTGAGTAGGGATATCACAAGTAAAATATATATGTATATATGTATGTATGTGTGTATATATATATATATATATATATATATATATATATATATATATATATATATATATATATATATACACATACATGAGCACACTGCACTTTATTTATTTATCCAAGGCTCTTATTATGACTCTCTTCTCCAGTAGCTTCAAAGCCAAGCCTCAAGTGTTGAAATATTGATAAGAGTCCAGGAAAACACCTTTAATAATATTTTGCTGTGCTCTCCCTCAATCTTATCACATTGAGAAGGAGTCTTCTTACAGTTCTCTCCAATTCAAATAAAGTATTTTCAAGCCTCTAGTTGGCAGTGTTGCAAAGTTTCTTAATGCTCTTCCCCCCCTCCAGCCAGAAAAAAGGAGTAATGTATACAAAAAAAAAAGAAAAAAAATAGCCAAAGGGAGCCTCTATCCTAAAGAAAATTAAAAAATCAAAAGGAGCATAAAATATATATATAGAAGAAAATTCAATCCGGTTACCTATAAAATCACACTAAAGTCACCAGAAAAAAAAAAAAGAAAAAAGAAAAAAGAAATCCAAGCCTCAATTTGACATCACTTTAAAAAACGCCGCTCAAACAGTTTTGGTCAAAAAAAAAAAAATCTCACAGATTTCTTCTTTGTTCAGGATGCCCTTTCAAACCTCAGCGAATTTACAACACAAAAAAAGTATCTCACCCAGCCGACAAACTTTCCAGCCACTTTCCTTCCAGAGCTGTCCCGACTTCAGCAGCTATGGGGGCTGCTTCTCCGCCGCCAGCAAAAGGGCTTCTCCTGGATCAAACCAGAGATTTTGCGATATCTCTGGGATCCTGGGACAGTGCTCTTCCCAATCCCCGTCTCTACGGGACGGTTTAGGTCCGTTGGGACCGACCAGGGGCGAAAATATCGGCTGCGATCTCAGGACCCCGAGATTGCAGCTGTATCGCCAAAACGAAGCTCCGCCTTCTCCACCAAACTGCTTATTAAGCCCATATTGTTTACATCTGATATGTAACTTGGCTTGGATTATTTACTTATGAGTTGCTTCCTCAACAGCTGGATGATCATCATCTGTCTGAAGAACAGAAGATTTGTAAGAATGGGATAGTGCCTTACCCAATCTATGCAGCAGTAGATGCAACCAAATTAGATGCTGCTGCAGATAAAATCCATTCAGGTAAAAACTAAGATCTATCTATGTTTATCACAACTTTCATTTTGAAATCAACACATGCTGGATTTTGTGTGTGTGTAAAAATTTATATATATGTGTGTGTGTGTGTGTCTGTGTGTCTGTGTCTATGTGTGTGTGTGTGTGTGTTAAGTTTTCGCGGGTACTTACATGCATGGCATTCAGCTTAGTTCGGGTATTTTCCCACGTCATAATAGTTGTACTTTTAAGGTTCTGGCAATTTTTCAGCAGAATCTCATATGCCATCATCAGGCTTCTGTATAGTGCTTATCTGTGAGTCAGACTTTTACAGTGGTTTCAGATTTAAATTTGGGGCAGCCTATTGCTGTGCCAGAATGGTTTTTGCTTCCTCCTGATTGGTTGGGAGTCTTGGTCTGTGTTTATTGGTCTTGCAGTTTGCTGTGTTCTGCTTGATTGGTGTTTCTGATATCTTCTGTCCTTTTTTTTTTGGCTCTTTTTGTATCTTGATGGGTATCTTGATTGGCTGGCAGCATTGTGTTACTTTATTGAAGGCCTTTAGTGCAACTTGGCTTCGGGTAAATGGATGGCTATCATTAGTTAGGAAGCTGGGTTTCATCTGGGTGCCTGGTTGGGGTGTGTTTGAGCTGGAGGTATTAGGGGGGATCTGTTTGTGCCCAGGTGTTTGCCTGGCTTGTGGTGTGGAGATTTTTTTGTTTGTGAGTGCAGGCTTCCAAATGATTGACAGCCTGGTGGAATCATCTCTTCTGTTCATGCTTTCTGGTCTTTTTCAATCTCTATGGCTTCTCTGATGATTCTGTGGCTAGGGTTTTCTATAGTGGCTAGGGTTTTGGTGCCATTGAAGTAAATGCTATGACCTGTGGCTTCCATATTGGACTAGTGAGGAAGTGTGTTCCAGCTTTTTGATTGCATTTTTGTGTTCATCCAGGCAGGTACTTATTCTTCGAAGAAGAAGGAGGAGTGTGTTTACCACCTTGAATTACTAATAAAGTAATAAAGATGAGGTGAAAATCAAATAAATAAATAAATGCTAGATAACATTTAATTTTGCTATGCTTGATGAGAAAGGTAAACATATGTATTCACTGCAAAAATATCTCAACAATTTAAAGGACCTAAATATTCTTGCTTGATTTTGGAAACTAATCAGAGTTAGGCATGTTTAATATTTAGATGTGAACCACATGGAAATTACTAGATTTTGTAAGCAGGCAAATCATTTCTGAAACCCTGCCAAAAAAACCTGTATGGGTGTAATTAATAGGCTTTAATTTTAACTTAAAGTTATACTTTTCCATTTTGTTCTGATCATAAAAGACTGTCACAACTGAAGATAAATAAATTTAAAGGCATATGCATTCATATATACTTATGTTATTCTTACTGTATTTGTAAGTATAGTTAGAGATGTTTCCCCATTTCCATTTAAGGAGGCAAGTAAGAGTTTTGCACATACATTTTATGATGTCCCATATACCTGGAAAATAATAACAATAATATGAATAATATGAAAACAATCCATTCATTCAAATGTTTTTCCATTTAAATGCTGATATCCCATATACATGATCACAATTTTCTAGGGAATCTCTGAGGAGAAATCTTGCTATGGTGGCTTCACAAAAAATTAGCCTGAAACTATGGTTAAAAATGTAAAATAACAATAGCAATATACTACTTTATAGTGCTTTACATCCCTCTCTAAGCAGTTTACGGAGTCAGCATATTGCCCCCAACAATTTGGGTCCTCATTTTACCCATCTCAGAAGGATGGAAGGCTGCATCAACCTTGAAAAATCAAAATTTTGTTAATACTTTCCATGTAAAAGAAAGGTGAAAGTATCAAAGTATCTATGGAAAATAATAGTACTGAATATTTAATTAAATGTATTACTTGTAAAAGGAAATTAAGTTAGTCTGATTCACTAGTTTTTAAGTCTGGCTTTTGACACATAATTCACATTAAACCAGTTTCTGTCTAGAAAAAGCTATTACACCCCATAACCTATTCATCCCATGAATTGGTCAACTCGATGGTTAAAGTTGAAGCTATTTATCATCCTAGAATATTAATGGTACCATATTTAAGATTTTGAGCATAGAATTCCCAACTTGACTTCTGAATAGTAATCTTCAATGTACTCATTTCCAGTTCATTTATGACTAATAGCAGAAGTTTGGAAACAGAGCAATAATTGTTTAATGAACAGTTTTTACCATTACAAGCATTACTTGTAATGTTAGTTCTGAAATTCTGGTAGTAACTTAACATTGAAGACGCTGTAACTTTCTTTGAAGTGAAGGCTACAGAAAAAGTAGTTCATTATTTTTGAGTTCAGCAGTGCCCCAAAAAGAAACGAAGGTAACCATACAATCTGTATATTTTAACTGATATCTGTATATTTTAACTTTCATAGCAGAAAACTGCAGATATGCATTAAAGGTTAAAGTTATGTTTTATGAATTTCTTTTAACAGCCGAATGTGGCAAGGTCATCAGAATGGCAGAGCTGTCAATAAACTTTTAAAAGAATAATTGGCATGTTTGAAATGGTGATATTCTGATCTTTATCTTCCTTTTTGTTAAACAAAGAAATTTATCTATTTATTAAAGTTCCATATATAGCTAAATAACCATGTGACTGTGCAAGGATTTAATTGAAAGTTTCGAGGCAAAGACAATTCAATCATCTCATTCAGCTAGATTATTTAATATGTTGGGTGGGTGACTATAGATTGATTGGAGAGAAAAAAAGCATTTTGTACATCAAAGGGAAAATTCAAATCAAATCAGTTTGTTAAATAAACTAAAAAGAGAATAGAATTATATCTTTCCTGATCCATCCTATTAATTTTAGCTCTCTTTAAAAGTCTCTTTTCCAGACTTTCCAAGCAGATGTAGTCTTTCACACAATTTCTGTCCATTCAGAAATATTTATGAAAGTCTTTTCAGGACTTAAGGTGAACAGCTTACATCTATTGTCTAAAGTAGATATGGATTTAGGGAGTTCCAAGTTACTTCCCCCCCAATTTAAAACAAAGAATGAAAAAAATTAAGGAAACTTACTCAAATAACAACAATGATGACATTAATGTATATATGATACCTACTTGTTTTAAGTTCTTTGTGATTGATGATTACTTTTTTTTCAGCTGTGCAAATACACAAATAATTTAAAAGAAAGTTAGATGAAAAGTTAATATGTAGTAAAATGATTTTGCAAGAAAACAATTGTATCATGTTCTTGTACAAAGAACATATTCTAAGTCTGTATATCCTGGGCCACCCATAAAAACTAGCTGATTGACTTTGACCCAGTCTCTCTCTCTCTCAGACTAATTTTGTGGCATTGTTGTTGTGAGAAATATAGAAAACAGTATTACATATGTCTATCATTTTTTAATTATTTATAAAGGGGAGAAAATATTATTGCAATAATAAGAACAATAAGAACAATTTAAGCACCATCAAACAAAAGGGGAGGAACTGGTCTATAGGAGAGTTTTAAAATATATACATTGTGAATCATATTTACCTGTAAATTCTAACTCTAAGGTCTCCACCAGTTTCAAAAAGTGTTTTCCATTTTCAGCTAGGTCTAAAGAATAATCCATTTCCTTCAGGGTACAACAAAAGTTGTAGGTATCACTGGGTCCATTGTCTTTTTAATATAATTGGAGATGGAAAGAATTGATTAAAACATTAAACTTAAGATGCCATAAGAACCTCTGCTATTCATATTTCTGAAATTGCATATTATTCTTCGAAGAATAAGTACCCACCTGGATGAACACAAAAAATGCAGTCAAAAAGCTGGAACACACTTCCTCACAAGTCCAACACATGGAAACCACAGGTCATAGCATCAACTTCAATGGCACCAAAACCCTAGCCACTATAGAAAACCCTAGCCACAGAATCACAGAGAAGCCATAGAGATTGGAAAAAGACCAGAAAGCATGAACAGAAGAGATGATTCCACCAGGCTGTCAATCATTTGGAAGCCTGCACTCACAAACAAAAAAATCTCCACACCACAAGCCAGGCAAACATCTGGGCACAAACAGATTCCCTCTAATACCTCCAGCTCAAACACACCCCAACCAGGCACCCAGATGAAACCCAGCTTCCTAACTAATAATAGCCGTCCATTTACCCGAAGCCAAGCTGCACTAAAGGCCTTCAATAAAGTAACACAATGCTGCCAGCCAATCAAGATACAAAAAGAGCCAAAAAAAAAAGGACAGAAGATATCAGAAACACCAATCAAGCAGAACACAACAAACTCCAAGACCAATAAACACAGACCAAGACTCCCAACCAATCAGGAGGAAGCAAAAACCATTCTGGCACAGCAATAGGCTGCCCCAAATTTAAATCTGAAACCACTGTAAAAGTCCGACTCACAGATGAACACCATACAGAAGCCTGATGATGGCAGATGAGATTCTGCTGAAACGTAGCTACAACTTTAAAAGCACAACTATTATGACGTGGGAAAATACCCGAACTAAGCTGAATGCCATATGTGTGTGTGTGTGTGTGTGTGTGTGTGTGTGTAGTTGTTAAATAAGCCATGTCCAATTTAATGAACTTGTTGCCATAGTTGTTAAGTGAATCACTGCAGTTGTAAAGGGAATCATGCTGTTATTAAGCAAACCCAGCTTCCACTGTTATATTTTTTTGTCAGAAGCTGGCTGAGAAGCTCACAAGGAATGATGACATAAGATACTACAACTATTGTAAATACATGCTCATTGCCAAGTGCCCAAGTTTTGATAATGTAATCATAGGGATGCACTGATGGTCATAAGCCTGAAGGTTGATTGTAATTGGCTGCTAAATAAATTTTTGGAAAAGGAAGATAATCTTTAAGAAGTGACACTAAACTTCATACAATAACAGGGGATGAAAAGAGATACTCTGCTTTGTAACAGTAGTTCTTACATCTTCAAATTGTAATTTTTCAATCTCTTTAAAGATATCTGGTTTGAATTTACACCACATGAGGCTGGATTCTTTAACCCTGGAGAATTTGTGAATGTGACTTTCCTTGGAAGCAAGTTTGAGAATGGTGAACTGAAAGAAAAGAAGAATGAAATGAAAATGACTTATCTGAGAGGTAGCATTGCTTTTGATAGAGATATACTGATGTAGAATATGCAGACTGGGAGGGGACTTTCATTACATAGAATCTTCACTCTAATTGGAATTTGGACA
This sequence comes from Hydrophis major, assembly GCA_033807585.1. Taxonomy (NCBI): domain Eukaryota; kingdom Metazoa; phylum Chordata; class Lepidosauria; order Squamata; family Elapidae; genus Hydrophis; species Hydrophis major. The sequence goes on along the minus strand of CM066343.1, from coordinate 35,080,811 downwards.
GACTACTATATATAAATTGTGCAAGGTTACTGATATGTTTGCAGCTATGTTAGGATCTTTGGGAAGTAGATGGAGATTGAAACACCAAAGTAAAATGTGAATAAATATAATGGTTCGTACAAGAAAAAATATACTATTGTGCAGTAGTATTGGAATAAATCTGCAATTTAATATGCACATCTCTGAGAATAAATTAGGGAGATTATGGACTCATAGATATTTATTTTGCAGTACATATTTCTAGACTTGTACTAAAACTCCTAAATCTTATTATAAAATTAAGGGATGGGGAATGACAGCATTAAGGGATTATATAAGGTTACCAATTTCATGATTCTCTTTCTTCATTGTTCTCTTTCAAGTTCCTTCCATCTCCTATTTTAACATTCTGTAATAAGTTAGGGTTAGGGTAAGTGCACAGGTGAATTATAAAACCAAATATTTTAAGGTGCAATGTGTGTGACTGTAGTAGGTATGGCTGTCCCTATAGGATAGCTAGGTGGTGATCACAATCATCTGCTCTAAACTATTAAATTCTTCACACACTGGATCCAAAGTAGTGATGTGGTAGTACCATACTTGCTGCCGTCACCTACAATCAAAGGGTTCTCCCCTCCCTAACCTCTACTCTTTGTGATAGACGGAGGTCTCATATCCTGCTGATATTGTTGGATAATAATATATTTGTAGACAGCAGAATAGAATATAAATGAGAAAATCACAAAATGCAAAGATCTGCAAATAGAAGTAGAATGATTGTGGAAAAAGAGAGTAAATGGCACGTGGGTACAATCCCAAAACATCTGGAGCACTATTTAAATCATTTAAACACTGTCAGCATTGACAAAATCTTCATCAGTCAATTGCAAAAGGCAGCTTTACTTGGAAAGTTATGAGACAGTGCTCATTAAATACCAAAAATTGTCTATCCCATAGTTAGGATTAGGGAGGAACTTGAAAGGTGGATAAATATGCATGCAGTCTAAACATTCAAATGACTGTATGATGAATTATAATGAAATAAATTATTGTTGCTGCATCATTTTCTAGATGTATAATATTGAGACATGTGGTGACTAAAGGTGTCAACTCTTACACACACACACAAACACACAAACATTCATTTATCTCTAATACTTTACATTTATAGCTATGATTTATTTCATTTTATAGAATACAGTACTATGCAATTTATAAACTATTGTTTATAACTTTTTTAGATTAAGAAATCCAAACACCACAAAAACATTTATCTGTTATGATTTTTATCTTGTATAAAGCACAAGCAGTGATTTTTAAACAGAAAAATGATATTGTGATATCAAAAAAAGGAGCTATCCTTATAAGCAAATTTATATTTCCATGTAGAATCACTAATTTTTTATAGAGATATAAAACATGTTGTACTTGAAAATAAGCCAAAAGAAATGGAATTCAATGCATCTTCTATTTATAAGAGTCATGCCTACACCAGTTTTGAATGAGATGAGAGAATGTATATTTTGAGTCTGAAAATCCACCTATCATACTTCTGAATGCAGGCTCAGATCAGTTGCTCCCAGAATGCTTTAGGGTAAGAAAACATTTGACTTGAGGTGATGGGAAAGATTAAAATAACAAATAACTCAGATGAGACATACAAATGTATATCTCACTTGAGACCTCTCCAAATTATGACCAAATTGTTATTTTCAATATGACCAAGAAGCAAAATTATTAAATATGTAATTAGATAATAATTATATTCACTATATTTATTGATGGTAAAGTTTAATTTTAACTAGAACAGAATTGTATTTATTTGTGATCCAGTTACTATGTCTTACTTTTGGGAGGGAATGACCCACACATTGATCCAGAAAATGTAATGTAGCCTTTCATTTAAGCATGATATCTGACATAACATATGCTTGCATATTTTGCTAAGTTTCTAGAAAACTATTTCTTTTCTTTCAGGATTATGGGGAAGTGCCATTGCAAATTTCAAAGAAGACATGACAGTTTTAATAGGTATTGTATATTTCATATTGGATGTAAAAAAAAGTTATCAGAAATTGGAATGTGGCCCAATTGAGCAAAGGATTCCAGAAGAGCTAGATAAAAAAAGATATTTTTCTTTTTTAAAAAACTTTTCTTCCTTAAAAGATATGTGCACTGTTGGGACAATGTCAGTCTACAGATTTTGCCAAATGCAAAGTGAAGGGAAATTACTTTCCGATGAATAAATTAATTTCAGACATACAGTATGTACTCTTATGCCCTCTTACATGTGTTGGAAGAAATGTCCATCTGGGTTCAGTTCCAAGTGAGAAGAAAGACACTGAAAACATGGAGGCTGCTTGGAAGGTTTAATGATGAAGTAGAACCACCAAGCATGTGTGATTCTGGGTAGATGACTACCACATGTAGTGGAGAGTGAGATATATTTATATCTTCTCTTGGACCTTGCAAGAAATATATCCTATTGGTTGTCAGACTCAAAGGGGGCTATGTGGGGGTCCAGATAAACTTGTAGGATGTCTGTGTCCCAGACTTGGTTGAATCTTGCTGGGTAATGATGTAATGAAGAGGATTGTGTTCTGAAAGGGTGTTGTGCAATTCCTATTTTGGATCTTGAGTGAGGGCTAATCCTATCACCCTGGAGCTGAAGGTCTTTTGTCTCGTAGATAGGATGGCTCAGTCTTTCTGTAGCTATTAACAAGTGTGTGGGTGTGGGTGTTTTCCAAGAACATGTTTCTCCTTTTCTCATCCAGGGAGGTATAATATTCTGTGTTTTAAATATTTCCTAGAATATTTCATTCTTCTAGGAGAGGGGTGGGTGCTAACTTTCTATCTATGGAAATTTTGTAAGGTCAGATTGCTTTCCCAGATAAATATTGTCTAGAAAATGCTGAGATATCTATAAAAGCATAGCTGTTTATTTTTATTTTATTTAATGTTAGACATATCCTTTAGCATTGAGGTTTATAGAAATAATTGTGTTATAGGACTGGTCTAGGATTGTAGGATACATTAAGTTTGCTTTTCCTTTTATACCATACTGCTGTCTATTTTACTGCAGTTTTAAAGCTGTGTTGTTGCTGTTTGTTTTTTAAGTAAGGGAACAGATGCATATTTGTGAGCTCCTTTGAGTTTTGAGTTTTGATCGATAATTAAGTTAAGTTAGATTAAAAATTTTTAAAACTGGCCATATAATAGATTGAAAAAAAAATATTAAAACTGCCAAGAAAATAAAGGTAATCCAGAAACATATACTTACATACACATTAATTAAAACATTAAAACTATCAAATAAATCAGTCCTGGATGACTTGACAAGTCATTAAATAAGAAATTTTCAAGTCTTTAATTTGGAGATAATAATTTTTAGGTGTTTATATGACCAGATAAACTTAAAATGATGTTAAATAATTGAAAGGTTTCTATAGACAAAGTTATTATTTGAAGTATGACATGTTTTAAAATAAATTGTGAACCTATTTATAAACAAACTGACTCTATTATATTTCTAGATATCCTTAAGAAGTTGATTTGTCATTATGTAGCATCAGGTAAGTTTCCCCAGCTTGTTTGAAGTACACCACATCAGATCTCTCCAAAAGAAAACCACTCTTTTTATCAAACCTAAATCCCTGTATTTGCACTGTGCTTTTTGGTCTAAAGGGCCAAAAATAGAAATGTGGGAAAGCAGCCATGGCCAAAATTAGGAAACTATAAGGTTACCAGAAAAGATTGATAAAGACAATAGAAGACAAACAGATACAGTGATTTTTTTTTCAGTATGTGTTCTCCAAACTCTACTTTTTGTCATCACCTGAAGATGCTAGAAAAGGGATATTTTGCACATGCACAAAACTCTCATCCAGCTAATCAAACACCAGAGAATATTCCAAAATGATGTCAATGTCTTTACAGGAAATGTTCTGTCTCATTACCTTACAGCAGGGGTCTTCAAACTTGACAACTGACAACTTGACAACTTGTGGATTTCAACTTCCAGAATTTCTCCTCCAATCTTATTAGCTCAGGAATTCTGGGAGTTGAAGTCCACAAGTCTTAAACTTGCCAAATTTGAAGACCCTTGCCTTAAAGGTAAAAACATATTGTTACACTTTAAGCACCTTGTCAAGGAAGCATACAGCTGTTAGGCATAGGATGGCTATTCAGGTAGTCTTTAATTCACTAATGACATTCCAAATTGTTCTTTCCAGCAAGAGGTAAAGCTTTTCCTTTTGCTTCAAGTGATACCCAGTCTACATTTACAATCTACTGCCTTTCATTCTGAAATATAATATGACCTTTCAATTACTCAAAAATAAACAGGGGACAACTTGTTAAGAAAGTAATGTGTGATTGTCTGAACTGTAGCTTGAAATCTGGGTGGAATTGGGCAAGTCTTTTTTATGCTGTATCTTAAGAAATGGGCACTCACTTTGTAGGTATAAAAATAATTCAACAATGTCATTCTATTTTTGAAGAATACAGATGTTCCTGTGACTACTGTAAAGTTGCTTTAGAGACAACACAATTGTTTGAGCATATTATGGAAACCCAAATATGTATTGTGGAAAATAAAACACATGTAGATGTTAAGAAGTATATCACAAACATTACAGAAATCCTAAAAAGTAAGTTTCCTAGAAAGTAAGTTGATCTTAAAGAATAGTAGGCTTCAGCTTTTTTCTGTTTCTCAGAAATTCATCATGATTTTAGTAGAGGCTTCTACTTCTGATGTTTGACTTGAAGACAAATTCCTGCCAGCAAGAAAACAGTAGTGAATTCTCTTATAGAATTAGATGTGTGTATTTAGTTTAAAAAGTGAAGGGGTTTCTTGTCCATTTCATTTAGCTTTAGATTGAATTTTGAATCAAAATACTTGTTAGATTTTCAAAATTTGTGTCTTCACTAAAAAAAAAAGATAATTGGCAATTAAAGTATATGTGTGCATGTCTACAATCCTACCTATTCCATTTCTCTTTTGAAATAGGCAGCATTATGCAAAGTGCAAAGTTTTGTTTTTCTATATAGTAATAGAAAAAAATAGTAAGCCAAAAAATTGAATCCATGTGATAACAAGAAAAGGAAATATGGTTCAGACTAACAGACTAATGTCAATACTATTCATTATACATTTTCAGATCTTTGAATTCTTGCAAAGTATCATTACGTTCATCATGTTTGTGGATTGATTCATTAATTGAAATAATTCAAGTACTTCCTGGGTGGGGGAGATCCCAAAAAGACAAGACTGCATAATCTTATTTAAAAACTGATATTTTGGTCCCCAATGGAATCAAACACTTTGGACATCCATCACAGATACCTTTGAGCCTTCCATAGTTGGTTGCCATCTTTATACAGTATTATTGGATTTATGAGTCTCAAAATCCTCCAGCTAATAATCTGCTAACTTTATTCTTCATGCATCTATTTTAGTTCTAGTCTGTTTATAAACTAAGATTTCATTAATTCAATTTGGAAGAACTTTTGGAAGTATAATCTGGTATGCAATTTCAGAAATATGAATAGCAGAGGTTCCAAAGATTTGAACTTATGGCATCTTAAGTTTAATGTTTTAATCAATTCTTTCCATCTCCAATTATATTAAAAAGACAATGGACCCAGTGATACCTACAACTTTTGTTGTACCCTGAAGGAAATGGATTATTCTTTAGACCTAGCTGAAAATGGAAAACACTTTTTGAAACTGGTGGAGACCTTAGAGTTAGAATTTACAGGTAAATATGATTCACAATGTATATATTTTAAAACTCTCCTATAGACCAGTTCCTCCCCTTTTGTTTGATGGTGCTTAAATTGTTCTTATTGTTCTTATTATTGCAATAATATTTTCTCCCCTTTATAAATAATTAAAAAATGATGGACATATGTAATACTGTTTTCTATATTTCTCACAACAACAATGCCACAAAATTAGTCTGAGAGAGAGAGAGACTGGGTCAAAGTCAATCAGCTAGTTTTTATGGGTGGCCCAGGATATACAGACTTAGAATATGTTCTTTGTACAAGAACATGATACAATTGTTTTCTTGCAAAATCATTTTACTACATATTAACTTTTCATCTAACTTTCTTTTAAATTATTTGTGTATTTGCACAGCTGAAAAAAAAGTAATCATCAATCACAAAGAACTTAAAACAAGTAGGTATCATATATACATTAATGTCATCATTGTTGTTATTTGAGTAAGTTTCCTTAATTTTTTTCATTCTTTGTTTTAAATTGGGGGGGAAGTAACTTGGAACTCCCTAAATCCATATCTACTTTAGACAATAGATGTAAGCTGTTCACCTTAAGTCCTGAAAAGACTTTCATAAATATTTCTGAATGGACAGAAATTGTGTGAAAGACTACATCTGCTTGGAAAGTCTGGAAAAGAGACTTTTAAAGAGAGCTAAAATTAATAGGATGGATCAGGAAAGATATAATTCTATTCTCTTTTTAGTTTATTTAACCAAACTGATTTGATTTGAATTTTCTCTTTGATGTACAAGATGTTTTTTTCTCTCCAATCAATCTATAGTCATCCACCCAACATATTAAATAATCTAGCTGAATGAGATGATTGAATTGTCTTTGCCTCGAAACTTTCAATTAAATCCTTGCACAGTCACATGGTTATTTAGCTATATATGGAACTTTAATAAATAGATAAATTTCTTTGTTTAACAAAAAGGAAGATAAAGATCAGAATATCACCATTTCAAACATGCCAATTATTCTTTTAAAAGTTTATTGACAGCTCTGCCATTCTGATGACCTTGCCACATTCGGCTGTTAAAAGAAATTCATAAAACATAACTTTAACCTTTAATGCATATCTGCAGTTTTCTGCTATGAAAGTTAAAATATACAGATATCAGTTAAAATATACAGATTGTATGGTTACCTTTGTTTCTTTTTGGGGCACTGCTGAACTCAAAAATAATGAACTACTTTTTCTGTAGCCTTCACTTCAAAGAAAGTTACAGCGTCTTCAATGTTAAGTTACTACCAGAATTTCAGAACTAACATTACAAGTAATGCTTGTAATGGTAAAAACTGTTCATTAAACAATTATTGCTCTGTTTCCAAACTTCTGCTATTAGTCATAAATGAACTGGAAATGAGTACATTGAAGATTACTATTCAGAAGTCAAGTTGGGAATTCTTTGCTCAAAATCTTAAATATGGTACCATTAATATTCTAGGATGATAAATAGCTTCAACTTTAACCATCGAGTTGACCAATTCATGGGATGAATAGGTTATGGGGTGTAATAGCTTTTTCTAGACAGAAACTGGTTTAATGTGAATTATGTGTCAAAAGCCAGACTTAAAAACTAGTGAATCAGACCAGGACAACTAACTTAATTTCCTTTTACAAGTAATACATTTAATTAAATATTCAGTACTATTATTTTCCATAGATACTTTGATACTTTCACCTTTCTTTTACATGGAAAGTATTAACAAAATTTTGATTTTTCAAGGTTGATGCAGCCTTCCATCCTTCTGAGATGGGTAAAATGAGGACCCAAATTGTTGGGGGCAATATGCTGACTCTGTAAACTGCTTAGAGAGGGATGTAAAGCACTATAAAGTAGTATATTGCTATTGTTATTTTACATTTTTAACCATAGTTTCAGGCTAATTTTTTGTGAAGCCACCATAGCAAGATTTCTCCTCACAGATTCCCTAGAAAATTGTGATCGTGTATATGGGATATCAGCATTTAAATGGAAAAACATTTGAATGAATGGATTGTTTTCATATTATTCATATTATTGTTATTATTTTCCAGGTATATGGGACATCATAAAATGTATGTACAAAACTCTTACTTGCCTCCTTAAATGGAAATGGGGAAACATCTCTAACTATACTTACAAATACAGTAAGAATAACATAAGTATATATGAATGCATATGCCTTTAAATTTATTTATCTTCAGTTGTGACAGTCTTTTATGATCAGAACAAAATGGAAAAGTATAACTTTAAGTTAAAATTAAAGCCTATTAATTACACCCATACAGATTTTTTTGGCAGGGTTTCAGAAATGATTTGCCTGCCTACAAAATCTAATAATTTCCATGTGGTTCACATCTAAATATTAAACATGCCTAAGTCTGATTAGTTTCCAAAATCAAGCAAGAATACTTAGGTCCTTTAAATTGTTGAGATATTTTTGCAGTGAATACATATGTTTACCTTTCTCATCAAGCATAGCAAAATTAAATGTTATCTAGCATATTTATTTATTTATTTGATTTTCACCTCATCTTTATTACTTTATTAGTAATTCAAGGTGGTAAACACACTCCTCCTTCCCCACCCCACTAAACAAATCTATATAGTTGTTTGTGCTCAGAGAAAGTGACTAGCCCAGAGTCATTCAGCCAGTTTTTATGCCTAAGATGGGACCAGAACTCAGTTTCTTGATTTCTAGGCTGGTATTTTAACAACAACACTAAACTACTGGCAGCATAATATTTGAACAACATGTTTAAAATCCCAACTAATAGTTCCCTGACACTTAAAGTGTAGGCCAGTTAAAATAAACAATTTTAACAAAATGGCTACTGGATAACTGTGTTCTACTGCAATGAGCAAAAATGTGCTTTAAAAATCAGTTTTTAAGGAGTAGCAGTGAGGCAAATCTACATTTATGTGCTTCCTAATCATTGAATTAGATAGGTTATCTGGAATTATCTTGAAGAGCTCATTTTATGACCTTAAAACCAGATAAAGTTCATTGTAGACATTTGGTAGGATTTGGTACAATATACAGTATTTTGGAGTGATTGTACATGTAAGGACAACATTGGGGTAATATTACGATAACTTCTCAATTATTTTGAATCATTTTGTTTTCTACCCAAGAGAGGAAAGGATAATGCTTATCAGAGCTAAGAATTTTAGATAGATGGGAGTGCAAGCCATTTCCACAATTCCAGATTAGGTTTGTATCATGTATCTGAATCATTCAACGTGATTTCTAGATAAGTGATAAAGAAAATATTTTGTTCTCTCCCCCTTAGTTGACCTGAAGGACAAAATCTTGACTGATAAGACAGATATTCAGTTGGCAGATGCTGGCATAGTCATAAATTCTGCTTACCCCCTTATCTTGCGTCCAGAAAGAAAAGTGGAACTCATTTTGTCTTTTGATTTTAGTGACGGAGATCCTTTCGAAGTAGGTTTTTCATGTTGGCATTTTTTTTATTCTTTTTATAATAAATATACGTACTTTGAGATACTAACAATATTCTTCAAGCTAAAATTTAATGGTGCATTTTAAGAGTTAGTCATAGTAACTGTCACATTGCAGGCAATTCAGTTTCATAAATTGCTTTCTTGTAACAGTCCAGTTCTTCTTGGTAGAAAAATATACAACCAATCTTCTTTGAATGATCATCCCAACTTGTGATCAGTACTTTTATACATGAATCATGCCTGTGTTATTGAGTTATAAGACATATCTGCTCTCTCTTGCTAATTAAAAGCAGGGCACATATTTGCTTTCAAGAGCTATTTCAGATCAGCAGCAGATCACTTGCATGATCAATGAAATGAATCACCCTCTCAAAGTTCTGCATATCCTAATCAGTTAAGGTCTCCTTTTTACACAAATGTATCTAATGTATGAATACCATTCCTATTGGTAAAATCTTCTTTGCCATATCCAGATCCACATTTTTCAAAATGTCGTGATGCAACTGAGAGCTGAAAAATACATTCAACATGGCTGTGTTAAGTAATAGAAAACATAGAAATGCAACAAATCACATAAAAAATTGCAAAAAATAGATTAAAGGCCTTTCCAAAATAAACATGAAAAGCTAGCTGCATTTAGTCTTTTATAGCAAAAACAAAATATCTCATGACTCCTGAATATCTGAGCAATTTATTTTGTCCTAAACTTTTGAGGATCATAGTATAGTTCATCAGGTATATAGAATAAAAAGCACTAAGAAAATATATACACATATATTGCTGTTATTGGAATAAAAGAAAACTGGAAGATACATTACTTATAGGATCCTATAATGGCATATTGTTGCAGTGATAAATTGCTCAAAGCAATGAAAGTAGGTGAGAAATTTGTACATATTTTAATACAGTGTAGCTCAACTGTTTAACAATTAAATGTTAATTGAATTAAAAGAGCCGTGGTGGCACAGTAGTCAAAATACAGTGTTGTAAACTATTTTTTCTGACTGCCATCTGCCAGTGACTGCTTCACTGGCTCAAGGTTGACTCAACCTTTCAAGGTTCATAAAATGAGGACCCAGATTGTTGGGGCAAGATGCTGGCTCTGTAAATTGCTTAGATACCTCTTTAAAGCACTGTGAAATGGTATATAGGTCTAAGTGCTATTGCTAAATTAGTCTTATTCCCAAACTGAGGTCAGTGAAAAAAGTGACATGCTGCTGTTTGAGTTGTGCAATTTCTGATATCAGATATTTGGGAGAGATAATAAAGACTGGTCAGTCTAGCTATTATATGTATTTACTTGGACTGCAATGGAAGATTTTATTATGATTGAACTATTACAAGTAAATACATGATGCTGCTTGTGAAGACAATTTACAATAAGCAGCTGGTGTGGAAACTAGTAGATGTTAGCTAGCAAAACCCATTATTGTACAATCACATCTCTTTTAAGGCCACTATAATTGATTTCAATAAACTTTTGGCTGCAATTGAAAATGCTAGCCATTATCATAAAGCCTTATTTGGTGAAATATATCATGAACATCTCACAATGCAGGATTCTGTTTGCTCATTTTTGGACATTGACAGAAGGCCTACTTTACTCTTCTCCTAGAAGGTTCAGGGGACATGGCCAAGCTGTCAGGTTTTCTCAATAATAATGTCTGGAATATACTGTCCCCAGAAGTGTAGTTGGCTGCAAATCTCATACCATCAAGGCCCTGAAGACATTTATTCCAATAAGACTTAAGATTGATTTATAGTGTGGTTTGGGACATCCAATGCATTACCACTTTATTCTAATATGTTTAGGAGTATTTAATTAAATTTTATGTTTTAAATATATTTTGTTTTATTTTTGTTGTGTACAGTCCAGAATTCTAAATTTGGGCTGGTATACAAAAATTGTGAAACAAACCAACATGTGTTTTTATGGATTAACCAATACAAATTAACCAAGATCAATATTTCTTATTAGGATGCAGCACTTCATAATAGTTCATTTTGCATAATATATTAAACTACAATGTGATTATTGAGTGTGCCATGAAAGCCCAACCAGGATGATTAATATATTATTTGTTATTATTTTAGCTCAGGTATTTTAACTTACTACTACTGATACATGGCATAATTATTATTTGCTGCATAGATACAACACCTCTCAGTGTAGACACCTCATCTGTAGTATAGAATCCTGCAGTTTGAAATTATTTTATTAAGTATCACTTTTCCATATTCTCTTACTACAGACTCTCAAGAAAACAAGTCAATACTGCAAAGAAAACAAGCTTCCATTTCCTGAAATTGATGCCCAAAATTTAGACAAGGATAAAGACAACCCTGAAAACTGTTACATCTTCAAAGGCAATGGTTGTCCAACTGTCATGCACTTTCCACTTTTCAACAGAGTGAATTGTGGAGGTACATCACATGTTCTTGATAAACACTTCAAAATGAATGTGTCAATCTTCCCTAGGCAAAATAATAAGTGTACTTTGTAACTATTTATTTCCTACATTCTGGGATAACTTTGACCTGACAGTCAGTTTCTGAGCAAGAAGATTAAAATTAATATCTTTTTATGTTTTTTTGCAACACTGAACTTAGTGAAGAAGCTTTCCTCTAATTTCTGTGCTTCATAAGATAATTGATGATGGATAATTTCCCATTCAGATAAATTCCCCAAACTGGATTGACAGGTTGGATTGAATTATGGATATAGCTTTAATTTCCCTGTTCCGTGATTAAAATGTTGCTATTTTATATAATTATTATTACATTATTTTTCTATGGCAATCTTTCCAAAGATTGTTTTCTAATGCTTACAAAATACCTTTTTCTAAGTCCTTAAAAATGACCTCATTGTGTCAAAGGATTCTTACCTCCTTTTATATTTTATTCAATTTATGTTGAAGAGTACTAAACAAAATACAGGTATACATTTACTTCTAAACTGAAAGCATGTTAAAAACATGCTATTATAGGAAATGTTTGCTTGCTTACTGAATTTCATGTTTTTTGTTTTCCAAGGTAACATATCAGACTGGCGCAATAGGTATAAGACCTTCAGCCTATCTTACCCAGAGCAAGACATCAAAAATCTTCTAGAAGCAGCAAAAAAAAATGTGAAAAATAATACTAAAAATATCCTGCAAATGTTGAAAGCTGTAACAAATCCTTAACAACTCTACATCATATATCTGAATGTTGATATTCTTTTTATCTTAAAGGCCAAAAACCTTGAATAAACCCAGAATTAAAGGGTATTTATATTAAAATCTCATAACTTGTAGTTAAATAATCATTATATTTTAGGTTTTTTTAATTTTGCAAATGCTTTTCTAGGTTAAAATGTTGACTATGGATCATTAAAATTATGTTTCTTCTTATGACTATATATATTTTCACATTCATATACTCCTCTTTATCATTCTATGTTTTTCTTATTTGAACAAATACAGGTAGCTGGAAAACAAATGCAGGTGCCATAGATATAATAGGTTTAATGGCTTAAAAAAAACCTGGTTATTTTTATCAGAATTATCAAATTATTATTAATTCCCACTTGATGATTGTTTTTTCAGAGGCAGTGAGTGTTGATCACTAGAAGAATCCATGTGCTTGTTCTTTTGCAATTGCCCTTGTTAAGGTATTCTAGATTTTGAAAGGGTGGGGCTGGTGAATCAGTATATAATGTCTGCTTCCAAAATTACAAAACAGAGTTCACCAGAATGTATACCAATGCGTTATGTCCATTAGAATGAGAAGATAGGTGCATATATTGAGAATTGAAACTATATATTATGAAATGCTTTTTAAAATTATTTGAATTTTTATTTTTATTTTAAACATATTAATACTCTTTGGCAATTTAATCATTTTACCATAATTTTCAATATCAGTAGTACATGCAACTTATAACCATTATTTTGTATTAACTATTTTATGAAATTGATGAAATAGAAAATACAACAGTAATTGAATGAAGCCTATCAAATAATCAGTAATGTATTTTCAATTATATGGAATTACTTTATACAAAAGAAAATCCTAACTGATTTAGCTAACCAGGCTAAATGCATTGTAATCTTAGTTTTTTCTCAGTGGTTATTTTAGGCAAAGTAACAATAGGCAAGATCAGAAGAACTTGCACTTTTAACAGGTGCAGGTAATTTTTTTTCGCTAATTTTAAAATTTAGTTACTTTTCCCACAACACGTACATAAAACTGCTCATATTAGGATGATTTTAAATTGTTGTCATGTACTAATATTTTATGCTGTTAAATGATCAAAATAAAACTTAATAGTGTGACTAACACATTTTACTTGTTTCTTTTTGCAATAAATTATTCTTCTGCAGGATCCAAAGAAACTGAAAGTATAAAATTTACTAGAAACATATCTTTCCTATCTTATAAATAAAGATATCTTTGTACTGTTAAAACAGAAAAACTCCCCTTTGGTTAAACTCAAGTGGAATTTACTGTAAGAAAGCTATTTTGGAGAGGTCGTTTCTAAGGTACTCTAGAGAAAGATTTAAGGTTTTATATTGTTGCTTTTTATACTTCATAAAGTAAATATATTTATTTGTCTAACTACTTCTACTACTTAGAGGTTCCCTGAAGTATAATGATAATTCATTTTTATGCAGATTAGGCAATGGAAAAGAATATCCATTGGCAAAATAAAAAATCAATCACTCCCTTTCTCTCTCTCTCTCTTTACCTCCCCATATCTTCCTATCAATCTATCCATTTTCTGTGCCTATAAAAGTTTGTTTGTTGTATCCAATTATTATTATTTAGATAAGCATACTAAATGATAGACACATATTTCAACAATGATAGTGGTAATACTGTTGAACAATTTTTATAAAATAGTTTTCTGCAACAATTATTCAAATAGAGAAATATTTGCCTAATAGTTTATAGTATGCAAACCAATTATGGTACTTTGTAATTCAAGAAGGAAACAATAATAAAATGTGTTTTAGACATAGAGATCTATTATTTATGTGTTCACATAAACACATATAAACATCAAATAATATGTCCTATTTTGGACTCCCAGATTGGGAGCTCTATTACCAAGCCGCAATCTCAACATAGATCAAAGATTGGGTAAATCTAAAAAATAAATGAGTATTAACAATAGAGGGCCATGATCTGCAGATTGGTTGGCATGTATTTATATGTGAAGGGAAAAATATATTCCATTCATACTTCCAGAGGCACAAATTTAGAGACACTTTATTATCTCATATGGGAGAAAATCAAGAAAAACCATTACATGAAGATCCCAATTTCATTATCCACTATAGAAGCAATGATGTATCTCAATATCCTTATAAATAAAATAGTGAGATATAAAGAATTATTGGATGAACAGGGAAAATTAAAAACTAATCAAGAACTGAAGAACAAGGGATTAAAAATAGACTGGTGGCCCTATTTACAAATTCAAACAAGATATAAGAAAGACATAGAAGAATTTGGAATATATAAAGATCAGCAGGAAGTAGATAAAATATTACAAGAGTCAGATGAAAAAACTGTTTACCAAAATATATAATTATCTCCTAAGATACTGAATGGAGGAGGTAGTGGTAAAAGAGACCATGATAATTTGGGTGAAAAATTTTGGTTACAGCATTAATTTGGAAGATTGGGAAAAATTATGGGAAATAAACTATAAACTAACTCTATCAGCAGTATACAAAGAAAATTTATACAAAATGTTTTATCATTGGCATTTACCCGCAGCAAGATTGGCTAAGATGTTCCCTAATAGATCAGCAAATTGTTGGAATTGTAATTATAAACAAGGAAACTATTTCCATATGTGGTGGACATGCCCTCAAGCTAAAAAATTAGGAAATGGCTGGAGGAAATTACAAAACAGAAAATTGAACTGAGACCAGAGACATTCCTATTGGGTATATTAAGAGATAAAATAAGTAAAAAATTCCAATATATTATATTACATATAATAACTGCAGCAAGAATAGCCTTTGCCCAGAATTGGAAAAGTGGCAGCATTCTCTCCAATATTATGAAAATAAAAAAGGTTTTAGAATGCAGAAATGGATAGGCTTTCAATTTGAAGGAGAGAGAAGAGAGTACTATGAAATTTGGAATTTATGGTATAATTGGCTGCAAGGTAGACACAAAACAGAGAGATGAAATGAAATGTTATGGTGTGATAAAATAATTTGATATGAATAGGTATAACTATGTATACTTATGTATAAATATGTAAATAACGATGTAAATATATGAAAATATGACTGTGATGACCCAGGGTGGGATACAAAATAAACACAGTCACAAAAAACATGTGAAGCCTCTTTTATTCCTTTGCTTCCAAGCTCCAAATATCCTTGACTGGAGACAAAAAAAAAAACCCTCCCACACAAGCAGTTACAAGAATGAGGAAATGCCATTTAAATTATAAAGAGTAAAAAATAACACAAATCAGGCAAGATAAGGGCTGGAGGATATCCACAGATAACAGAACACACACTGGGAAGGGCGCCAAACTCAGAGAGGAACCATGAACTAGAGATATTTCCACACTTTGTTTCCAGCACTTGCCAGCATGCATGTCCGTCCTCTTATAAAGTTGTCACTGCTACAGCCCATGAAGAGGATCAAGGCCCTCTCCTCCTGAGTAGACCAAGTCTCTCCCTTATCCTCTCCTCCCTGTGTGCCCTAGGATGGAGAGCGGATGGGCCTGGGACCTCCTCTGACTGCTCAGCTGGCCTCTGCCCTTCCCCAGCCTCCTTCACAATCTCCAGAGCCACACTTCCACTTCTGTCGGCTGTTCTTCCTCTCCCTCAGAGTCAGTCTCCACCAGGGGCATGACAATGACATAAATCAAATGTAAAATAATTGTAATAATATTCTATATACTTAAGAATATGTCAAAATGAGGTTCCGGTTTTTGCGTGGCTTCGGGGCAGCAGAAATTCCTGACCACTCGCAATTCCTGCCGCCAATCCAAATGGGTCAGGGGGATATGGTTGCCCTGTAGGGACAGCCGAAGAGACAGGGAAGCTCGACAGGGGGTTGGGGGTGTCGCAGACCCCCTCCTTGTCCTGAAAAACCCCTTTTTTCCAAGGCAGTGGAGCGGCGGTCAGCAATGGCCGCCACGAAGAAGTCTGCAACTGGGTAAGATCGTGTTGGAGGAAGCAAGAAAAGTGAAAGTGCTGGCTGAGCCGGGTCAATCAACATCCTTTAAATTCGTTGGAACTGAGCTGTCTGAATTGCTGGAGGATACATTGTATCCCTAAGAAGATCGAAAGCGGCGGAGAAGCTGTTAAAGGGAACTTTTTTTTTTCTTCACTCTCCCACCCCATGAAAAAAGCAGAAGAAGATTTGAAATTTGTTTGGGCACTGAAGGTGAAATATTCTGAAAGTTGCTTGGACATTGGACTTACAAATTTAAGAAATTGGAAAACCTTTATTAGAAGTATGGATTTCTGATCATTTAAAAATTGATGTTGCAAGTGGGAAGGGAGAGGAAAAAAATTGGAGCAGAAGTGGAAAAAGGAGGAGATTGCCAAGAATACTAAAAAAAGAAATATGGTAATTGGACCTCTTTGATTAAACAGTAACCCCAGAAAGAGAAATAGAAGAAGGAAGAAAAGTATTAACTTTTGGAACTTTCTTTTTGAATTACTTTTGACTAAAAATACTTGGGTGGTTGTTTTGGGGAAAGTTTTTCTTTTCAGGATGGCATCGCTTATGGATGAATTAAAGATTGAATATTAAAAATATAAAAAGGAAGAACAAGATGGAAAAGATGGAAAAGATACTTTGGGCACTTCATTTCAATTTTTAGAAATGGCGTTATGTACTTATGAAAAGTTGACTACGCAGCAGAATGATTGGGACAAAGAAGAAGAGGAACAAGAAGCCATCTTTGATAAATAATGGGTTTTTTCCGAGGAGGAGGAGAAAGAGGATAAGAAAAAGGGGATTTTAAGGTTTGAAAAAACAACCCAAAAAAAGAAAAATGAGAGGAAAGGTGGATGCAAGTTTAGAAAGCAAAGGAAAGGGAGTAAGAAAAGGGAAGAGGAAAGACAAAGGGGTAAAAAGGGCAAGGAAAAGAATAAGCAAGAGAGAAAGGGGGGGGGGAAGGAGAAGCCTCAATGGTGGGAAGCAAGATCTAAAGAAAAAAAAGCTTATTTAGAGACAATGGGTGAATCTAATTAAGGATAAAAGGGGGATTCTGGAAGGTATATAAGATTGTGTTTTTATATGTGTATTTAGAGTATAAAATTTATTGTGTAAATTTAGAATTTATTAAACAGAATCCCAAGATAAATTAAGTGTTATATGAAGTACTTTTAAGTTAGGGTAAAGGCGTCACTCCAAATAGTGTATAGGAGAAGTATAGTAAAAGAAAAAAGATGAATGGATAGTTGGAAATAGAACAGACAAAGAATGTTATTGAAAATGGTTATAAGCTGTTATGCTTTGATTGTTTGTGCACTGTTTTTGTAAAATTAATAAAATTGGTTTATAAAAAAAAGAAAAGAAAATGATAACAAGATATGGAAGGATATATAAAATGAATATGATGTTTGAAAAAAAAAAGAATATGTCAAAATGAGTGAACACTACTATAAATATGCTGCAATGAATGGAAATAAGTTTTTAATTATTTTTAATTGTAGAATTTGTTTAATAAAGTTTTTTTAAATATTAAAAAAGGAAATTGCTACTTAGTCCTGGTTGCTTTTCTTTTTGGTTAGTTTTCATCCATTGTTTCTTGTCATTCATTTTGGTGCTTTGGAAAATAGATTGACTCCCTTATTTTTGTAGGAGCCTAAATATTGAAAAAGTGCTATTTTATTGTGAGTTTTTAGCGCTATTGTGATTTGGGGGAGATGTTTGGCAAAATTGATCAAATGGAAAAAGAGGCATGATTGAATTTGCTTTTTAAATCCTGTCATTACTTCTCTAAATAAAAAGTGAAAGATCATTTAAAAGATCACCAGTATTGTAGAGTTGGGGCAATTTTTGCACTGTCAGTTTGAAGCAATCTCAAAATTTCCAATGGAAAGAACACATAAAAGAGACATGGATGACTTTCCTACCTTTCTGTAGTTGCCTAGGTTGTGCCAGTTTGATGAAAAGTGGATGTCTCCAACTCTCTTCCCCCTGAGATCCTCTGCTTTTTGCACCCTGGTGCCTCCACCTTTCTGTTTTAATGTAACTGCTTAGTGATTTCTACTGCCATTGCCTGTCAGTCACATGGATTCGTTTACCAATATTTCCTCACATCACCCTGGCATGTGAGACAGGTAAAAATTTCACTGCCAGGCCATAATTGAAGAATAAACCAAAAAGTAGAGAAAAAAATAAAGTGGATAAAAATGAAATAAATGCAGGAGCCTCCTCGTTGACAGACCATAGATTGCAACTCTCTGCAGCTATGGTCCATACTCTTTCGTTGGAGAGCCCTGATTATCATGATTAGGGGCTGAAGCTGCCTTGGAGGGGTGGCGGAGTAAGAGGAAACTGCAAGCCAGGTTGTGGGGAGCCACATCTCCCCCCTGGGTTTGGTCTTTTTCCCCCTGAAGATAACTGCAGTGGTGGTTTAAAATGGCCACCCTGAAGAGGAGGACTCAGCTGGATTAAGATTTGTGCAGGACGGAAGAAAAAGGTGGATAACATCTGAACCAGGACAACTGGGCAATACAACTAAACAAAAGAACCCTGGATTAAGGTAACATGGAATTTTTAAGAAAAGAAAAGTGAGTGGCAAAATTACAAAGGGACAGGGAAAAAAAGAAAATATTTTTAACAGCTAAGTGGGGCTTTGAACTGGGAAAGAAAGAAGCTGGAACTAAAGATTTAACTAAAATATTTTGGGAATAAACAGGCATAAAATAAAGCTTAAAACTTAAGATTGTCAAAAAATAATAATAAAGTTTACAAATTGGAGACTGGACTGGTGTTGGAATATTGTGGTTTGAAAAACCCTAAATAAAAAAATAGGGGGAAAAGGTGAAGACTTTGTATAATGGAGAGTGCCACTTTTTGACAAAAACTTGAGCTCAAACAAAAGGGAAAGCATCCTGAACTCGTGTGGATATAACATTAAAGAAATATTGAAACAAAGTAAGAATCTTAGAAAGTGAAAGCAGAACCAGAATAAAGAAAAAAGCAAGGAAAGACTGACTGTGGGATTGATTGATGTTTTTAGTATAGACCCTGGGCTGGAATAACTGAGAATTTTATAAAATTGAAAGAAGAAAGAAGGAAAGTAAAAGTGGTGTTTTATTTTGGTGGACTTTAACGATCATAAATATAAGAGTGTTTAATGATGATATCTCTTTGGGAATTAAAAATGGAACTTAAAAATATGAGAGAATTACTACAGGAAAGAGGCGAATCACTTTGCTCTGTGTTAGAAAAAATGGAAATGGCGATTGAAGAACAAGAAGAAAGAGCTTCAGAGGAGGAGTCGATTCAAGGAGAAGACATTTTAAATAGACAATTTACACAAAGGACACTACAGAGAAGTGGGAAAAGGAGCAAGGTTAAAAAGTTGAAATTTAAGAAGGCAATCAAAAAGGAGAATACCTGTGAAGTCAGGAAAAGCAGAAAGACCCAGCAGAAAAGGGGAAAGGAAGATATTAAGAAAGAGAGGGATATAAATTGGAATGAGAAAAGAAATGGGGAAAAGAGGGGGAGAAGCAGTAAGAAATAGGTGTATGAAATAAAGAAATATGGAAATAGTCAAATGTTGAAAAGAAATTGCTTTTTCAGAGATAATGGATGATGAATTAAAAAAGGGGATTCGGCAGGGTGACAAAGAGTAATAAGAATATTTCTGCAATTAAAAATATTTAGAAAATATTTAGAAAATTAAAAATCAAGGGAGGGAAATATGCTGCAGAATCCAAATGAAAAGATGTAATGATTATTATTGTAACTTCTTAAAAATAATGGTTTATTGGGAATCAAGATGGGGGAATAAAGGTATGTTTTAATCATTGAGGTGTCACACTCAAAACAGTAAAAGGGGGGAAACCTATACTTGTTTTTTTTTTTTTAGTGTTAAAATTTGTATTAATCTAGAATTTACAAAAAGAATGTGTAATGGAAAGGGAATATGACAGACTAAAGAACCAACTAAATTAATAAGTTAATATAGACTATTAAAACCAAGGAGAGACATTGGTAATAATAATAATAATAATAATAATAATAATAATAATAATAATAATAATAATAATAATAATAATAATAATAGGCAAACATATTGTTTATCTTTATTTTTAAAATAAATATTAAATGATTATATTTGAAATAATTGAAATGAAACAAATAGATGTTTCAATTGAGATTAATGAAAGAGGCTAGAATTAATGTGTTTGTTTCTCTCCTTACTGAAAATTTGGAATGGAAAAGGTAATAATAGAATTAAGTATGCATATATGAGTGTATAATTGCTGTCATATTTGTATGTAAAGGTGATGACCCGGAAATATGTTGTCCACTAAAAAGAGATTTTTGTTTTTAATGTGAAAAACTGAATAAAATTTGTTTTTAAAAAATGAAATAAATGCAGTAGTGTAAGGCATGTGACAAGACAGCCAGCACTCCTCTTCACAATTGATTTCTTTATGTTGTTAGATATTTATCCTGTCTTTAATACTTTATATGAAAGTCAAGGTGGAGAATTTATCTGTGTGAGCATTCTTTTTATTTGAAAACTACTCGCTCTAGAAAGGTGAGCAGCCAGACGTGACAAGGAGCACTGGGGAGGGGAGGGATGAGGTGGGACCTGGTGAGGTGAAGCACCCTTTAATGTAAGTCATGTCAAGTTGGCCATGCCCACCCAATCACATGTCCACCCAGTCACACCTACATAACCAGTCATTAGGACAGAGAACTGGTTGTTAAATTATTGAATTCCACCACTGGATGAAATCCAAGGTCTACAAAAGCCTAAAACTTCTTCCTTGCTTGTAGATATTTTCATATACAGTATAGCATGGCTTAGATGTGTTCCAGAGCAACTTTCTAAGTTCCTGGGTTGATTATGTATGTACCCCAAGTAGGCTATTTCTTGCCAGAGATATTGCAGTTTTGTAGATGAAACTACAATGTATTCACTGTCAACTGGGTTGGTATGTAAACAGTGAATGTTGGTACAACGTTTGTCTCTGGAAGGGAAGGCTAGTAAGAAGTCATCCATTTATTGAATGAGAGTACAAGGTAGGGAAATGGAAGTTAGGTGTGCTCTAATTTGGGGGGGGGGAAGGGTGGGTGAATCATTGCACTCTGTAGGTAAGCAGTCTACATGTATTGCTAGTTGCCCCATGTAAAATCAATGAAATATTGTGAAATTGGATCTACTAAAGAAAGCAGCACAGAAGCTTGGTGGAAGCAAGAATCATAGTGATGATAATGACTGGTTTAGGTATGATTGGAATTAATGGGATTAATGTGCCGCATCCTCTTTTTTGGCTTCCAAAATGGAAAAATCAAAGTATTGCTTGGTGATATACATTTACACAAAACCCATTATGATAGGTAATTTCTTTTGAAAGGTTTCAGCCACTTCTGCCAGAATATTATATTGGAGAAACATGATAATGGACCTGGCTTTACTTGTAGCACAAAAAGTATTGCACTCTTCAAAAATCCCACTTTTAGAAAGAAGTTGGGAGTTCCCAGAAGACTGAAAAAATGGGGTGCAAAATGGGGTGTCAAAGCAGTACATGTGGGTAAGGGAGACATTAAGAATCAACACAATCAGAGTGAATTTTATTGTGTCCCCAGATCCCTGCCCATTAAACCTAATGTTAATTGAGGGCAGATATTAAATAATGGTCTATAGGTAGGGTTCTACTTCTACCCCAACGCATTGAGTGAACTAACCAGAATTAGCTTATTCAAACAGAATTAGTTTATCCTCCTCTCATATCTTGGTAACATTATTATAAGTGCCAAGCTCTAAAGAAAACTTGAATGGAGAGTGAATGTTAAGAAAGTAGTTGTATTACTGTCAAAGAAAACTATTGTAAGTGTGTATGCATTTATATTATAAATGATAACAAGGAAGTTGCCAATCATAGATAATATGTAAATTAGTAAGAACACATCAGAATGGTTGTGTTCAGTTTGCCCAATATTAACTTATCAGAAAGGGAGAGAGAAGTTGAATTCCACAAAACCTCTATGCATCCCAACACACGTACACACATAGAGAGAAAACAGAAAAAGTTGTTCCTCACCAGGTTGCCTTTAGCTTTTATGAGCATTTCCAAGGAAAACATTGGTATATCAGCATCCATGGGGATTGATGACTTAGAGGTATATGAGAAATAAAATGAAATCAGTTCCCATGCTAACTGAATTAAAATAATATTTCAAAAGTCTGATGGGTTTGATGGACCACTGTTTTCAGTGAGACACAGAGATTGTGCTTATTCTTGACAACTACACAGAACTAGAAATTGGAACACTTTTTGTCACATCCTGTGTTGTCTTTATTTACCTGTACTCCTTTCACCATTACTACCAATTTCAAAAACAATTATTAGTCACAAAAAAAAAGATTCCAATGTGTAAATATAAATGTGTGGAAAGAAAGGAAGGAAGAAAGGAGAAAGAGAGAGAGAGAGAAAGGAAGGAAGGAAGGAAGGAAGGAAGGAAGGTGTAGGCAGTAAGATTTCCTAATTTTAGTCTGGAAGTTACATAATTTACGCATTGCTGCAACATTCTTTCCCCCTGGAAAATCTAATTATGATTCTTTCCTTCCAATTTCAAGCACTGTTTGTATAAATAAAGACCAGAAGTCTAATAAACAAAACTTAGTAGATAGAACAGCACAGTCCCTTTTCTATTTACTCTAGATCGAGAAAACCTAGAACTACACTACCTTCGGTCCAATCTAAATATAGTTGTGATGACCCATAGTCTCTCAAAATAACCCAAAATCCAAAACATATATTAAAGTCCGGTAAGGCCTTCAGCTTAACTTTGCTGTTTTATTAGGCACATTTTAAAGTCACAAAAGTAAATAATGAGACAAACAGAAAACCAAAACCACATTGATGAGAGTTCTGAAGCAAGCCAAGATAACTAATCATAAACTCCAGGAAAATAACTGAGAAAAGTCCATGGGAAGAATACCACCAAAGATAAACCTTTTTCAAGGTGAACACTAAATTGACTCCTGCAAATTCTAACTGCGCAGTTGCAAATTTATATACATAGCTCCCACCTGCAAGCCATGAGGAGGATCATGGTAATATCCTCTTGAGTAGACCTCACTTTTCCCTGATCCTTTCCTCCCTGTGTGACCTAGGATGGATAGGGGATGGGCCTGGATCCTCCTTTGACTGATCAGCTGGCCTCTGCCCTTCCCCAGCTTCCTCCACCACCTCTGGAGCCACACTCCCATTCCCTGTTGGCTGTTCCTCCTCTTCCTCAGAGTCAGTCTCCACCAGGGGCATGACACTATTCCCCCCTGCAAGGCCCCCTTCCCCAGGACCAGGCAGACGAGGACGTTGAGGAAACTGAATGTGAAAGTCCTGGACCAAACGAGGAGCATGAACATCAGTGGCATCGACCCAGGTGAAATCCTCTGGTCCATAACCTTTCCATGCTACCAAATACTAAAATCGGCCCTGCAACTGGCGTAAATCTTGGATGCTTTCCACTTCGTACTCCTCCTCTCCCAGACTGGGCTACTGGGGCCGGCAGTGATGGAGCCAGTCTATGCAGACTGTTGGTTGAGGCAGGGACTAACAGGGAACAATGAAAAACAGGATGGATACACATGGTCCATGGCAGGGAGAGATGATAAGCCACAGGATTGATCACCACCTCGACCAGAAAAGGTGATCGAGCTTTTTCAATGGTCACATCATTGGTAAATATCGAGTAGAGAGCCAAACCTGATCTCTGACCGCTAAAGGTGAAACATCGCAACTATGTTGGTCTGCATAGTTTATAGTCTTCTTTGGCTCTCTCTAGTTGACCATGTGGTGGACGGCTTTTAACTCCTACAAAAACGTATCCACTTCCAGAACTGGGGAATCAGATGGGGCTAAAGGGAAAAGTTGTGGATGAAACCCATAGTTAGCAAAGAAAGGGGACACATGGGTGGATGCATGTTGAGCATTGTTATAAGCAAAACAGCACAGATAGTGCTCCAAAATAGCATTCACTCTCTCTGTCCCCCCGTCAGTTTCGGGGTGATGAGCAGATGACAGACATGCCTGAACCTGCAGTTTTGCGAGTAGGGTCTGCCAGAAGCATGCTGTAAATTGTACCTCCTGATCTGATACCATGCGGTCTGGTAACCTGAAAAACATGGCAGATAAACAATTGAGCCATTATCTTGGTCGATGGAAGACCCGCACATGGAATAAAGTGGGCCATTTTAGTGAACATATCCACCACCACCAAAATGATTGTGGCACCATTCGATGGTGGTAACTCAACGATGAAATCCAATGAAACTGCCCCCCACAGTTGTTCTGGCCTGGGCAAGGGCTGCAAGAGACCAGGAAGCACACCAGGAGCATGCTTTGCTTGGCAACAGATCCCACAGGGCGCCACATATACCGACACATCATGTTTAAGTCTTGGCCACCAAAATGTCCTAGAGATGAGGTGCAGTGTTTTGAACACCCCAAAATGTCTTGCTGCTGGACTAGCATGACATTGACATAGGATAAGGCCATGAAGAGGAACTCCAGGAACATAAATGCTACCACGGAACCTCAACAGGTCCCCAATATATGCCCAAGAAGTCTCTTGCCTCCCATTCTCATCCAATTCTTTTTTTTTTTTTAAACAAATTTTATTAATTTTACAGAAAACACAGTAAAACAAACAAAACTAAAAGATATTTTCTGAAGGTTGTCTGATCCCGGGTTGAAACTCTTCACACAGACACAAATTCAAACATCATATTCACTTTATATATCCTTCCATATCTTATTATCATTTTCTTTTTATATATATATATGTAAACCATTTTTATCAGTTTTATATAAACAATTCACAAGGCATAACAGCTTATAAGTTCTTTTCTAAGAAAAAATAATAAAAGAAGAAAACCAATAGAACATAACAATTCCAAATTATAGTATCAATACTTTATCTATTTAACTTCATATCTTATCCCAACTTCTCCTTTTCATCCAAATTATTTCTTATTAATTAAATTTTTTTTGCCTTTTTTCAATATACAACATCCAAAAAAAAAAACATAACAAAACCTTTATATATCCTTTCATATCTTATTACCATTTTCAATAATATTCTTTGTCTGTTCTATTTCCAACTATCTATTCATCTTTTTTCTTTTATTATACTTCTCCTATACACCAATTGGAGTAACGTCTATAACTCATTACCCTAACTTAAAAGTACTTCATATAACAATTTTTCTTGGGATTCTGTTTAATAGATTCTAAAATTACACAATGAATTTTATACTCTAAATACACATATAAAAAACACAATCTTATGTACCCTCCAGAATCCCTCTTTTATCCTAAATTAAATTCACCCATTGTCTCTGAATAAACTTTTTTTCTTTAGATCTTGCTTCCCCCCATTGAGGCTTCTCCTCCCCCCCTTTCTCTCTTGCTTATTCTTCTCCTTGCCCTTTTTACCCCTTTGTCTTTCCTCCTCCCTTTTCTTACTCCTTTTCCTTTGCTTTCTAACCTTGCCTCCACCTTTCCGCTCATTTTTCTCTTCTTTGGTTGTTTTTATAATTCTTAAAATCCCCTTTTTCTTATCCTTTTTCTCCTCCTCCCCGGAAAGAACCCATTGTTCATCAAAGATGGCTTCTTCCTCCTCTTCTTCTTTGTCCCAGTCCTTCTGCTGCGTAGTCAACTTTTCATAAGTACATAACGCCATTTCTAAGAATTGAAACAAAGTGCCCAAAGTATCTTCCTTTTTATATTTTTGATATTCAGTCTTTAGTTCATCCACAAGCGATGCCATCATGAAAAAAGAAACTTTTCCCAAAACAACCACAAATATTTTTAATCAAAAATAATTCAAAAAAAAATTCCAAAAATCAATACTTTTCTTCCTTCTTCTCTTTCTCTTTCTGGGGTTAATGTTTAATCAAAGAGGTCCAATTACCATATACCTTTCTTTGGGATTCTAGGCAATCTCCTCCTTTTTCAGCTTCTGCTCCAATTTTTTTTTTCTCCCTTCCCACTTGCAATATCAACTTTAAATAATCAAAAATCCATACCTCTAATAAGGGTTTTCCAATTTCTTAAGTTTTTCAAAGTCCAGAAACCCCTTTGTCCCTTAGCTTCAACTTTCAGAATAATTCACTTTCAATGTCCAATATGTCCAAACATATCTGCTTTTTCCATGGGATGGGAGAGTGAAGAGAAAAAAAAAAGTTCCCTTTAACAGCTTCTCCGCCGCTTTCGATCTTCTTAGGGATACAATGTATCCTCCAGCAACTCAAACAGCTCAGTTCCAACAAATTTGAAAGATGTTACTTGACCCGGCTCAGACAGCACTTTCACTCTTCTTACTTCCTCCAGCGCAATCTTACCCGGTTGCTGGCTTCTTCGTGGCGGCCATTGCTGACCGCCGCTCCACCGCCTTGGGAAAAAGGGGTTTTTCCGGAGGAGGAGGGGGTCTGCGACACCCCCAACCCCCTGTCCGACTCCCCTCTCTCTTCAGCTGTCCCTACAGGGCAGCCATATCCCCCTGACCCATCTGGATCGGGGGTACCTCGGCGGCTAGCACAGTAGGAATCGCGAGCAGTCGCGAATTCCTGCTGCCCCGAAGCCACGCGAAACCGGAAACCCATTCTCATCCAATTCTTGATGTTGAGATGCCACAAATGGGTGCTGCCACTCCTGAATCTTCACTCGGAGTCCACAGGTTCCTTGGTGGCCGCAAACCGCTCCAATGGAATCACCATCCAGGGCAAGATTTTATTCTCCCTTTGGGTATACTCAGGCTTCTGAGATAGGGCATTGGTACATTGATTCCCTCCACTCAGAACATAGGTCACCCAGAAATTGAATCGAGCAAAGAATAAGGACCATCTTACCTGATGCTGGTTCAATGTCTGAGCTGCACATAGGTGTTCCAAATTGTGATGATCCGTCTGAACCTCAATTTGGTGAAGAGCCTCCTCCAGGTGGTGCCACCATGTCTCAAAAGCAACCTTAACCGCCAATAGGTTCTTGTCCAAAATCATATAGTTGCGCTCTGGAGCCGACAACCTCTGGGAATAATAAGCGCACAGGAACAAGGTGCCTGCGGGAGCATAGGCCTGGAGGAGCACTCACCAACAGCCACATCGGAAGCATCTTTTTGCACCACAAATGGCTGGCCTGGATCAGGGTGTTTGAGGATAGGCTCAGAAGCAAAGGTGATTTTCAACATGTCGAAAGCTGCCTGCTTGTCAGCACCCCAATAGAACTTATCCCCCTTCTTGAGCAGATTAGAAAGGGGAGCAGTCAAGTCAGCAAAGCGGGGAATAAATGTGCAGTAGTAGTTTGCAAACCCCAACAGTTGTTGCACATCCTTAACCTGCTGTGGAGGTTCCCACTCCTGCAACGATTGAATTTTTTCCAGGTCCATTTCCTCCCCAGCAGGTGAAACATGATGTCCCAAGAAGTCAATCATGGTTTGTACAAACTGACACTTCTCATGTTTATTAAACAGGTGGTTATCACGCAAACATTGCAACACCAGCCACACATGTTGCCAATGTTCCTACAGGGAGTCTGAGTAAATCAAAATGTCATCTAAATAAATGACCATGAATTGATTCAACAAATCACAAAAAACATCATGCATGAAATGCATGAACACAGCTGGGGAATTGGTTAATCCAAAAGGCATCATGGTATGCTCAAAATGCCCATACCTCATCTGGAAAGCTGTTTTCCACTCGTCCCCTGCACGAATGTGAACCAGATTGTAGGCCCCATGAAAGTCCAACTTCATAAAGATCTTAGCTTGACGAAGCTGCTCAATCAGTTCAGGGATGAGGGGAAGCGCGTACCGATTCCTCATTGTGATTGCATTCAACTTGCAGTAATCACAACACAAACGTAGCTCCCCCGATTTCTTTTTCACAAAAAGCACCGGTGTAGCCAATGGGGAGTTAGAAGGCCAAATAAACCCTTTCCGGAGGTTCTTGTCAATAAAATCCACCTGTTTTTCAAGTTATTGTAGTGTATTTGAAGTCAACCAGCAAAGAATTGCAACTCTAAATATGCTGACCAGGGCACTTGTGTAGAATAGGGAGCACCTGGATCTATAGCAGTATATGTGAAAGGGTTCTACTAATTCTAGTGGACAACCATTTACATATGACCCAGCTGTCACCTGTCAGATTGAAGCATCTTGTCAACTGAGGGGGCAGCCTGTCAGGTCCAAAGCCAGGCTTCAGTCTGACACAGCATGGAGATGAAGGGGGATAGTAATAGAGGAGGTTTGGTAGACAAAACTGAGTCAGAGGCATTTCAATGGCTGGCTGGCCACAGGAAGAGGAGAGATGTAACCAGGCAACCAGCTAATATCCAGATTAGACAATGTGATTTATTGTTTTGAGAAGACTGGAAACTTTTTCTTTTAAGGTTGTGAAAAGCACAGGAATATCTAGAACTGGCTTTTCTCCAGTTGTGCCAAGATGGTGTCTCCCAATAAAACTATTCTTTGAGGAATCAACCTGCTCTCAGCTGTTCATCTGATGTTAGGGCCGTAAACAGACCACTTACTCTTATAGATTTAATGAAGTTTTTATTCGCCTTTCGTGCCCCAAAACAGCAGGTAACAATGAGAAAAATATATTAAAGTCAGCTCTGGTTTGCATTGCAATCCAGAGCTTTTATTTGTCATTCATTAGATAATCATTTAACAACTATAACTACCTTCCAGCCACTGCTGCTGCCTAACATCGGGAACGTTTCAATTAAATGTGGTAACTTTCCCCCAGCCCCATTCCGACAATTTTATTTAGCCTTGGCAGAACCTCACTCTATCCCATTCCAGCCCCCTCACCTAACTACACCACCACCCATGATTCTGTTTATTGTTGCGATCTTTAGCCGTGAGCCTCCAGTGCAGCACAACTCTCTCCCAGGGTGCTGATGTTATCTATTCCTGGTTTAGTCCTTGGAATTCTCTAATCACCGGAACATCTCATCAGATCTCTCTCATTGGAGCATCTTATCCTAATGCTGACACAGTGACACAAGCAAGTCTGTTCCTCGAGGTCAGGGATGTGTGCATACTGCCATATCGAACCTCAGTTGTCTAGGCTCCATATTGTTCATCAATGGAATCATGACACCTGCCTTGGAGTTCTGTCTACAATGGGAATATTAATTGGAACACTGACATCTGCAGTGTCTACAGGTGCTAAAAAAGCCAATGTAGGCCTAGTCTGCATTAACAGAGGCATAGTATCAAGATCATGGAAAATGCTAGCATTGCTTTAGTATTGTACTGGTAAGATTACATTTGAATACTGTATCCAGTTTTTGTTCCACAATACAAAAAGACATTAAGATTTTAGAAAGACTGCGGAAAAGCTCAACAAAGATAATCAGGGGACTAAATGAATGATTGCATGAAATAGTTATGTGCAGTCTAACAAAGAAAGAGAATGACTTGATAGCAGTCTTTCAAAAATTAAGGGGCTGCCACAGAGAGAAAGGGTTTGACCGATATTCCAAAACATCTAATGGCAGAAGAAGAAGTAACATCCAGAGACTTATCAAAGTGAGATCCATCCCAGAACTAAAGAGATATCTCTTGACAGGAAAACAATTATTCAGTGGAATGCTTGCCTTCAGAAGTTGTGGATTGTCCATAACTGGAGGTATTTAAGAAGAGATTGGTCAGCCATTTCTCCAGAATTGTATAGGCCTCCTGCTTAAGCAGATGGTTAGACTAAAAAACTTCCAAAGTCCCTTCAAAATTGGATATATAGTTACTGTTAGTATAATAAGAAGAGGGAATGGCCTTCAGAGTCACAAGGATCTGCTCTCACCAAGAGAACAGTCTTTTTTTTTTTTTAAAAAAAAAAACCCTCTAGGTCTAGAGCAGAATTGTAATATTTTTAATGTCTCAGGCAACAACCTTTTGAATTATCACAAAGATAAAGGGGGGGGAAATATCCCAACTTGCAAGATTCTATTTTGTTAACTTTATAATAAAAATAGTATTAGGATATGTGACTTTAATAATCTATATTTGTGTCTATATATCATATACATCTATATATCTATATCATACATACATGTATACACACATACACACATATTTACACACACATATATACATATAATACCTACATAGATACATACATACAATAATAAGACTTGGAATGACTAAAAGTAGGAAACATACAGAAAGAGACAGAAGGGCTAATTATGGCTGCACAATACCAAGCCTAAGGATTAAATGCATACAAAGCCAGAATTGAAAAGACAGTAAGAGAGAGCAAGTGCTGTCTCCACAAAGAAGCTGAAGAAATAGTGGATCACCTGGCCAGCTGCTGAAAGATCACATAAACTGACTACAAGGAACACATGATGAAAGAACAACAACAATGTATTTGAAGTTCTGAAAGCAATACCAATTGTCTTGAAAGCAAGAACTGGTAGGACATCTTGGGGGCCATTATGAAGCATATGAGTTCATGATGGGGCCCTAATTCCATCTTGATCAATTCTGTCATCTGAGTGGCTGGGACCCTCCAATTAAGATTACATCTACTTGCTCAAATCTGATTGGGTGTTTTAGTGGGTTAGTCTTTATGCCCAATTGTTCAATTATGGGGAATCTGATAAGACATCCAGAACACCCAGTATCAATGACAGCTTCTAACTCCCCGGCCTCCCCCATGTTTGGTACCACTAACTTGACCTCGACTGTAAAAGGTATGATGGGATCACTCACCATTGGGTCGTCTTCACAGGTTGGGTCCTCAGGGACATGGTGGCCGTCTGGTGGTCCATTGCTCCCATCTGCACAGACGGGGCTTTCCCAGCTGTGTTTGGCGAACCTGCTTCTGGAGGTCTTTCTTGATTCTTCCAACATCTAACAGCTGGATTAGACTTCAACTGCGGAGCTTGTGGTACAGGAGCAGGGGCCAGACAGTCTGCTGCTCTATGGCCAGCTTGGCCACATCAGTAACATTTCAGCACCCTGGTAGGTTGGGTACAGGCAGTTCGGCTGATCCAGTTGGTGGTCTCCTAGCCACAATTCTCTAAGCAGGGCTGCTGAAAGGGGTTTCCTGTGTGGGTTGATGCTGGGATCTAATCTGAGGGATGTGACATATCACGATTACAGGGTCTCTGGGATTATCCTAATTTCACAGGCCTTCTTTACTTCTGGATCAATGGCATTTTTAAAATAGTGTAAAGTTATTCTTTCAGGTCAATCCATGAAGTGGCTTGCGACCCTTCTAAAGTCCCAAATGAATTCTGACAAAGGTCACTTGCCTTGTCTCATTTCCATTAACTTCTCTTCATTCTCTGCCATCCTGTCTGGATTTTCAAATCTGAGTCTTAATAATCAAATAAATCCATTGACATCATGTACCTTTGGGGCTTGTTTGTTGGACCACCCAGTCTGAAGTATCCCCTTCATTCATCCCATCTGTTATAATCATAGCCAAATCATGCTCTGTGGCATATTGATCCCCAAATTGTTGTATATGGGATCGGATTTGAGTGAGGAAGTAATTGAAATGTTCATGGCGGCTATCGAATATGGCCTTAAATGATATTTGGTCTGGCCTGGGTCATGGTTGGGGTACATGGTTGGGTACATGCCAGGCACCTGCAAATTGAACTAGAATGAAAGAAGCTGGGCAGGTGGTGTATCTAGGCTGGGCAAGGCCCCTGAATCCTGGCTGGGTGGTGCCTCTCTGGAATAGTGGTCCCTGTGGCCTTGTTCCAGGTTGAAGTTGCAATTGTGGTTGCCATTAGGAAGATGGGTGTGGCCTGGGTGGAGAGGAAGTGTCTGTTGTCTGGGCAACCCCCCTTCAGACCAGGACTTTGTAGGTGCTGGCTTCCATTGGCACTGAATCCACCCCTGGCCTGAATAAAATCCCCACCCTGGAGGGGGTAATCTTCCTTCTGGGAAATGAGGGGATTGCCTCAGAGGCTGCAACATACCTCTATCAGTCAATGCCTCTTGCTGAGCCTATCCAACTGGCATCTGCGTAATCTCCTCATCCCTCACGATACTTGGATAAGAGAAAATGGGTTGTCTCAGGGTTCCACTCATCCAAATAGGCTGTGAGACGAAGCCTGTCACCTTTAAATTCTGGAACTGTTGTGGTAAATCCGCCATCGATGGACTCTCAGAAGAAACCCTGGGGATGTCATCTTGAGATAACTTCAACTCAAATTGTCATTCCAATCTGGTTCAATAATTGTATGCATGGGGCTGGAAGAAGACTTTTCTTCAGACAGTCCAGTTAAATCTGGGTTGAAAAGCTCCCAGGTCTTTTTCCTCTACTGCCCTTCTGAAGGCATCCATCATCTCCTCCAAACAGGGGCTGATAGATCCAGCTAGTGCTCTGGAGGGGGGGCACAAGCCCCATCCTGTGCATCTTGTTAATGTCAGTTGATTGTTGATTTTTCTCCATCTCTGGGAAAAATCTCCAGGGTATCAGCTCAACCCCTTTAGAAAAGAAAAATTAGATTTGGAAATAAACGTTAGGCATCCAGAAATTATCCATAGCAATCAATCACTCTGACACAACAAAATCTCCAATTGATTTATTAGGAACAGCTCTGGTATGTCTATGGAAAGTTCCAAAACTGAAACTCATTCCCAGCATGTCTCACCAAGTCCACCCTATCTCCTCCCACTTATTACACTTCATAAATCATGAGAACCAATTAACTGCAGCTGGAATTTTTTAATGTGACATACTAAATAACCTTGAACTGTTCAACTCCCTCACCCCCACCCCCACCCCTGCTTTTCACATATATTCTTATGACAGCTGAATCTCAGAGCTGACATCCTGCTTACCAGTTGGTTTTGCAAGAGGCTATGGAAGTCTTGATAGACTACAGATTAAGCAATGTGCAAGCACTTCCAAAACAACCAAAACAGTTTCAGGCTGCATCCAGAAAGGCATTGTGTCAAAATCACATTAGGCAAAATATATCAGCCATCTTAGGCAGCAGATTCTTCCTCTAAGTTTGCCTTCCTAAATTTCAGAAATCCTTGAATTTCTCATCCAAAATCATAAATCGGAATACTAGAGATTGTTTTAATCTAATCTAAATGTTAATAATAGCAGTCAACCATTTCTTTTGACTTAAACAGGGAATATGTTTAAGTAATTAATTTATCAACCACTTATCACATAGGAACTAGATTTATAAATTCTTTGGAGAGCTATTAAATGAAGTTGTAGACTTTTCACAATGGTATATCTCATGGGAAGAATCAGAAAAACCTGATAATCTGAGCCTCTATTAAAATTATTTACATTATTTCCAGTAAAAGGAGAACTTTGCTCTAATCCATGGAGTCTGAGTATTTCTTTCTTGGACCTTGAAGGGAGCACACACTGACACTCAGGTTGATTTATGTAACTAAGCTCAGGGAAGTGATTACAATATTTTTCCATACTTTGCTTTAAAAAGTATTTAAATTGCTTTGTACTAAAAACATCAAGCAAACCACAGTGCAACAGTGAGTAGTATAATCCATTGATACATAACTACTTATATAACTACCTATATAATCACAATTTCATTATATTTTTGAAAAATTATAAGGTGGCATAGATGCACATGGATAAATATTAGAGATTATAATATACATTCATGGAGTGAACTCCACTGATCACATTGGGAATTTCTTCTGAATAATCAGGTTAGAATTACTCTGTGATTTTAGCACATTTCAGGAAAAAAAATAACCAAGTTTTAACAGGACTCCATTGACTAAAGTGATTCTTGAATCACTTTCTTTCATGTCAATTCAGAATTTCCATGCTTGAAAATGACTGTGATTCTCTTTTAAGAAAGGGGACAGCCTTAACAATTACATTTTTTAAAATAAAAATTCATAGAATTTTGGATTCCCCTAATTATACAATGAACTAACTATGAATCTTTTTAATTAATTAATTCTATTCTCTTGAGAATCCATCCTTCCTCTTTGGGAATGCTTAATAAGAGAAGTATGTGTACCAGTGAAAAGTTTTCCTAATAGCTAAAGGAGATGGAAGCTTATGAAAAATGGTAAGTAAATAACTTATTTCTTCTGTATGAAACTTTATAGAAATAGAAAAAAAAAAAAAGATCAGTTCCTGCAGTACTGTAGGATATGGGCCAATGTTCATATTTGCTGGTGCTATGTAACAGAATATAAGACTGTTTAGAAAGAAATTATCTATCTGTATCTTTTGTACATGAAACATTAGCCATTACTTTAAATATATGATCATGATTTTAGCTTCATAAAGAGGAATGTTAAATAATAAACCAGTCAATGAACATGTAACACAGCCAGCTGAATATTTTCCACTCCTGCTTCTAGAAATGTCTAGAAGATTTATATTTAACTGTTTTCACTCATTATTAGCAAAATATAAAGGGAAAGGGTTTGATCTTAATGTATGGAAATCTTTGAATGTTTGAAAAATTGAATAGAAATGTTTATATTTGGTGTGCTTAGAAGAAGAGGTGGAGGCAGTATAAAGCTCTAACAGGCTTTATTGTTAACTTGTAACTCAGCTGCGGCTAGCCACGGCTCGCGGCAGCAGTTGAGAGAGAGAGAGAGAGAGACAGCTGATTCCATTTGACAGCTCCTTTTATACGGAGCTGACAAACGGTCCAACCAATCAGGGACTTCCCCAGCTCCTGCTTAAACAGCGGACAAGAGTGAGGACTTGCTGGCCATAACACTCCTTCCTGTGTAATGGTTCTGCACAAGCATAATCACTCAGATGGGTGCGGCGACGCCTCACTCGCTTAGAGCACCTTAGTTCTGCCGGAAGCTGCGATGTAGAAGGACCTGCTGCCAGGCTGGCATTTTCCCCTCAGGGTGGTGTCGGCCATCTTCTCCGGGCATTCTTGACTGGCTGTGGAAGGTCTTCTGGTGTCGCTGGAACGTCTCTGAATGCCAGCGAGAGGTCTCTGGTTGGTGTCATGGCTTACCCAGGTAAGTCTTCCATGAGACATCGCTGGTTGGGAGTCAGTCAGCTAGGGGCCTCAGTTTTGCCCCATTCGTAGTCCGTGGCCTCGGTTTCCTTCTGAGCTGGATTTGTTGGGGTACTCCAACAATTTCTTAGTTGGTCCACATGTCAATGCCATAACCGTCCATCCAACAATCTCACCTTGTAGGATTTGGGGCCTGTTTTCTGCTCAACCCACCCAGGCAACCATAAGGGATTCCCTGCATAATTTCGGGAGTAGACCAGGTCCCGAGGCCTAAATTCCCTTGACTTGCTAGACGAGTCAAGGGGTGCCCTGGGGGCATAATTAGGGTGCAGCCTCTCTAGGGTGGTACGGAGTCTTCTTCCCATTCAGTAGGGGAGAGGTTGGTGGTTGCGCTTTGGATGGTGTGTTGGGTAAGTAGGTACCAGGCTACCCTGGTATACCAGTTCCCTTCTGTCATCCTTTCCAGGGAGTCTTTTGGAGATCTTACAGCTCATTCTGCAAGGCCATTGGAAGCTGGATGAAATGGGGAAACTAGGGCATGTCTGATTCCTCTTTGGGCCATGAACAATTCAAAAGGGGATGAGCTGAATTGGGGCCCGTTATCAGAAACCAGGATGTCAGGGTACCCATGGGAAGTGAAAATCTTGTCTAAAGCTCTGCTTATAGCATCTGAAGTGGTTGATTGGAGGAGAACCAGCTCTACCCACTTTGAAAATACAACTACCACAATTAGGAAGTTTTTCCCTTGCCAGGTCCACATGTACCCTAGACCATGATATTTTGGTATCTTCCCACTCTCCAGAAGAGACAGCTGGTGGGGCTGGTCTGGACATCTGGCAGATGGAGCAATTCTGAACTTTATTGGTGACTGCCTCATCCAGATCCGGCCACCACACATAGTTCCTGGCCAGAGCCTTCATCCTGTTGTGACCCTCATGCAGAACTTCAATAATGTGTGGTCTTAGTAGTTTGGGAATAATTACTCGGGAACCCCAAAATAAACACCCTTTTAGCACACTCAGTTCGGTTTGGCGTGTTTTGCATGGGCGGAATTCCACTGTGGTGGTTTTCCTGGGCCATCCCCTTCACACCCAATCCATTACTTTAGACAGTTTTACATCTCTGCTGGTGGCGTAGGCAATGTCATCAGCTGTCAGAGGCAAATGCAGATCTTCCAGCAGGAACACAGAGGCTGAAGGGGCAGGATCAGCAACCAGCAGGGGTAAAGGGCACCTGCTAAGGGCATCAGCATGAGCTACATTCTTGCTAGGCCTGTAAGTCAACTTATAGCTGTAAGTGGCTAGAAAGATTGTCCATCAGGTCATTCTAGGGGAGAGGATTATGGGGGCTGGGATTGTCCCCTGCCAGAATGCCTAACAAAGGTTGGTGGTCCATAATGAGCTCAAATTGGTGTCCGTAGAGGTATTCATGGAAACTTTTGACTGAGGCCACGGCAGCCAATGCCTCTTTATCTATCTGGCTGTAGTTGCACTCAGCCTTTGAGAGAGTCCTAGAAAAATAAGCTATGGGGGCTTCCTGGCCATTTGGCAATTTATGACCTAGGACTGCCCCAATTCCATAAGGGGAAGCATCACAAACTAGGATAAGGGGGAGAGCATTGCTAAACTGAATGAGGACCTTGGTTGAGGTGAGGAGGAATTTCACTGCAGAGAAAGCTGCCTGTTCCTTGGATCCCCAATGCCACTGCATCTTAGAGTCTAATAGCCTGTGCAATGGTTCTGCTAAAGTGGCCTTGTGGGGCAGGAAGGAGCTGTAGAAATTAAGAAGTCCTAAAAAGGCTTGCAACTTAGTTTTCTTCTGAGGGACCGGGGCCTCCTGGATGGCCCATACTTTGGATTCTATAGGGTGAATTTCCTTATAGTCAATATGATATCCAAGGAAATCTATCTGTGAAACTGCGAAGATGCATTTTTTTCCTGTTCAATTTTAGCCCAGCCTGTTTAAAACACTGGATAACTTTTTGTAATTTGTACGAATGGTCCTGTGGGTTGTCAGCAGAAATGAGGATGTCATCGAAATATGGAATGACACCCTTGATGTTGTATAACAAACATTCCATAATGGATTGGAATATGCCAGGGACGACACTGACACCAAATTGTAAATGCTTACATTTGAAAGCGCCCCTATGCGTAATGATTGTTTGGGCCTCTGCAGTCTCATTGTCCACTGGGGATTGCTGGTATGCTTGAGTCATATCCAGCTTGGTAAAAATGGAGCCTTTTCCCAGGGAATAGAGCAGGTGCTGAATGATAGGGACAGGATAAGCGTTTGATTGGAGACCCTTGTTTATTGTGGACTTGTAGTCAGAACAAATTCTTATGGAGCCATCTTTTTTTAAAGGTATTACAATGGGAGTTTCCCATTTAGAAAAGTCAATTGGCTTCAAGACCCCTTTGAAATCAATCTGTCAAGCTGGACATCCACCTTAGCACATAGTGCCAATGGCACTCTGTGAGGTTTGAGGCATATAGGTGCAACATTAGGATCCAACTTAAGGGAAATAGGAGTGCCATTGTAGCATCCCAGTTTGTCACTGAAAACTTCTGAATGGTCAGCAAGAAGTTGCTGCAAGTTGTTGGGGATAACTGCATTTACTCTAGTTACTTGAAGGCTCAGGGAATGGAACCAGTCCAATCCCAGTAAGCTAGGTAAGTCCCCAGTTACGATAACTAGTGGAAGGTGACCCTGAAAATTGTTGTATTGAATATGAAACTTGCCTTTTCCAAGGACAGGAATGGATTGTCCTTGATAGTCTCTCAGTGTCAGATTGCAGGGGCTCGGCTGATTCTTATGGAAGTCTGGTAGCAGGTTCTGTAGAGTCTTCCATGAAATGAGGGATAGAGATGATCCAGTGTCTACCTCCATCTGACAGTGGTTGCCTTCTAAGAGAAGATCAACATTAATTTTATTAACATTAAAAGAATAAGTTAGTGCCATCAACAAGCATTGCTCTTTGGATTTGAGGTTTCTAGATTGCCTGAGATGTTGAGATGGCAGGATTGTGTTTTTAGGTACCTGGCAGATTCTAGCTATGTGGCCTTTCCTCTGGCACTTTAGGCAAACAGCATTTCAGAAATGGCAATTGGCTCTCAGATGGCTTCCTCCACAGCTGAGGCAAATCAGCTGTGGTGTAAGTTGTTTCTTGTCAGCAGGAAAACTTTTTCTCTGCATCAGCTAGGGTGCTTGGAGGTGATTGATTGCTTCTTCTTCTTCGAAGTCCTCATCTTTGCCATAGGTGTCTTCGTAATGGACTGCAGTGCTGGGTTTATCCCAGGGAGAATGCTTGGTTTTTGTATTTTGGCCATGGATAAGTTGGATAGTTCAGCGGCTTGGGCTTCTTTGATGGCTTGCTTCAAGGTGAGGTCACCTTTAGCCAGCAGCCATCATTGAAGTCAAAGATCTCTCACCCCGCAGACGAGCTGGTCCAACAGCATATCATCTAGGTCATCTCAGAAACTGCATTGCAGGGCGACTGAACAAAGAGCTGCCATGTATTCACTTATGGACTCACCTTCTGTTTGGCTTCTTCTCCTGAATGCATGGTGGCGGGCAATACGCAATGGCTTTGGGGCATAGTGGTTACTGAATACCTCTTGTAGTTCTTCCCAGGGGACAGCCTTGACTGTCTGAGGAGCCAGCAGCGCGGTGGCAGTGTCAAAAATGGTGGCCCCACAGAAACTTAGGAAATATGCTTTCTTCCTGTTAGGAGGGTTGTCAGAAAGGTTCGTGGTGTCTATGACACATTTGAACCTATTGATGTATGATGTCCACATCTCAGAGGTTGGCCGAAAAGGTGGAAAATTTGGCGTTGCTGCCATCTCTTCATTTGATAGTGACTGGTCCAGTGACAGCTCTTTTTGATGACAGCTCTTTTTGGTGACAGCTCTTAGTGTCAGCTCTTTTTGAAGTGACTTCAGCCCTGTGGTGCTCTCTCTTTTGCCTCAGTTCATCAGCATCCCACCTTCATCGCCAGTTTTAGAGAGAGAGAGATAGCTGATTCTGTATGACAGCTCCTTTTATATGGAGCTGTCAAACAGTCCAGCCAATCAGGGACTTCCAGGGCTCCCACTTAAACAGCAGACTGGAGTGAAGACTTGATGGCCATAACAGAAATTTTCTAAGGGCAGAACCTTAGAAACATTCTAGTATTAACAGAAGCAACATTTGAGTATACCATGCTGCAAGTAGAAATTGAGTTATCTAATTCACTGTTCTAAAGTTTTATAAGAAAGCAAAATGACTTATACATGTTGACCCATTTCTTCTTCTTTTTTTCTTTTGTTATTTTACTTGTCCTTAGGATGGGATGGAAAAACATCTTTAGTTCCAAGAATGCAGCTATTTCTTTCTCTTTCAAATATATAATATATATTTCAAATATATAAAAATATATAAAAATCAGAATGTGGCAGTCATTTTTATTGCTTCCTTGAATCTTATTTAGATGTAGGTTTCTTATCACAAAATAGCATTTATCTATAAGTGGTTCCTGTTTATGTTTCAAATCTCTATATGGCCTCAATTTTTTTGCACACTCTAGAGTCAGTCAACTAATGAAAAATCCTCTCTATTGTTTTTAAATTTCAGCTAGTCTATAGAATATAAGGAAGAGAAGTGCATTTAAATTAGAAAATCAGATGTGAGAGAAAAGAAAATATTATTTCTTTTGTTTAAAAAATGCTAAATGAAGAAATCACAAATCAGTAATTTTTCTAGAAGGATTACTTGAAATATATCAAATTTAAATTAGGATTTAATTATACTAGAAGAAAAATCCTTAATGTTCTTTCTATATGTGTCACAAATCACCAGGCTTATTGTAAATACATTTTTTAAAAAAATATTATTGTTATTGTGATCGTCACCCAGATAAAATCATCTATGGAAAACCAGAATATAAGCACCAGATTTATTATTTTGGGATTTTTTGGTAATCTGGAAATACTGTTTTTGACCATGTATGTCATGTCATTGTTGGGGAATGCATTAATAAGCATTGTCATCAGACTTGATCCTTCTCTTCAATGCCAATGTGCTATTTCATTGCCAGTCTGTCTTTGGTGGATATTTGCTATACATCTGTCACTACTCCTAAAATGCTAGTAAACTTCCTTTCAGAGGACAAATCTATCTTCTTTGTTGGATGTGCTGCCCAGCTATATTTTCTTATCTCACTAGGTACTACAGAGTGCTTTCTTCTTGCAGCTATGGCTTATAATAACTTATTGCCCATCTGTAATCCATTGCGCTATCCTTTAATCATGAACAAACAGCTTTGTGCTGTCTGGTGGCTGGGTCATGGGCTAGTGGGATTTTGGTTTGACTAGGCCAGACAACTCTGATATTTTCTTTGCCTTTTTGTGATGAACATTGGATCAACTATTTCTTTTGTGACATCCCACCACTCTTGAAGCTAGCCTGTGGAAATATCTATCTCAATGAAATCATAGTCTTTATGGCTGGGCTGCTAATCACTCTGATCCCATTATTGCTAATCCTGTTCTCCTATAGCCACATAATCAATACTGTGCTGAAAATTGCATCTGTCAAGGAGAGGCAAAAAGTTTTCTCCACCTGCTCCTCACACATTATTGTCATCACTTTGTTCTATGGATCTGCTAGTCTACCTATGCTTTTGAAACAGATAAATTTCTATTTTTGCTTTACTCCATTGTAACACCAACTTTGAATCCTACTATCTATAGTTGGAGAAACAAAGAGATAAATGACTGTCTCAAGAGAAGGTTTGTTTCAAAGTTGTCCCCTTATAGAAGGTGATTAAAAGTCACAAAGTTAATCCAGAGAAATTATTTTATGGTAATTACATTTTTTAGGTTCTTATTTTTGTTAAAATGTCACATATGTCAACAAATGTGTAAGTTTTGCCTATATTTGTAGTGAAATGTATTTTATTTATTGGAACTTGTGTTATGCAAGATTCTCCAACTATTACCTGAACCTCTCACTTTCAATTACTTAAAAAATATTTCCCCAAAAATGATATGTAGGTTGAATGAAGGATATTTTTTTCAGTATTAGAAACATGACATCAGATGACAAATAATCTTCAATATGTGTCCAAATATCAGATATTCTAATTCCAGTTGTTTATATAATTTTTAATTATCTCATTTGGCAAATTTTTATATTCCAAGCTAGAGGCACTTTTAATTTTTTTTAAAAGAAAAATATAAACATTTTTAAAAGTTGGCAAAAAAGGATGAAATATTTCTTAAACAAGTACAGTTATTTTCACAAGTTGGATATAGTAATTGTTATGAGATCAATTGTTTTTCTCAAATATTTTTTTCTTCACTGGTTGTTAATTATTTGTTATATTTAATAGTCTTTTTTGTGACATCACAAACACTACAGTAAAGGACTTTTATGAAATCATATGACACTCAAAGAAGTTCACAAGTTTTAGAGAGAATATTTAAGGTGAAATCTATTCCCAAGAGTAGATTTCTCAAATTCAGAGGTCAAGTATCCATTATTCTATTATCTGTGGCATGTCAAAATGTTTGGATATTAACACTATTCACATTTTGAGGAAACAACCATCACTTTGGTTTCTTTTTTATTATTTAGTTTTTACTTTGGTTAATGGTAATAAAACTTTGGTTACTTGATTTACTTTTGAGCTTTTTTGGTGATAAAGTCTCTTCTGAGAAAAGGTTGACTTAGAGGTTGACACAATCACCACCACCATATTGAGCTTTCAAGGATTTATAAAGGCATGACT
Organism: Hydrophis major; assembly: GCA_033807585.1. Lineage (NCBI taxonomy): Eukaryota > Metazoa > Chordata > Lepidosauria > Squamata > Elapidae > Hydrophis > Hydrophis major. The sequence continues at coordinate 35,038,640 of CM066343.1, read as the reverse complement.
TTTTTTTCAGCAGAGAGCTTGGGTTGATTAGGATTGCCTTACCAGGGGTGGGATTCTACTGGTTTGGACAGGTTCTATAGAAATGGTTGTTATGATTCTGCACAGTTCAGAGAACTGGCAAAGTGTGCCCCATCTAGCTGCTCCCCTCTCTGCCTGCCCTCCCCCTTCCCCCAGTCAGTCTTTATCATACATGCAAGACATTGCATGTATGCCCGACATTGCTGATTACATTCTCCCCGCCCATTCACTCCTTAAGGTATTTCTTTTTTCCCCCTCCTGATGCTGGGATCCCCCTTACTGTCTTACTGCTTCACCCAGGAGGCTTCCCTGAGGCCCAGGAGGCAAAAAAATGGAGAGCGCGGGGGGGGGGGTTTGCAAAAAAGAAGAAGAAGCCACTCCCACCTAGCCATGCCCACAGAAGCAGTAGTAAAAATATTTGCATCCAACCCTATCATTTTGTGGGGGATCAAGATGATATTGGTTGATATACAAACAAAGAAACCTGACAACAGAAAAATATCTGGTGGTCCATTGAGTCTGCCCTTTGAGTTTACTTATTTGAGTTATTTATTTTCTTGTTTATTTATTGTTTTAATTTATTTATTTTTATTTTAGTTGGATTATGGACATGTGTTTATTCCAAGCATGTTTAAGCTCAGTTACAGATAACTGACCCACTATTGAAAGTTGTTTTAAAGTTGCCATTTTTATTTTTGTGAAGTAATATTTTCTAACATTACTTTATAAGTGCTCTCCTGTCAGTCTGAGGCTATGCCCCTGTGTTCTTGATTTTTGCTTAATTTTGAAAATACTGCCTGCTAGAACATTATTCAAACAGTAAATATGTTTAAGGGTTTAAATCAAGTCTGCCCTTTCCCTTCTGTCCTCCAGCCTGCATATATTCAGTTCCTCCAACTTTTCCTGACATGTTTTCCCTCAGACCTTACACCATTTTTATTGCCTATCTCTGGAATTACTCAATCTTATCATTTTAAGTGAAGTCTCCAGAACTGGACACAGTATTCCAAATCATGTCTAATTAAAGCACTATATAGAGGGATTAGACTGGTGATTTTTGTAAATTATGCATTGCAGAATTTTTTTCAATAAAGTTTTATTGAGTTTTAACAAAACAAATAAAACATCTTATTTGAGTACAGCATTATTCCAGGTTATCACATTTCCATACAGACACAATTTCATATGCATATTCATCTTATGTATTCAACTTCATATCTTATTACTCTTTTTTCAATTCTCACCATTTCTCCCTTTACTTCTCTTAATTTTCTTTTATGGTTATCTCATTTTCTTCTTATTCAATTGTATTTCTTTTACCTAAATTTCTATATCTTTTTATTCATTGTACTTATACTTTCTTGTTTACAATTTCATATGTTCTCTTCCAACATTCTTAAGAAGCAAAATTCCCCCTATGAGTGCCAATCAAAGTGCAACACCATATATATGGATCTTTGGTTATTCGGGTTTTCTCCCGCGTAAGATTGGAAGTATCTAGGCAACGTTTCGATGAAGTCTCATTCATCATCTTCAGGCTTGGTCTTCAGCTCTGTGCTTCTCAGAGTGATGTGAGCTTGCAGCTGCTTCTTCCTTTTAACTGCTAGTGGGGGTGTGACTTGATTGGGTGGGGGCTTGGCTGTGTTCTGATTGGGTGGGGGGGTGTTCTCATTGGTTGGGGGTTTGGCTGTGTTCTGATTGGTTGGGTGGTTGGCTGTGTTCTGATTGGCTGGAGGCGTGTTCTGTTCAGGTGGGGGCTTGATTGTGCTCAGGTTAGTCTTAGTTGCTGGAGGGTTTGAGCTGGTGAGCTGTGATCTTGCTGTTTGGCTTCGAGTTCGTGGTCGTGCTGCATCTTCATGGTGGAGGTCAGTTCGCTTCATGTATGGCTCAGAGGGGTTTGAGGTGGGTAGTGAGGCAGCTGCAGTGTGGCTTCTGGTCCGTGGTCGTGTTTCATCTTCTGTGTGGGTGTGAGTCTGCTTTCTATGTGGAAGTGTGGTGGTGGCATCTTGTGTGGCTCTCAGGGGTGTGGGTCTGGTGTCATTCTTCATGTTAGGTACGCGTCTGTTCATGAGGGCGGGTTTCCAAATGGCTGGTAGGCGGGAGGCATCATCTCGTTTATTCATGCTGTGTGGGCGTTTTTCTATCTCTATGGCTTCTCTGATGATTCTGCTGCTGAACTGTTCAGTTTTGGCGATAGTTCTGGTATTTTTAAAGTCAATCTCATGTCCTGTGGCTTTGAGGTGTTGGACCAGGGAAGAGGTCGGTTCTTCCTTTTTGATTGAGTTCTTATGTTCTTCAATGCGTGCACCTATTCTTCTGTTAGTCTGTCCAATGTATGTGGTGGGGCAGGCAGTGCAAGGGATTTCATATACTCCTTGATTTTCCAACTCGATTCTGTCCTTAGGGTTTCTTAGGATGATGGATATCTTTCTGTTTGTGCAGAATGCTGTCTTAATGTTGTGTTTTTGGAGGATCTTGCTAATTTTGTCCGTAGTGCCTTTTATATATGGGAGGAGGGCTTTGCCATTCTCTTGTTCTTTGTCTTGGATTTTGGATTGACCCATCTGGCTTAATGGGTGTTACAATAGGAGTATCCCATGGAGGGTGATCGATGGGCTTCAACACCCCTTGAGCAATTAGCTTGTCGAGTTGTTCATCGATCTTTGCTTTAAGAGCGAATGGAACTCAACGGGGCTTCAAGCGAATTGGGGCTACTTTTGGATCTAGACTAAATGAGATTGGGGTCCCCTTATACTCGCCTAAACGGTTCGCGAAGATGTCGCTGAACTCAGAAATAAGGTCTTTCTCCCACTCACAACCACCAACTCGGTTCACACCGGCCACTTTGATGCCTAGTGGCGCAAACCATTGGAGGCCTAATAGACTAGGCCTATTTCTGTCGATGATCGTTAGAGGTAAGTACGCTGTATACTTTTTGAAGGAGACTCGGACTCGGCAGGACCCGACCATGGGGATTCGATTTCCTTGGTAGTCCTTGAGGATGAGGCGTTAAAATTGGAGGTCTTGGCGTTGGATTGTGGGGATAAGTTGCTTGAGTGTCTTCCACGACACCATCGAGAGGGACGATCCCGAGTCGACCTCCATGTGGCAAGGCTGGTTCTCGATGGCTACTGTGACTCGAATTTTCTTAGTGTCCAAAACTGAGGCGTGACCTATAGTGATAGTATGGTGAGCCTCTTCTTTTTGCAAAGCTCAATTTCTGTAGGAGTGGTTTACTGGTTCTCGCCTTACAGGACGGTTTCCTGTCGATTGGCAATAGTTGACCCCTTTTGAGGCCTGGCTGGGTCCTGGTAAGCTGTGGCAGACCCGGCTGATGTGGCCTCATTTCCCGCACTCATGGCAGAGTGCATCGCAGAATTTGCATTCGGCCCTGGCATGGTTTGCTCCACAGCCAGTGCAAGGGCGTAAGGGCTTAGGGCGAGGATCCCGGTCGGATCGCAGTCGATGGACCCCTTCTTCGTCACTGTCTGATGACGAAGAGAGGTCCTCGTGGTGCGTCGTTAGTAGCTGCCCTTCTGAGTTGGGTGAGATTTCGCCGGTCGGTTGTGTTGCCGGAATGCGGCTTTGCCGTAATTGTGCAGCCGACTTTTTGGTCGACTCCACAGCCATGGCTTCGGCGATGGCATCAGCAAGGCTGATGTCGCCTTTCACCATCAGCTTGTTTTGCACGCCTAGCGCATCTAATCCCAGAATTACTCGATCTCTTAGTGCTTCTTCTAAATCGGCGAACCCACAGAGGTCCCCTAAATTCCGGAGGTCCGCCACGAAATTGGCCATGCTCTCTCCTTTTCACTGTTTCCTCTGATAATACTCGTGGCGTCTCACGAGTGTAGGCACGGTTGGCACGTAATGATGGGTTCGAGGTCATCCCAGCTCATGGCTTTCACTTCTCGAGGTTTGGCGAGTGCTTTTGCCATTTTAAATACCGCTGGGCCACAGTGAGTCAGGAACAGTGCTCACTTTTTTGCTGGTGTGGTGTCCTTCAAATTATTCATCTCAAGAAACATTTGGAAGCTATCCATGTAGGATTCCCAATCCTCTTGGTTTGGATCAAACGGAGCGGGTGGTACAATGCCGCTGGACATGGTTCCGTTGTTGGCGTCATCTTTCACGTGCTCGGTATTGCTTCCTGGCTTCTTAGGTTCAGACGTCTCCAAATCCCATCCTCATTGCCAGTGTTAAGTACTTGGACATGGGTTGGAGTAAATGGAGACAGTCTTTGAATGTGAACTTTCAGCTCTTTATTGCCTAGTGACTTCTCAAAACAATAACAGTGAACCCTGCCTTATATAGGCAACCCTTGTGAGAATTGTCCAATAGTGAACTATGAATGCTAGCTCTTTAAACCAATAATAATCCTCTGTTAAGGGCCAATCGGATTCCTAAGAACTAACTAATCCGATCTGGCCGCCTAACAGCCAATCAGAAGTGCAGGGCCAGAACCCTGCACTTTACCTCAAGCTCATACTTTATTAACTATGGTACATACACAACAGGCACTTATTCTATCTTTCTTATTCACTGCCATAGACAATTCCATCAAGATCCCAAAGGATTGAGCTTCACCACCATAATTTCAAACTAAAATAAATCATCAAAGAATTATTTGTCTCGTGAGTATTGATTCTAGATGCTTGTGCAATTATTCCTATTTGTATTACTAATGTGTTCATCACATCTCAGAAAAGATTCACGCTTTGATATAAAAATCTACATTTCTCATTTGTACTGTAGGCTATATTATTCTGCAGGCTGTATGTTATTCTTGCTGAAACATGGAACATCAACAATTTCTTCATGGTACTCTTCATTTCTAATATATTTCTGTGAGGAGGAAAGAGGAGAAATGCCAGGATAGATCAATTTATTTATCTTTAAATATCCTCAAAGAACAGATGTATATAAGAATTATTTTTCTTTTCATGAAAATGTGTATTTTTAACTGCAGAAATTAATAAAAGAATCAAGTTATTTAGAACACATACTGTTGTTGAAGATTTTTCTTTTCTTTACTGTGATCATATTGTAATGACAAATGATACTATAGCTGTTAATTATCACTGCAGTGCAATATTAAGAACCACCAAGGTGGTAGAGGCTTGTTCCAAACAGGAAAGAAGGAAAGGAGGATCTATTTATTATTATTTTTTTAGAATTTAAGAGATAAGAAGAGATTCCCTCAATTCTTTTTTTCAAGAACCTTACCAACTAAGAGGATGTTGTTGTTTTTATTTATTTATTAAATATATATACTATCCATCTCACCATAAAGTAACTCTGGACAGCTTACAAAATGATAAAAAGATAAATATAAAATGGCTAGAATTAATAAGACTTCAATTTAGTCATTTAGTCACTATTAACTATTTAAGACCCAGTGGATAAAATGTTATAAAGATGTTCTACTTAGGCTCGTTTTTTAAATTCTTATTAGCTCAACACTGAAATATCAGCAATAGCATCTAGCTACCTTACCTGTTATTTTCTAGGGTCTTCTAACAATTATCAGCTAATGCATTACATGTCCTAAATATTTCAGCTTTAGCTACATTAATTTGAGTGCCATACTTAAGTTTTGTTCTAATTCTATCCCTTATCATCCTCTGCATAAAAACTGTATATGTGTCATTAACAACTATATATTGGCTCTGCACCTTTATAAACTATTTTTTTCCTAGCTCCCACCAACTTTAATTTACACACACACACACACACACACACACGCACACGCACACGCACATGCACGCATGCACGCACACCCTTTTGGTTTTATTGAATGGCATTACTGGTTTAATGTTACTTTCCCTAGGCTGATGAACTTCTGAAATACAGAACTTTTTTCTTTCAAACTTTCTGTATATCATATCATTAGAACAAGTTAGTCAGCTGTCTACTTGTTCCTATCTAAAAATATCTGATAAGTAAAGAAAAGGAAAAAAGAAAAAAAAATACCAACCACAAAAACAGATCCTTAAGGGAACTCTGTTTAAATCTATCCATTGTAAGTACTATTATTTACTTTTCTTTTCTGCTTCACCCATCCATAAAAGGATCAATTCTTATTGGTTACTAATTATTGTAATCATCTTACATGATTACTATGTTATATTAAGAAAGTTGTGCAGAATATTACCAGCTGAAGTTATTACTCAGCAGCCAATTGGGAGGACATGGGAAGTCTATAAAGCAAATTAATATTGAGTCTATAGAACAAGGGAATACTCATAGATAATCCAAAAGTTAAAACCTAGGGAACTTCAAGAGCATCACATTTTAAATCATGATAGATGGTAACAACAGAGCCAAAGGTGTTCATTTGCATTGCAGAGAAGCTAGGAGAAAACTGTTTACATACTATAATCTTTAAAAGTGTCGAATGTAAATATGAGGGGTTGCAGGAAAAATTTCTAGTTCTACAAAGCTGTTGTGACATAAAGTTTCATCTTTCTTCTTTTCTCTTTTCACAACCTAGTAGAAGGTTGACCAAGTAAGATATAGAAACATGCTCAACAATTTGACTCCCTTTCTAAAAGCTGTAAATCTTCAGTTTTTTCCCTGACTTTCCACAAATCAGATATTGCCCTATGAGATAGCAGAGATAATTAATATCTATTAAGTCAATTCCTACTGAATATTTCTTAAAATGATCAAATATCCCTAAATATCTAAAAGAATATGCTTCACCTTATCTCTGGTTAGTTCCTTTTCTTAATGTAAAGTTTTATTGTACTTCTTAAAGTCATTAATTATGTTGTTTTCAAAATTATTTTGCCTTTCTCGAATTGCTTTCTTGTTTTCCCTTTTATTGTCATTTGGAATAGCCTTATTTTTAAGAACAAACTAGTACCTTTTGCCATGAAAAAGAAAGGTGATATTTCAGCAATACAAAAATACTTATTTTCATAAAGCTGAATGGTTACAACTGTATTTTTAAAAAACATGATGGACATTATTAACAGAATTTGGTCTTCTTGGCCTTCTGTTTTAGGTTCATCTTAAAAATGCTTTATTCTGAGTTTCTGCTTTGGATTTCTTTGGACATTTGCAATTTACATGCAATATTTATTTATTTATTTATTTATCAATTTGTATGGCTGTCCATTTTACAAAATGTCTCAGGATGGCTTGAAAATATTCTTTATTAATCAATATAATATGATAAAACCCTTGTCACAACACCAGTAGGTTGAAATATGTATGAACATCAGTAGGTTTAAATATGTATGAACATAAAAGTCTAGCATTTTTTTTATATTGCAGAATTATTTCTTTCTTTAATTGCTGTTAGTTTTATGACTCTAAATGTCGTGTCCGCAAAAAGACGCCAGGAGTCGGTGACTACGTTTCAAGCTCTTTATTAAACAGTTGTGAACCGAACCGGCGAAAAGGAAAAAGCCCGCGGCTTTTATCCTTTTCGCTGCGGCGGCCACGGCCAATGGCAGCGATTCAAGTCTCCCGCTCTTGGAGTGAGCCAATCGCGGGAGACTCCAAACGGGCCAATCAGCGCGGCTCGCCTGGCCAATCAGAAATCCCCGCGCTTTAGCCAATCAAAGCGCGGGGATTTCGAGTATGTAAATCAAGGACAGAACACCCCTCCCCTCTTGGTATAGTCCATCACGTTGCGTAGTCACATAGGTAGGCGGGGCTCCGTCTAGTCCTACTTGACCTGCGCAACTCAGTTGCAAGCTGGATTTCGGCCGGAGCGGTCATGTCTTTGGCTGCTCCCTCTTCTGTGCGAACCGGCTGGGTGATCGGGCCGGTTCTTTCTCCGTGGCTCCCACCTGGGCCTTCCGGGTTGGTCGAGCCGCGGGTCTCGCCGCTCCCGCTTGGTCTCTCCGAGTCGGTTGAGCTGGCTAGGTGGTTCTTCTCCGGTGGGGGATCGCGATGGCTGCGTTCCGGTAAGTACTGCTGGTTTATTTTTTCTTGCGTTTGTTTATTCGGGTATTCCCTCCCCCCTTGGTTCGTGTCTTGGGGGTTGAGGTCCGTTGCTGTTCGTGACCTGAGCTGGTCAATGTGCCATTTCCAGGCTCGCCCATCGGTGGTTTGGAGCCGGTACGACCTTGGGCCTGTGATTTGGGTAATGATGGCTGGGATCCAGAGGGGGTCCTCCGTCAGGTTTTTCGCGTACACTAAGTCGCCGGGGGTAAATGTTCGGTATTTTGAACTTGAGTCTGGGGGCCGCTCCGGGTTATATGTTGGGTGTAACCTGTCGAGCGGGGACCTCAGCTTCCTACCCATTAGTAACTCGGCTGGGTTTTTGTTGGTAGTGGTGTTCGGGGTGATGTGTTGTATGAAGAGGAGTTTATTTATTTTGTCATTGATCTCCCCGTGGTCCATTTTCCGGATGGTTTTTTTGGTAAATTGTACCATCCGTTCCGCCCTACCGTTCGCCGCCGGATGCGCCGGTGCTGTTAATGCGTGGCGGATGCCCTTTTCCGCCAGGAATCTCTCGAAGTCGAGGGAAGTAAACTGGGGCCTGTTGTCAGAGACGACGACGTCTGGGAGGCCGTGTGTGGAAAAGAGTTTGCAAAGTTCTTTGATAACGGCCTCCGTGGTAGTGGATTTCATGTCGCTTACCTCCAACCAGTTGGAGTAAGCGTCAACTGTTATTAGAAAGGTATGCCCATTCGTGGGACCGGCAAAGTCTAAATGGATCCTGGACCAGGGCCCCCTTGGTGTTTCCCACTCCAGGATGGGTGCTGTGGGTGGGCTTGGTCTGGTCTCCTGGCATCGTCGGCATTTAGCTACCCATGCCTCTATCTGTTTGTCCATCCCTGGCCACCAAGCGTAACTCCTGGCCAGGGCTTTAGTTCTGACGATGCCAGGATGCCCCTCATGCAGCATCTCTAAGACCTTCCCTTGCAACCTGTCCGGGATGACCACCCTGTCACCCCACAAAATACACCCCTTAAGCAGCGAGAGTTCAGTCTGGCGGTTTCTGAATGTCTTAACGGATTCGTCATTGTCCCTTTCAGGCCAACCTTTTTCCACTCAATGTAAAATTCGCGCCAGACGCCTGTCCTTAATAGTTTCCCTGGCAATGTCTGATGCGGTAATGGGTAGGTTGGGGAGGTTCTCGATGTTAAGGGTGTTTGTTGTTGGTGCTGGGTCAGGATCAGAGTCTGGTAAAGGCGAGCGGCTTAAAGCGTCCGCGTGCGAAATTTTCTTACCTGGCTTGTGTAACAGTTCGTAGCTGTAGGCTGCCAGGAACTCGGACCACCTTGTCATCCGGGGTGATAAAATATTCGGGGTGGCTCGGTTTCCTGCGAGGATGCCCAGCAACGGCTTATGATCTGTCACTATGGTAAACGGGCGGCCGTAAAGGTATTCGTGGAATCGCTTAACGGCGGCAACTATAGCCAAAGCTTCTTTGTCCAGCTGGCTATAGTTCCGCTCCGGTTTAGTTAGAGTCCTGGAAAAGAAAGCGATGGGTGCTTCTCTTTTGTCGGGGAGGGTATGGCTGAGACAGCGCCGACGCCGAAAGGTGATGCGTCGCAAGTGACAACCAAGGGCAAAGTTTCGCTGAATTGAATCAGGACGGCGTCGGAGGTGAGAAGGTCTTTGGTTTTTTGGAAGGCGGCTTGCTCTCGTCTCCCCCAAGTCCAGGTTGCTGTCTTATCCAGGAGCCTATGCAAAGGCTCCGCCGCCGTAGCCTTTTGGGGTAGGAAAACATTATAAAAATTCAGCAACCCTAAGAAAGCCTGTAGTTCCGTTTTAGACCTTGGGGTGGGGGCTTCTTTGATGGCTTTCACTTTTTTAATTGTAGGGTGAATGCCATGCCGGTCTAGAAGGTAGCTCAAGAATTCTACTCGCTCTGTGCATAGTTGGCATTTTTCACGTTTTACTTTTAGTCCCGTTACTTTAAATTTCGTTAAGACCTCCCTGAGTCGGTTTTGTAATTCGGTTTCGTTTGGTGCCGCCACTAATACGTCATCAAAATAGGGCACCACCCCTTTGATGCCTTGTAGTAAACGTTCCATCAGGCTCTGAAAGATGCCTGGTGCCACGCTGACTCCGAACTGGAGTCGGTTGCACTTGAAGGCCCCCCGATGGGTAACGATGGTCTGGGCTTCCGCTGTTTTTTCATCGACCGGTAACTGCTGATATGCCTGGGCGAGATCGAGCTTGGCAAGACCTTGCCCCCTCCCAGTGAGTGCAGTAGGTGTTGCACGATTGGGACGGGGTAGGCACTTTGTTGCAACGCGCCATTTAGGGTGGCCTTATAGTCCCCGCAAATTCTCACGGACCCGTCTGGCTTGACTGGGGTCACTATAGGGGTCTCCCATCGGGCATGGTCTATCGGTTGCAACACCCCCTGTTTGACGAGCTTGTCGATCTGCTCGTCAATTTTAGGTTTTAGGGCGAATGGTACCCTCCTAGGTTTTAGTCGCTTGGGGGGAACCCTAGGGTCTAGGTCAAATGAAATAAGGGGCCCCTGGTACTTGCCCAGGCTTCCGTCGAAGACCTCCCGGAACTCCTGGGCTAGCCGCTGTTCCCAGCCGTCGTCGGTGACGTGGTTGACTCCTGTCAGCACGATGTCGAGTGGGGCGAACCATTGTAGTCCCAGCAGGCTTGGGCGGTCGCGATCGACGATTGTGAGTGGGAGTTGTTCGGTGCGGCCCTTATAAGTTACATTAAAGTTCTTGGTGCCCACTACCGGGACGCGGTTTCCCTGGTAGTCTTTTATAATGATTTTTTGGGCCTTTATGTTCCTCTTATGGAGGGTGGGCACTAGTCGTTTTATCTCGTGCCATGCAATCATGGAGAGGTAGGATCCGGAGTCCACCTCCATCTTGCATGGTTGGCCTTCAATATGGACTTCTACGTGTACCTTTCTGGCGCCGTCGGAGATGGCGTGGCCGATGGTTACCATCTGGTGGGTATCTTCCTTGCGCCGACTGTCGCCGCCTCTTGAGGGTCGTTGGATTCGGTCCCACCGGCCGTCCGATTGGCGATCTCTGGTCCTGGGCGGGGGGCTTTCCTTTTTTCGGTCGTGTTGGTCCCATCTGGGTGGACTGCGAGTCTTCTTTTGGCGGCAAACCCGAGCGATGTGTCCCCTTCTTTCACAATGCCTACAGATAGAGTCAAAAAATCGGCATTCTGATCTGGGGTGGTCGCCACCGCACCCGGCACAGTTGGTCCTCAACCTACGACCTCTTCGGTTCCGTTGGTCGCCGCGCCCCGTCTGCACGCGATGTATGTCCTCCTCGTCTTCTGACGTGCTGGATGCAGACTGGAATTCTCCGTAGTGTGCGGTTGATTCGTTTTTTGGGTCGGTCGACCTTGCCGGGTTGTTGTTTCCGCCTTTCGCGTCTGATTTTCGCATGCTGTCAGCGGAAGTGCGGGTTGCTTCTGCGGCTGCGGCTGCGGTGAGGGCGTCTGCTAGGCTGATGTCGCCCTTGGCCATAAGCCGGCTCTGGAGTGCAGGGTCCCATAGGCCAAGTACGAATCGGTCTCTTAGGAGGCTGTTCAGACCTTCGAATTTGCAGAGTCCACCTAGGCGCCTCAGCTCGGCGACGAAATTGCTCAGTTTTTCGCTCGGTTTCTGGTCGCACCGGTAAAATTCGTTGCGCCAGATCAGGATGGGGACCTCGGGGGCGTAATGGCACCGCAGGATAGGTTCGAGGACGTCCCAGTCCATGGCGGTTGCGTCGGCTGGCTTGGCCAATGCTTTGGCCATCTGGAATACCTCGGTTCCGCAATGGGTGAGGAAAACGGCGCGTTTTAGTGGGCTCGGGGCGTCCTTCATTCCGGTGCACTCGAGGTACATGCGGAAACGGTCTGAGAACGATTCCCAGTCCTCGGTGGCGGGGTTGAAGGGGGCGGGCGGTGCGATTTTCGCCATTTCGGTGCTGAAACTGGCTCTTGTTGGACACGGGGTTCGGTTCAGGGTCGAGATCCCATCCTCGTCGCCAGTGTCGTGTCCGCAAAAAGACGCCAGGAGTCGGTGACTACGTTTCAAGCTCTTTATTAAACAGTTGTGAACCGAACCGGCGAAAAGGAAAAAGCCCGCGGCTTTTATTCTTTTCGCTGCGGCGGCCGCGGCCAATGGCAGCGATTCAAGTCTCCCGCTCTTGGAGTGAGCCAATCGCGGGAGACTCCAAACGGGCCAATCAGCGCGGCTCGCCTGGCCAATCAGAAATCCCCGCGCTTTAGCCAATCAAAGCGCGGGGATTTCGAGTATGTAAATCAAGGACAGAACACTAAATATTCAAGTTTAATCACAAAGTGATTGATTATTGAAACATTTATTCCATTGATTCTCCTATGAGCTAATTTTTAAATTTCCTTTGAATAAGATTAATATTAATCATTAATAATAATTAATAATAATGATTTTATAAAAATAGCAATAAGATCCTGATTTCTTCTATGTTTGCCATTATTAATAATGTCTATAAATGGTGTAAAAATATCCCTTAAAAATAAAAACAAAATAAAACCTAAGTAAAAAAAGTACATCTATGAAACTGTAAAATTAGTTTAAAAAGTAGATTGAAAAACCATTGTATATCATTAATATTTATAAAAATAAGAAAGAATAGCCAGATGTATTCTAATGAATTGTTCCATAAAACTGTATGTCAAACTGTTTTTTTTAAATGAACAGTAGTAATACTTCAGAGGATTGTAATCACAGCGAACAGGCCTTTTCCTAAAAACTGAGGGATTCTGACTGTTTCATTGGAGAGAAGGTGATATTTGAGCCAACTCCCAATATTGAACTCTGTGTTGTATCTTAATTTAAGGATGGAAAGTTTGTTTAATATCCATTAAAATTATGGCATATTAGACTGCAGCTAGTATTACCAATGGTGATTTCTTTTAATTTATCAAGTATAATAGACAACTTGAGAGATGGCAATCAGACTTCTTGGCCTGAAGAGTTTATATTAATGGGAATCTCAAATCGCTGGGTGACAAATATTGCACTTTTTGTGACATTTGTCTTTATTTACATGATGGCCGTGATGGGCAACTTGCTCCTTGTACTTCTGGTCATAGTAGATTCTCACCTTCACAGCCCAATGTATTTCTTTCTCTGCAACTTCTCTATCTTGGAGGCTTGTTATACTTCAACTGTGGTGCCCCAAATGCTGACTCATCTCCTGTCTGAGGAAAGGATCATTCCTCTTATTCGCTGTGGTATACAACTCTACTTCTTCCTTTCATTTGGAATTACAGAATGCTTTCTTCTTAGTGTAATGTCATATGATCGTTACATTGCAATTTGTCTTCCACTGCACTATAGTCTCACAATAACTAAAAAGGTCTGTATTTCAATGGCAACTGTTTCTTGGGTGGGAGGTTTATTTTTTTCTTCTATAAATACTGCATTTACTTTAAAATTATCCTTTGGTAATCACAATAAGATTGATCATTTTCTCTGTGAAATGCCTGCCTTAGTGAAAATAGCTCATGGAGATACACATCAAGCCAAAATGTGCATGTCTATTTCATGTTTATTTACTTTGGTCTTACCACTTCTATTAATTCTTATGTCATACACTCGCATTTTGTATTCCATATTTGGAAAAGGTTCTCTCACAGAGAAGCATAAGGCCATCTCCACATGCTCTTCTCACATGATGGTAGTTTCACTTTTTTTTGGATCAGTCCTTTCAATATATATGCAACCAAAATTCAGCATGTCAAAGGAATATGTGAAAATGGCTTCTGTGTTTTATATCATCATTACTCCAGCACTCAACCCTCTCATATATAGTTTGCGAAATAAAGAAGTGACTCAGGCCCTGAAGAAATTAATATATAAAGTTGGAGATATTAATTGATACTGTGAAATCTGGATTCCTGGAGTGATCTTTATCTCTCTAGGATGCTTCAGAATTGTTTTTTTATATAACACTTATAAACAATATAAATCTTGGATTTTCTCTTTGAGGAGAAAATATTGCAGATGCTTTTTTAAAATAGTTTGCATAAAGATGTGAGTCAGGTAATCGGAGATGTCACCTACTAGAAAGTTCAAATCCTGCTGGGTATTTTCCTTCCAAGAACTTTGGGTTTGTTTGGTTTTTTTGCTTTATTTTTGTAAAAAATATATAGTGGGTTACAGTGTATAAACTCATATTAAAACGGTGCACTGGCCTAATAGTGAAGATGTTCATCTTTCACTCAGAAGATTGAGAGTTCAATCCTAAATAGTAGCAGATATTAATATTTGGAGCTCAAAGAAAAAATATCTGCTGTGAACTCTGCACGGTATCAGGAAGGGCATCTGCCTAGTAAATGCTCAGTTCTATCCAGTTGCCCAACTCTATTCTGAATTAAGAAATTACAGGGTTACCTCATATTCTTCATAGCATGCCAGCTGTTAACCCTGAAGCTGACCTGGCTGTGGCCATTTGGGAGCTTCAGTGCTGCCACAACTGGAGCCATGAGATAAGGAGGGGGAAGTAGAGATAGCTGGGGTGCTGTTGCCAAAATAAAATACTGTCTCTTGGGAACCAAGGACATTACCATTAGATGTCTGGAAGGAGGGGACTGGAGTCATCTAGCAACTGGACTATATCCTGATTGGACCATGTGACTGATTGTTGAGAGAAAGTAAAAGAACTTTTACTTTGAATTAGGTGAAAAACCACAGGAATATTTTCACCAAGTCGTGCCAATATGTCAAGTCCAATAAATCTATTCTTTGAATAATCAATCTGCCTCAGAGATTGGATTGTTACTTGGAACCCTGACACTAGTGCTATTCTATATGTCTATATTTTAATTATGCACTTAAAATAAAAAAATATAAATTGGGATGAGACCAGAAATCTAGTAGGAACCACGGAAGATTTCTCAGTATATCATTGTACTGGTCCTTACACAGGATGGAATTTGATAATTATTGATAATTTTTCCTTTTTTGGATATAACATTCAATCTAATTAACATATCCAAGAGAAAGACCTCTTCAAAAAGTTCTGAATTAAGAATAGAGCACAAGAAATGAAAAATAAATTTCTATCTGAAGACCACTTTAATGTGAAGTATTATTTCACATATATAATTTATACTGAAAAAAAAATTGAAAAAAGAAATGTAAGAAATATATAAAAGAACTAAAGTGGAAAAAAGAAAAAAGAAAAGGTTTAGGAAACAATGCAGGTAAAAGAGAAAGAAAACAAAACATTTAAAGAAATCATTTACGATTTTAATTACAGCAGTTTTAGTAAAAAATGTTACCCTCCCTCCTTCGTATAAATAAACATAATGCATTCGTCCCATTATTCAATACTTGCTCAACTGTAAAAAAAATTAACTTGATCTATTTTCAGTAAAAAGTCCAAAAAATGTTCCATATTTTGCAAAAGCACTTGCTATTTTGTCTTCCATTCTTGGTACTTCAATATATCTCTATTTTTACATGCATAATAATCTTTCAAGGTGATGAAATAGCATCCTTTTCTATAAATTTATTCTATCATAAACAAATATATGCTGCTTGAGTAGTTCAATTATACTACCCACCTTTCTATAACTTTAAGTCCCTTGAATAATACATTTGTCATTATTTCAAATTTCCAGTTCATAAAAAGGAATCAAAATAAAAGAGTGATCCCCCCCCCTATATCTATAACTTTTTCCAATGATTAATTTCAATACATCCACTTCTATTAACACATGATCTTTTCAAAACTTTATGTTTCCCTTCTTTGTCTACTTACCTCTTTATTTAATGCAATCAGCCAATCCACTCTGTTAACAAATTTAAACATTCCTCTTTCACATAAAGATAATTTTTATCTATTCATTTAATTCACAATATACTTTACATGATGCAGTATTCCAAATTTAATTTAAATTTATTTCATTTAATCCATTCATTTCTTTTAATTTTCTTATTCCAGAATCCTGATAAGTTTTTGACTTTAATTATTTTACATCTAACTAGATCCTTTTTTTTCTACTTTACTCTTTCTTGGACTGAAGGTATATTCAACCAGGGTTGTTTTAGTTCTCTACTGCTTTGGAGGCCTTTTAGGCCTTACCTTGGTTCCATTTAAATGTGTTTTGGGGGATTGGTGAGTTCCAGTTACTTTGTGCAATTTCCAGGAAATTTCTAATATCTGCTACAGAATACATTCTTTTACAGAAACTGAAATAAAGCCTTAAGAAACTCAGCTATCCTTTAATCATTATTAATTGGGAACATGTGGTGGTCTCCCATGGAAAGAATGAGACACAGGCTGGTGTACTCAGGATGGGAGTCCAGAGCAAATTCTAGTGCTCCTTTTTATTGAGAATTTTGTACATAGTAAGCATTCACATTGTGGATTAAAATAATTACACAGAATTGTTTACAGTCGTCTGAGCTGCTTAAATGTTTCTGGTGTTTGCTTTTAATTTCCTTGCTTTATCTCAGTGACCCTTAGGCAGACATGTATGTATAAGGTCTTAGACTAATCATTACCCAATACTGAAATCAAAGTTTATTCCCACAGGAACACTTAATCAAAGAAGTATAAACAGTGGAAATGTTGAATAAAGTGATCATGGAAAGTTGGAATTCTTGAGTGTAGAAAATAAAATAATAAAATAAACTGAATGCAGTAAAGTGCATTTGCTGAATTTCAAGAAAGTGGATAAAGAAACAAAAAACAATGAGTTGGATTCAATATCAAGTCAGTTTAATAAGAAAAGAAGCTTTTATACATTCTACATAACTTATGCAGTGTTAAATATCAATAATACACCATCTTATAAAAATTTCTTTTAAATTATAATTTAATGTAAATTTTAAATCTTTCATCCACCTATTTTCCTATCGTTCAAGCATCACATTGTATCCAAAATACTTTGCCTACCAAATCATACAATGTTTTACACATTCACTTTCCAAATTCAATTTCAATAACGTTTCATAAATCTTATCAAAAACATGCTTATCATTACCACACAGTAAGATTTCCAATTCATTTTTAGCAAAATCAAACCCATAACTCTTTTCATCTTATTTAAATTGTTCTTTCATTAGTTGATAAGTAAATCAATGGCAAATATAATCTTCCGATTGAAGTTCTTCCCTCAACTTTAGTGTATGATAATCACAGTTGAAAGATAATATTTTACAATACATTCATCAGTCTGGCTTTGCTACCATTTATTTTCTTAAAAAACCTTTCTGGGGGAACACCCAAATAGGCAACTTCATAGAGAACCTTGTTTTATATTTATTCCAAGCCAGTGGTAGTATGCTACCAGTTCAGATCCAACCGGTAATAATAATTTTAAAAAAGCCTCCGATAATCAGCTGAGAAGAGGAAAACTGTTGTGGAGTGGCAGTAATCATTGCGGCAGACTTGGAGCGAACATCAATTGTAACTTTATTACAAGAATAAAGGGTTGCCGCAGCTGCCGTGCTAACAGGGCAGTCAGCTGGTGGCAACAGCTGATGCTGTTTGATAGCTCCTTTTATAGCCGGCTGTCAAACGGCATCAACCAATAGGAGTGGTCCACATTCCCGCTAGAAGCACGGACTGGAGTGAAGACTACGGGTTAGTCCAATAGATGCAACACTCCTTTCCCCTAGCATGGAGCATGTGTAGTCTTTAAGGTAGGCTGGACGCCTGCATAGGGGGCCAGATAGTCTCAGTTCTGGTGGAGCTGCTGCAGGCAAGAAGTCGTCTGCTTGCTGGGCTGCTTCTGGATTCACAGGGACTGGAGACTCGGCTTCGGGAGACCCTGGGTGAGGAACCGGTGGCAGTCCAGGTATGCTTACTTGCCTGTAGTGTCTCAGGGAAGTCTCTGCGTGTGTCGGCAGGTCCGTTTCGCTTGGCATGCAACGAGGGTTGTCAGTAGCCACGCTCCAGCACCTTCTTAGTTGGTCGATGTGCCTGCACCAGGTGCGACCATCTTGCAGCAAGACCCTGTAAGACTTGGGACCAGTTACTGCCACAATTTGCCTGGGTGACTTGCATAGTTATGGGCATAGACCTGGTCATGTAGAGCCAACTCTCTTGCTTGGCTATTTGATCCCAGGGGGGTGACTGGGGCATAATGAGGATGGAGCCTGTCTAGGGTGGTTCTCAGGCATCTGCCCATGAGGAGCTCCACTGGAGACTTGTTAGTAGTGGGACAGGGGGTTGTGTGTTGGGTTAAAAGGTACCTAGAAAGCTTAGAGTGCCAGTCTATTGGGCCAAACCTTTCCAGGGCCTCCTTAACTGACCTGACTGCCCTTTCAGCCATGCCATTACTAGCAGGATGAAAAGGAGCTATGAGAACATGCCTGATCCCCAGGTTGGCTAAGAAAACCTCAAACTCACAGGAAGTAAACTGGGGGCCATTATCAGACACAATGGTATCAGAGAGGCCATGGGTAATGAATACCCTAGTTAGAGCCTTTGTAACAGCCGGTGAAGTTGTGGTGGTCAGTAAGGCCAGGTCTATCCATTTTGAGAAGGAATCTACTATTACCAGGAATGTTCGCCTATGAACAGGGCCAGCTAGATCAATATGCAACTGGGACCTAGGCGCCCCAGAATCTTCCCATCTGCCTGGAGTAGATGTGGGTGGAGCAGGCCTGGTAGCCTGGCATGGCTGACAAGCGTTCACCCAACTAGTGATCTGAGCATCCATGCCTGGCCACCATATATAACTGCGAGCTCGAGCCTTCATCCTGACAATGCCAGGATGGCCTTCATGCAGGACTTTTAAAACAGCCCTGTAACTTGGAAGGGATAACTACCTTCGTTCCCCACAGTAAACAGCCTTGCAAAGATGATAGTTCTTGCTGGCAAATCTTGAAGGGCAGGAATTCAGGGCATATGGAATTGCTGGCCACCCCCTTCCCACCCAGTCTAGAACTTGGGCAATTACCTTGTCCCGTGAGGAGTGGGCAGTGATGTCAAGGGCAGTGATGGGAAGATTGAGGTTGTTGATCTCAAAAATAGCATTAATTGGTGCAGGATCTTCCACAGGAACAGGAAGAGGGCAGTGATTGGCATAGGGTTTTGCCAGGGCGATGAACCAGTGTATAGGAATAGGCAGCCAGAAATAAAGTCCACCTGGTCATCCTTGGAGACAAAATCTGAGGGGGTTGTTTTTCACTAGACAAAAGGCCTAACAGAGGCTTGTGATCCATGATCAATTTGAAATGGAGTCCATATAGGAACTCATGGAATTTTTTGACAGAAGCAACTGCAGCCAAAGCCTCCTTGTCAATTTGGCTCAATTGCGCTCGGCTGAGGAAAAGGTCCTGGAGAAAAAAGCAATTGGTGCCTCAGAACCATTTGGCAGTCTATGACTTAAAACAGCCCCTATGCCAAAAGGAGAAGCGTCTGCAGCTATAACTAAAGGCAGCTGTTGATTGAATTGTATTAGTACTGTGCTAGAAGTGAGTAATGATTTGACAGCCTGGAAGGCATGGGCTTCCTTAGGTCCCCAGTGCTAGTGAGATTGTTTGTCCAAAAGTCTGTGTAGGGGCTCTGCAACAGAAGCTTTGTGAGGCAAGAATGCAGCATAAAAGTGAGGAAGTCCTAAGAAGGCCTGGAGCTCAGTCTTGTTAGTAGGTGTGGGTGCCTCGTGGATAGCCCTGACTTTGGACTCAATTGGATGTATACCAGAGGCGTCAATTCTATAACCCCAAAATTCTACTTGTTTAGTGGCAATAGTGCACTTGTCTTTTTTTAACTTGAGGCCATGTTGTCTGAAACGATCGAGGACTGCTGTGACTCTTAGCAGTAATTGGGGCTTGTCAATGGCTGAAATTAAAATGTCATCGAAGTAGGGGACTACGCCTGGGAGTCCTTGGAGAAGTTTTTCCATTAGGGATTGGAAAATCCCAGGGGCTACACTTACACCAAACTGGAGGCCCCCTGCATTTGAAAGCACCCCTGTACGTTACTATAGTCTGAAGTTCTGTGGCTGTGTCATCTACAGGGAACTGTTGATAGGCCTGTGACATGTCTAATTTGGCGAAAATGGTTCCTGGCTCAAAAGAATGTAGAAGGTATTGGATAACAGGGACTGGATAGGCGCTGATTTGCAAATATCTGTTCAATGACATCTTGTAATCAGCGCAGATTGTCACGCTACCATCTTTCTTTAGGGGTGTAACTATTGGGGTGTCCCATTTTGCAAAGTCCACAGGCTCCAATATCCCTTGTTTAATTAATTTGTCCAGCTCACTGTCCAATTTGGGGCGGATTGCAAATGGTACCCAGGCTTTAAACGGATTGGTACTGCCTGAGGGTCCAAGTTAAATGATATTGGGGTTCCCAAGATATTGGGGTCCCAGCTCCTCGCTGAAAACATCAGCATAGTCCTTGAACAAGATATCTACTTCAGTATTTGAAATAGAGTGGATGCCGGTTACGTGGAGGCCAAGGGCAGGGAACCAGTCTAATCCCAATAGGCTAGGGAGGGCACCATCCACTACAACTAAAGGCAAGTAACCTTTAAAATTTTTGAATTGTATAAAAAACTTGCCTTTTAAGGACTGGCATGGTTCTGCCTTGGTAATCACGTAGGGTCAGATGGCAGTCAGGGAGCTTCTTCTTTGTCAGTCTGGGAAGTAGTTTTTTTAGGGTCCCCCAGGAGATGATGGTGCAGAGCCTGTGTCAACTTCCATTCTGCAGGGTTTACCTTCTATGGAGACAAAAACACTAATTTTGTTAGAGCCATTGTTTGTCTGGTTGGCATGATAACAGGTATAACAGTCTTCAACTTGCCTTTGAAAAATTGGGGTTGTCTGAGGCTTTTGGGCAAAAGTCTTTCCTGCTTGACAGACCCTGGCTAAATGACCCTTCCTTTGGCATTTCAGACAAATGGCATTCCTGAATTTGCAGGATGTCCTGAGGTGGTTTCCCCCACAGCTTAGGCAAATGGGCTGATGCCGGGGAGGTAGAATGGGGTTTGGCCTGATTTCTTCTTGAATGGGTTTCTGCTGCCTGAGGCAATTTACATCATGAGTCCCATCAGAGCCTTCTTCTAAAGATGCCTCATCATAACGAATGGCTGAGCTACTCTGGCCAATCGGATTCCCCTGAATTTCTGCTGCTGAAAGGGCAGATAATTCAGCAGCTTGAGACTCTTCAATAGCTACTGCCAAGGTTAAGTCTCATTTAGCCAATAGATGCCTTTGTAGCCTTAAATCTCTGACTCCACAGACTATTTGATCTAATAGCATGTCCTCTAAATAGTCTCTAAATCCACAGTGCAAAGCGGCTGTCCATAGGGCAGCCATGTATTCAGTAATGGTTTCTCCCTCAGCTTGAATTCGTCTTCTGAAAGCATGCCTTCTGGCAATTTGGGATGGCTTAGGGGAGTAGTGATTGGAAAGAATTTCCTGCAATTCTTCCCAAAGAACAGCCTTGACAGAACACGGAGCTAACAATGCCGTGGTAGTGTCCAATGCTGCGGCTCTGCAAAAACTTAAAAAGTAGGGCTTTTTCCTATGGGCTGTAGCATCAGCAAGGTCTATAGTGTCAAATTGGCTTCTGTAGGACTCCCATGTCTCAGCCGTTGGTCTGAAAGGCGGGAACGCAGGATTCGAAGTCATCTTGCTTCGGCGGTGCCATCTTTTCCACAGGGAAGTTGAAATTCGTGCTCGTGAATAGTGTCAACAGCTATGACAGTCAGCTCTTAGTGACTTCGGCTCTTTTTGTAGTGACTGAGCTCAGCAATTCTTTGTCCGGCTGCCTCTTATTTCTCTCCCGCCCTCGTCGCCAGTGTTGTGGAGCGGCGGTAATCACTGAGGCAGATTCAGAGCGAACATCAACTGTAATTTTATTACAAGAATAAAGGGTTGCCGCGGCTGCCGTGCTAACAGGGCAGTCAGCTGGTGGCAACAGCTGATGCCATTTGACAGCTCCTTTTATAGCCAGCTGTCAAATGGCATCAACCAATAGGAGCGGTCCGTGTTCTCGCTAGAAGCGCGGATCGGAGTGAAGACTGCGGATTAGTCCAATAGACGCAACAAAAACAATCCAATCAGCTGAGAGGAGAAAGAGGAAAAAAGTGCAAGATCGGCCCTCCCACCGACCCCTGCATTTTTCTCTTCTTTATTCTCTCAGCTGATTGGCACTGCAGGCCTCAGCTGGTGTGGGGAAAGCTGTACGCGCATGTTAGGTGAGCATGTATTAGGTGCATGTGCATTAGGTGTGTGTGAATGCGCACATGATCATTGAACTGGTAGTGGAATGGGTAGGATCCCACTATTGTTCCAAACTCTTAGTATGGCACGTTTAACAAAATAATTATTAAAATTAACATTAACTTTATCATACCATAAATAACCATGCCATTCAAACATTAATTTGTCGCCCTCTAATTCAAGTTGCCTCTTATTCTGAAGGTTCATCCACTCTTTTAACCAGGCCAGACAGCATGAATCAAAATACAATTTCAGGTCTGATAAATCCAAAGTCCCTCTTTCCATAGCATCTTGCAGTAATTTGTACCTAATTCTTGGTTATTTTCCCTTGCCATATAAACTTAGAAACATAAAGCATAAGGAAAAAATACCAAAAATAACCAGTTCCCCAACAAAATACAGAAGCACATATGTATCAAAACCATAAAGGTTCCCTACAGTTCATATCATGCTATCCCAAAGCTTGTAGAAAAAATCAGATTTTTGGAAAGCCTCACAGACCCCAGGGTGAAGGATCTGTATTGCAGAAATCTCACTATGTAGCATTATTTGAGGTAAAGGACAGGATGCAACTGATTTAGTTAATGCATTTCTAATTTTTTTCTCTCAAACTATTTGACATTATCCTTTGTGGGAAATATGACATAGGAAATATGAGGTAAATGGCTCTGGCTTGTTTCATTGGACAATAGAACCAAAATTCTGTCCTGTGGGCTTCAGATTCCTCTTAATGATATCATTCATTAAGAAACATCTTTTTTCAACTGGGGAAAAAAAGAAATGTCAGTGAAGAACAAAGTATTATTGGACACCTATTTTCTATGGAAATAGAATAATAGAGTAAAATGGAATAATTAGAATAATGGAATAAAACAGAATAATTTCTTTGCTATAAACTCTAGGATACCAAACCTGAAAATGAAGGATTTTACCTACAATAAGTATTGTATAAAGTATATGTCTCCGATTCATTTTCAAAGCACTCTTCAATCCTTCAAGTTGGTTAGAAAAATATTCTGTGAATACTGTGAATCTTAAAAGTAGAGCTCAGCAGGAAGTCTTAGTTCCAGAGATGTTTAATTCCTTTTGACAGATTTTGGCTTAATTTGACACAAGATTTTCACATCAAACTTGGCTAGATTAGAATTTCTGATGCAAACTAGAATCAATCATTTAATAGAACAGTTCATCATCTCACTGGACAGACAGTTGGGTGGCATATACATTTAATAATAATATTTTTTTAAAAATGAACAATTCACTATATATCTGTACATCTCAACAAGTGACCCAAGGCAGAGCATATGTATAATAATAATTAAAAACAATTAAGATGGCACAAAATAAATACATATGGCACCAAATAAAATTATTACTATGGGGGTTAATACATCCAGAAAACAGAACCCCAGACCTAGGCACACAATCATGTGGTTATCTCATTTCAAAATGTTCTGATAATTTGAAGGGAAAATATTCCCAAGTGTAGGGACTACAGCAGAGTAGCCAGATCTCTTGTTTTTTGCATGATTTAGTCAACTTGACCACTTGACAATGATGAATATTGTACCACATATTTTTATTAATTAATTTGAAACTACACCTCCCAATTAACATTGTTAATTAATTGATGGACAGACATTGCCTGTTTCTCTCTGTAATGTACATTGCCAACCTGGATCTATAAAAAAAAAAAAGGAAAGAGGGGAAACCTTTCTGTTGCTATGATTGCATTACGTGCCCCAAAGGATCGATATCTCACCACAAAGGTGAGCATTAGCTTGTGCAACTATAACATAGAGTTTTATTTTCAAAAAAAACATTCATGGAAGATATACGGCTAGGTCAATCAACCCCTGCCATGTTCATGTATCTAACCATGCTCTTCACTGCTTACCACTTCTGTATCAGATTTGTGCTTTATGATATATTTGTATTGTGTCAAGAAAATAAAAATAAAAATGAGGGCAGGAAGAGAGATCTATCTTGCTGTTCTGTTCTAATGTCACTTAATATTTAGTTGTCTGCTCCCATGACCATTTACTGTAATATTTTTAATTTATTGCACTCTCTAAAAACGAATTCTTCAAAAAATGCTAGTGTGCCAATTTACTCCAACCATCTTTGAGATTTCAAATATCAAAGCAAACTTTGTATCAATGCCTCCTTCAACTTCCTGCAGTGAATGTAATAAAAATTGATTTTAAAATCTTTCTTTTGTAGACATGGCTGACTGTGTTAAATGCGCTGATGATTATTATGCTAATAAGTATTCGGAATACCTGTATTCCAAAAATTATAAGCTTCTTGTCTTATGAAGAACCTTTGGGTATCAGTTTAGGCACCAATGCTCTTTCATTTTCATTGGCAACAGTTATGATACTAGGAATATTTCTGAAGTACCACAATACTCCCATAGTGAAAGCCAACAACCGTGGCCTTACCTACATACTACTTATTTCATTTGTGCTGTGCTTCCTTTGTGCATTTCTCTTCATTGGCCAACCGAAGAAGGCAACATGCATTCTCCAGCAAATAGCTTTTGGCATCATCTTCACATTCACTGTTTCTTGTGTGCTAGCAAAAACTATTACTGTGGTTCTCATTTTCATGGCAACCCAACCAGGATTCAGGCTCAAAAAATGTATAGGGAACAGCCTGGCTTGCTCTATTGTTCTTTCCTGCTCTTTTCTTCAAGTAAGCATCTCTCTGATATGGATGGCAACTTCTCCTCCTTTTCCAGATATGGACATGAATTTGGTACCTGAAGTAATTGTTTTGAAATGTAATGAATCATCACCAGTCATGTTTTATTGTATCTTGGCTTACATGGGTTTCCTGGCAATAATCAGCTTCACCATGGCTTTTTTTGCCCGCAAGTTGCCAAATAGTTTTAATGAAACCAAACTTATAACATTCAGCATGCTGGTATTTTGTAGTGTTTGGTTCACCTTTGTCCCCACTTACTTGAGTGCCCAAGGAAAATATATAGTAGCTGTGGAAATCTTCTGCATCTTATCTTCCAGTGCTGGATTACTGAGTTGTCTCTTTTTCCCCAAATGCTACATTATTTTGTTGCGACCTGACCTAACCAGGAAACAGATCTTAAGAAGAAAGCAATAGATTTTTTTAAAAAGCATATAGCATAGTAAATGAGTTCAAAATAAGTAATACTTTAAAAGTGGATTGCTGTGATGTGAAAAAATAATAAATAAATGCAGATTTATAGAGATGGCCTAACAAAATGAACAAATTAAAAAAAAATTAAACATGCTTCTTTAGCTGCCCAATATTTTGGTATTAATTGATTCCTTATTTATTTATTTTTATTTGTTTCCAATAACCCTTACCTGCATTTATTATTTTTAACAAATAACTCAAGGTGATAGGACAACACACCTCTTCCTCCTATTTTCCTCATAATAACAACCCTATGAGGTGAGATGGGTTGAATGAAAATGAACTAAGTTTCATGGCTAAGGCAGGACTTGAACTTACAGTCTTTTACTTCCTATCCTGGTGCCTTAACCACTAGACCAAACTGACTTGTATAGTTATGGTAAAAATGTAAAAATAGGAGATGAAGGATGAATTAGCTGCCTGTTTACATGTGCTCAGAAGAAAAGAATAGTTATAAGTAATGGGGAAGCAGCAAGACTTACAAAATATATACTTCCAAGATGCTATATTCTGGTTCCTGTTTTGCTTATTCTAGGTAATACTTCTACCTGAATACTCAGATAATAATAAAAGAGGTCCCCTATTCCCACCCTACTAATCCCTTATTAAATACTAGATTAACTAAACATGCAGGTCAAATAATAAAAAATACTATCAAAGATGAATTCCACCATTATTGGAGCATTGTCAATTTTGACAGAAAGTAATCTTCTGACTTTCAATTCATATCTTTTAATTTCCACTTAAACCTTATGGTCAAGAGATACTCTTTTTCCCATGGGATTTTATTATGCTGATCTGTGAAGAAACCTACTGGAATGAAGTAAAAGTCATCTTGGCTGCTGCCTTGGTGTCCATCTCTTCATTTAGCCTAATTTTGGTATTCTACATTGTAAGGACAAATTTAACATGAATTCAGTCAAGAAAATTAAGGCCTTTTCCACCAGTTTTTCCTCACATCATTGTAGGAACCGTGTCTGTTCAAAAATTTAGCAAAAAATTAAAAGTACCCTAAAGAGAAATAAGATAAAGGTCTATATAGACAACATATAGGTAATTTAAAATTCATTTACAGTTCCCAGGTTTTTACTCAATATCATTATTTCTAAAAAATTAATACCCACTCTAGAACTTATACACAAAGCTGGTAATAAAATAAGGATAAAAAATTGATTTATATTGTAGGCACAATTAGCTCTAATAATCAGTTTACATCAAGTTTAATGATGTTACACACTCTATATATCCCAAGAATTATCCACATTTATTTTACAGTAAACTAATAGCAATGTTTTTCTCATAATTTTATTGTTGTTGTTCTTGTTCTTGTTGTTATTATTATTATTCTTATTGTTAAACAAATATTGTTATTAAAATACAAAAAAAATGATGAGTTTTCTGATTTTCCTGTAAATAGTAGATTAGTATAGTTTCTTTTGAAGTAATAAGGGTATTACTTAAAAAAACTGTATTAAGTGTACAGTTTCGGTCACAATGATGTAAGAAAAATGTTGAAACTCTAGAAAGATTGCAGAGAAGAGCAGTAAATATGATTAGTGGATTGGAGGCCAATTTTTTTTTTCAGTTTTATTTATTTATTTTTATTTGTCAATTGCTTACAAAATAATAAGCATAAATAAAAACATAGTTATGAAAAAATAAAAGAAACAATAGGATAGGTATGGTAGGCACATTGATGCGCTTATGCATGCCCCCTACAGACCTCTTAGGAAAGGGGGGAGGTCAATAGTAGACAGTTTAAGGTTAAAGTTTTTGGGGTTTGGGGAAGATACCACAGAGTCAGGTACAGTATTCCAGACATTGACCACTCTGTTGCTGAAGTCATATTTCCTGCAATCAAGTTTGGTGTGATTACCCTTGAGTTTGTATCTATAGTTTGCTCTTGTGTTGTTATGGTTGAAGCTGAAGTATTCATTGACAGGTAGGACATTGCAATGCATGATTTTATATACTATACTTAGATCGGACTGAAGGAGGCATAGTTCTAGGTTTTCTAGGTCTAGAATTTCAAGTCTGGTGGCATAAGGTATTCTGCAATGAGTAGAGGAGTGGAGAACTCTTCTTGTGAAATATTTCTGGACTTTCTCAACTGTGTTAATATCAGATACGTAATGTGGGTTCCAGACTGATGAGCTGTATTGATCTAGCAAATGTTTTGTACGCTCTAGTTATTAGAAAAAGCTACGTAAGATTAGGTTAACAACTCTTAATGCCTTTTTGGCTATGTAGTTACAGTGGGTTCTTACACTTAGGTCATTAGAAATGAGTACTCCAAGGTCTTTGACAGTGTTTGGATCATCAACAAGATGTTGACTATTCAGTCTGTATTTTATTTTCTGATTTTTTTTTGCCAATATGTAGGACAGAGCATATATTTGTTGAGATTTGAAGTTGCCATTTGTTTGACCATTCTGATACATAGTCAAGGTCTTTTTGAAGTGTAGCAGTATTGTCTGTGGTGTTGAATAGCTTTACATCATCAGCGAACAGAATTAAGTTGCTCTTGATATGATCACAGAGGTCATTTATGTAGAGTATGAAAAGAGTTGGTCCTAGAACACTGCCTTGGGAAACACCACTGTTGACAGGAAAATAATTTGATAGGACACTCCCAATTTTGACTATTTGTTGTCTGTTTGACAGGAATGCATCTATCCAGTAATACAGGTGTCCAGAGATACTGTAAGATTTTAGTTTTAGGAGTAGTTTGTCGTGTACCATTAAATCAAAGGCTTTACAGAAGTCTATGTAGATTACTTCTATTGCTTTGCCCTGATCAAGTTGTGTAGTCCATATGTTTTTGCAGTGTAAGAGTTGTAGATTACATGATAGATTTTTCCTAAAACCAAATTGTTTATTAGAGAGTAGGTTGTTTGTCTCTAAGTGGAGGATGATGGATTGGTTAATAATTGATTCCATGACTTTACAGGTAACGCAGCATAAGAAGATTGGTCTGTAATTTTCAACTAGGCTGGGGTCTCCCTTTTTGAAGATGGGGATGACCATGGCTAGTTTTGGCAAGGAGCTGATCCTGAAAGGTTATGCTTAGAGGTTTGGCTATGGCAGTGGGTAACTTTTTTAAGAAGTAGACACATATTCCATCTGGTCCAATAGATAGAGATGGTTTTAGATTGCACAGTGCTTTTTCAACAATGTCTTCTGTAAAATCAATATGTATTAGATCATTGTAGTTGTCTGTGCTTCGACTAGAAAATACTGGGCGTGATCCATTGCTGTTTACAAATACTGAGCCAAAGAATGTGTTAAAGAGGTTGGCTTTAATAGTGTCATCATTCAGTCTTTACTGTTAGGTCCTTTCACGGGTGGGATGTCTCTTGAGTCTTTTAGTTTGTTGTTTATAAAATTGTAGAAAGTGCAGGTGGAATTGGTGCATAGAAGTTTTTCTTCTTGTTTAATGTGATAATTGGTACATTCAGTTTTTATCTGGTGGCATAAATTTTTTATTGACTTTTGAAGTTGGTAACATGACCAGATTTGTTTTTCTGCCAACGTGATTTTTTTTGGGATTGAAGCTTCCTTATTGTTTTGGGTAATTTGTTTTTTCTGGTTTTGGGAGTTGTTAATGGTACATATAGTTTAATGACTCTTTTGACCTCAATTAAAAATATGTTATAATGGTCTTCTACATTATTGCATCCAGAGGATAGAAATTGCCAATCAAGGGATGTGAGATTCTTGTCTATAAGATCATTGTTGCCTTCTTTTTGAAGTTATAATTGGTGATTCCATTATTGTGATGATTTTTATGTGGATGTATTTGGAGACAAAAGTCAATTGTGTTGTGGTCATTGTTGGAAACGGGTTCTTTAATTTATATTCCGTAAATTGAATTCAAACTATTGCAGAAGATGAGATTGAGGCAGTTGTTAAGTCTAGTGTTGTTGGTTACTAGTTGTTCTAGTTGCAGATTTGTTACTGCATTTTAGAAGGTTGCATGTGTGCTCAGTTGTACATTCGTTAAGGGTCCAGTTAATATAAGGTAGATTGAAGTCACCAAGGAAAAGAAAAGCATGTGGGCAGGATGCTACCCATGTTAGTAGTGTATTTAGCTTGTTTGCATGTTCAACGTCATAATCAGCAGCTCTGTAACATAGTAAGATAGTAATGTGATATTTAAAGAGAGTTCACAGATGATGGTCTCAGGAAAAGCAAGCTCCTCAGTTATTTGGATGTTTTTTAGATGTAGGGACTTTTTATAGAAAATAGCAACACCACCTCCTCTACGGATTTCATGATCTGATCAGTAAACATGACAGTTTCTTACTCTGGTAATGGAGTCAGGGAGAGATGCATTGAGCCATGTTTCACATACAAATTTAATGTCAAATTTAGCCATATTTAGTAAGAGGAGAAATTCAGGTTTTTTATTCACAAGGCTTCTTGCATTGAGTAGCTTGCATTTAAGGCCAGTTCTGGTTGGAATAGAAGTAGTTAGGGGCATGTATGCCTAGCTTTTAGTGATGGTGGGTTGGATGAGGTAGGGTTGGATGTGGAGTTGTGGGATGTGTGACTTACTTTTGATACAATCAGCATGGTAGTCAATGTACAGGTCCTTCACTCCATTGTCTAGACGTCTTTTGAGTTCACTGCAGAGTTTACAGGAGCGGATTCTTTGTAGTATGGATAAATCTGGTCTTGAGTGAAGTTTTTTGTGGTTGGGATTGGTTTTTGCAATGGCATTTATTGTATGAATGAATATGTATTTGCTGGACTCATTTTTGCATACAACTCTGAAAATCTTGGGGCCACAGAGCCGTCATTGTATTTGTACCTATGGCGAATTCTGGTTATTTCAATGATATCTTCAGGAGAGTTGTTTGTTGTATTAGAATTGCTTGTTATATCATGAATTTTGGTGATGTCATCTGATTCATTGGTGTCTTTGAGACCAAATAAGATGGCATTTTGACTTTTTTGCTCGCGTTCCATGGTGTCTCTGATGAGTAAGGAGATATTATTTGTGGAATTATTTGAAGGGATAGTAATTGTTTGTGGCTGTGGTTTGGTGGTTATTTTTGGTTGTAGTTGTGATTATAGTTGAGGTAGTGGTTGTGGTTGTTGTGGGATTTGATTTTGAGCTGATAGGTACTCACTTATCTGTGCTGTATTTTTTTTTAAGCGAAATTAGGCTTGGTTGTATAGTTGTTTCAAAACGTGTTGCTAAGCGTTCTTCTATTGAGTAAATTAGTGATTCTATGCTTTCAACTTTGTCAGGTAGGGTACTCAGTTTGTTTACCTTAGGAGAACATGATGGACATAGAAAAAGGAATGTATCTGAATTTGTAAGCATATCAGCTAGGTTTTTGTTTGCGTCTAAGCAGGTAGGGTGGGCTAGATTATTGCATAGGGGGCATTTGATGTAAATTTTGCTTTCATTGATGGTTTCAAAATGTTTGAAACATGTGCAGGAGTCTGGGAGGTCATTGGTAGATATATTTTTCTTTTGTTTTGGTATGGAATTTTTGGTTGGTATGGTCAATGGCAATAGTACAGTAATCAATTACAATGGCTAGTTAATGTAATAGGTAGACAGTTACTTAATGAATGTTGATAATTAAGAAATGTTAATGGATATGTTAGAGAACAAATCAAAAGTAAGGTTGTTTATTACTAAAACTCAATCAATCAATCATTTGGTTATTCAAATTACTCTAATCAAATTTTGCAAAGCAACAAACAGCCTAATTTATTACAATAATTACTAAACACACTGGTCAATTAAATTCACTAAATTACTGATTTTACTAATCGGATATTCAGTAATTACACTATATGCACTAAACATTCAATCATACCAAGAAAAAACAATAAATCAATTAATCATTTGATAAAAATTAATTATTTTGAAGAAATTGATGTTTTTGAGATAATGAAAGTAAGCAGTATGAAGTAGTATTGAGTAGTAGTAAAGGGTTAGTAGTAGTAGTAGTAGTAGTAAAGGGTTAATGCTTTGCTTTGTTTTGCTTCGCTGTTGCTGATATCTGAGAATAGGTTTGTAACACTTTATAAACTGGCAGGAGGTCTCTTTTCCTGGGATGTTTAAAAACAATCAATGAGCAAGGGTTTACATTCGCTTTCTTGTTTTGTAGATTGAGTTTTTGAGATAATAAAAATGCAAAGATGTTGAAGGAGGGATCTCTGGCCCCTCACTGGGAGGCAACAGGAAACTTTTTGTTTTGTTTTCCCTTGATGAATGGGATTTCTGACCCCCTCCTAGTACTATGTAGACTCAGATTTGTATTGAGCATTCAATCCTGGCTTCAATATCCTTCTGCTTGTATCACAAGAAATAAAATTGCTTCTAATTTTCACAGAAGTTTGGTTATAACAATACTTCCCTACTTATTGAAAGTCCAAAGTTACTGTCTGTTGTGTATGTATCATAGTTAATAAAGTATAAGCTTGAGGTAAAGTGCAGGGTTCTGGCCCTGCACTTCTGATTGGCTGTTAGGCGGCCAGATCGGATTGGTTAGTTCTTAGGAATCCGATTGGCCCTTAACAGAGGATTATTATTGGTTAAAAGAGCTAGCGTTCATAGCTCACTATTGGACAATTCTCACAAGGGTTGCCTATATAAGGCAGAGTTCACTGTTATTGTTTTGAGAAGTCACTAGGCAATAAAGAGCTGAAAGTTCACATTCAGAGGCTGTCTCCATTTACTCCGACCCATGTCCAAGTACTTAATACTGGCGACGAAGGTGGGATGTGGAGACGTCTGAACCTAGGAAGCCAGGAAGCAATACTGAGCACGTGATAAGACGATGCTAACAACGGAACCATGTCCGGCGGCATCGTACCACCCGCTCCGTTCGATCCAAACCAAGAGGATTGGGAATCCTACATGGATCGCTTCCAAATGTTTCTCGAGACAAATAACTTGAAGGACGCCACACCAGCAAAGAAGCGGGCACTGTTCTTGACGCATTGCGGCCCAGCTGTATTTAAGATGGCTAAAGCACTCGCCAAACCTCGAGAAGTGAAAGCCATGAGCTGGGACGACCTCGAACACATCCTGAGAGACCATTACGCGCCAACCGTGCCTACACTCATGAGACGCCATGAGTTTTATCAGAGAAACCAATGAAAGGGAGAGAGCGTGACCGATTTCGTGGTGGACCTCCGAAATTTAGGGGGCCTCTGCGGGTTCGCCGATTTAGAAGAAGCACTAAGAGATCGAGTAATTCTGGGATTAGATGCGCCAGGCATACAAAGCAAGCTGATGGCGAAAGGCGACATCAGCCTTGCTGATGCCATCGCCGAAGCCACGGCTGCGGAGTCGACCAAAAAGTTGGCTGCACAATTACGGCGAAGCCGCACTCCAGCAACACCACCGACCGGCAAAATCTTACCCAACTCAGAAGGGCAGCTCTCAACAACGCACCACGAGGACCTCTCTTCGTCGTCAGACAGTGATGAAGAAGGGGTCCATCAACTGCGGTCTGACCGGGACCCTCACCCTAAGCCCTTACGCCCTTGCACTGGCTGTGGAGCAAACCATGCCAGGGCCGAATGCAAATTCCGTGGCGCACTCTGTCATGAGTGCGGGAAACAAGGCCACATCAGCCAGGTCTGCCGCAGCTTACCAGGACCCAGCCAGGCCTCAAGAGGGGCCAACTATTGCCAATCGACAGGAAACCGTCCTGTAAGGTGAGAACCAGTAAACCACTCCTACAGAAATTGAGCTTTGCAAAAAGAAGAGGCTCACTATAGGTCACACCTCAGTTTTGGACACTAAGAAAATTCGAGTCACAGTAGCCATCGAGAACCACCCTTGCCACATGGAGGTCGACTCGGGATTGTCCCTCTCGATGGTGTCTTGGAAGACACTCAAGCAACTTATCCCCACAATCCAATGCCAAGACCTCCAATTTCAACGCCTCATCCTCAAGGACTACCAAGAAAATTGAATTCCCATTGTCGGGTCCTGCTGAGTCCGAGTCTCCTTCAAAAAGCATACAGCGTACTTACCTCTAACGATCATCGATAGAGATAGGCCTAATCTATTAGGCCTCCAATGGTTCATGCCACTTGGCATCGAAGTGGCCGGCATGAACCGAGTCGGTGGTTGTGAGTGGAAGGAAGACCTTATTTCTGAGTTCAGCGACGTCTTTGCGGACTGTTTAGGCGAGTATAAGGGGACCCCAATCTCATTTAGTCTAGATCAAAAAGTAGCCCCTATTCATTTGAAGCCCCATCGAGTTCCATTTGCTCTTAAAGCAAAGATCGACGAACAACTCGACAAGCTAATTGCTCAAGGGGTGTTGAAGCCCATCGATCACTCTCCATGGGAAACCCCTATTGTAACATCCATTAAGCCAGATGGGTCAATCCGAATTTGTGGGGACTACTGGGCCACTTTAAACCACGCCCTACAGCAGAATGCGTATCCAGTTCCGGTGGTGCAGCACCTCCTCCATTCCTTGGGGGGCGGAAAGGTTTTCGCTAAATTAGATTTAGCTCAAGCTTATCAACAACTACCAGTGGATGAAAAGACGGCCCTAGCCCAAACAATTGTAATGCACAGAGGTGCCTTTAAATGTACCCGATTGCAATTTGGGGTTAGTGTAGCCCCGGGGATATTCCAAAGCCTCATGGAAAGGTTGTTACAGGGAATCAAGGGCGTGGTTCCGTATTTCGATGACGTATTAATTGCAGCCCCTGCCAAAAAAATCTTGCAGGATCATTTGAAATGTGTTCTTAAAAAATTCCAAGAGGCAGGACTTAAGGTGAAAAAAAATAAATGTCACTTATATACTGACAGTGTTGAGTTTCTAGGGTATCGGATTGATAGCCAAGGCATTCATCCTACCGAAAGTAAATTAAAGGCTATAAAAAATGCTCCCAGGCCACGAAACAAGGCCGATCTCCAGGCGTTCTTAGGCGTCATTAATTTCTATAATGTATTTTTACCACACAAGGCGACTGTTGCTGAACCGTTACACTGGTTATTAGATAAAAAAGCATTATGGGTATGGGGTTACCGGGAAGAACAAGTGTTCCGGAATGTTAAAAAACTGCTCACATCTCACTCTGTACTTATGCAGTATAACGAGACTTTACCATTAGTTATAACCTGCGATGCATCGCCCTTCGGGGTGGGTGCCATTTTGAGTCATGTACTGCCTAATGGGAACGAAGCCCCTGTTGTTTACTTTTCGAAGACTCTTTCACAAGCAGAGCGGAACTATGGACAAATTGATAAAGAAGCTCTTGCAATCGTTTCAGCTGTAAAGAAATTTCATGAATATGTGTATGGAAGGACATTTACCATTATAACTGACCACAAACCGTTGCTAGGGATAATAGCCGGGGACAAGCCAACCCCCTAAATATTATCCCCTAGAATGACCCGATGGTCAGAATTCCTAGCTGCTTATAATTATCGCCTGCAATATTGTCCAGGGAAAGCCATTCCCCACGCCGACGCATTAAGCCGAGCACCGCTTCCAGAGACTCTCAATGATTCGGCACCAACAGCAACCACGTTGCAGATTGAAACACTCAACTCGCCACCTATGACCGCCCGAGATATCGCGAGAGAAACCAAACGAGACCACACCCTAGCTCGCCACACTCTTTAACCTTGAACCATCAAAATAATTATATTTTGTCTACTAAGAGCTACTCAATTAATGTCACTCCCCTCCTACTTTCTCCAACTATGTGGCAGCGATGAATCATGATTCCATAGCTGACACATGCAGACTGAGCTGGCTACGAAGGAAGAGAGTGCCCCTCTCCCCCTTAACAAGGCACCCCTGAGTACTAAGATGTAAGGAGATGCTGGTGGGAGGGACATTTGTTGGGAACAAGCACTGAATTTGTGGAGATTTGTGTGCACTTGCTGACACTGGAGATTACTGTGCTTTGTCTTGTGGGGCTTTGCCCTGTTTGCCTGCTTCACTTAACTTCTTGCCCTGGTTACTGCTTTGCTCACCTTGCTTACTAGATTACTCGCAGCCAGAGGCTGTTGAAGATGTGTTAGAGAGTTTTGCTCCAGGACTTGTAGTAAATGTGGGGACATTTGGGGGCAAAGTTGAACCAATAAAGTGGAGTTAGACCTGTTCTCTGGCTGTGTTGCTTTTGTGCCATGCCCCAGATCGTCATAGCCATACTCAGTGGTGGGATTCAAATATTTTAACAACAAATATTTCAACTAATGACCAGCCAACTGGGTGGTCATGTGACTGGGTGGGTGCGACAACTCGATGTCACTCACATCAAGGGGTGCCTCATCTCATCTGGCTTCTCCTTGCCATACCTTGCCATGCCTTGCCCCTCTCCTCCTTGACATGCCCAGCTGATCACCTCACTGGAATGAGTAGTTTTCAAATAAAAAGAATGCTCACTTTGTGCAAATAAACAACAAACATCTTGACTTAGTTTTGATGCATCTTGCAAAGTATTACTGCTCATTGTAGTCTCCTTTCCTACTAACAGGTCTATCTCAGATCGTAGTTTGCTACAACCTGTCTTCAGGGGTGGTATTCCACCGGTATAACAACCCAGTTCAGTGATTGCGCCAAATGAAACATTTTGAATCAGCAAAAAGTTAATGTCTATGTTACTAAAGCAATAGATTCTCTATTGGTTTTAGACTCCTTATAAATGCAGTTTTCAGTAGAGTCTAATTATTGGCCAGTGTCATTGTCATTGGGGGATGTGACAGTCTTCTCACTAAGCTACTGTACTACTACTAAACTTTTTTTTAAAAAAAAAATACATTTCTTCTTATACTTAATTTAAATTAAAGCCCAAGAGTTTGCTAATCTTTTTAGAGCTGTTACTGTAGGCAATTGCATTTAGCCTCAGTGCCATTGCTCAGGGCCAGAAAAAAAAAAGCAATTTTTCTCTCCAGAAATTCTGCCAACTCTAATTTAACTATTGAACTCATAAAGAAGTGACTTCATTAAAATGTATCTGCTTATAAATATTATGTTCATGTTTTATAATTCAGCATTTCTTTAGCAACTCCACAAAATAAAAATGTCTTCAACAACCTCAGAGAGATCTTTTTAAGGCTATGAGGTAAGATTTTAAGTTTCCATTTTCAGGGATCTTAATATAGAGTGAGCATTTGACTTCTCATATTAAATATAAGGAGGAAATGTAGTGAAAGTAGGCTATATACATTTTATTTGTTCCACTTCTTTCACTCCATGAGGAAGTCCTTCCTTCCTTCAAAATAGTATAACTAGATATACTCTAAACATATTTAAATAAATGGGCTGTCACTTCATTTGACAATGTATTAATGATTGCAAAAATAATGACAATAGAATAGAATGGAATGGAATGGGACAGAATAGAACAGAAACGTTTATTTGGCTAAATGTGATTAGATATACAAATATATGCATATTTATTTCCACCATAGAAGATGTATATAGAAGATGTATCAGTAAAAGATGTATGTGTAATGAACTGCAGGGAAAGCAATATATATGAAATGTATATACATGTACATATTCTGAGGCATCAGATCTACAGTCTTGTCAAAGATCGTGCGGTGGTGGACAGGTATCTGATGGTGTGTCCTAGGGAGCCACTAAGACTAACCTGAGCACAATCAAGCCCCCACCTGAACAGAACACGCCTCCAGCCAATCAGAACACAGCCAACCCCCCAACCAATGAGAACACACCCCCACCCAATCAGAACACAGCCAAGCCCCCACCCAATCAGGTCACACCCCCACTAGCAGTTAAAAGGAAGAAGCAGCTGCAAGCTCACATCACTCTGAGAAGCACAGAGCTGAAGACCAAGCCTGAAGATGATGAATGAGACTTCATCGAAACGTTGCCTAGATACTTCCAATCTTACGCAGGAGAAAACCCGAATAACCAAAGATTCATGTACATATAGTTTATATTTTTCCAAATAATTGCTTTCTAAATCAGTATGCATTACTAACAAATGCAAATTTTACAAGAAAAGGGGAAAATCCAAAAGTCTTGAATGTTGTAATTAATTTATTAAATAATTAAATGACATTGATTTATAATTAATATAATTTTATTAAATTTAGTTAATTTGTTAAAACATTCTTATATCTCTTTCTATATTTTGCAGATGTTGTCCTTTACAGAACTTCAGAATCAAAGCATAACTACATTTCTTATTTTGGGATTCCCTAACACAAGAAAAGTAGAAATTACTCTCTTTTTTGTCTTTCTCACTATGTACCTCCTTACTGTGACTGGTAATATCATCATCATCATAACTGTTAATACAGATAACCATCCTCAAACCCCCCATGTACTTCTTTTTGGGAAATTTATCTTTATTGGATGTAGGGTATAATTCTTCAATTGTCCCTAAACTGCTTTCCATCCTTTTGATGAATGTGCACTTAATTTCCTTAGTTGGCTGTCTTTTGCAATCCTACTTTTTCTTTTTCTTTGGGTCAGCTGAATGTTTCCTCCTTGGTAATGACCTATGACTGATATATCGCCATATGCTACCCACTCAGATATCTAAATAGCTGTTTTATTCTATTTTAAATGCACAGTATAAATTGCCTTGATTTAAAGTGGGCAGATTTTAATGTGCTAAACAAAAAAAATGCAACCATGTAATAATTTAAAAACAATAACTGAAAATGTTGTATTATTAGAATGAAATTATATTTTATTTACAAAATCAATCTACATACTTCTGGAATACTGACAAATACACATATGTAGTATATGTGTATATGTAGTATATGTGTACACATATGTAGTATATTTTTGAAGGTACATTAACTGGAGAAGCAAAAAAGTAGTTTAATATTGAAGACAAAAAATAATTATAAATGACCAAATTTTGTTAAACCCAATCTGAATGATTAAATATCCCACTACCAATATTCAGGAATCATAATTTAGTACGTATATATCATAATGCACTGTTATATTAACCATTGATGTATTTCATCCACTCTAATTTTGGAGACTTAGAAGAAAATGAAACAAGTTATTTTAATTTGCAAATAAGGAAGATTATAGGATTAGACTTAGAATAATTTTGCTGTCATTTTCAATGTACACTAAGCAGTATACATTAAAATGAAATTTCATTGTATACAGCTCTCCAAAGCTCACCATCTTCAATATATACTACATAAACATGACAAAATAAATAAATATAAAATCATATACCTACCCCATATATTATATGACACAGAGAAACAACCCAGTTGTTCAGATACATGGTGAGAAAAATGAATCTTGCAAATTTACCAGACAGAAGGCATAGGGAACAAAGCTATTATAGAGTCTGGTAGTCCTGCTAGAAATATTTTGAAACCTCCTCCAAGAGGGAAGCAACAGAAACAGGGCATAAAGTGGATGTGTGCAGTTTCTAACAATGTTTTGATCTCTAAGCACATAGCCCTTATAAGCAGTATCCTGAATAATAAGAAGTGAGCTTCCTATAATCTTCTCAGCTGTCCTTATCACTCTCTATATGGGCTTTCTATCTGAGGAACTGCTGCCACCAGACCAAACAGTGATGCAGTTTTTTAAAATGCTCTCAAGCATGCCTCTCTAAAAAAATGGCCAGACAGAAGGAGCAAGATGTCCTCTTCTTATCTGATGCAGGAAATGCAGATGCTGGTTTGCATGCTTCACTAAGGATGATGTGTGGACACACCAGTTCAGATTTTAGTTATCTTCACCCCCAGATACTTAGTATTGTTGACTACCTCCACAGCTGCATCCTTGATACTGAGTGGAACTTGACTATGCCAGCTCTTTCTAAAATCTACAATGATCTCCTTTTTTTAAATTAACATTTAGAACCGGTACTGGTACTTATATTGCACCAGTCCACCAAAGCCTTCATATCTTCCATAAAAGCATCTTCATTGACATCCTGAATAAGGTTCAACACTGCTGTGCCATTTATATTTCACAATATGATTCATATAAGATTTGGCACAGCAGCCATGAGTCATCAAGGTGAACAATAGCAGACTCAAGACACAGTCCTGTGAAAAACCATACTTAAGCAGATGGAGTTGGAAACTTTTCTTTCAACTTGCACAAACTTGCAATTTGTTAATGACATTTTACAAATTGTTAAAAAATATTAGCACACATGAAAGACACATACAAAAACATCCAGTTTACCAAGTACAACTGAAAGACCTGTAAAATCTAAAAATAGAGGCTCT
Organism: Hydrophis major; assembly: GCA_033807585.1. Classification (NCBI taxonomy): domain Eukaryota; kingdom Metazoa; phylum Chordata; class Lepidosauria; order Squamata; family Elapidae; genus Hydrophis; species Hydrophis major. The sequence continues at coordinate 34,999,113 of CM066343.1, read as the reverse complement.
GTTGCATAGTATGCAGCTCAGATATACCAAGTAGCATTGTTGCATGTACAAATGTGACAAACAGGCTGGGGAGTTGCATTATATTACAAAGAAATTGCCACTCCCCCCCCAAAAAATAGTTCCAAGGCAGAAAAATGTGGCACATGAAATATTTGTTGACCCAACAAAGATATGGTTGCATCCATATAAAGGTTGGATTGATGAAAAAATTATGAAAGCAATGAATAAGGAAGGTGAAGGGCTTTGTTATTTGATGTTTCCAAGAATAACTGATATCAAGATTAATGAAAGCATTTATGCTAGTCCATAAATTAGATATGTCATCAATGACAAGAGGTTTGAAAATCTATGATGGGGCCAAAGAAAATCACTTGAAAATCATTCAAGATTATTATACAGAATACCAAACAATATTCAATTGGTTGAAAAACTTCTCATAGCATACAAGACATGAAGCGCAACATGTCACTGAAGATTCATTGTCTGCGTTCGCATTTGACTCCTTTGCTCAACATATTGGTACAATCAGTGATGAACATGTAGAAAAGTTTCACCAGGACATTGCCATAATAGAAAACCAATATTAGGGCTACTGGAATCCATCAGTGCTGGCTTACTATATGTGAACATTGCAATGAAGTACATTACACTTTGAGTAGAAATGAAAATCAGCAGCAAACTCTTTTGGCCCTGTTGAACTTATGCAATGTGAAATGTTATGCGATTAATTCCATTACAGATGTTAAATTAATTTACAATTTCTCAAGTTTCCTATGTGATATGGTCATTCTGAAATTATATTTTTGTTCAATTTGAAGGGGTCTTTCAGGGAGCACAACTTTTGAAGAGATATTTTTTTCAACTAGAATTTTTAAAATTTTCTCAGTGTTTTAACTGGAATATTGATTTTATCTGAGGTATTCAGTCTTTTTCTACTTCTTCCTTGAGTGTTTCTTATAAATAGACTGAAAATATGAGACACTGTTTAAGGAGTTGCTGTCACTTTGGTTTGTCACTCTTCCTTGTTTGTTTAAAGAGTAGTTGTTTTCAAGTACGCATATTGTTGTCTTAAAAAATACAATCATTGACAAAAAATGAACAGTATCTTCAACATATAGCTTTATACTGTTTGTTTGTTTGTTTAACACATTTATATGGCTGTCCAATTTATACACGGTGTACTTTAGGTGGCTTTTAACATGAATATTTTACAATGTAAGAACCCATGAACTACGCACTCAGCACCAATGGCAGCAACATCATAATCAAAACCAACCACTTATTTGTTCTCTATCAACCCAGGATCACCAGGACCTCAGCTTTGGAAAAATATCAAAGCTTTGGAAAATATCAAAGAAGGGGCAAATGTTATTTCCAGGTCAATAATATTCCAAAGCACCATAGGGAAGATCCCTTTCCTTAATCCCATTAGTTATACTTCTCTAAGATATAAATATATTATTATTCCCTTTAGAATCAAAGCATTTCAGGAATTGATTCAACTTTGAAAGACAATGGTTTGGACAAAAACTTTAAATTGAGCCATGGAAAAGATTTTTTAAGAAATAGTTTCTCCCCTAAATTATCAATTTAAGTGTGTCACCTCTAAGTATTACATATTCATAAATTATCTTTCCTGTTAAATCTCATTAATCATTTAACTTTTTATTACCTGAAAAATTGAAATTAATAATCCCATTAAAACTATATAGCATATATAAATCAGATTCTGCATGGTTTTTCCCCTTCTTAATTTCATAAGACTTATTTACAATTTCAAAAAAAAGAACATATTAATCTCCTCATTTAATCATGAACCCTGATGTTAATTCCATTTCAATTCTCCCCCATATCATGTCAGTTATTTCAATATATTTAATACACATATTCCATTAATTATTCCATTCATCTTTATACATTTAAACAAAGGAGCCTGCATTCCAATACTTGAAAATGTCTACTCCATTACAACCCTCCTTATATTTCATTTCAATTATTTCAATATATTTAGTAAACATATTCCATTAATCATTCCAATTTATCTCTATACATATAAAAAAGAGCTTACATTACAATATCAAAAAGTATCAGTTCTGTTTTCTATCTTAATAATCTATCTATCCCTATTTCCTACAATATTCATAACTTTTAAGTATGTTTATGCTACCCCATCACTTTGCAGAATCCCCTTTTTGAATATTAATCAGCCATTGTCTTCGTGTCTTCTAAATAAGCAGTTTCTTTTCATTTTTTTACAATTCCCATATTTCTTCATTTCCAGATCCTGTTTCTTATCTCTTCTTTTCCCTTTTATTATCCCCTTTCTTCTTCAGTTTTTATTCCCCTCCCTATTTATAGCTTCTTTCCACCCTTCAAATTTCTGCTGTTTCTTTCTACCTTTTTTAATTTATTTAACTTCTTATATCTCATATTTTTATTTCCCACTCTTTTCCTCCTTCTTTACAGAATTCTTTGTTCCCGATGATAGTTAAAAATGGCCTCTTCTATAGTCAGCTCCACCTCCTCTTCTGTCTTTTTTTGTTTTTGTTCATATTCTGAAATCATGTTTTCCATAAATTTTAAGACAAAACCCAATGATTCACCTTGCTCTCGTAATGTTTCTTTCATGTTCCTAAGTTCCATTTTAATTCCAAAAGAGATATCACCATTTTACACATTTCTATCTAATAATTTAATCCAAATAGTGTCTATGAGATTAGTTTTCAACAGTCAGCTTTTGTTTTATTCCTCTCAAAATTTTGGTTCACAATTAATCCAATACCAAATCCATGTCAAAATTAACAATTAATCCCAGGGCAGAATCTTCATGTTTCTTTCTTTGTTTCAATGATTCAATTTTTCAAAGTTCTTGTTTTATTGTATTCTTTACAGTTTTTAAGAAACAGAGTCTTTAGAAAAAAACCAAATTAGATTTAACTATTAGATGGCACTCTTTATTATAACAATTCTTCACCCCCTTTTTTTAAATTCAGCTATTCAGGGCTTTTTAACCCACAATCTTCCCCAAAAAAAACATCAAATCCAATTAGTATTAAGTTTTTCCTTTAACAGTCTCAAATTCAGCTTTATTAGTGCCTATGTAAAATCAAAATATACTTATCCAAATTAATTAAATGGTTTCTTCTTCCAGCTTCTACCTTTCTCAGTTCAAAGTCCCACAACTGTCAGAAACAATTCACACTTTTTTTTCACTCCTTCCTCTTCACTGCTTTAAAACTTTTCTTAAAAATTCTAAAATATTAATCCTGGGATACCTTTTGTTAAATTCTGAGCATGGGTGCAAGGATGGAAACGAGCCAGTGAAACAGTGAACTTCAAACTCTTTATTTACATGTCAAACAGCTCAACTCGATGGTCACGATGGGCCCCTTTACATAGGCAACTCTTAACTTATTTAACCAATGAAACACAGGGAGTGCTAGCTCCATTAACCAATGGAAGAGGCTCGTTAATAGCCAATCAGATTCTCCTGAATGGACCAATCTGATGTCGCTATTATCGGCCAATCAGAAGTGCAGGGCCTGAACCCTGCACTTTACTTCAAGCTCTTAATGATCTTTATTAAACATTTATTGATTCACAACACCCCTTCCCCCCAGGTTCCATTTAAGGGGTGCGGTCACGTAGTCTTTGAAGTAGACAGGTTGTTTTGATTGTCTATTAGATTTTCATTGTCCTCCCGGTATTTGGCTACGGTCTTGTTGGGATAGGACATTATCTGGTGAAAAAGGTGCCTCCCGTTCCGCATTTGAATTTTTGTCGTCACTACTGCTTTCAGCATCTCTTTGAGGCGAGGCCACCCCCATTCTGGTTCCATCATGTGCTGCCTCTGAGCGGTCATTACTACCACTTAAACTTTCTGCCGCTTCAAATTCAACTTCCTCGCTATCTCCTCCCCTCTCAGTTTGGAAATCAGGGGGCTCGGAGATCCCCGACTGTAGCCTTGAACGCAGCTGATCAATATGGCATTTCCAAATTCTATTGTTGCGACATTTTACACGGTACGATCTAGGGCCAGTTACTTGTATTATCGTTGCCTCGACCCACAACGGATCGCCTGAAAAGTTCCTAGCGAAAACGAAATTGCCTACCTGGAAATTGTGACATTTCCCGCTAGAACTGTGTGGCTTTTCAGGTTCATATGCTGGATGTAGGCAGTCGAGGTGGGAGCAGAGCTTCCGTCCCATTAATAATTTGGCGGGAGTTTTATTGGTGATGCTGTGTGGAGTGATATGCTGTAAAAGGAATATCTGGTTAATCTTGTCTTCTATGTCACCATAGTCCATCTTATGCAAGGTTTTCTTGATGAATTGTACCATGCGCTCGGCCCTTCCTTTGGCTGCAGGGTGCGCCAGCGAAGTCAGCGCATGTTGGATACCGCGGTCCGCCAGGTACTGTTCGAAGGACAGCATGGTAAATTGAGGCCCGTTGTCGGATACCAGAACGTCTGGTAATCCGTGTGTCGCAAAGAGTCTGTCCAGTTTTCTGATGACTGCTTCGGTTGTTGTATTCCTCATTTCATGGATTTCAAGCCAGTTCAAGTAGGCATCCACCGTCAGTAAGAATGTGTGTCCCTTAGTAGGACCCGCAAAGTCCAGATGAATGCAGGACCATGGTCCCCTTGGCATTTCCCATTTGGTTGGGGTTGCTTTCGGTGGGGCGTTGCTTACTTCCTGGCATTTGCAACAGGCTTTTACCCATGTCTCTATCTGCTTGTCAATACCTGGCCACCACGCGTAGCTTCATGTGAGGGCTTTCATACGCATGATGCCGGGGTGGCCATTGTGCAAGGTCCTTAGTATTGCTGATCGCAACCGCTCTGGGACGACAACTCTATCACCCCAGATAATGCAGCCCTTTTGAGAAAATAATTCTGTTTGCCAATTTTTGAATGGGGCGTAGTCGTCAGATATTTGGTCTAACGGCCATCCCCACTCGATCCAACTGAGGACTCGTGCTAAAATGGGGTCGTGTTTCGTTTCCATCGCGATATCCCAGCCCGTTAATGGCAGCATTTGAAGTGTCTTGATCTGCAGCGTTGTGACTGTCGGAGCGGGGTCATCAATAGTCCCTGGAAGAGGTGCATGGCTCAATGCGTCGGCGTAGGGAATGGCTTTCCCTGGATGATGTTGTTATTTGTAATTGTATGCCACCAAAAATTCTGACCAGCGGGTCATTCTGGGAGATAATATATACGGTGTTGGCCGATCTCCCACAATTATTCCCAGCAAAGGTTTGTGGTCAGTCACTATGGTAAATGCTCGGCCATACACATATTCATGAAATCTCTTAACCGCTGAGACTATAGCAAAGGCCTCCTTGTCAAGTTGACTGTAGTTGCATTCTGTTTTTGATAATGTCTTTGAGAAATAAGCAACAGGGACTTCATTACCGTTTGGCAAAATGTGGCTTAAAATGGCGCCCATCCCGAATGGGGATGCATCACACGTGATTGTTAAAGGCAAAGTCTCGTTATACTGCATCAGGACAGAGTCAGAAGTCAATAAATCTTTTCCATGTCGAAACGCCTGTTCTTCTCTACGTCCCCATACCCAGGTTGCTTTTTTGTCCAATAAATGATGTAGGGGCTCAGCTACGGTTGCTTTGTGAGGCAGAAAAATGTTATAAAAATTGATAAGGCCCAGAAAAGCCTGGAGGTCGGCCTTGTTCCGGGGTTTTGGGGCGTTCTTGATTGCCCTGAGTTTGTTATTGGTGGAGTGAATGCCTTGACTATCAATTAAATATCCCAAAAATTCTACGCGATCCGTACATAAATAACACTTGTTCTTTTTAACTTTGAGACCGGAGTCTTTAAATCTCTGGAGAACCAACCTCAGGCATTCCTTTAGTATTTTCTGAGTTGGGGCTGCGATTAACACATCATCAAAATATGGAACAATACCTTTTATCCCTTGTAATAGCCTCTCCATTAAGCTTTGAAAGATTCCCGGGGCTACGCTCACTCCGAACTGGAGTCGGTTACATTTAAACACACTTCTGTGCATAACAATTTTTTGGGCCTCTGCCGTCTTTTTGTCAACAGGCAGTTGTTGGTATGCCTGGGCTAAGTCTAGTTTAGCGAAGACTTTTCCGCCCCCCAGGGAATGGAGGAGGTGTTGTACCACCGGTACCGGGTAAGCATTTTGTTGAAGGGCGTGGTTCAGGGTGGCTCGGTAGTCCCCACAAATTCTTATTGATCCATCCGGCTTGATGGGCGTTACGATTGGGGATTCCCAGGGAGAGTGATCGGTGGGTTCTAGCACTCCCTGAGCTATTAATTTATCAAGCTGCTCGTCAATTTTTGATTTAAGGGCAAAGGGAACTCGACAAGGCTTAAGGCGGATGGGAGCTATTTCTGGATTGAGGTTAAATGATATAGGGTTCCCCTTGTACTCGCCTAATTTTTCAGAGAAGACATCTTGGAATTCATGGACGAGATCTTCTTCCCAATCGCTGCTGTAGGTTCGGTGAATGCCGGCTACTTCAATTCCAAGTGGAGCGAACCATTGGAGACCTAACAAACTAGGCCGATCCTTGTCGATTACAGTCAGGGGTAGAAATGCTGTATGGTTCTTAAATGATACTCGTACTCGGCTGGATCCAACAACCAGGATTCGATTTCCTTGATAGTCCTTAAGTATGAGCCTTTGGAACCGGAGGTCTTGCCTACAGATAGTGGGGATGAGCTGCTTGAGGGTCTTCCAGGAAACCATCGAGAGGGACGATCCTGAATCAACTTCCATCAGGCAGGTCTGGTTTTCGATGGCCACTTTCACTCGGATCTTTTTGGCATCCAGAGATGAGGTGTGACTGATCGTGATCATTTGGTGAGCCTCTTCTCGCTTCGTTGGTGGTTTAAGGTTTTGTTTCTGTAGGAGTGGTTGTTCCATTGGTGGTTCACGGGTTCTCGCTTCACGGAATGGCTTCCCGTCGGTTGGTGGTAGTTAGTCCCCCTTGAGGGCTGGCTGGGTCCTGGCTTGCTTCTACAGACCTGACCTATGTGGCCTCTTTTCCCACACACATGGCAAAGCGCATCGAGGAATTTGCATTCAGACCAGGGGTGGCGTGCTCCACACCCGGCGCATTGGTACTGTGATTTCTGGCGTTGGTCCCATTTGGACCGAAGTCGATGGACCTCTTCCTCGTTGCTGTCTGATGACGAGTCGAGGTCCTCAGGTGGGCTGTTTCTAGCTGTCCCTCTGACTGAGGTGAAATGTCACTGGCTCGTTGGCGAACCGGTGCGTGTGTGCAGCGCATTTGGGCAGCAAACTTCCTGGTTGCTTCTGCTGCAGTAGCTTCAGCTATGGCATCTTTAAGGGTAATGTCGCCCTTTGCCATTAATTTACTCTGAGTGCCTGGTGCATCTAATCCCAGAATGATTCGGTCTCTTAGGGCTTCTTCTAAGTCGGTAAAGTCGCATAGGCCTCCCAGATTCTGGAGATCTGCGATGAAATCAGCAACACTTTCACCCTTCCGCTGACTTCTCTGATAGAATTCATGCCTTCTCACGAGCGTTGGCACAGTCGGTGCGTAGTGAGCCCTTAGCAGTGGTTTGAAGATGTCCCAGTCCATAGACTTTACTTCTGCCGGTTTTGCTAGTGCCTTGGACATCTTGAATAGGGTTGGCCCGCAATGAGTTAGGAATACCGCTCGTTTCTTTCCAGTAGTGGCATCCTTTAAATTGTTGGTTTCCAGAAACATCTGGAAGCGATCCATATATGCGTCCCAGTCTTCTTATGCCGGGTCGTAGCGGGTGGTATGACGCTGCTGGACATGGTTCCGCCATTGGTACATTCAGCCATGTGCTCGGTTACAGTTCTTCGCAGTTCAGCAAGCTCTGATGACTCCACATCCCATCCTCGTCGCCAGTGTTAAGTTCTGAGCATGGGTGCAAAGATGGAGACGAGCCGGTGAAACAGTGAATTTCAAACTCTTTATTTACATGTCAAACAGCTCAACTCGATGGCCACGATGGGCCCCTTTATATAGGCAACTCTTAACTTATTTAACCAATGAAACACAGGGAGCGCTAGCTCCATTAACCAATGGGAGAGGCTCGTTAATAGCCAATCAGATTCTCCTAAATGGAGCAATCTGATGTCGCTATTATCAGCCAGTCAGAAGTTCAGGGCCTGAACCCTCCACTTTACTTCAAGCTCTTAATGATCTTTATTAAACATTTATTGATTCACAACACCTTTCATTTAATTATAACGTCCCATTTCTCCTGCTGTCCACTTTTTTCTCTCTCCTGCACAATCTTATCCCAGCTTACTCTTCCCCTTCTAAGTGGCCATTTTAGACCACTGCTTCAGATGTCTTTGGGAGGGATCATTTTCCAAGCCAGGGAGGGGATTTGCAACTCCCCTCTACCTGGATGTTGGTCTCCCCTTCTTCCGCTGCCCCTATGAAGAGGCTTCTGCCCCAGATCTAGCCAATCGGGGCTCTCCAATGAAGAAGCACGGACCAAAACCACGGACAGTCATGGTCAGTAGACCATCTTTGGGGAAGTCCAAAACAGGAACATACTCTAAAAATGATTAAATGTATATGTTACTCTTCATTTTCGCAAACAATGAAAAAATAAAGAAAAAACTAGGCACAATAAACCTTTCATATATCCTTACATTTCAATGGATCAACAAATTTTATTTTGTTCTAGACATTTTCTGATGTAATGTCCTCTTCAATGCAACTTTGATCTCTTTGTTCTTAAACTATTAGATAATAGGGTTTAACATGGGTGTTAACATGGGTGTGATGACCGTATAGGAGAGGAAAATAAACTATTTTGTGTCTGGAGAGTACTTTGACTTAGGGTTGAAGTAGGTAGATATAGCTGTGCCATAAAATAAGCTTACCACGAGAAGATGAGATGAACATGTTGAAAAGGATTTCTGCCTCCCCTCTGCTGAGGGAATTCTCAAGATGGTAATAATAATGCAGGCATATATGAATAATATAATGAGGAAAAGAAACTGTCAGCCTCAAGATATCTTCCATATTTCATACCTTCTGCATCCTAACTATTGCACCTTCTCTGCTGCCATGCTATACTATTTCTTTCGGCTGTCATTAGCAACGGGGGGAGGGGGGAACTTGGAGGGGAAGAGAACTGGAGGTGTTTTGCATTCCTTGGCTGTGGGTAGCAAGGGGAGGAGGTATATGATTTCTTCTCTTTAACTTTCCATTTCTTGGCTAGCTTCTATCCCCTTTTGTGCAGCTGCAAACTTTATCAAAATATGTCAAGGTCAACAGACAGAGACCTCATCACCACCTGAAGATGGCCACATGATCATATTCAGAACTTTTAATTGGAAGAGTTATTTGGACTTTGGGGGGTGGGAACAATTCCACTCCTGCATGCCAATTTCTCAGTTTCGGAATTAAATATGTAGCTTCCACTTTGATTTCCAGTAAAAGGATAACTTTGCTCTAACCCATGGAGTCTGAGTATTTCTTTCTTGGATTTTGAAGGGAGCACACACTGACAGAAACACTATGAATATCACAGTAGCTTTGAAAGTTTCAATTTGAACGATGTATGTATCAGCACAAGCCAACTCCAACAGTGGGGGACTATCACAAAAGAAATGATTAAGTGTATTAGGCCCACAGTATGGCACACTAAAAGCAGTTATGGCAGAGACAGTAGAGTTAGGGAAGCCTAAAAACCATGAGGCCACAGCTAATTGAAAACATATTTTTTTGTTCATAATTTCTGGATACTGTAATGGATTACAAATGGCAACACAGCGATATGCCATTTCAACAAGAAGGCTCAACTGTATCAAAGAAGTACAACTGTGTGAAGAAACCTATATAGGAAATGGTCTTCTGCAAAATAAGATCAGCTAGCATTTTTGGTACTATTACTGAATTGAAACAAATATCTAAGGAAGAAAGATTTCAGAGGAAGAAGTACATGGGACTCTTAAGTGCAGGGTCTACTGTTGTGACAAGTATGATGATGACATTTTCCAGTCAGAGATATTGTTTAAACAAGAAAGAAAATGACAAAAAGAAGTTCAGGGTAACTGGAAAAATTCCATGAGAATAAATTCTGTAACACTTGTTTGATTACTTACTATAATTGATCTTTTTCATGCATTTAACATTATTTGAAGTGTGATTCTCTGAAAAAAATTAATAAATTCTTCTACGAGCTTTTTCTTTGTCCCATGAAGTAGTTCCTTTTATAAGCAGATAATATACAGGGAATTCTCTAAACAAGCTTTGTTGTCTATCTCCTGAACTGATTTCTTTCTATAAGAAAATTAAAAATTATCATTAATTAATTATAAACCTATACATTTGGGAGGAGGAATAATCATCTTTTTTTACCATCCTTTTCTAATAGTTGGGGAAAAGTTTTTTTTTTCCTTTTTATCAGAGAAAGAGTAAAATATTTGCTAGAAAGAGTAGCAATTATCAGCCAGGATGTGGCAAAAATGCATATAGTGCAATCTTTCCATAGTTTTCCATAGCTTTCCATTACACTTTATCTATTTTCATTTTTTGAAATACTTTTTCCCTCAGAGACTGTTTTTTGCTTATCTTTCAAAGATTGTTAAATTATTAAAATAAAATTAAAGAAAAGGGAACTGTTAAATTTGCAGTATTGTTATATTGTGTATTTATAGATAAATATGTATATTCTCATCATGGATGAAAAATTAATGATTCCTTAGATGAATTTATATTACATATATCATTGAAGTTAAAGATACTGGATATTGAACTTAAAGAACACCTGATGGTGGGCACAGTTTTGCACCTGCTAATTTACACAAGAATAAATTGTTTTGGGTTCCACTCTGGAATGTGTTTCAAGTCTGTCAATTAGAATATTTAGGTCATGCTATTGAGTCGCTTAAGTTTCTCATTGGATTTTGTAGGCATTTTAATCTTCTTTTTTTTTTCTTTTTTTGAAACTTGTTATTTGCCATTGTAGAGTTCCCACTTCCTAGTACAACAGACACTCCTCATTTAAAGTGACCAAAGATTTAAAAAAGAGCAAGAGACTTTTATTCCCGGATAAATTATGCAGACTACACATATGAATTGCAATTCATTTGTTGCATGTTTTACAAATATATTTGAGAGCAATTCTTTTAACTTATGGCTAGTTCACCAATTAATGAATCATCAAACCATCTTACACAATATATTTAACCTAAAATAGGTAGGCAAGTGAAAAACTGAATCAGTAGGGAGTAAATATATCAGTGTATGTAAATACAAAATTGTGCTATCAGTAAGTTTTCACTTCACAGCATTGGCTGCTATGTTTGATTCTGAAGGCAATCATTTGAAGGGGATTTCCCACTATTCTATTTTATTGTTTGATGTTAACTTTTTTGTAAGAAATAAAAGGCATAGTAAAGCTCAATTTACAGATACAGAAAAGGAAACTAAATTTTCATACTTACCTGTAAGCACTGATGGCTAAGTGTGAAATGTTGTGCTGATTAATATTTTTTATCTTAGGTAATTTAGTTACTGAAAGGATTTATCTTCTCCGCTTATTGCTTCCTAGAATAATTACATAATATGTCACCAATTACTTTCTTTATAAGACAGTATAATTTTTAAATGTGAGTTTCTATGAAAGTTATCCCTACTTTTTCATTATTTAAATATGCTGATATGCTGAGGAAGAGGAGGAGGAGGAGGAGGAGGAAGAGGAAGAGGAAGAAGAGAATTGTAATGATATTAAAGTAGAAGGACAGATTCAAATAAAATGTTGGAGGATTTGAAAATCTCTTCCCACTATAACAAATAATAAGGTATTGTTCATTGCATTAGTTTTAATTTTGGTCAATTCATTAACCAAATAATTGACAATCTCTCTCTATCTCTCCCGTCTTCACTTTCTCTGATTAACTGAATGGCCCAATTATCAATAGTCCAGAAATACAAACATTTAAACTACCAATGATAATTACATTTCTTTAAAAAATTGAACACCTTGTTTTGAAAACTCCAGTACAAAAGAACCATACTCTTAGAGATACAGAGTTTTATTGTCCTTATCAGTAAACCCAATAAGGACAATAAAACTCTATCTGAAGAGTATCTGAAACTCTGAAGATTATCTTTGGAGATCTACCTTTAACTTGTTATTTCTTACTGTTTTCTCCCATCACGGATATTTTTTTAAAAATTGTATCCAACTAGATTGACCCAAGATTAAGGGAGACACAAAAACACTCCCCTGGAACAATTTCCCTATAAGGATTGAAGAATGTTTCTATTTTGTAAAAAATAAACATATAAAAGAGATGTGTGAATGCTTCATATGTTCTGCTCTAATGATACTCTATATGCTATTACTATGGCAATTAATATTACAATGTGCTATGACACATATATTAGACTCTATAATTTTATAATAGTATATAGTAATATATTGTATTATAATATATAATAAATAATTTTATACAATGTATAATAAATAGAAATTTATGACATTTTATTAATTGTTATTCTACCATATTAAGACTATCTATAATCTATGTTCTATATTATTACTAATATGCCTCAATGTTTCCATCTTTTTAAGACTATTCTGCTTCAAATCTTCTGTCTCAGATGTTTCTTCCTCTGTCTACTATCTACTATCCACTATCTATAATCTATGTTCTATATTATTACTAATATGCCTCAATTTTCCATCTTTTTAAGACTGTTCTGCTTCAAATCTTCTGTCTCAGATGTTTCTTCCCCTTTTTCTACCAATGACCAGCAAGTAGAGTCTTGCTGTGCTTTTATAGTTCTTTTCTTCTCTTTTGGATAGTCCACTCCTTCTAAAGAAAAAAGACCTTTTGTTGATGTATGAAGCTGGTGGTTAACTTAAATTTGGTTTTCTGCCATGCCAATGAGTGAATAGCAATTCACTAGTTGTTGTGTTCACCACATTATTTAAAATATCATTGCTATGCATTATAACTTCACCCCACAGTGTTTCAGGAAAATCTGAATTGGATAACATAATGCGAGCCATGGCTTGTAACATTTGCCTCCTTCATTCTGTAAACAAGTTATATTGTGGCCTGAAGGTGAAGAACACTTATGCTGGATACCAGCCAATTTTAAGATTGTTTGGCATCTATTGTTAATAAACTCAGTCCCGTTATCTGTAACTAAAGTAATTACCCTACATCTCATTTTTTTCTCTCAGCAAATCTTAGCCAGTTAAAGAAATGTTGGAATGTTTCTGTTTTTTTTTTCATTAGATAGCAGAAACCCTACCGTGAATAATGGTCCATTATACTCAAAACATAGCAGGCACCTCCCAAACTGGGTTTCTTAGGACCAATTATGTCAGCAAAAACAACCTCTAAAGGTTCTTTGGTCTTAAACCCATTCAGTTTGTTTGCTGGAGTAACTTTGCTTTTCTCCTGATTACAGGCATTAAAGTTTAAGTACTTGCTACAAGGTTTTAATTTTACTCCCTCTGACAATTTAGCAGGTTTTTCAGCATTTTGAAATTAATGTGCCCCAGACATCTATGTAGTAAATGTACACATTCATCATGTGGCTTAACATTGTTACAAAACCGAGTTATCCATTTGCAATTGGTCATCATGTATCACATATAAATCATTCTCTAAAGTAGCAATAACACTTTTAGCCTCTTTCTCTATTATACAGTTATCTCCCTAAAGGTTACTACATAACCAATATTAACTAAAGCCCTTACTGATAACAAATTAAATTTCAGTTTAGCTACATAACATAGATAAATGCTCATTTACACATGAACAATATGCAGTACCTTCACCAGATGCTTTCATCTTCCATCCATGTGCCAATGTTGCTTACTTTTGGACATCTTTACAAATCTCTCTCTATTTCTAGTAATGCACTGCGATGCTCCACTATCAACTACCCACAAATCGTGGTTTACAGTTGAATTGCTAGACACAGCTAAATTAACACTCTTCTTAGCCTTCTGGTGATTACCAGTATTCTGTCATTTGCCCTTCTTACAGAATCTAACTATATATCCCCTAGCCCACAATAAAAAAAAATTCCTAACAGCATAGGCAATTGAAAACAAATCCTCTTCTTGTGGTTGTTCCTCTCTCACTTGGTCTCTATCCTGCCTTCTTCTTGCCTCTTCTAACAATCATCCGGTTATGTCAGTCAATGTCAGTTCATTTCTGGCCCAGTGAAGATACATAATCATCATAACTTTCATCCAATGAGGAAAGAATAATGTAAACCTGATGCAGCTCTGAAAAAATCAGTTCCTTTTCATCTAGCTCTTGAAAAGTTCTTTTCATGAAGTTCAAATGCGATAACATATCTCCATCTTTCAGAAGACATATTCTAAACAGTTTACGTGTAAGATGTATGTGTGTACCTACACTGTCACGAACATAAATCATCTTCAAATTCTCCCAACACCTAGCAGCAGACTCTTCTCCATGAATATGGACTAGCTGCTGGTCACTCAGTGTTAGTCCAGTTATACAAAGAGCTTGTTCGTTGTTCCGTTTAAAGTCAGCTAACTTTTTGGCATCATCCTCATTATTTGGATACCAAGCATTCACATTGGTGGATCCTGAACTGCAGCCCATAACCCTTCCTTACTCAGAAGTAGACTGCACTTCATAGACCAGGAAACATAGTTTGTTCCATCCAACCGGGTTAGCAGTGATAGACTTGTTGATGGGTCTTGTGCAATTTTTACCAGGATAGTAACCCACAATTAAACAATAAGCTGTCTGTATACGGTATTGCATATTCACACTAACTCTCAGTTATCTGAGTCTGGGCCCATAAGCAGTGTTGAGGTATTCCCCATTAGGAGAATGAGTGCACTCAGGGAAACTTAGTGAAAGTGGTGTTGAATAACACACAACCAGCATACAGATACAATGAAGAGTAAACTGTAGGTTTTACTTCCAGTAAATGGGTAAACAAACTCCAACAAACAGTCCAAATCATACATGGTTAAAGCAGTTAGTATTCAATATAATCAGTCCAGGGATAATCCAAAGAAATGAAGTCCATTATCATAAACAAATTTCAGTAAATGGGGTTTGCTAACAGTTTCAAGACTTACAGCAATCCAAGCAGAATGACGATCAGGCAAAAGGCAACAGGGAAATGCAAGAAGAGAACAAACCAGGTTTGTGGCTCCATCTTATGGCCATTGGAGGAACCTCAGCCAATCACAATTACAGCATTCTCTTAAAGATACAACAGTATTAAATGACTATTCTGGTTTATATATTGCCAACCCAACTGTTAGGTGACTATCATTCCTAACAATCATCATCTTTGTAATTAATTCTTACTAAGCTCTTCATTTATTTCACAATTGCAATATTAGTCTTGTTTACAATATGTGTACACAATCATAAACACATGTAAAAAATCAAAGAAAAAAGTATACTTGGTCTTCCTAAAGGGTATAAATGTATCTATTCTATGTAATGCTGTAGATATTATTTTGTATAAAGAATGCTATGGAAACAAATATTCATCTTGGAGCAATAAGACTGAAAATGTGTGGTATTTTAATTGGTTGATAAATTTATCATGGAGACATGATGACCCAGTGGTTAAACATGCTGAGCTTGTCAGCTGAAAAGCTGTCAAACCAGATTCAAGACCCAAGCTATGCATAATGGGATGAGTTTCCATTACTTGCCCCAGCTCCTGCCCACTTAGCAGTTCAAAAGCATGCAATTGTGAGATAAATAGATACTACTTTGGTGGCAAGATAACAATATTTTGAGCTCCTTGGAAAGTAGTGATGCCAGCCACATGGTTATGAAAATGGTATTTGGACAATGTTGTCTCTCTCAAATAAGAAACAGGGATGAGCACTGCCCTAGAGTCACATACAACTGGACAGGGATGTTTATCTTTATCAAAGCACTTTATTTGAAAGTGCATCAAAAACAAAATTTACCCACACATATATCAGTGTGCGCTAATAACCTCATGTTGTTATTATTTTCATGTGTTTTATGTAACAGTAGTTTTGAATCTAGTTTCATATGTTATAACTGGGTACATAATATGGTGACCACATCACAAAACTACTTATCTGTTCCTATGAACATTAATAATAAGACAACTATACTAGACTTAGCTTATCAATAAGATACCAGACCAAGTTCAGGCTTGGGGCTATGAAATTTTGTTATACTAACTCTGGGGGAAATGAGAGTAAAAGAAAGCAGCACAGTTATAAACTGTCATCTCTCCCAATTAACCAGTCAGAAATTAGGTATTTGTGCAGGTAAGATTATCAACTTTGCTGCCAAGCTAAATCAAGCATTTAATAGTGAGTGCCATACCATATGCAACCAAATAGGTAGTAAGAAAGTAGGGGCAGTCAGATACAACACAAGTTATGTAAACAGTAAACACGGGGTGAGTCAAAATGGACTCAAATGTCTATACATCAATGCACAGAGTATGAGTAATAAGGATTAAAAATTCAAGTAAATGAGTGCAGATACGACATTGTTGTCATTAGAGAAACTTGGGATGAAACCACTAATGGGATGAAACCCACAAATGGAACATACAGCTAGGATTTAAGTTATTTAAAAGAAACAGACCAAATAAAAGAGGAAGTGGAATTACACTATATATAAGAAATAACTACATCTCTACAGAAAAAGAGCACAACAATGATGAAAACTGTCTTGAATGCACTTGGGTTGATATTAAAGGGGGGGGGGATGACATTGCTATAGATCTATAGCATAGGCCACTCAATCAAACAGAGAAAATAGATGAACTTTTTGCTAGTCAGTTAATTAGAATATGAAGGAAGCATGTCACAAAAGTAATGGGGGATTTTAATTACCCTGACATCAAGTCTGCACCAAGTGGAATATCAAATAGGTTCCTGACAAATCTTGCAGGCAACTTCATTTCACAAGTAGAAAAGGGAACAAAGTAGAAAAGGGAACATATTGGACTTATTTCTCACTAACAGAGATGAAATGATAGAAAGTGTTGAAGCTACAAGAACCTTGGGGAGAGGAGTTATCATGCAATTCAACATGCAAGCACAAGCAATAGAGTCTTGGACTTTAAGAGAGCTAGTTTCAATAAACTTAGAAAGAGCTTAGGAAGGATTCCATAGATGAGAATCATCAGAAGGAAAACAACTCAAGAAGCTTGGGAAATTTTGAAAAGTGGGATTATAAAACCCCAGTCTAGCACAATACCAATGAAGAAGAAAAATAATAACTCTCAAAAGAAACCAGCATGGCTGCATAAAGAACTCTCTGATAAATTGGAAAACAAAAAGGACAAGTATAAAAAGTGGAAAGAAGGGCACATAACAAAGATAGCATATCAGCAAATAGTTGAAGCCTGCACAGATGAAATGAGGAAAGCTAAGGCTCACAATGAACAAAGGCTTTCGATAAAAGTAAAATATAACACCAACATAAAAAGCTTTTTCCCACATGTAAAAACCAGAAAAAAGTCAAGGAAACAATTGGTCCATTTGTGAGAGAAAGTGGCAAGAAGGTGACAAGCAACAGGGAGAAAGCAGAACTACTTACTTCATTTTTTGTATTTGTGTTTACACAAAGAAAAAAAAACAAAACAGTCCAGCCTATCAAAAACAGCACCCCCAAAAAACTGATTAGGAACACAAACTAAAATAGGGAAGAAAATAATAAGTGGACACCTCCCTACCTTAGACGAGTTCAAATCACCAGGACTAGATGGAATATAGCCCAAGGATCTGAAGGATCTGGTAGAACTAATAAACTATATCTTTCAAGATCCTGAAGGCTGAGGTAGTTACAAATTGCTTGAAGGATTAAATTAGATATCAAGAATGAGAGAGGTACACTAATATAAGAGGCAAGATTTAAAATGCTTATATAAAATCAACACATAATTTTATGTGTTAGGGCACATTTATAAATTCTAATTCATATATGATATAGAGACAGAAAAAAATGAAAATGCATAATAAAACAGTTGCAAAACTGTATACAAACAGTTATAACACAAGAATCAAGGACCAAACCCATAAAATTTCACTCTAAATGAATTTTGGTCTAAAATGTTTTATAGATAGCATACAATTCCATCAATAATTATCACATTAATCATATAATAATAAATATTGTATATACCAGAAAAAAAAAGAATAGTTTTTACATATATGATGGACATAAAGAAATGTTTGAAATATTGGAAGAATATACACAGTATCATCTAAAGGATATTAAAAATAAAACTTGAGATGAAATCACATGCTTTATCAGTTAAAATTTTAAAAATGTTAATAAGGAACATCAACATTTAATATATATATATAAGCACAGCTGTGAGAATAAATGTTGTTCAACATTAAAAGAAAGATAAAACACTGAGAATATCTGATTGAGAAAGTAAATTGGAGCATATGCAGCAAAGGCAGTATTAGCAGCATATCACTCACAACAGAAATTTGAACAAATTCAAGCAAAAATATGCACAACACAACGCATAGCAAGGCAAATACAAGTACTTATAGTATAGTTTGTAAAAGATTGTAAAAACTATAAATATTCACAATAAATATTACAAATTGTTCAAAGTATAAAAAGAGGGAAGTTACAAATCAAATAACCATCTGCCATCTTTCTCCCTCCTTTTCAATCTCTTCTTTTCATTTTTTCATCCATTTCTATTAACACCTTAGAATTAAGCATGAAATTCAAGATAGAAACCTGTTTTATATTATAAAATAATTAATTTTGCAATTATCTATTGACACAATATTTAGTTTTAATTGCACAGTTCAAGCAATCTATTTTTTGATATTTTAGAAATCAACATTGATATTTTTGTTTTTGTATCTTTAAAGATTCACCTTATGTAAAATACCATAGTTTTGACAAATTTCTAGTTTATATTGTATATATATATATATCACATTACCCAACTAATATCTGTATCTAATGTAGTATTTGCAACTTGTAATTTAATAAAAAAATATTTGGAGAAAATACCCTTCAGCCAAATATTACATGCACTTGATCAATTCTATCATTCAAACATCCTTTCCTTTCCTTCAGGTTCTAAATAAAAAAGCATAGTAATTAAGAATTTTATTTAAAACACACACATGCACACAAATAGGCGCACACACAAAATATACACAAAAGACTGATTTTACTTTTCCTGAAAAAAATTGAAATTTTTGAGGTTATGTTTCCCATGTTGTTTCTCTTGACTTTATTGAAAATAGTTTCCTGTAATAGAAAATTTTGTTCATCAGTTTCTCAAGTGCTGTTTTGATCTCCTTGTTTCTCAAACTGTAAATGACAGGATTGGCAATTGGTGACACAATAGAATACAACAAAGATGCTAGGGTTTCTGTGATGGATGATTCTGAGTTTTTCTTCAAGTATGTTAACATCCCAGTACTCATAAACAAGGGAAAAAAAGCAAGGTGGGGAAAGCATGTGGAGAAGGCTTTTTGTCTCCCTTGGTCAGAAGGGATTTTTTTGATGGTCAAAAAGATACAAACATAAGATGCAGTAACTGAAGATGAGAAAACTATGCCAAAAATAATGCCACAAATAAAAACTGCCATTTCATTGCCATACGTGTTAGCACAAACAAGCTTCAGAGTATGAGTGATTTCACAGAATATCTGACCTTTATTATTTGGCCCACAAAAGGGTAAGAAAAGGAAGTTTAAGGTGTGCAACGTTGAATAAATAATGCTGCTCAACCAACAGACAACTACCATACAGAAGCACTTTATTTTACTCATTAGCAATTGATAATGGAGTGGGTAGCATATGGCAATATAGCGATCATATGCCATGAGAGCAAGAAGGGTGAATTCTACTACCGCAAATGTAAGTCCCAAAAAGATTTGAACCATACATCCAGAGAAGGTAATAGATTTGATCTGTGTTAAAGAGATATTCATGGCTTTAGGGACTGTGACAGAGATGAAGCAAATATCAAGGATGGATAAGTTAGCTAGAAAAATATACATAGGCTTATGAAGTTGGTTGTCCAGTACAACAATCGTGATAAGGACAAGGTTCTCTATCAAGGCTATCAGATAGATCAGTAGAAGGAGTCCAAAAGCCAACATCTGCAGTTCATCAATGTCAGAGAAACTCAGTAATAGGAATTCCTTTACTCTGGTTATGTTGGATAGTTCTTTTCTCTGTAAAGGAATTTTTAAAAAAAGATGAGAAAATGTATTAAACATAAAGGATGCCAAAAGTTATTTCAAGAATTATTCTGTAGAATTTCCAATATGCTTGAAGTAGAAATGAATAGTTGTTTATACTACTAATAAAGTAAACCACACAATTGCTCTTCAAATAATTTGACTGATTTTGGATTCCTTTTAAGTTCCTTGTACATGCTTCTGATCTTTAACTTTTTAAAAGAATCTTTGGTGACAATTCTAATGAAAGCTTGATTTTCTATGTTATGTAGTCTAAATCTCCACAACAAGATTAATTTAGGAATATATCCAGGATTCTGAAACACTGGTCTGTTCGAATTTATATTGTACTGGGAAGAACTTCTTACCTTTGTAACTAAGTTCCATGTAGAAATTGACCAAAAATCTTCAGGGTAATATCAGTTTGGAATAGTTGTGGTGCTCTTCTCAGTGCTTCGTTTTCAACTTAGTTATTTAAAAGTATCTGCCATGTGGAATGTAAACCCAATATACAAGCTTTTAACCTGCTCACAAATAATATTCTGAATATTCTATTTATTTTATTTATTCTAATTTAGGGATTTTGAGAAGTGCAACAAAACTGAATGTTCATTTTAAACTTGGTGAAGAAGGTGCATGTTAAGTCATGTTGAGATGCTATGGGTTACTATGTTTTTCAAGATCAACCATGAGTGTTGTGTGATACATTACAATGAACACATATAAGAGTTCTGCTGTTAATCTGTTGTTTCTGTTTCTCAGTCCTGTTAAAGATTCCAAAATTAATTTCACTTCACTCTCACATTAAACCTCTTCATTTCACTGATCTTGCATTCATTATTGAATACTGAATATAGTGTTACATGGTACAAGGAGACAGAGTGAATCCCAATTTGCTTTTCAACTTCAATTTTATAAGGCAATTGATTTCTGATTTTTAAGAATTCCACAATTTTTATCCAGTTAAACCTCATTCAATTTCATGGTTATGCTGTGTAGGCTATAAATATTTTCAGTGGATTTAATCATGGAAATAACTTTCTATATTCATTATTCACATACCTTTAAACTATAAAGGAAAGTTGAAATAATTTTTTTAAATAGAGAAATAAAATAAGTTTAGGGATATATTATAAATTGATATGTAAGCAATAAAAATAACATTCAAAACACTTACATTTTCCATTTATGAACTGGACAAACTTCTATTATTTCAGAGTAACCAGCTGTAGAAAATGAAGTTAAAGTACACAGTATAAAATTTATTTTTAGCCTAGCTTTAGGGGGGAAATCCTAAACTTTGTCTCCAATCAAAATGATCTTTACTAAATAGATTCAATACTATGTATTTTCTGCTGGGAAAAAAAATGCAATATGTACTCTTATTCTGCAGTGAGTAATAAATATTTTGCGGGGATTTATAATGTCCAAAGAGGATAGTGACATTAAAATATTCTTATAATTGCTTATCCCTTCAGTATTCACTTAAGTAACTAACCAATTAACTAACACTCTTTTTTAAAAAAAAGTTTTTAATTTAATATTTATAATAATTCCATCTTTCATTTCAAAAAAAAATCTTAATTGTTCAATATTACAGTATGTTATTTTTATGCCAATCTTTATATTCATAGCCTCACTCCTTTTACTACCAAGTATATATGAATAGTCATATTCATAATGTTTACCTAATTATATAATTCTAATAGCATTTCACAAATTTATATTAAATTATAAATTTCTATTATCCCCTTAATAATTTCTGAGTATGCCACTATTATATTTTAAAAAGAAAAATTCTAGTTACATTTTAATACAAATGTAATTACATTATCATTCTTACATTTAACAATTTATAAAATTCTAATAATACCATTATATTTTTATTAAATTTTGCCTTTCATTGTCTTGTATAAGACTTCACAATATTTTTCTTTTTCTTTTTTTAACCATCATCTCTTACTTGCATTAAAGCTTTAGTTTTTCATTTCTTAGCTTGTCTCCCATATTCCTCTCTTATATTTTCATTTCTATCTACTACTTTTTGACCTTTCCTCTTAACAATTTCTTTCTTCTCTATTACGTTTTATTGTCTCATTTTCAACTTCCACTCACACCCCTATCTTTCTCCCAAAGATTTCTCTTTGCAATTCCAATTCCTGTTTAATTTCCTTTATAGTATTCTCCCCTTGGTTTACATCAATCATTATATTTATTTTTATTTCCTTTTTATCTTTAGTTCTTTTTTCAGTTGCCGCCTCCTCTTTCTGGTCCTCTTGCTTTCTTCCTGTCATTTGTACATCAATTTAGAGCTCTGTGTTCATGTTTTTTTTTTTTATTCAAAATGTTCTCAAATCCTCTTGCCAGTGTATCTTTTATTTCTTGAAAATCCAATGTAATTTCTTTGCAAATACCCTATATCACCAGGCTTGAAATTTTGGGCTTGGACAAGCTTGAACTACGCCACCTATGGGTGGACTTAAGCATAGTACACAATGTCCTACCAGTCAATGACTACTTCTGCTTCAACCACAACAATACAAGAGCACACAACAGATATAAACTCAATGTTAACTACTCCAAATGATTGCAGAAAGTACGATTTCAGCAACAGAGTGGTCTATGCCTGGAATGCACTACCTGACTCTGTTGTTACATCTTCAAACCCCAATTCCTTTAACCTCAAACTATCCACTATTGACCTCACCCCATTTCTAAGAGATCTGTAAGAGGCATGCATAAGTGCACCATCGTGCCTCCTATCTGTGTCCTATTGTCTCCATTTATTTGTATTCTTACTCATGTTTATACTTATACTGTTATCTTGTAAGCGATTGACAAATCAAATCAAATCTAAATAAATAAATAAATAAAAATCTTTGTTCTTGTTTTTTTTGTTTCTTCCCAGCCAATTGTCCAACTGTCCAACTGTCCTTTATCCCAATCAAACCCACTTTTCAAACTAAAAAAACAATGTCCAATATTCAAGGATTTTTATGTCCCAAAATTAATCAATCTAATCTTTTAAATGGCCCAAGGGTGAAATCTTCATACACTCCTCTACCAGTTCATAGTGTAGCTTTCAGGGGTCTTTCAATAATAAAATTCTCATTTTTAATTGTCATAACACCAGGTCTTTTTCACACTTTGGGGATCTGTGGTTTTTTTTCTTTTGACAGTGGGTGGCACTCTTAAATCAGTTTTCACTTTATTCCAATCTTTAAGTCCGATTTTCTGTATTTTAAGATAATAACTTTTTACTCCAATAGCTAGAACACAGCTACTTAATATATTTATAAGTCCACTTTTCTAAATATTCTTCTCAGGGTTATATTTTAAATTAAAAAGGATAGTTTTCACCCAGTTCCACACTGTCACTAACTCTGCTCCTGCACTCTTCTTAAGTTGAAGTTGTCTCTAGCTGTGTTGTAGCCATTTTCACTGCCTCTCCTTCATGTCATGGCTTAGAGAGTTGGGGGCTCTATAGGGAAGTTGTGTTCTGCCCTGGAACCCCACAAGGCTTTGGTTCATCACCCTCCAGGGTGGTTTTGGCTTCCACTGGAACCCATGAACATATAGAAAGCTAATACAGGGATGAATATCTCAATTCCTTTGCTAGTGGTGTCACCATGACATCACTTCGGTCTGATTATGGTAAGTTGAATATGGTTGGCCATGGTGAGCTGTCCCATGGCATTGTGTACAGAAATATCTGCATAAAATATGGAATAGATCTTCCAAGTCCAGAATAGAGATTACAAGAAATATCATGGGAATTAAGAAGACTTAAATAATATATTGTACACAAATGATTGTGTATCATCTGACCCATCCACTGTGATCATTGCATTCACATATGATACTACTGAGTCTTATTATAGGTGGAGACAAATCTGTGTATTGGGAGGAGTTTCAAAAACTATCCTCCTGGTGCTTAGAAACCAGCCTGCATCTGAACATCAGCAAGACAAGAAGAAGAGAGAGAAACTTGTCCCACTTTACACTGAGGGGGACTGTGTGGAGAGAGTTTCCTCCTTTAAATTATTTGGAGGCTATCTCAGCAAAGAGCTCACCTGCAAAATGAACATAACCCGGGTGACCATAAAGGCCCAACAGAGACTCCACTTACTCAAGGTCTTGTGAAAAAACAAGGTGGAACAATAACTGATGACCTCCTTTTGCTGTCCACAATAGAAAGCATCCTCAGTCACTGAATTATGGTGTGGTATGCTGGAACTGGAACTTGTCCAGATAAAGAGATAGATACTGGCCAATTAACCACACATCGTAATGTTTGATAAGAAGCAGGAGAAGGTGGGTGGGCCCAGCAGTAGATTGTTGGAGCAAATGGATTCACTCCCAGATTATCTTCAGAGCTACTGGTTTGGCTGAACCAGGCCAAACAGGTAGAATCCCACCCCTGGTACTGGCATCACAATGTCATTGTGGCAGGAACACATATCTCTGCTACCACTACTCCATTGCCATTGTGTATTCCTTACACTCATGGGACAAGGAAAATATGTGAATCCAAATAACTTTGGGAAAGGAGCACTTTATTTCACAGATAACTAATTATGATAAAGATAAAGTAAGGCAGGTCAAGGGAAGATATTAAAACAAAAACTGGGTGTGGTGTTCTCAGTGGTTATCAGTCCACTGAATGTAATAAACAAAACATTTATTCCTCCTCCTCCTCCTCCTCCTCTTCTTCTTCTTCTCCTCCTCCTTCTCCTTCTCCTCCTCCTCTTCCTTCTTCTTCTCTTCCTCCTCCTTTTCCTTCTCCTTCTCCTCCTATCCTTTTCCTCCTTCTCCTTCTCCTTTTCATACATATGTTACATTCCATCTGCCATTCTGTGGAGCTAATCAGATCAATTATTTCTTTCCTTCTCCTCCTCTTTTTCTCCTCCTCCTCTCCTTTTCCTCCTCCTCCTCTCCTTTTCCTCTTCCTCCTCCTCATCTCCTTTTTCTCCTCCTCCTCCTCCTCCTCATCCTCCACCACCACCACCTCCTCACCTTGCATATTCTTGCAAGTGCAGGGTTTGCTTTTTTGAACACCACTTTGCATGGTCAGCTGTGCCTCCAGGATGCAATCCTGTGCCTTGCATATCTTTTTTGATGGTGAAGGTGCTGCTCTCAGGACATATCCATACCAATGAAGCTGGCCTTCTCTCATCTTCTCTATAATTGGTGCCACACCAAAATGTTGTTAAATGGTGTCATTTGTGATGTAGTGAACAAGGCCAATGCCCGATGTTCAATGGAGCATTCACATTTCCATAGCATGGAGATCGCTTTTGGAAGCTTGATGCTTTACATAGGTTCTGCCAATACTGTACAATATCTTAAGTTCTTGGGAAGAATTTGATGTATACAATATGTAGGCCAATATCAGGTAAAGAACTGTCAGTTTTGATTTCACATTATTGAGAACAAATAATATACATTGGCTGTCTAACCACCTCTCTCTAAAACTAAATTTAACACTATCAAACAACATCTGTCTCTCCTAGAGCTTTTTTTTCCATTCTAGGTAGAACAAAATTTCAAATCCAGTTTAAATATTAAGCTGGCTGTTCAACAAACTGGTATTTCACACTGTTGAAAACCATTACAACATATTTTTACTTGAAGTCAAAAGAGTCATCAAACTATACGTACCAACAACTCCCCCTCCAAAAAAAACAAACAAACAGATTACTCATAACAATAAGGAAACTTCAATCCAAAAAGAGATCACTCTGGCAGAAAAACAAATCTGGTCACATTGCCAACTTCAAAAGCCAATACAAAAAATTATGCCACCAGATAAAGACTGAAAGTACCAATTATCACATTAAAAAGAGGAAAACCTTCTACGCATCAATTCTACCCATGCTTTTTACAATTTTGTAAACAACAAACTAAAAGTCTCAAGGTCCATCCCACCCCTGATAGGACCTAATGGTAAAGGCTGCAACGATGACACCATTAAAGCCAACATCTTTAACACATTCTTTGGCTCAGTATTTGTAAACAGCAATGGATCATGCCCAGTATTTCCTAGCCCAACCACAAAAAATTACAATGATCTAATACCAATCAATTTTACAGAAGACAATGTTGAAAATGCTCTATGCAATCTAAAACCATTTCTATCTATTGGACCGGATGGAATATGTCCCTACTTCTTAAAAAAGCTATCCACTGCCATAGCAGAACCTCTAAGCGTAATCTTTGAAAAATCTTTCAGGACCAGCTCCTTGCCTAACCTTTGGTCACAAGCCACGGTCATCCCCATCTTCAAAAAGGGAGAGCCAGCCTAGTAGAAAATTACAGACCAATCTCCTTATGCTGCATCACCTGTAGAGTCATGGAATCAATTATTAACCAATCCATTATCCTCCACTTAGAGACAAACAACCTACTCTCCAATAAACAATTTGGTTTCAGGAAAAAACTATCATGTAATCTGCAACTCTTACACTGCAAAAACATATGGACTACACAACTTGATCAGGGCAAAACAATAGACGCAATCTAAATAGACTTCTGTAAAGTCTTTGATTCAGTGGTACACGACAAACTACTACTAAAACTAAGATCTTATGGTATCTCTGGACACCTGCATAACTGGATAGAAGCATTCCTGTCAAACAGACAACAAATGGTCAAAATTGGGAGTGTCCTATCAAATTCTGTACCTGTCAATAGTGGTGTCCCCCAAGGCAGTGTTTCTAAGACCAACTCTCTTCATAGTCTACATAAATGACTTCTGTGATCATATTAAGAGCAACTGTGTTCTCTTCGCTGATGATGTAAAGCTTTTCAATACCACAGACAATACTGCTACCCTTCAAAAAGACCTTGACTATGTATCAGAATGGTCAAACAAATGGCAACTTCAAATCTCAACAAATAAATGCTCTGTCTTACATATTGGCAGAAAAAAACAGAAAATAAAATAGAAGCTGATTAGTCAAGACCTTATTTATGATCCAAAGTCTGTAAAGGACGTTGGAATACTCATCTATAATGATCTAAGTGCTAGAGCCCACTGTAACTACATAGCCAAAAAGGCATTAAGAGTTGTTAACCTAATCCTACGTAGCTTTTTCTCTGGTAATATCACACTACTAACTAGAGCATACAAAACATTTGCAAGACCAATACTCGAATACATCTCATCAGTCTGGAGCCCACATTATGTATTTGATATTAGCACAGTTGAGAAAGTCCAGAAATATTTCACAAGAAGAGTTCTCCACTCCTCTACTCATTGTAGAATACTTTATGCCACCAGACTTGAAATTCTAGACCTAGAAAACCTTGCATTACGCCATCTTCGGTCTGATCTAAGTATGGTATATAAAATCATACATTGCAATGACTTACCTGTCAATAATACTTCAGCTTCAACCATAACAACACAAGAGCACGCAATGGATACAAACTCAAGGTTAACCACACCAAACTTGATTGCAGGAAATACGACTTCAGCAACAGAATTGTCAATGTCTGGAATACTCTACCTGACTCTTTGGTTTCTTCCCCAAACCCCAAAAACTTTAACCTTAGACTGTCTACTATTGACCTCACCCCTTTCCTAAGAGGTCTGTAGGGGACATGCATAAGTGCACCAATGTGCCTACTGTCCCTGTCCTATTGTTTCTTTTATTTTTCTTATATGTACCCATTTCATGTATTCATAACTATGTATATACTTATACCTACTATCTTGTAAGCGATTGACAAATCAAAATAAATAAAATGAAATAAATAATAAATAAATAAATAAAATAAAATAAATTGTTGTTTATATAATCATAATAAAAACTACCAATTCTATATAACCAAGCTCACTGATTTCTAAAATAGCACAGACAACACTCAGAATCCATATTGATAAGTATGATTGATACTTTGTTGTTTGGTAAAAGAAATAAAATTTAGTAAAATCGAGAGACAGGATAGCTAAGAAGCTAGAAACCAGACTGATTGATGAAGCTGTGTTTTCTAATTCCTTTTCCAATATTGACTGAAATAAATAGATAGCAAAATTAATCATGAATCTATCCTTAAAGCACTTTATTTTTAAACTTTTCACTCTCCTTAGCTTATTAAAATGAAGTTGGAATGAATTTATTAAATTTATTAAATTCATAAATGTTTTTAAAAATCATGTTTGGTAAGGTTACATAATCTTGATTTGAGGTGGAATTAACTATGCAATATTACACATCTTTACAATCATTTATTTTAATTTTGCCTCTTGGGTTTAACCCAGGTTAGTGCTTTTGAATTTCAACAATAAATAAATGGAAAAAAATTATATAGAATTGATCAATTATATCAATATATAAACTGGGATAAGAAAGGTAAACATGAATCAATTCAGGTGAAATAATCTCATTTTTATGTCCACATTTCCTTCAGAATGTTAATCACATCATTATTTTGATTCTAAAGGATTACTATCCCTTCATTATCTGGCATACCAGTAGACTTTGTAAACAGGTAAAGGCTTGCTTGTTTGTCTGTCCCCTTTTTTACTGAATGCTAGCCAAATTTAAATAGAAATGCACTTTAAGATAAATGTGTTAGATTTTAAGTCCATGCTTGCTGGAAATAGTAAATTAAAATAAATTCTGTTTTTGCAATTTGTTCAGGAAAATAGATTTGAGATTTTTAATTCAGGTTGTTTTATGGGAAAAGACACAGCATAATTAATTAAGATACTTGTTATACTTTTTATAGGCTCATCATCTAATTCCCTGGTTAAAAGTGTTTCATTGTACTTATTTTATTTAATGTGCCTAATGGTAAAAAAGGCATCATTGTAAAACATTGTAAAAGACACTAATTGAGACATCTCTGAACTATGAAGAAAATACACAATGTTTTAGCTACACACTGCTGAGGTATGTTTTAATTTGTGTTTGCTGTTGAGTTACTCTGATTTTCCTTTGATATTTTAATTTCATGGTAAATGGATGTTTATCATTTTGGATCATATATTTCAATCAAAAGTCAAAGGATCACAGATTTATTTTTGATTGATTCATTCAGATTAAATTATTTATGCACATAGATAGATATAGATATATAATGCTAAATGTCTTTTTAAGTTTCTATGTATTTTTAAAATAATATTGATAATTATTCACTACATTTGATAATGGTGCATCTTCATCATCATCATCATAAAAGATGCAGTACTATCTTAAACATTTTTAAATGTACTGTGCAAGTAGAATTTGGAGAAATAGAAAGCTATTGATAATGGCTTTGGAAGTGGTTACAATATTATTTCCATAAACTAAAATAAATGGAATATTTGCATAACTGTACTCCAGGAGTGTCTTAATAGATTTTTGTTAAAATAACTAGAAGTAAACAATAAAATGCTTACTTTACACTTTTTAAATTTAGTAACAACCAGTGAGGCATAAAGATTAAGATATTAAACTAAGATGGGAGAGACCCAAGTTCTAAACTTGTATAAGGTAGAGAAACAGATGACTCCCTCTCAACTCTAGTTAGTGTCAGGTTTTAGGATAAGTTGGCTAAGGAAAAAATGTACCTTGCATTTATAGTTTTTCTTATATGAAATTGGTGAGCATGCAAAAGAAGCACAACCAGAGGACAAATGCAAAAAGGAAAAATGTGGTGAATTATTTGATGTAGGATATCTTTGGTAAATTCAATTTGCTGTAATATGTGAACTAAATGTGTAAAATGGTTTGCTCTCCCTGCTGTCTAAACAAGAAAGCAAACATGCATATTCATTTATCATAATGCAGAATATAGCTGGCATTTCTGGACACAGTCAGTAAATATATGAGGTTAGATTATACTTTTCACTAATATTCAATAAACAAGGTACAAGTTATTCTTCAGGTGTTTGATGGGGAGCATTTTTCAGATTTATCTTCTAATTATGTGGTGAAAGTTATCTGACTTTGGCAATGTTTCTGGTCATCCAATGAGGATGCCTTAGAAAAAAGTAAACCTAAATTAAAAAGTACTTGGCATCATAACCCCGTTGTCTTTCTTCTTATATTATAGAACAGAATTGAGCAAATTGTGAAACAATGACAAATGAAACTGCTCCAAATGAATTCCTCATCTTAGGCTTCTCTGGTCTTCAAGAGTTGCTGCTACTCTTTTTGATCATTATTGCTACATACATTTGTATTCTGTTAGGGAACATCTCTATCCTCGCTGCTGTTTGTCTGGACCCACAGCTTTATACTCCCATGTATTTCTTCCTAGGAAATCTCTTTTTTCTGGATATCTGTTATACCACCACTAATGTCCCTCAGATACTTGTGCACCTCATGTCACAGAAGAAAAGTATCACTTATGCTGGATGTGTAACTCAGCTCTATTTTTTTGTCTCTCTTGTGGGAACTGAATGCATCCTTCTAGCTGCAATGGCCTATGATCGCTTTGCAGCCATACGCCACCCTTTAAAGTATACTTTAATTATGAAAAGAATAGTTTGTGTGGAGTTAGCTGGTATCTGTTGGATAGGTGGTTTTCTCAATTCAGCTCTTCATACTTACGTTACATTTCATCTGCCATTCTGTGGAGCTAATCAGATCAATTATTTCTTTTGTGATATTCCACCTCTCTTAATGCTTTCATGTGGAGACACAAGTTTAAATGAGATTATCTTACTTGTTGCTGGGATAGGATGGACTCCATTTGTCTGCATTATACTATCTTACATTTATATCATCTCCACTATCATGAAGATACAATCCAATGAAGGGAGGATCAAAGCTTTTTCCACCTGCACCTCACACTTAACTATTGTCATCTTGTATTATGGAAGTGCCATTTTCACCTATGTCCGACCAATAGCAACTTATTCATTGGAGAAAGACCGATTCATTGCTGCCCTTTATAGTATTGTCACTCCCATGCTAAATCCTTTGATATATACATTAAGAAACAAGGATATTAAAAATTACCTGAAAAAGATATTTATGAAGATACTGTACTTGAAATGAAAGCAGAATTTTATATAGTATTTTATTTATTTCTGGAAAATTTAGAGTTCATCTTGTCAATCACCATAGAGTCAGAAAGTAACCAGCAAATGTCCTATATATATCCATACTGTATTATTTATTCATTCTATGTGTTAACACTTGCTGTTGTTTTAAATGTGGGTTCTAAGTAAGAGTCTTGTTTGATGTAACTTTTTGAAATTCAAATGTTCATTCTTAGTTTGCCAATAATTACCTTCCCTGAATATCAGGGACTCCAGATAGTCCACATGGATTTCTCTTTTTTTTCCCATTGATAGTTTAAGTAATAACTGGGACTGTTTGTCAATCAACAATCGGTTGAATCTAAGCTTGATCAACTTGAATCATTAGTAAGTGTATTAAAATAATGTTTTATCATTCATTTTAAAGAATAACAAACATACACATTTGTATTTACAATTATTATAATGGTTGCATATAAGATAGTACAAAAACATGAGATAAAATAATATTCAGAAACATTGTAAACCTCTTTGACTGAATACCCACCATTAAATCCAATTCATCTCATATTTCCACATTTTATAGTTCTGACCTTTAAAAGCAATTGATATACTTATTCAGATTTTATTTGTCTGCTTGATTTAATTTTTAAGCATTTTTCATAATTTTTTTTCTACATCATTGTAGGGGAAAGTGGACTAATGGAAAATACTCTAATTGGAACATAATATTACCATAATAAGGATTTCAACGTAAGCTTTCTTTTGGGATGTTTACATTTCTTTTGTAGCACAGCTTTACTTAAGATATATTTTTAATTTGGGTCCTGATTTTCAGAACAATATATTTTGTTATGGATTCATAACCTTGTTTTTATTGTAAATCAGTGCAAAACTAGGTAAAGAAGAAGAAAAATAAAGGAGAATAAAGCATTTAAATTGTCAAGAATGCACTTGCTTTGTTGCTAATTGACGTCCTAAGCAAATCAGATACAACCAAGTTTAAATATGATTAGTGATGTTTTCATATATTTGAGTTATAAATTTATAACTGAATAATTCATATGTATATTCAACTGTAAAAACTTACAAGGAACGTGCTCTGTGTATTTGGTATTGCCTAGTAATGGTCAAGAGTCTGAAAAGCATGCCTGCCAATAAATATTTTTTTAAAAAAATCTGAAACAGTGTCAGCAGATAGAGAATTCTGCTTTTTAAGCTTCCCCTTAGCCAATTATTAGTTATTGAATCTTCGTCTATGATAAATTATTTTAAATGTGGATATTTGAATCATACTTGGGTGGGTATAAATAAATATAATATTCAGAATTATAACTGAGAATTTTACTCTAAACATAACTAAGTATCATGACAGCATTTTCCCCTTATTTTTAGTGCTGATAATCAAGTGGCATTCTGTATATAGTTAAGATTATCTTAAAGTCAAGACATACTAACTCCTTAAAAATTAGTATAATCTCAGAGGAAAGGTATTGAAATAATGATTTAGTAAAGTGCTATGTCATGAACAGGTTAGAGACAGCCAGGCTCGAGTAAATTCTGGTTCATTCAATACTTATAAATTCTTCCTAAATTGATACTAAATTGTATATCCATCAATGAATACTTAAAAATGCTCTTCTACTTAGATATTAAAATGAATACAATGACTATAGAATCAAAATGTTTCTTGTTCTTTGTAATACTAAAATAGGATTCTGGCATTCTACTCATGTCTCTAGCAGACATGAACTGAATATTCATCATCATCAGAGATTAAAATGGCAACAAATATTTTTGAGGAAGAATAATGACTTTTAGTAATCTACATTGGCTAGAATATTGAGTAATATTATCCAAGTCCCAAATATTGGTATAAGTTTATTTTTATTGAAAAATGATACACTTTGCTCCAATTAAAATAAATAAAATCTAATTAACAGGGGCATACACAAGTTTAATACATTATTATTATATAAAGGAAAGGGAATCAGTATGGATTGGAAAGAAATATAAAATCATTGAAAGGTTAGTCCAACCCACATTAGACTTAGTATTTCACCTTGGAGGCATGTTCTGAGTAAAGAAGAATTCCCATCAATCATTTGCCTAGATATTTTCCTCATGACTATGGAGTGAATTGTAGCCACCAGCCTTCATAGGAAGGATGGGTCAGTTTACATGGCCTGCCCCAAAATTTTGATGATCTGGAATATTTTTGCAATGTGTTTGGGAATTTCCCAGCATTCTTTTTTTTTAAATGAAAATTTTATTAATTTTCAATAAACAAACATACACAAACAAAACACAAAACATGAAAGCATAAAATTTGTTTTTAGAAAGCAGCTTAGTCCTGGGTTACATCTTGTTATACAGACATAAATTCATGCTCACATTATATACCATTTCATATCTTATTTATCATTCTACATTTTCTATATAGCTTCTCCCCTCTTTTTATTCTCTTAATTTTATCTTATTTATTTCATTTCAATTTAAATCATTATGCTTGTATCATTTGTTCTATTTCAATTATCTGTTATCTTTTCTCATTAACACAAAATTTGTTCTGTAATCACTGATTGAAGTATGACGCCTTTATATCTTTCCCCTAAATTTAACAGTTAAAATAATATATAGTTTCCATTTTGATTTTGCTTAGTACATTCTAAAGCTACATACTATATTTTAAAATAGGAAAATGATAAGTTGTAATATAATTAAAACAATAATCCATAGCAAATTAAACTCTATCATTAAATCTTAAGCATTTTATTTTATCTCATTTTATAATCATATAGTGTTCCAGTTTTCTAACATTATTTCAAATACAAATACAACAATACAGTCTTTTGGAGAATCTCTTTTAAAATTATATTTTTACCCCTTATCTCTAAATAAATCCTGTTTCTTTACATCTTGTTTCAAACCTTTGTAACTTCTCTTCCTTTTTTCCCCTCCTTTCTTCTCCAGTCTAGCCTTTTTACCCCCCCGTCTCTTGATCTCCACCCTCTTAATCTCCACCCTCTTCTGTATTCCTCTTTTTTGTTGCTTTCTAACATTGTATTGATTTTTCACTTTAGTTTTCCCTTTTTTGGTTGTTTTTTTAAGTCTTAAATTCTCTATTCTCTTTCCCCTCTTTCCCTTTTCTTCCCCAACTAAAGTTGTTTGTTCATTAAAGATGGCTTCTTCTTCTTCATCCCAGCCTTCTTGTTCTTGTAATTGCTGATAGGTAGAAATCGCCATTTCTAAAAAAAAATGAAAAACAGATCCAGAAGAGCTATTCCCTTCTTGTTCCTCTTCTTTTAGCTTTTTGAATTCCATTTTCAGTTCATTAACAAGTAATGCCATAGTGAAAAAGTTTTTAAAACAACCCAAAAGTTTTTAGTCTTTCAAATAATAATTTCCAAAGGTCCCAAAGTCACCAAGCAGACCAAATACACACAGTCTGTTTCATTTAGCACTTTCTTCTTTTTATACTTTCTCTTCTTGGGGTACAGTTCAATTGCAAAGTTCCAAAATGTATCTTTTAGAAGTCTTGTTACAATTTAATTCTAGTCTTATAAGTTCCAAGCAGCCTTCTCCAGCAAAAATCTTCATGTTAATTCTTTTCCTCTCCCTTCCCCACTTATAGCAAAGAATAAAAAAAAAAAATTCTTTTTCAATGTTCAGAAATCTTTAATGTCCCCTTGGCTTTAACTTTCAAATTTAATTACCTGCTAGTGCCAGAACAGGTTTTTCCGATTTCCATCTGCTATCACCGTAAGGAAGGAGAGTGAGAAAAAACAAACTTTCCCTTTTAACTTTCATCCACCGCTTTTCCCAATCTTCTTTGGAAACGATGTATCTTTGACAAAATTAAAATTCCAGGGTATTTAGATGCTACTTATTATCCCAGTCAGCCAGAACTTTCACTTTTTCAGCTTCCTCCTGTACATTCTTATCCAGATGCAAGTTTCTTTGTGGTGGCCAATGCTGACCACCGTTCCACCGCCTTCGGAAAAGGGAATAAAGCCAACTGAGGAGGGGGGGTTGTGATTCCCCTGGACTTCTTCTGGACCCCTATCTTCAGTTACCTCTATGGGGTAACTATTAGCCCCCAAATCCAGCTGGATCGGGGGCACTCCAGTGGTGAGTGCAGCAGAAATCGTGCACGATCACGGATTCCTGCTGCCGCTGAAGCCTTGCAAACCGGAAGACGATCGGAATTTCCCAGCATTCTTGAGGTTTAGAGCTGTTGAATACTTTGTTAAGCACTGTGTGGGTATGTGGGAAAAATGATGGTCTATAGGATTCTTTCTGAGTTCCTGCCTTACCAAATGTGGATGGGTCCTTGGGTTTCATGGAAGGTCCAAGAGATGAAGCAGGTGAAGAATAACTTGCAACATTGCTGGTAGAATATGAATAATATGATCAGTCTCATGCATAAATACTACCTAATATCTGAACATGTGCTCTAGTAATAAAGATAGTGAAATAGTATCATTTTTGCCTTATTTCCGCCACAAAATGTCACCCAACTTTTTAATTTTAATAAAGTTTATTAAATTTTCACCTTTAAAAAACAAGTTCTATATACATATTTTGCAGTTATTTGTGACACCAATTATATCATTAATATATATGAAACATCAACTCCCTCAACCAATCAAGAAATGACAACACAGCCAACCTCCCCACCAGTATATATAGGGAGACGGCAGCTCTGATCACGCTTTGCTCTGATCACGCTTTGCTCACACGAAGCCGAAAGCATCAGCCTGAAGATTGCAATTGGGACCTCATTGAAATGTTGCCAAGATGCTCTCAATCTTACATGGGAAAAGACCCAAACACACACACAAACTATTTTTTCCAGGCCATATAGAATTCTTTATCTTCCCTCTTCTGCAATTCCATTGCGAATTTGTTCATTTCTGTGCAATACATTTTTTTTTTTTGATAATCATGTCATCTGGGGCTGTATTATTTAATTTCCAAGTTTGAGCATATATTATCCTGGCCACTGTTAAGATGTGTTTCAATAGATGTTCATTCTTTTTTGTATATTCTCTGTTTATCCCTAATAAAAACATTTCAGGTTTGGGTACTATCTTTAGACTTGTTATTTCCTGTAGCCAGATCTGTATCTTATTCCAGAATTCTTTCTCTTTCGGGTAAGTCCACCACATGTGAAATAATGTACCGGGGTTTCTTTTTGCATCTCCAACACTCTGATTTTAGGTTTGGATACATTTTAGCCAATCTTACCAGTGCTAGATGTCAATGATAAAACATTTTATACAAATTTTCTTTATATGAGGTTGCCAAAGTTGATTTATAATTTTTAGTTCATAGTCTTTCCCAATTTTCTAATTGTATGCTGTATCCAAAATTTTTCATCCAGGTTATCATGGTTGCTTTCACTACCTCCTCTTTTCTATCAAATTTTAAAAGATAATTATACATTTTGGTTATAATTTTTTCCTCTGATCCTAATAATATTTTGTCTAGTTGTTGTGGCATTTTATCTATACCAAATTCTTCTGTCTTTTTTATATTTTGTTTGCAATTGTAGGTGGAGCCATCAATCTATCGCTATGCTTTCCTCTTTCAATTTTTTTTTTGCAAACAAATTTT
This sequence comes from Hydrophis major, assembly GCA_033807585.1. Lineage (NCBI taxonomy): Eukaryota > Metazoa > Chordata > Lepidosauria > Squamata > Elapidae > Hydrophis > Hydrophis major. The sequence continues at coordinate 34,962,313 of CM066343.1, read as the reverse complement.
TATTAGTTTTATAAAAACAATACACAAACAATCAAGGCATAATAACATAAAAAATCTTTTCTAAAAAAAACCAATAGAGCATACAGAATAGTTCCAATTTATAATATCGCTTTTTACATTATCTGTTCAACTTCGTATCTTATCCCAATTTCTCCTTTTCATTCTATTATCCAAATTATATTCCTTGCTAATTAAAGTTTTATTGCCTTTCATAAACAATACACCAAACATACAAAACATAAAACATAAAAAAAAAAAACATCTTTTCTGAAGGCTGCTTGATCCCAGATTAAAACTCTTCGCACAGACACAAATTCAGAAATCATACTCACTTTATATATCATTCCATATCTTATTACCATTTTCAATTTTCTATGTGGCTTCTCCCCCCTTTTATCTTTCTTAATTTTATTTTATTTATCTTATCTCAATTCAGTTCATAATACTTATCATTCTTTGTCTGTTCTATTTCCAGCTATCCTGTCATCTTTTCTCTTTTAATATACTTCTCCTGTACACTGATTGGAGTGACGCCTTTGATTCATTCCCCTAGCTTAAATTTACTTAAAATAACACTTAATTTATGTTGGGATTCTGTTCAGTACATTCTAAAGTTACACAATAAATTTTATGAGAAGGGTAAATACACAGCACTAACTAAATAAAAGCATATATAACCCCTATCCATATCATTAAAAAGCTAATCATATATATTGATACTCATTTATATCTTAAACATTTTACTCTAGATACACATATAAAAACACAATCTTATGTACCTTCCAGAATCCCTTTTTCAATTAAATTTACCCATTGTCTCTAAATAGGCTTTCTTTCTTTAAGTCTTGTTTCCCACCATTAAGGCTTCTCATCCCCTCCTTTCTCTCATGCTTATTCTTCTCCTTGCCCTTTTTAGCCCTTTGTTTCTCCTCCTCCCTTTTCTTCTTTTGCTTACTCCCTTTCTGTTGTTTTCTAATCTTATCCACCTTTTATCTCATTTTTCTCTTTTTTGGTTGTCTTTTCAGACCTTAAAATCCCCTTTTTCTTTTCCTCTTTCTCCTCCTCCCCAAAAATAATCCATTGTTTATCAAAGATGGTTTCTTCTTTTTCTTTATCCCAGTCATCCTGTTGCATAGTCAACTTTTCATAAGTGCATACCACCATTTCTAGAAATTGAAATAGAGTGCCCAAAGTATCTTTTCCATCTTGTTCTTCTTTTTTATATTTTTGATATTCAATTTTTAGTTCATCCACAAGCAATGCCATCATGAGGAGAAAAACTTTTTCCAAAACAACCACCCAAGTATTTTTAATCAAGAATAATTCCAAGAAATTCCAAAGTTAACAAAGCATCCAAATAGACCATTTCTTTTAGTACTTCTTTTCTTTCTTCTATTTCTCTTTCTGGGGTTACTATTTAATCAGAGTTCCAATTACAATATATCTTTCTTTAAAATTCTAGGTAGTGTCCTCCCTTTTCAACTTCTGCTCCAATTTTTTTTTCCTCTCCCTTCCCCCTTACAACAACAATTTTCTTTTAAATGTTCAAAAATCCATACCTCCAATAAGGGTTTTCCGATTTCTTAAGTTGTTAAATCGAATGTCCAGAAATCCTTTACCCCTTAGTTTTAGCTTTCAAATTAAGTTACCTTCAGAGCCCAAATAAATTTTCCAAATCTTCATCTGCTGTTTCTATGGGGTGGGAGAGTGAAGTAAAAAAAAGTTTTTTCCTCTTAACAGCTTTCTCCGCTGCTTTCCGATCTTCTTAGGAACAATGTATCTTTCTGGCAATTCAAACAATTCAGTTTCCAGGGTGTTTAAAGTTTGTTGATTGATCCAGCTCAGCCAGCACTTTCACTATCCCTGCTTCCTCCAGCACCAATCTTACCCAGCTGCAGGCTTCTTTGTGGTGGCCATTATTGACCGCCGTTCCACCACCTCAGGAAAAAGGGGTTTTTCTGGGTGAGGAGGGGGTCTGCGACACCCCCAACCCCCTGTCCGGATCCCCTCTCTCTTCGGCTGCCTCTACAGGGCAGCCATATCCCCCTGACCCATTTGGATCAGGGACACCTTGGTGGCAAGCATAGCAGGAATCACGGACAGTCACGAATTCCTGCTGTCACTAAAGCCGCGCGAAACCAGAACCTCCTCTTTCAATTTTTGATTTGATTTCAATACCCTTGATCATCTAATAATTGATTGTATCTCATTGTTTTATTTATATCTAAATTATTTGGATATATCATGGCTTCCATGATGGAAAACCAACCTGGTATTTTAATGTAATGTTATTTCCTAATTCCGTTCCAGATCTCCAATAGTGCCTCCCTTATTCAGTGGTTTAAAAAGTGAGAACTTGTCTTATTTCTCTTCTCCCACATAGCAGCATGCCAATCAATTTGTAGATCATGTCCTTCAGGAGTTAATAGCCTCTTGTTACTCAGGATGATCCATTCTTTGATCCAAATTAGCATTGCTGCATGTTGGTACAATGCCCAGTCTGAGAGTACAAAGCCACCTCTCTATTTATTATCTTGCAATAATTTTAACCTTATGCAGGGTTTTTTTTTCCCTTCCCATATAAATTTCAGTGCTACTCTATTCAATTTCTCAAAAAATTCCTTATTTAATTTTATAGGGACTGTCTGAAATAAATATAACCTTGGTAATAGGTTCATTTTTATTTCTGCAATCTTTCCTATTAAGGATAACTGTAATTTACTCCATATTTCTAAATCTTTTTTTCATTTGACTCATTAATTTGCCATAATTATCCTCTTTTAATGATGTGCACCTTGATATCAGCCAAATACTTAAATATTTAATCTTATTTGTGATTTGCAGTTTTATTTCCTTTTCTAATTCCCACTTTTGGTGGTCTGTCAAATTTTCAACTAACATTTTGGTTTTATTCTTGTTAGTTTGGAATCCTTGATAAATTCTTCTATTTCTTTTAATCAAAAATTCCCACTCTCATTTGGCTTTTCTATAAAAAAAATACCATATCATCTGCAAATACTTGTATTTTGTATTCTTCCTTCTTTATTTTAGTTCCTATAATTTCCTCATTCTTCCTAATTTGTGTGGACAAAATTTCTATTGGGAGAATAAAGATCAGAGGTAATGCCACTCAACTTTTTAGAACATCTCAGTCCCTACTTAATCTACTTGTATTTATCAGAAGATTTGTGTCCTCATCTCAATAAGCATGACAGACTTTATAGTTCAAAATTAGTTCTTGGAATTGGATTTGAATTGCAGTTTAACAATCATTTGAAATTATGACAGACCCTGATTTAAAATGTTGGGTTTTCATTACATGGTCACTGCTTTTCAGGTGCTTTGCAACTAATTCAATTTTAAAAGTAGTTGCAGTATCCCATAGTCATGTAAACATGATTTATGATATTTTTGATGGGGGGGGGGTTGTATTTTTGCCTGTTATGACAAACTTAATGATTATGGATTCACTTAATGATCATAGCAATTTATTTTATGGCCACCACAAAATCACATCCAATCACATACATGTGTTGACTTACTACCATAAAAGCTAACTCATAGCTAACTCGCTTCAGGATAATTTTCCACAGCCAACTCAGCACAGGACAACTCACTGCAGGACAAGAGGTAGACTAATATTGTAAAAATAGTAGAATACAATCAGTAAAGAAAGGATGTAAAAGGAGGGACAGAATGAAATGTGAATTGCAAAAATTAAAAAAAAAATTAAAATAATTAAATAGCATGGTTAAATTGTTTCTGAACTGCATTATCCTACAGTGAGTTGGCCATGGCGAGTTGTCCTGCAGCGAATTGGCCTTAGTGAGTTAGGTACAGCAAGTTGGCTGTGGCTTGGCAAATTGTCCTATTCTGAAGAGAAAATATCCCCATCTTAACAAATAAATAACAGTTCTTCAGACATTACATCAGGAGAATGCAGCAAAAAAATTTACATTTATTTTTTGCATGGGGTATGTGCAGGGAAGATGCAGAGGAAGGCTAAGGTCACACTTAGTATTTCTGCTGTCATAATTCTCTCCTATCCACTACCACCTTGCCCAAACTACAAGAGAAGGATTTAATTACATAGTCTTTCTTTTCAAACAAATACATATTTCATACAAATACAAGCAGCAGACCTAGGAAACCCCATTCAAGCAGGAGACATTAGATAGTCTCAAAGTTGAGTAAATTCAAGGGCAAAAACTTATAAAGTGCTGAAATTAAAAAAGAAAACAAAAATGCAAAGTATTGCCAAAAGGTGAAGAAAACTATACAAAAAGTCTCTACCAGACTGAAATAAATTCCAAAATAAAAATTATGTAATTACTTGGGATAAAACTGGTGAAGAATTTTTTAAAAGAAATGTTTATTATATTCAAAAATTTAAAATCCAAATGAAAAAAGTTAAACAGAGGCAAAACTAAATACAACTATCCCCCCAGTTGAACAGTGACAAAACTAAAACAATAATAGCTTCCATTCTTGCAAGTCTAAAATTTATAAGCTTGTACATCTATTTGTAACCCAATTAACCTGCCAGATATTATATATGTGAAAATAACAGTCAGGAAAACCACAGCAAAGTAAACATTCAAAGCACTTTGTTAACAGTCTGTTACTGTAATTTACTAATAGAACATCTACGTAGTTGTTTTTATTGCAAATCATCTTGATTATTATCTTTGAGTCAAACACCCTCATTTCACTATTAATAATGAAATCGTTCCTTAGGTTTTTAACTGATGACTTTCCCAACAATTGCAATTTAATTTAAGTAGAAATAAGGAGATAGATCTTCGAAGCAGTTTATCTAATGGGTATAATGAACTAGTGAGCTTTTGCCTGCAGTTTCCTAATTTAATAGCCTTAGCACGCGCGCGTGTGTGCGTGTGTGTGCATGTGTGCTTGTGCACACGTGCGCACACACACACTTATTCCAGGAGCACCAAAGAGCTTTGTGTTAGGTTAGAATGCCCTTCTCTGACTTAGTATATTCAGCTCCATAAGAAATGCAACTGTAGTCATGACATATCTTAAACTATCAGCCATGAAATCTTAACACATATGGTCTTAATAAATATGGCATTCTATACCAAGTAGGATCGGCTTGAATATCTGTTTGATTGAAATAAACCATAAGTGAAGAAATGAAAGCCCTCAGAGTGCAAGCCCTTCCAAACATCCCATAATTTAAAGGGAGTGGATAAAATTGTAGGAGAAAGTGACAACTTCAGTTAGTAATTTAATGAAATCTGCCATATCATAATCACCAGTCTTGCTATTTCTGCCTTAATGCATTCTCTTTCTTCATCAAGGAAATCTCAAAATTCAGTAAGTTCAAGGGCCTTTTTGAAGTCACTTTCTAAAAAGCTTCTTTAAAGCATTTTTTACATCTTTGTTTTTCAGACTGTATATAATAGGGTTTAACATAGGAGTTAGGATATTGTACTGGATTGACACTAGCTTGTCCATGGTGTCTGAGTAGCTAGAGGCAGGTTTCATGTATCTTATCAAAGCAGTCCCACAAAACAAGAAAACTACTGTGAGGTGGGAAACACAAGTAGAGAAGGCCTTCTGCCTTCCTTTTGCAGAATTTATTTTGAGAATGGAGCCAACCATATGTACATAGGACGTTATAATTAGAAGGGCAGTAAATCCTAATGGCATGCTAAAGATAAGAATGACCATTTCATTGGCAAAGCTACTAGTACAAGACAGCTGCAATAACAGAGGTAACTCACAGCTGAAATGAGTAATGTTACTGGGACCACAGAAATTTAAGTTAGTTAAAAAAAGAGTATTGACAGAAGAATCTAGGAAACCTGACAGCCATGCAGCCAGTACCATTTGGATGCACAAGCGATGGTTGATAATAGTGCTGTATCTCAGTGGGTAGCATATAGCAGCATAACGATCATATGCCATTGCTGAAAGTAAGAAAATCTCTGTTCCAAACAGGAAAATAAAGAAAAAAACCTGAGCTATGCAGCCACAAAGAGAAATCGTCTTTTTAGTAGCCAGGAGATTCTGTAGCATTTTGGGAACTGTTACAGAAGAAAAACAGATGTCAAGGAAGGATAAGTTGACGAGAAAGAAATACATTGGAGTGTATAATTGAGGATAAGCCCATATTACCAATATGATGACCATATTTCCTACTAAGGTTATTAAGTAGATTGATAAAAAAAAAAACAGGAACAAGAAAACCTGGAATGTTGGGTCACCAGAGAATCCCAAGAGGAGAAATTCAAGCACAACAGTTTTGTTTTCCATGGTACATTTCTAAATGGGATTAATTAATTGATTATGTGGCATCAAGTTGGTACCATGTCAAAGAAGTCACATAGACAGATTTTGTCTATGAATCTTTGCTTCCAATTTGATCTTTAAGTCTTCTAACTGTGCTCCCATAACTATTGTAGATCTAACCATCTTGCCTCAATGGGACAATAATCTGGAAAAAAATATCAATTATTAATTGTTTTGTTTTAAATGAATTACCTCTTGTAGCTATTCATTTTGAATTGCTAGCCAGTTAGAGATAGATGAGGATGAGGATGAGGATGATGAGGATGAGGATGATGATGAGGATGATAGATAGATAGATAGATAGATAGATAGATAGATAGTGTTATGTCTTATATTTGCATACTCGAAATCCCCGCGCCTTGATTGGCTAAGGCGCGGGGATTTCTGATTGGCCAGGCGAGCCGCGCTGATTGGCCCGATTTAGGTCTCCCGCGATTGGCTCAAACCAAGAGCGGGAGACTTGAATCGCTGCCATTGGCCGCGGCCGCCGCAGCGAAGAAAATAAAAGCCGCGGGCTTTTTCCTCTTCGCTGGTTCGGTTCCCCCACTGTTAATAAAGAGCTTGAATGATAGTCACCGACTCTGAGCGTCTTTTTGCGGACACGACACTGGCGACGAGGATGGGATCCCATCCCTGAACCGAACCCCGTGTCCATCAAAGAACCAGCTCAAGCGCGGAGATGGCGAAGATTGCACCGCCCGCCCCCTTCAACCCCGCCGCCGAGGACTGGGAATCGTACTCAGATCGGTTCCGTATGTACCTGGAATGCGCCGGAATGAAGGACGCCCCGGGCCCGCTAAAACGCGCCGTCTTCCTTACTCACTGCGGACCAGAGGTCTTTCAGATGGCCAAAGCACTGGCCAAGCTGGCAGACGCAACCGCCATGGACTGGGACGTCCTCGAACCCATACTGCGGCACCATTATGCCCCCGAGGTCCCCATCCTGATACGGCGCAACGAGTTTTACCGCCGAAATCAGAAACCAGACGAAAAATTGAGCGACTTCGTCGCAGAGCTACGGCGCCTAGGAGGACTCTGCGAGTTTGAAGGTCTGAACAGTCTCATAAGAGACCGTTTCGTACTCGGTTTATGGGATCCTACACTCCAGAGCTGACTTATGGCCAAAGGCGACATCAGCCTAGCCGATGCCCTTACCGCAGCCGCAGCCGCAGAAGCAACCCGCACGTCTGCTGACAGCATGCGAAGATCTGACGCGAAGGGCGGAAACAACAACCCGGCAAGGTCGGCCGACCCAAGAAGCGAATCAACCGCACACTACGGAGAATGCCAGTCAACCTCCAGCACGTCGGAAGACAAGGAGGACATACATCGCGTGCAGACGGGACGCGGCGACCAACGAAATCGAAAAGGTCGTAGGTCGAGGACCAACTGCGCCGGGTGCGGCGGCGATCACCCCAGGTCAGAATGCCGATTCTTTGACTCTATCTGTAGGCATTGTGAACGACGGGGTCACATCGCCCGAGTTTGCCGCCAAAAGAAGACCCGCAGCCCGCCCAAATGGGAACAACACGACAGGAGGAGGGAAAGTCCCCCGCCCAGAACCAGAGAGCGCCAACCGGACGGTCGGTGGGACCGTGGCCAACGATCTTCAAGAGGCAGCGACGGTCGGCGAAAAGAAGAGACCCACCAGACGGTGACCATCGGCCACGCTATCTCCGACGGCGCCAGAAAGGTACACGTAGAAGTCCATATTGAAGGCCAGCCATGCAAGATGGAAGTGGACTCCGGTTCCTACCTTTCCATGATTGCATGGCACAAGATTAAAAGACTAGTGCCCACCCTCCATAAGAGGAACATTCAGGCCCAGAAAATCATCATAAAGGACTACCAAGGGAATCGCGTCCCGGTAGTGGGCACCAAGAACTTTAAGATAACGTACAAAGGCCACACCGAACAACTGCCACTCACCATCGTCGATCGCGACCGCCCAAGCCTACTGGGCTTACAATGGTTCGCCCCGCTTGACATCGCGCTGACAGGAGTCAACCACGTCGCCGACGACGGTTGGGAACAGCGGCTAGCCCAGGAGTTCCAGGAGGTTTTCGATGGAGGCTTGGGCAAGTACCAGGGGCCCCTTATCTCGTTTGACCTAGACCCAAGGGTTCCCCCCAAGCGGCTTAAACCTAGAAGGGTACCATTCGCCCTAAAGCCTAAAATTGACGAGCAGATCGACAAGCTCGTCAAACAAGGGGTGTTGCAACCGATAGACCATGCCAGATGGGAGACCCCTATAGTGACCCCAGTAAAGCCAGACGGGTCCGTGAGAATTTGCGGGGACTATAAGGCCACCCTAAATGGCGCGTTGCAACAAAGCGCCTACCCAGTCCCAATCGTGCAACATTTACTGCACTCACTGGGAGGGGGCAAGGTCTTTGCCAAGCTCAATCTCGCCCAGGCATATCAGCAACTACCAGTAGACGAAAAAACGGCGGAAGCCCAAACGATCGTGACCCATCGGGGGGCCTTCAAGTGTAACCAACTCCAATTCGGAGTCAGCGTGGCACCAGGCATCTTTCAGAGCCTGATGGAACGTTTGTTACAGGGCATCAAGGGGGTGGTGCCCTATTTCGATGACGTATTAGTGGTGGCGCCAAACGAAGCCGAATTGGAAAACCGACTCAGACAGGTCTTAACAAAATTTAAAGAGACAGGACTTAAAGTTAAACGAGAAAAATGCCAACTATGCACAAAGCAAGTAGAATTCTTGGGCTACCTGCTAGACCGGCATGGCATTCACCCTACAACTAAAAAAGTGAAAGCCATCAAGGAAGCCCCCACCCCAAAGTCTAAAACGGAACTACAAGCGTTCCTAGGCTTGCTGAATTTTTATAATGTTTTCCTACCCCAAAAGGCTACGGCGGCGGAGCCTTTACATAGACTCCTGGATAAGGCGGCAACCTGGACTTGGGGGAGACGAGAGCAAGCCGCCTTTCAAAAAACCAAAGACCTCCTCACCTCCGACGCCGTCCTGATGCAATTCAGCGAAACCTTGCCCTTGGTTGTCACTTGCGATGCATCACCTTTCGGCGTCGGCGCTGTCCTCAGCCACACCCACCCCGACCAGAGATAAGCACCCATCGCTTTTTTCTCCAGGACTCTGACTAAACCGGAGCGGAACTATAGCCAGCTGGATAAAGAAGCTTTGGCTATAGTTGCCGCCGTTAAGCGTTTCCACGAATACCTGTATGGCCGCCCGTTCACCATTGTGACAGATCATAAGCCATTGCTGGGCATCCTCGCTGGAAACCGAGCCACCCCGAACATCTTATCACCCCGAATGACAAGATGGTCAGAGTTCCTGGCAGCCTACAGTTACGAACTGTTACACAAGCCAGGTAAGAAAATTTCGCACGCGGACGCTTTAAGCCGCTCGCCTTTACCTGACTCTGAACCTGACCCAGCACCAACAACAAACACCCTTAGTATCGAAAGCTTACCCATTACCGCATCAGACATTGCCAGAGAAACCATTAAGGACAGGCGTCTGGCGCGAATCCTGCACTGGCTAGAAAAAGGTTGGCCGGAGAAGGACAATGACGAGACTTTTAAGACATTCAGACAGCGCCAGACTGAACTTTCACTACTGAAAGGATGTATTTTGTGGGGTGACAGGGTGGTCATTCCGGACAGATTGCAAGGGAGGGTCTTAGAGATGCTACATGAAGGTCATCCTGGCATCGTCAGGACTAAAGCCCTGGCCAGGAGTTACGCTTGGTGGCCAGGGATGGACAAACAGATAGAGGCATGGGTTGCCAAATGCCACCGGTGCCAGGAGACCAGACCCAGCCCACCCGCAGCACCTATCCGGGACTGGGAAACACCACGGGGACCCTGGTCCAGAATCCATTTAGACTTTGCTGGTCCCACAAATGGACATACTTTTTTAATCACAGTTGATGCTTACTCCAATTGGTTGGAGGTAAGCGACATGAAATCCACTACCACAGAGGCCGTCATTAAAGAACTGTGTAAACTGTTTTCCACGCACGGCCTCCCAGACGTCGTCGTCTCAGACAACGGGCCCCAGTTTACTTCCATCGACTTTGAAAGATTCTTGGCAGAAAGGGGTATCCGCCACGCATTAACAGCACTGGCGCATCCGGCGGCGAACGGTAGGGCGGAACGGATGGTTCAGTTTACGAAAAAGACCCTCCGGAAGATGGACCACGGAGAGATCAACGACAAAATCAACAAACTCCTCCTTATTCAGCACATCACCCCCAACACCACGACCAACAAAAGCCCTGCCGAACTTCTAATGGGCAGGAAGCTGAGGTCCCCACTCGACAGGTTACACCCGACATATAACCCGGAGCGACCCCCAGACTCCAGTTCCAGATACCGGACATTTACCCCAGGTGACTTAGTCTACGCAAAAAATATGACGGGGGACCCCCTATGGATCCCAGCCGTCATAACTCAGATCACTGGTCCACGATCGTACCGGCTCCAAACCACCGATGGGCGAGCCTGGAAGCGACACATCGACCAGCTCAGGTCACGAACGGCAACAGACCTCAACCCCCATGACACGAACCAAGGGGGGAGGGAATACCCGGATAAACAAGCGCAGGAAAAAATAATCCAAAAATACTCACCGGAACACAGCCATCGCGAGCCCCCTCCGGAGAAGAACCACCTGGCCAGCTCGACCGACTCGGAGAAGCCAAGCGGGAGCGGCGAAACCCGTGACTCAACCGACCCAGTAGGCCCAGGCGGGAGCCACGGAGAAAGAACCGGCCCAATCATCCAGCCGGTTCGCACAGAGGCAGGAGCAGCCAAAAAAATGACCGCTCCGGCCAAGTTCCAACTTGCAAGTTAGTTGCGCAGGTCAACTAGGACTAAACGGAGCCCCACCTACCTGCGTGACTACACCACGTGATGGACCATACCAAGAGGGGAGGGGTGTTATGTCTTATATTTGCATACTCGAAATCCCCGCGCCTTGATTGGCTAAGGCGCGGGGATTTCTGATTGGCCAGGCGAGCCGCGCTGATTGGCCCGATTTAGGTCTCCCGCGATTGGCTCAAACCAAGAGCGGGAGACTTGAATAGCTGCCATTGGCCGCGGCCGCCGCAGCGAAGAGAATAAAAGCCGCGGGCTTTTTCCTCTTCGCTGGTTCGGTTGCCCCACTGTTAATAAAGAGCTTGAATGATAGTCACCGACTCTGAGCGTCTTTTTGCGGACACGACAGATAGATAGATAGATAAACAGATAGATGTGTGAGAGAGAGAGAGAGAAAGAGAGAGGGAGGGAGAGAGGGAGAGAAAGTACCTTCATGGGAAAAACATCAGGACAACTATTAGTTAACAGAGATGCTGAAACAGAATTAAATATTTTTTTGATTGGGAATTCATTTCCCATTGGATCAATTATTTAAACATATGACTAGTTGTATTATGTTATGCTAAGCCTGCACAACAGAATTCAACTAATAGTTAATATTATTTCCTATTTGGAGGTGGGGGTGTCTTGAAAACATAAGAGTGAATCTTGTAAAACAATTGCAATGGATGAATAGTGAAAAAGAGCAAAGTAGAATGACTGCAAGAAGAAAAGCATAAGTTATGTATGGAAAAAAAAAACCCAACTATATTGATTTGCCAAGAAGATGGAAAGGAAGTAGATATAAGGAAAGATTATATAAAATCTGCTTGAAACCAAGTGAAAAGAAATGTTGCAGTCACACAAATGCATTGAGTTGCAATGATAGGAAGAATGAAAATGGCTGCTGGGTAAAATAGTAATTATAATGTAAATAAAAAAAATCGTTAAGGGGTAGCTATAAAAATTAAGAAATATGTGACATAATGTACTTAGAGAATAAAAGAATATAGTCAAAGAAATCAAATGCCTGGGATTAAAAAAGAAAGAGAAAATGCAAATGTATTGCTCAAAGTTTTTTTTTTTTATTAAATTGAAGAGAACTAAAAAACCTTCCAAATAAAATTTAAAAGTAAGCATTATGCAATTACTTGGAATGAAACTGATCTGAAGGAATTCTTTAAAAAGTAATACTTTACTCATGAGATTAAAATCCAAATTCCAAAAGGAAAAAAAATGAAGAGAAGAAATAGACAAAAATATTGAAAAATGTGTGAATTTAAAAAAGCATAGAAACACTTATTATCACCCCTATTTCAACATTGACAAAACTACTGCAACAATAAAAGCTTCCCGTCTTGTGTCAGAGGTCCAAAATGTATAAGCTCGTACATCTATTTGTAACCCAAATAGATGTCAGACATTATCTATGTAAAAAAATAATAATAATTAACAGGTTAAACTACAGCAAAGTAAATATTCAAAGCATGTTGTTAACAGTTTATTATTGTAATTGACTCATAGAAAGTCTATACAGTTTCTTTTTTCTTTTTTACCACAAATCACCACAATTAATATATTTGCATTCAAGATCAAATGTCCACATTTTTCTATAAATAATGAAACTCCTATATTTTTATTGGGAGTTTTCCCAACAATTGCACCTCATGTCCAAAAGTTCATCAGTCTTTATTGTAAATATCTCTGAACATCAATTTTTGAATAATTCTTCTTAACAAAAGAATAGTCTTCTTATGAAGGAAAACCTAACCATTATAAGAAAAACGAGCAGCTGAAAGGAAAAGCTGACATATTTTCTGATTGCTTGTTCCTTACCAAGAATTGCAGGCATCCAGACCCACCTCTTCTCTGTCAGTGCATGACTGTTTAAAGATTGTTTGGGAGTCTTTCCTAGACTTCCCTTCAAAAAATGGGAAGCCACCAAATAGAACTGAAGTGAGGAAATTCTGAGTAGAACTGAAATGAATACTATAATTCTTAATATATAATAAATATTTGATGGAAGTCAGGGAATTCTTTAATAATTTTTAAAAATGATAAAGCTGGATGTTGTGTAGCAAAAGAAATATTAAAATGTGGATTTTTATGTGTGAAAATGTCATCTGTGCCCTAAGGAACAAAGAATGCTGTTATTGTTTTCCTATTCATAAAGAAAGATGGGAAGAGAAAATACAAAAACTACAGGGATAATTTGTCAAATGTGTCTGTCGCGTCCGTCGTGGAAAAGGAGACTCAGAGCCAGTGACTCAGTTTCAGCTCTTTATTTGGTCCCGAGATCGGCTCGGGCGCCAAAGGAAAAACAGCAGCTTTTATTCTTTGGCTGCGGCGGCCCTGGCCAATGGCACCGCTTTGAATCTCCCGCGATTAGTTTCCACCAATCGTGGGGGATTCGCGGTGGGCCAATCAGTGCGGCTCGCTCGACCAATCAGATCGCCGTGCGCTTGACCAATCGCTACGCGATGTTTACAAGTATGTTAATGACCATACAGAACACCCCTCCCCTCTTGGTATGGTCCTACATAACATAGTCCCATAAGTAAGCGGGGCTTCGTACTTACCTACTTGACCTGCGCAGGTTAGTTGGTGCTTGGCTCCCGGCTGGTTCAGTTGGATTCTGTGTTGCTCTCTGCCTCATCAATGGAACCGCCTGGAAGGTTTCGCTGGGCCTTTCATTGCAGCTCCCTCCCGGTCTACCCGGGCTGGTTGAACTGTGGTTGTTGCCGCTCCCGCCTGGTCTTTCTGGGCTGGTTGAGCTGGTCTGGCTGCTTCTCCCTGGTGAGGCTTCGAGCTGGCTGCTTGTCGGTGAGTATTGCTGGTTTCTTTCTGTTGGTGGTTGGTTCACGGGGTCTTCCCTCCCCTCTTGGTTTGTGTTATGTGGGTTCCCTTCTTTCTCTGGGTGTCTGTCTGTGTCTGTTTGCATATCGGTTGTGTTTCCCGTGGTTGTTCTCGATCTTAATTGATCAATGTGTCATTTCCATTCTTGTCCATCAGTTGTTTGCAGCTGATACGAGCGGGGACCTGTCACTTGGGTTATGGTTGCTGGCACCCAAAGTGGATCCCCGGTAAGGTTCTTCACATAGACTGCATCACCTGATGTAAATGTTCGGTGTTTGCTTGAGGAGTTTGGGGATTTTTCTGGGTTGTATGTGGGGTGCAGCCTGCCGAGTGGGGACCTTAATTTCCTCCCCATTAATAGTTCTGCTGGACTTTTATTGGTTGTCGTGTTCGGAGTTATGTGTTGTATAAAAAGCATTTTGTTTATTTTTATCTTTCTGGGTGTAAATTTCTGAAAACAGATATTTGTTGTCCTCCCAATCATAAAAGTTTTTCCATTATACTAAAGCATTAAGGTCTAATTTCATTTTTAAAACACTTTCCCTAATGTCAAAAATAAAGAAGTGAGTCTGAAACAGTGTCAATGTAAAGAATTGCCAATTTTCCTAAGGAAGCAGGAAAAACATGGCAGTACAATCAATAAATTCGCCACTTACTATTTTTCTTCACAGAATCATTTTCTAGTGATGCAGATATGCTACACAAATTGGTCAGCTATGAAAAAGATGTATCAGTAATTTTGAGTTCATATTTGGTGAAGTCAATAATAAGTTGACTTTACAGTTGCAATCATTTGTTTTCCCTCTTGGCCATACAAACAAATTTTACAAAACAGTATAACAAGTGTTTGCATATTTAATATAATTAGCAATTAATCATTAATTAGTCTCAACATGAGGAATTATCCAAGGTATTCCCTCATCGTCCACTATTTTTATTTTCTAAAAATTGCATATGTTGAATTTTTTGGATTGTTTTTTTCGTAAATTGAACCATTTGTTCCGCCCTCCCATTCGCCACCAGATGTGCTGGCGCTGTCAGTGCATGCCGTATTCCTCATTCTGCTAGGAATTTTTTGAATTCCAGCAAGGTAAATTGGGGCCCGTTGTCTGACACGATGACATCTGCGAGGCCATGGGTTGCGAACAGCTTGCTGAGTTCCACAGCCTCCGTGGTGGTGGTTTTCATGTTGCTTACCTTCAACCAATTGGAGTAAGCATCTACCGTGATAAGGAATATGTGTCCCTTAGTGGGCCCAGCAAAATCTATGTGAATCCTGGACCATGGTCCCCTGGGGGTTTCCCATTCCAGGATTGGTGCGTGGGAGGGCTCGACCTGGTTTCTTGGCAACGTTTGCATGCTGCCACCCAAATCTCGATCCCTGGCCACCGGTGTAACTCCTGGCCAGGGCTTTTGTTCTAACTATGCCCGGGTGCCCCTCGTGTAATAATTCCAATACTTTCCCTTGTAATTTTTCTGGAATAACAACCCTATCCCCCCAAAGTACACAACCTTTTTGTAACAACAGTTCTGTTTGCCGATTCCGAAATGTCCTGAATGATTCGTCATCGTCTTTTTCCGGCCACCCTTTCTCTACCCAATGTAACACCCGCGCCAGACGCTGTCTTTATTAGTTTCGCAGGCAATGTCTGACGCGGTTATGGGTAGATCGGGCAGAGTCTCTATGCTAAGGGTGGCCGTCGTGGGTGCTGGGTTGGTGTCTAGGTCCAGTAGTGGCATGCAGCTCAGGGCGTCTGCATGATCGTCTGACCAGGTCGGTGTGTGAGCCGGTAGCTGTAGGCGGCAAGGAATTCGGACCACCTTGTCATTCTAGGAGATAGAATGTTCGGGGTGGCCCTGTTCCCTACAAGGATTCCCAGCAGCGGCTTGTGGTCAGTGATGATGGTGAACATCCGGCCATAGAGGTACTCGTGGAACCTCTTCACTGTGGTGACGATAGCCAGGGCCTCTTTGTCCAGCTGACTGTAGTTTCTCTCCGGTTTGGTGAGGGTCCTTGAAAAGAAGGCGATGGGTGCTTCTTTTCCATCGGGGAGAGTGTGGCTGAGGATGGTGCTGATGCCGAAAGGTGATGTGTCACATGTGACGGCTAGTGGTAGGGTCTCATTGTATTGGATGAGGACAGCATCCAAGGTGAGCAGGTCCTTGGTTTTGTTGAAGATGGCTTCCTCACGTTTCCCCCAAGTCCACATGGCCGCCTTGCCCAAAAGCCTATGCAAAGGCTCCACCACGGTTGCCTTTTGGGGCAGGAACACATTGTAAAAATTAAGCAGTCCTAGAAATGTTTTATTCTTTGGCGTGGGGGCTTCTTTAATGGCTCTGATTTTTTTTTTGGTCGGGTGGATGCCGTGCCAGTCTAGGAGGTATCCTAGGAACTTGACCTGCTCTGTGTGCAGCTGGCATTTTTCTTTTTTCACCTTTAGCCCGGCCTCCTTGAATTTGGTTAGTACCTCCCTTAGATGACCCTCTACTTCTTGTTGGTTGGCTGCTGACAGCAGTACGTCATCGAAATAGGGCACCACCTCCTTAATTCCTTGCAAGAGTCTCTCCATGAGGCTCTGGAAAATGTCCGGAGCCACGCTGACTCCAAACTGGAGTCTCTTACAGCAAAATGCTCCCTGGTGGGTTACTACGGTCTGCGCCTCTGCGGTTTCTGCATTGACCGGCAGCTGTTGATAGGCTTGCACCAGGTTGAGCTTTGCAAAAAACCTTGCCTCCCCCCAGTGAGTGTAGGAGGTGCTGCACTACTGAAACAGGATAGGCGCTTTGTTGTAAGGCACAATTTAGGGTGGCCTTATAGTCCCCGCAGATTCTCACCTATCCATCGGGCTTGTCTGGGGTGGCTATGGGGGTCTCCCACCGGGCATGATCGATTGGTTCTAGGACCCCTTGTTTGATGAACTTGTCTATTTGCTCATCGATCTTGGGCCAGAGTGCAAAAGGTACCCGCCATGGTTTTAGGCGTATCAGGGGAATGCTGGGGTCTAGGCTAAAAGAAATAGGGAGCCCTCAGTACTTGCCTAGGGTGCCATCAAACACTTCCTGGAAGTCCCTTGTGAGTTGCTCTTCCCAATCAGCATCTGCGACGTGATCGACGCCAGTAACTTCGATCCCGAGTGGCACAAACCACTGTAGTCCCAAAAGGCTGGGGCGGTCTCGGTCCATGATCATCAGGAGAAGCCTTGCTGTGCGCCCTTTGAAGGTTACTTCGAAATGTCCTGTTCCGACTACCAGGATGCGATTTCCCTGGTAGTCTTTAAGGATTAATTTCTGGGGTTCCAGTCCCCTTTCGTGGATCGCGGGCACCAAACGATTGATTTCCCGCCATGCAACCATGGAGAGGTAGGACCTGGAGTCCACCTCCAACTTGCATGGTTCGCCCTCGATACCCACTTCCATGTATACCTTTCGGGCGTCTGTGCTAGATGAGTGGCTGATGACGACCGTCTGGTGGCCTTATAGTCCCCTCAGATTCTCACCAACACATCAGGCTTGACTGGGGTGACTATGGGGGTCTCCCACCAGGCGTGATCAATTGGCTCTAGGACCCCCATGGTGGGTTTCCTCTCTCTGTCGGTTCTCGCCATTCTGTCGGCCCCATCCGTCTCAGTTCCAGCGATTTTTGACTTGATGGTCTCTGGCCTGGGGGGGTGCCATCTAGTCTCCGGTTGCTGTGATCTCGCCATCGGGGCTCTAGGCTTTCTTAAGTTGGCAGACTTGGGTGATGTGGCCTCTTTTATCACAGTGTCGGCAGATCGCATCGAAAAACCAGCACTCCAATTGAAGGTGGCCGCCTCCGCACCTGGCACATTGGGGTCCTGACTTATGACTCCACTGGTCATGCCGGTTTCGTCCCGTCTGGAGTCGATGGATGTCCTCTTCCTTGTTTGTGGTATCGGAGGTGGAGTTGAAGGCACCATGGTGGGCGGTGGTCTCTCGGCGGCTTGCTTCGGGGCGTGCCTCGGTCACTGTGCCCGCCTCAGTGGTCGCAGTGCGGTCCCCGGTGTCCGATCTCCACATTCAAGCCACTGATTTCCGGGTTGCTTCGGCTGCGGTGGCCTCGGCAAGGGCGTCGTCGAGGGTGATGTCACCTTTTGCCATCAGTCGGCTTTGCAGGACTGGGTCTCTGAACCCGAGGATGACACGGTCTCACAGAGCCTCGCCCATGTCCATGAACCTGCACATGCCCCCTAGGCTCCGTAGATCAGCCACAAAGTCGCTGATGCTCTCACCCGATCTCTGGTCCTACCGGTAGAAATCGTGCCACCTGATGAGGGTGGGCACGGCAGGGGCATAGTGGTTTCGGAGCAATGGCTCGAGATCAGCCCAGTCCATCACCTTCACGTCCTCGGGTTTTGCGAGAGCTTTTGCCATCTTGAACACTACGGGCCCACAGTGTGTTAAAAAGAAGGCTCTTTTCTTCTGCCCGATTGCATCCTTTAAGTTGCTACTTTCGAGGAACATTAGGAATTGGTCTGTGTACGATTCCCAATCCTCGGTAGCGGGGTTAAAAGGTGCGGGC
The DNA here is from genome assembly GCA_033807585.1 of Hydrophis major. Taxonomy (NCBI): domain Eukaryota; kingdom Metazoa; phylum Chordata; class Lepidosauria; order Squamata; family Elapidae; genus Hydrophis; species Hydrophis major. The sequence goes on along the minus strand of CM066343.1, from coordinate 34,943,757 downwards.
GGTGCGATGCTGGACATCTTGTCAGTCTCACTTCCTCAGGACACGTGCTTGATGGGGATTAGTCTTGCGATCCCACCTTCATCGCCAGTGTTGTGTCCGTTGCGGGAAAAGAGACTTGGAGCCAGTGACTCAGTTTCAACTCTTTATTTGATCCCTAGATCAGCTCGGGCTTCAAAGGAAAAACAGCAGCTTTTATTCTTTGGCTGTTGCGGCCGCGGCCAATGGCACCGCTTTGAATCTCCCGCAATTAGTTTCCACCAATCGTGGGGGATTCGTGGCAGGCCAATCATTGCGGCTTGCTCGACCAATCAGATTGCCATGCGCTTGACCAATCGCTACGCAGCGTTTACAAGTATGTTAATGACCGTACAGAACAGTGTCTGGATAAGTGTATAGCATAATTCCAATTTAAAGAATATGAACAGTAACAATGAAATAATTTGGAAAATAAAGTATGGTTTTATTTCCCAATATTTCACTGGGAGATATCTGAAGGATTTCTCTACATTTGTTTATGTATATATAGTATATTGTGTGAGCAGGAAAAAAGCCATTTTGAAATATCCTGCTTGTTGTAAGGAAGTGTCTCAAACTCAGGCTAAAGAGATAAGCAGGATGTGTTAGGGACTGAGAGCAGGAGAGTGGCCATGAACTGTAACAAAGTGTGTAGAAATACTGGATGCGGGTAGAACAATGGAGAACTGTTACAGAATGCATATGTGCCAGAAACTCTGTAAGTTGCTTTCACTCCAAAAATGTATATGTGTCAATTTGAAACAGGAAGAATGTGAGCCAAGCCTTCATACGACAAGTGGGGAGACAGTTAGGGTATAAAAGTGCCGTTTGAACTTTGCTTTGCATTCCTTCAATGCCTGAGGGAACCCGAGTTTGCAAACGCGTAATAAATCTTGTTTTCCTTGGATCAACGAACCTTGTGGTGGTCTTTTCATAGCCTCCCACCTCACAATTTGGCGCCCAACGTGCGGCCTCACAGAATTCTGATCAGAGACAAGGGATCGGGTAAGTGTGGCACCAACTCTCCCATTGTGAGAGACCCCTCCCTAGTCTTGGTTGGAGCCTGAGGTGACTGCACTCAGCAGACGATCCTTGGAAACAGGAATTCTGAGATTTGAAGCAGGCCTGACACTCTGGGAGTGTTGTTGATTTCCTGAAGTGGGGACGCCCACCATTCCTTTGTCTCCGGGAGACCAGGAGTGCATCAGGTGAGTTTGTCACCTTTTGGAGAAGGGGAGGAATCTGCTGTCCTTAAACTCTGGGAATCCAGTGTCTGCTGGAGGACAGTGGTAATTCGAGAAGTCAGGAATCTCTGGGAGATTAGTGGCGAGTAGCGTGAGAGATGGGGAAGGGACAAAGCAAGTGTGAGATGTTCCAAGAGGGAACAGACATAAAAGTAAATGATTTATCTGTGCAGAATCAGGTGGCCAGAATATCCCCTAGTAGACCCTGAATTTCCTTACCACTGGGATCCCGAAGGGAATACCAGTAAGTACTGGATAACTCAGTTGAAAGAATACATAGTGAAACACAGAATGAAGGAACAGATACCATATGTAGAGGTATGGTATCATGTTCACTTTGAAGGACCGATTCCACCAGAGACAGAAGCGGGACAGTTTGTCAGTAAGCTGGGGGAAAATGGCAGCAAGGCAGAGGCTGAAAAGCCCTCCAGCATCTGCCCCGGTTCCGGCACCACCGGCTTACCCAGGACTGAGAAGGGAACTGGCCCAACTGAATAAAGACTTGGAGAATTTTCCTCTAGGAGGAAGACCGGATAATCCCGTTCCAGCCTTCCCAGTCAGAGAAGTCCCAAATGGCATGAATGCCCAGAGGGCACCTGTCACAGTTTTTGTGGCTGTCCCCATAAAAGTTACAGAGCTACGGGATCTGAAAAAGATTTTTCCAAAGCTTCATGAGAATGCTCATGAGGTAGCGGAACAGTTAGAGATATTTTTAGGCCCGATGGAATATACATACCCTGAGCTGATGTATATTCTGGGACACTTGTTCACCCCCGAGGAAAAATCTCATTAGAACAGCAGCAATGGCAGTTTGGGATAAGAGACATCAAGGACAACAGGGGGTAGCAGCCGGGGACCAAAAGTTCCCCCTGGCAGATCCAAATTGGAACATGAATGATGTAGCACATAGGGATAATATGAGGGATTTAAAAGGGATGATTTTGGAAAGCATAAAATTGGCTATCCCAGAGGGGAAGAATCTGACCAAAGCTTTCGAAGTGACACAGGGGAATTGATATGTTGTTAAAAATGTAATTTGTCACTAAAGCTTGGGCAGATATCCAGAAAAAGATCCCATTTCTTTTTATCAGGAGGAAGAAGAGGACTTGACTCTGAGATATGAGCCTGATTTACTGGAAGTTTTAGAGTCATCTTCCTCCCCTGAACCTCCCTCCCTGATTGAACCTCAGGTGTTAACAAACAATCAGGAGAATGTGCCGGAGTCATTAGTTGAAGAATAAACTGAGCAATGTTGGATAGATGCACAGCAAAGACGTAAGCAGATACGGGCCATCCAATGGACACAGAAAAGAGACTGACACACCCCTTAGGGAATATAAGGAAGCGTGCTAGCTCTGAATCCCTGTTCGAAGCAAGGTGTCATTTTGGTTGGTGTTACGTCTGATACACTCGTGGCTGCAGTGTCTTGATTTATGGTGAGTTTGGACTTGCCAGACAGATTCCAGGAAGACTGCCAAGGACTGTGTAAACAAAAGCAGTTAACTCTGCCATGTCTGAGACTGTCTGTTTGAGCAATTTGTACTTTGGAACTTTGGACTCTCACCTGTGGATACAGGTGAGACAGAACATTTTTGCTTCAAACCTTTACTCCATGTTCTATCCAAGATGGACAAAACACAGTTTGAGCAACAACAGCAACAGATTAACCAACTCCTGCAGAATAACCAGGTATTGCAGAACCAAGTCACACAACTGTTTAATCATATCTGTTTAAGCATTTATACTTTGAAACTTTGGACTCTCACCTGTGGATACAGGTGAGACAGAACAGAACCAGTTGTTAAAATGCCTCATCTCTCTCCTCCCAGCCACCTCTTGCCACACCCCGCCCTGAGTTTGTTGTTCAGCTTTCTCCCTATTCTCTCTCTTTCTCTCTCTCTTTCTTTCTCTCTGTGTCACTGTCACTGTCTTTCTATCTCTCTTTTTCTCTATCACTCTCTCTGTTTTTCTTTCTCTCTCTCTCTCTCTCTTTGTTTTTCTTTTTCTCCTTTTCTTTCTCTTTCTCGCTTTCTCTCTCTTTCTTTCTCTCTCTCTTTCTGTCTCTCTCTATGTCTCACCATCTCTTTCTGTCTGTCTAACTCTGTCTCTCAGTGTCTCTCTCTGATTCTGGTTCTGCAGCACCTCATATCTATCTGGCTCTCGCTGTCACACTGACTGCAGCAGGAAATGGTGAGCAGCTACTTCCGGCCTTTGTTGGTGCTGGAAACACACGACCTGCACTCCACCCCAAGCCACTGGTCTGACCTGTGACATCCAAGATGTGAGAACGAACCGCTGCCACTGCTGTTACCAGGGCCAAGTGGGGCAGGATCACATTGTGGCTCTGCTTTGTAAAGGGCTCCAGGAGGAGAAGTGTTCCCCATCTCCTCCATTATGTAGCACACTAAATTTCCCTGTGCTTTAAAAGATGCTGCGTGAGCAGCAGGCAGGCCATGGAGGTAGCAACAGGAATTGTGTAAGGAGCTGCAGCAGAGGGCTGAAAGAGCCACAGGTTGCTGACCCCAGAGATAAGTGGTGGGAATTCAGGACTGAAGGGCAGTGACATTTCTTTTATTGGATGCATTAAAGCAGAGTCAGATTCAACATCTGCAGGAGCTGCTGGAACTTGAAATCCAGCATTTAGTGGATACTTAATTTAATGGCTTAAATGTCCATCATTTGAAATTTATTATTGTTTCATCTCATGGGAGTTCATATATCTCACAAAAAGTAGGCTCAAAACATTATCCCACTTTGATCTTCTTTTATTAAGTGCACTGAGATATTAAAAAGAGACCTTCACTCCCTTCTCCTCTTAGAACCATGTGCTTGGAAGCATATAAAGTTGCTCTCATTCTTCTCCATTCATTTGCTCTAAAAATAAGCATGTGTTATTGTGAATAACTGGGTGTAGAAATGGTCTATGAAGAGGCCAGAACCCTATGCCTCATAAAAAGGGAACATCAGCCATGATGGCACAGTGGTTGGAATGCAGTACTACTTCTGCTGACTTCTGGCTCACTGGATCAAGGGTGACACAGCCTTCCATCCTCCCAAGGTTGGTAAAATGAGGACCCAGATTATTGGAGACAATATGCTGACTCTATAAATGGCTTAGAGAGAGCTTTAAAGCACTGTGAAGTGATATATAAGTCTAAGTGCATATACAACAACAACAACAACAATACTAACAAAAACAACAAAAACACAGCTTCAGCAAATGATGTGGAGGCAGTAAATCACCTCCTTCCATTTATTTATAGACTAAATTTATAGAAAAAGAATGGAATGTAGTGAGGAAGTGGAGTCCAAGGAAAAAGAGGATGCATTTCAGAGAAGTAAAGGACAATTCAGTTTGGATATTACATCTGAGAAAAAGAGGAGGAAGATAACCCCTCCCTAATAATTCATTGAGTAAATTTTAGATACAGATAAAAGAGTGTTTAGATTTACAAGATTTTATCTATAGGTATAAAACAAGAAGAAACCATCTTAGAATTATCATCTGTCATTTTTGGATTTGGGCTTGACAGGAAGTATATTCTAAGGAATTTTGTAGAATACCCTTTACAATTTTAATATCAACATATGAATATTTTTATTACTGAATACATTATTACATCTCACGTTTTGATTTTCAGGCATCAATATTCCTGGTGAATATTGTTTGCTAGAGTTTATGGACACATGATGCACAACTACAGATATGTTGGTTTCTGCACCAGTCTGGTAACAGACTTACCTCCCACCACAATTGATTGTGAAAATGTTTCTGTCTTTTTTTCATCCTTGTTGATACTCTGGATTTGAACAGAAACAGAGATTGCAAAGCATGTGCTACAGCATAGACTGCATTGTAAATATTGTAACTCTGGCCACTCATTAGTGTTTCAAACACAGATATGGGAAGATTCTGAAGCCTCTCCTGCCCAGTACATTTCTTCTCAGAGGTCTCAGTTTTTGAGTTTGGAAAGAAACAATTGAATGCCTGTTCCCAAAAATCTTTTTGAAAATGATCATTCTGGTTGTTGTTTGGATTCAAGTTTTGAATAAATTTTTGGAAATCTTGGACCTCCTTTGTGTGAACTGCAAAGGATAAAGCACCATGTAGAAAGTGGATATCCCAAAATTTATGAACGGCAACTGATGTGTAATCTGTCTGAGCATTTATAAGCCAGATCTTATTCTTCTTTGGTATACCCTCCACTTCTGAAAACTGAAGAAAACTTCTCAGAACTGATATGGACTGAGTTTCACCATATAAAATTATCACATTGGCTGTGCTGTTCATGAGAACATGATATATATGTAATCCTTCATTTATGGTATCAGTAAAATCACTGTAAAAAAATACATTTGGTAACTCTGCTATGAATTCAATGCAGATACCATGCTCAGAAAATGTGGGGAGCACCTCCTGAGAAATTTTTCTCCTTTTTCATCCTTTACTACAAGAATTCCAATCCAGATCCATCTAAAATACAGCAGCAACCTCAGGAGGCCCTTACGTTGGTGGGATTCATTCGGAAACATTTGTTGGAAGAAAACTGCTTGAGTCTCTTTATCCATAACTGGAACAGATCCATAGGTCAACTACAGATAAATAAACATATGCAATTGCAAACATCTTTGTGACCTTCTGAAAACGTATGGGAATCAACTGCAGTAGAGGGGATGGTCTATAACTTTCCAAAATAATGAAACAAGTTCATACTTCACATAATGGTATATCTTCTGTATGTAGATATTATTTAAAAAAGAGGTTTTTATCATTTTACCATTTGCATAAATTTAAATTCTCTAGTTAAACTGAATGCTAATTGCTAGATTTAGCATCTATAACATCATTTCTAGATCCATCTTGAATTATGAAATAATGGTGTTTTCCATTCAAGTTTAAAATTTGATTCACACTGTTGAAATTCATTGATATGGTAGATATTCATTCTATACTTGCTTTGAAGCTTCTGATTTATCCCTCTTGACAGTGATGGCATATGACTGGTGTGTTGCAATTTGACATCCATTACACTATGAGATGGTGACAATTTGGAAAGCCTGCATTAAAATAAAGATTCTGGTGTGGGTCACAAGTCTTCTCTATGCAATTTTGCACACCAATGGCACCTTTTCTACCCCTTTCTGTTCTAATGTTGTCAACCAATTTTTCTGTGAGATTCCACAGTTACTAACACTATCGTGCTCTGGATTCAACCTAATTGAAGTTGGAGTAATAGTTGCAAGTGCCATTGCATCATTAGGATGCTTTATTTTGATCATTGTATCTTATACCATGATTTTCAAAGCAGTGTTGAGAATGCCTTCTGTTATGAACTAATAAAAGCGCTTAAATAAAGTTTTAACAAACCTTAAGAAAAAGCAGGGTTCTAATCCTGCACTTCTGATTGGCCGATAATAGCGATATCGGATTGGTTCATTCTGGGGAATCTGATTGGCTGTTAACGAGCCACTCTCATTGGTTCAAGAGTTTAACACTTCCATGTTTCTCATTGGCTAATAGGTCAGCAGCCTGCCCTATAAAAGGGCTGCTGCTGCTGCCCTAGGGTTTTTGGCTCTGTTCAGAATGATTAATAAAGAGTTGAAGTTCACTGTTCACTGCCTCATCTCCATTCCTTGCACCCATGCACAGAACTTAACACTGGCGATGAGGGTGGGATACGGAGACATCAGAGCTGACTGAACACTACAGAGCACCAAACAGAGCACGTGGCTGAAGGCACATCGACAACGGGAACCATGTCTGGCGGCGCCATACCACCCGCTCCATTTGACCTGGCACAAGAAGACTGGGACTCGTACATAGACCAGTTCCAGATGTTTCTGGAAACCAACAACTTGAAGGATGCCACTATGGGAAAAAAGCGAGCAGTGTTCCTGACCCATTGCGGGCCTGCCGTCTTTAAGATGGCCAAGGCACTAGCGAAACCGGCTGAGGTGAAAACTATGGACTGGGACATCCTCGAGCCCCTTCTATGGGCCCACTATGCACCCGCCGTACCAACGCTTGTCCAAAGACACGAATTTTACCAGAGGGACCAGAGGAAAGGAGAGAGTATTGCAGATTTCATTGCGGATCTCCGGAACCTGGGAGGCCTCTGTGGGTTTACAGACCTCGAAGAAGCTCTGAGAGACCGAATAATTCTGGGATTAGAAGACCACACGACGCAGAGCAAGATCATGGCCAAAGGGGACATCAACCTTGCTGATGTCATCAAGGATGCTACTGCAGCAGAAGCAACCAGGAAGTCGGCTGCCCGAATGCGCTGCACCAATGCACCCTCCGTCAACTCACCAGCGATACCTCACCTCGCCTAGAGAGGCACACAATAGCAACCCACCATGAGGACCTCGAATCGCCATCAGAAAATGAGGAGGAGGAGGTCAACCGGCTCCGGTCTGAACGTGACCAACACCATCAGCGGAATCAAAGACTACCGCAACAATGCGCGGGTTGTGGGGCAAACTACCTGTGATCAGACTGCAAATTTCTCGATGTGCTCTGCCATTTCTGTGGGAAAAGAGGACACATCGGGAAGGTCTGTAGAAGCAAGCAAGGATCCAGCCCACTTCAGAGGGGAAACAACTACCGCCAGACCACAGGGAATCGTCCTGTGAGTTGGGAACATTTGAACCACCAATGGAACAACCACTCCTACAGAAATAAAACACCAGCCAGTTTATCAAGAAGAGAAGAGGCACACCAAACCATTACAATCGGTCACGCCTCATCGCTAGATGCAAAGAAGATCTGAGTGAAGGTCGCCATTGAAAACCAGCCCTGCATGATGGAAGTCGATTCAGGATGTCCCTCTCGATGGTTTCCTGGAAGACCCTTAAACAATTAATCCCTGCTGTCCGGCATCAAGACCTCAGAGCCCAAAGAATCATACTCAAAGATTATCAAGGGAACTGAATTCCAGTCGTTGGATCCAGCCAAGTCCAAGCATCATTCAAAAATCGTACTGTGTCATTACCACTGACCGTCGTCGACCATGACTGGCCTAGCTTGTTAGGCCTTCAATGGTTCACCCCACTCGGGATCGAGGTAGCCGGCATTCACCAAACCAGAAGCGACGACTGGGAGGAGGCCATCGTCCAGGAATTCCAGGACGTCTTTGCAGATAAACTAGGCAAGGGGACCCCGATATCATTTAACCTTAACCCTGAAGTAGCCCCGATCCGCCTTAAGCCTCATCGGGTACCTTTTGCCCTTAAATCAAAAATTGGCGAGCAGCTCGATAAATTAATAGCCCAGGGTGTTTTAGAACCACTGACCATGCTCGTTGGGAAACCCTAATTAGAACACCCATCAAACCGGATGGATTGTTAAGGATTTGTGGGGACTACTGGGCCACCCTTAATCACGCCCTTCAACAGAACGCTTACCCGGTGCTGGTGGTACAACACCTTCTACATTCCCTGGGGGACGGAAAAGTCTTTGCTAAATTAGATTCAGCACAGGTGTACCAACAACTGTCTGTAGATAAAAAAACAGCAGAAGCACAAACGATCGTTACGCACCGAGGCGCCTTTACGTGCAACCGACTCCAATTCGGAGTGAGCGTAGCCCCAGGGATTTTTCAAAGTCTGATAGAGAGACTCTTGCAAGGGATTAAGGGGTCGTGCCATACTTTGATGACATTTTAATTGCTGCCCCGAATAGAGAAATACTAGAAAAGCATCTTAAACTGGTTCTCCAGAAATTTAAAGACCCTGGCCTTAAGATTAAAAAAAATAAATGTCCACTGTGTACAGATAAAGTAGAGTTCCTGGGGTACCTAATCAATAAACAAGGCATTCACTCCACTAATAGCAAACTAAGGGCAATCAAAAACGCCCCAAGATCCAGAAATAGGACTGATCTCCAAGCTTTCCTGGGGCTCATTAACTTTTACAACAACTTCTTGCCCCAGAAAGTGACCGTAGCCGAGCCCCTACATAGACTTCTTGACAAAAAAGCAACCTGGGTCTGGGGACACCGAGAGGAGCACGCATTTCGACAAGTGAAAAACTTACCAACTTCAGATGCTGTTTTAATGCAGTATAATGAGACTCTGCCTTTAACAATTACATGTGACGCGTCACAGTTTGGAGTAGGAGCCATTTTGAATCATGTGTTACCAAATGGTAGTGAGGCCCCTATTTCCTATTTTTCAAGGACCCCATCAAAGGCTGAATGTAACTATAGCCAGATCGACAAAGAGGCTCTTGTTGTTGTATCCGCTGTGAAACGGTTTCATGAATATGTGTATGGACGAGTTTTTACTATTGTTACCGACCACAAACCTTTGCTAGGGATTATAGAGGGAGACAAGCCAACCCCCTACATATTGTCACCTAGAATGACTCGTTGGCCAGAGTTTTTAGCTGCGTACAACTATAAATTACAACACCGCCCGGGGAAAGCCATTCCCCATGCTGATGCATTGAGCCATGCCCCACTTCCGGAAACCATCGACGACCCAGCTCCAACCCTTACAACACTTCAGATTGAAATGCTACATTCACCACCGCTAAAAGACAGAGACATTGCAATTGAAAAAAAATGAGATCCTGTCTTGGTGCGAGTTCTTAGCTGGGTCGAACGAGGATGGCCAATAGAACAAACCCCTGATGACTTCACCCCTTTCAGAAACCGGCAAACAGAACTTTTTTCGCAAAAAGGCTGCATCCTATGGGGAGATAGACTCGTCGTCCCAGAGCGATTACAACGAGCAGTATTGAAAACATTGCATGACGGTCACCCCGGCATCGTGCGTATGAAAGTGCTCGCACGAAGCTACGCGTGGTGGCCGGGCATCAACAAACAGATTGAAGCCTGGGTAAAGACTTGTTTAAAGTGCCAAGAAGTCAGCAGTGCCCCACCTAGAGCAATTCCAACAGAATGGGAAACCCCCCGGGGGCCGTGGTCCCGCATCCACGTTGACTTTGCGGGACCTACTAAAGGACATACGTTCCTCCTAACAGTGGACGCCTATTCCAACTGGCTCGAGATCCACGAAATGAAGAATACTACAACCGAGTCCGTCATCCGAAAATTGAATATGCTATTCGCAACGCACGGGCTGCCAGACATTCTGGTCTCCGACAACGGACCCCAGTTCACTGCCCTGGTGTTTGAACAATACTAAAAGACCGGGGTATCCGCCATGCACTAACTTCGCCAGCACACCCTGCGGCTAACGGCAGAGCCGAGCACATGGTACAATTTGTAAAAAAAAACTCTCCACAAAATGGACTATGGGGACATTGACGACAAAATAAACAGAATATTCCTACTCCAACACATCACTCCGCACAGCATCACCAACAAGACCCCAGCTGAACTGTTGATGGGACGCAAGCTCCGTTCTCACCTCGACCGGCTTCACCCATCCTACGAGCCAGAGAAACGCTGTGGATCTCCTGGAAAATGCCACGAGTTCAAGGAAGGCAACTTAGTTTTCGCCAAAAACCTCTCCGGCGAACCATTATGAGTCGAAGCAACCATAATTCAAACCACTGGGCCCAGATCGTACCGTGGGCAAACTTGCGACGGAAAAATATGGAAATGCCATATAGATCAGCTTCGCTCTAGGCTACAACCCAGTTTCCGCGACTCCTGTGACTCCCAAACTGAGAGGGGAGGGGATGTCAAAGAAACTTAATTCAAGATGGTGGAAAGCAGAAGCGAAGGAAGTCAGCAATCGGGCGCGATAAATGAAGAAGAATTAGGGAGGGGACTTTCCTTGCCATAGAGGAATACCTCAACAGAGGCAAGCCTGCAAAGATCGGAGGACAACAACGACAGCATTAGTGGCACCGAGTCGTCCAGTGAGGATGCGGAACCGCCTGTACCAGATATGTCCAAAAATGTCCCGCCGAAACTGGACTACAGACAGGAACCGGTGCGACAGCGCAAATCCAATAGACAGTTAAAACAACCTACATATCTTAGGGATTACGTCACTGTACCCCTCAAAAGGAACCCAGGGGGAAGGGGTGTTATGAACTAATAAAAGCGCTTAAATAAAGTTTTAACAAACCTTAAGAAAAAGCAGGGTTCTAATCCTGCACTTCTGATTGGCCGATAATAGCGATATCGGATTGGTCCGTTCTGGGGAATCTGATTGGCTGTTAACGAGCCACTCTCATTGGTTCAAGGGTTGAACACTTCCATGTTTCTCATTGGCTAATAGGTCAGCAGCCTGCCCTATAAAAGGGCTGCTGCTGCCCTAGGGTTTTTGGCTCTTTTCAGAATGATTAATAAAGAGTTGAAGTTCACTGTTCACTGCCTCGTCTCCATTCCTTGCACCCATGTGCAGAACATAACACCTTCTATGACAGGAAGACAGAAGACCTTTTCCACTTGTCTTCCCCACCTTATAGTCCTTTCCATATTTTTGGTACCTGTATGTTTGGCATATCTCTAACACCCCAACTTATTTAGATTTCATTCTAACTGCCCTATATTATTTACTTCCACCCCTGTTCTATCCTATCATCTATAGTATAAGAAATAACAATATAAAATCTGTCCTATCTAAGTTATGGAATTCCTGATAATTTCTTTTAACAGTACTTCCTCGCATTCAAGTTTCTTTGTCTTTTACCTTTGTTTATCTGAGGAAAGGAAAGAAATTTGAAAAGGAGACACAACTGAGGTAAAAGTGTTGCTCTGTAACTCTGAACCAGTGGAGAAAACCATAATATACAAATTGATATCTCTAGTTTTAGCCTTGTTTAGAATTATTTTAGCAGCATCATGAGAACCAGAAATTGAAAATCACCATTGCAAACTTTAAAATCAAAATCAGATGTAACAATGATCTGATAGACCCCAAATTTTCCTAATTACAATTTCATTTGGATAATTAAGCTTCAGCTCTTATTTTTACTAAATAAATTCAGTCTTTCTTTTGAGGAAACAAAAAGATATTATTTTTGGCTAAAGTGGCTAAAGATCTTTATGCAAAAAAAGGATTATTTTCCCCAGGCATTCTCAGGGATATTAAGAGCAGAAAGAGGAATTGCCAGCAATTGGGAGAAATCTTATTTGTGTTGATTTTTTTTGTATCGCACTAAACCACTGTTCATTTAATAAGCAATTATTGAGTAAGCCACAATTTTCAGAGATCTCAGGAAATATTAGGAGTTTCAATTTTTTTAAGAAGAAATCAATTGTTGATGCTTCTCAGATAAAGTATTTTCAAAAACTTCAAACAGAACTGCAACAATGTTTCTCTAAGAGATAAAGTGGGTTACAAAAAAAGTCACCATTGTATTAGATGAATATGCAAGGTAAAATGATCATAGGCTTCAGTCAAAAACAGAAAGAAAATAAGTGTAAAAGCAAATAAAAACCACATTAAAAATCCAATTATAAACCAGATGGGATTAAGAGGTGATGTATTATATAAACTGCAAAACAAAACTTAACCACATTAAGACAAATATGATTCCATTGATTAGATAATAAAAATTATGAATAAAATAGCATAGCTTAAATGTGTTATTAATTGCAGTGGGTCATCTTTATAATAGAAGCAATAAAAAAGAGCATATTTTAGTTTCAGAGTATCATCTCATGAACAAAGTCTTATTTTGTCTTATTTTGGGAGTACACGAGTATTTGCCAAAATCCATATCTATATGACTTCAATTATGTTAACAAAATATTTTGCATACTAAAAGGAAGGAAGGAAAGAAAAAAGGAAGGATGGAAATGAGTTGCAAAAAGTAATTTCTAGAACTACCAATATTTTATATATATTAGATTTCTAACATTTTTACAAAATAAAATAAGTTTTCAAAATGGGAAATATACTGGAGAATCTCTGTAGTAGCATCTGACCATTGACTACACAGCCATATGTATTTGTTTTTGGTGAATTTGGCTGGGTGGGACTTGGGCATTGTTTCAGTCATTGTCCCTAAATCCATGATAAATTCTATCATAGCAGATACACCTCTTACTTTAATTCCTTTGATCTTTGCCTCCTTTGGAACTTCTGATTTATTCCTCCTGATGGCCATAGCATATGATTGATATGTTGTCACTTGCCATCTATTTCATTATGAGATGATGATAAATTGGAAAGCCTGCATCAAAATAAAGATTCTGGTATAGGTAGCAAGTCTCCTCTATGATATGTTGCACACCATTAGCACCTTTACATCCATTTCTGTTCTAATGTTGTTGACCAGATTTTCTGTGAAATTCCATAGCTGCTTATGCTGTCTTGCTCTGGATTTAATGTAGTTGAATTGGTGCTCAGGTGCCTAGTATCATTGTGGAATTAGGTGTTTTTATTTTGATCATCATGTCTTATGCCATGTTCTTCCAGGCAGTGTTGAGAATCCCTTCTGTGACAGGAAAACAGAAAATCTTTTCCACTTGTCTTCCCCACCTTATAGTCATTTGTATGTTTTTGGTAACAGTGTGCTTGGAATATCTGAGATCTCCCCCGAACAGCCAATCTTACTTAGATTTCACATTAACCGCCCTATACTCTTTACTTCCATCCCTGTTTAAAACTCAATCATCTATAGCATCAGAAATAAGAATATCAAATCCTTCCTGTCTAAATTATGGAGATTCTGAGTGGGTGGGTAGGTTGACAATACTTTCTGTCCTATCTTTCCTCACATTGAACTTACAGCATATTTTGCCACTGTTTTATTGAGAAAAGGCAAGAAAACTCAAAGGAAGATAAAGCTGAGATGGCTTATGGATCAATGGTAACACCTGAAAAAGTGATGGCCTACAATATTATAAATATAGTTACTAGCATGCTTTTCAGAGAATATGATTTATTTAGCAGCAACCTGAGCACCACAAGTTACAACTGCCGTACTTGGAACTATATCAAGGTGAAGAGCATAGATATTACTATATCTATTATAAATACATATGTTCCTCCCTTCAGCCACCCAACTGTTACAGATCAAATTTGGTGAAATATCTACTGATTGGCATTCTTAACTTTGTCATGTTTCATGCTATGAGGTCCCTCAGTATTTGCCAAGCATCCTGTGATATTTTGCTATATGATTTCAGAGATGGGAGAATGGGGAAGGAAAAAAGGAAGGAAGGAAGGAACAGATAACAGATAATCAGAGTTGGAAGGAACCTTATAGGTCATCTAGTCCAAGCCCCCGCCCAAGCAGGAGACCCTACACCATTTCTCACAAATGGCAGTCCAATCTCTTCTTGAAGGTCTCAAGTAATGGTGCTCCCACAACTTCCGAGGGCAAGCTGTTCCATTGGTTGATTGTTCTCACTGTCAAAAAGTTTCTCCTTATTTCCAGGTTGAATCTGTCCTTGTTCAGTTTCCATCCATTATTCCTTGTCTGGCCTACAGGTGCTTTAGAAAATAGCTTGACCCCTTCCTCTGTGGCAGACCCTCATATATTGGAAGACTGCTATCATGTCTTCACTAGACTAGCCAAGCTCAGTTCCTGCAACTGGTCTTCATATGCCTTAGTCTCCAGTCCCCTAATCATCCTGGTTGCTCTTCTCTGTACTTTTTCTAGAGTCTCAACATCTTTTTTATAATGTGGTGAACAAAACTGGATGCAATACTCTAGGTGTGGTCTTACTAAGGCTTTATAGAGTGGTATTAGTACTCCCTTGATCTTGATTGTATCCCTCTGTTAATACAATTTAGGATTGCATTAGCTTTTTTGGCTGCTGCTGCACACTGCCGGCTCATATTTAGCTGGTTGTCCACTAAGACTCCAAGATCCCTCTCACAGTTACTGCTATTGAGCCTGGTTTCACCCAGTCTATATGAATTCAGAAATCAGAGGGTGACAGTAGAATAACAAAATAACAGAATAACAAAGTTGGAAGGGATCTTGGGGTTCTTCCAGTCCAATCTCATGCTCCAGCAGGAGACCCTCTACTAGTTCAGACAAATGGTTGTCCAATCCGTTCTTAAAAACCTCCAGTGGTGGAGCACCCACAACTACTGAAGGCAAGCTGTTTCACTTATTAATTGTTCTCACTGTCAAAAAATTTATCCATATAGTTGGGAAGGAAGAAGGCGGAGCCTCCTCGCCAACGGATGGTAGATCGCAACTCTCTGTGACTATCGTTCGTGCTCTTTCGTCGGAGAGCCCCAATTATCCTGATTAGGGGCTGAAACTGCCTTGAAGGGGCAGTGGAGTAAAAGGAAGCAGCAAGCCTGTCTGTGGGGAGCCGCATCTCTCCCCCCGAGCTTGGCTTTTTTTCCTCCCGAAGACGACTGCAGCGATGGTCTAAAATGGCCCTCCCAAAGAGGATGACTCAGCTTGACTAAAATTTGTGCAGGAGGGAAGAAAGAGGTGGATAACATCTGAACCGGGACAACTGGGCAGTATAACCAAATAAAAGTACCCCAGGATTAAGGTAATATGGAATTTTTAAGAAAAGAAAAGTGAGCTGCGAAATTACAAAGGGACAGAGAAAAAAAAAAAAGGAAAATATTTTTGACAGCTAAATGGGGCTTCGAACCGGGAAAGGAAGAAGCTGGAATTAAAGATTTAATGAAATTGGACTAAAATAATTTGGGAATAATCAAGTATAAAATTAAAGCTGGACTTAATATTGCCAAAGAATAATAATAATAAAGTTTATAAATTGGAGACTGGATTGTCTTGGAATATTGAGGCTCGAAAAACCTTAAATAAAAATATAGGGGGAAAAAAGTGAAGACTTCGTATAATGGAGAGTGTCACCTTTTGATAAAAATTTAGTTCAAAAGTGGTTTGTTTGTTTTGTTGTGGACTTTGAAGATTATAAAATATAAGAATGATGATATCTCTTTGGGACTTAAAAATGGAACTTAAAAATATGAGAGAATTACTACAGGAAAGAGGCGAATCACTTTGCTCTGTGCTAGAAAAAATGGAAATGGCGATTAAAGAACAAGAAGAAAGATTCTCAGAAGAGCAGGAATTGACTCAAGGAGAAGACATTTTGAATGGACAATTAACACAAAGAACATTACAAAGAAGTGGGGAAAGAAGGAAGGTTAAAAAGTTGAATTTTAAGAAAGCAATTAAAAGAGGGAATAATTGTGAAGTTAGAAAAGGCAGGACGATTCAGCAGAAAAGGGAAAGGGAAGATATTAAGGAAATAAATTGGAATGAGAAAAGTCATGGGGGAAAAAGAGGGAGGAGAAACAGTAAGACTAGTAAAATGTTGAAAGGAAATTGTTTCTTTACAATTAAAAGAAGGAATACTTGTGAAGTCAGGAAATGTAGAAAGAATGAGAAAAGACATGGGGAAGAGAGCGGGAGGAGACTCAGGTTCGCTCCCTGGACAATGCACCGGAGAAGCAGTAAGAAACCATGAGATGATAATATGTTCCCTCTTTTTTTTTACATTTCCAACATATAGAACTAATTTTAGGGTACATTTTCACTAATCTCGAAGGGGTAAGTGCCACCTATAGAACATTTTATATGCATTTTCTTTGTATGCTGCTGATTTTGTTAATTTGTGATTTCTATTCCATACAGTCTTCCAGTCTGATAACTTAATGTTGTGACCCCATGCGATCATACATACTTTCACTACTTCTTCTTCTAATTCTACTTCCAGGAGATATTTGTAAATTTTGGTAATTTTTTTTTTATCTTGGCCTAATAAAATTTTGTCTAATTGTTGTGGTTTCAGGTATATTCCGTACTCTTTACGACCTTTTTATATCTGCTTTCTATTTGGAAATAAGCCCACCAGTCTACTACTGTTCTTGAAGCTCCTGTATTGTTTTAAAATTTCCATGAATATCCAATAAGTCTTTTATACTTTATCATTTTGTTCAGATCTAAATTATTTGGGTGGGTCATTGCTTCCATTGTGGATAGCCAGATTGGGATTTTCATATAGTGTTTCTTTTTAACTTTGATCCAGTTGTATATCAGCAAATCATTGATCAGATGTCTGTTGAAATATTTTTGTTTGGTGAGTCCTGTGTCCCAAAGAAAGGCATGCTATCCTCTCTAAATATCATGACCTTCTATAGCTAATATTCTTTTATTCTTTAAGTTGATCCAATCTTTTAGCTAAACTAATGTTGCTGCACTATAATATAATTCCCAGTTTGGCAATCCAAAGCCTCCTCTGCTCTTCATTTCTTGTAGTAGTTTCATTTTTATTCTGGGTTTTTTACCCTGCCAAATAATTTTTGATATCATTTTATTAAGATTATCAAAAAAAGGTCCTTTCTAGTTTAACTGGAATGGTATATTTTGGTAATATAGACATTTTTATGTCTGCTATTCTGCCTAGCAATGACAATTGTATTTTCGTCCATAATTCTACATCTTCGTTTGTTTGTTGCAATAGCTTATTATAACTATTCTCCTTTATTGCCTGACAGTGTGCTGTTAGCCATATTCCGAGGAATTTAATTTTTCTTGTGGTTTGAAGTCCAAGCACTCTTTCTAATTCTGTTGTTTGTAGATATGTTAGATTTTTTTTTGCTAAAAGTTTCATTTTCTGTCTATTAAATTTCAATCCTGCCACCACTCCACATCTTTCTAATTCCTTAATTAGTATTTGTCCTTTTTCTATTGGGTCTTCAATAATAAAAGCCATATCGTTTGCAAATGCTTGCAGTTTATATTCTTCATTTCTAGTTTTCAATCCTTTTATTTTGGAATTTTGCCTCACTTGTTATAGTACTTCTAATGATAATATAAAGAGCAGAGGGGACAGAGGACAACCTTGTTGGACTCCTTTCTCTATATTTAAAGATTGGGTATTTTCTCCATTTATTATGATATTTGCTTTTTGTACTGAATAAATTGCCGTTGTTGTTATGAACAAATAAAACGCTTAAATAAAGTTTTGTCAAACCTTTAGAAAATAGCAGGGTTCTAGTCCTGAACTTCTGATTGGCTGATAAATAATGATATCGGATTGGTCCATTCAGGACAATCTGATTGGCTGTTAACGAGCCACTCTCATTGGTTAAGGGGGGTTAACACTCCACGTTTCTCATTGGTTACTAGATCAGCAGCTTGCCTATAAAAGGGCTGCTGCTGCCCTAGGGTTTTGCTCTGTTCAGAATGATTAATAAAGAGTTGAAGTTCACTGTTCACCGACTCGTTTCCGTTCCTTGCACCCATGCGCAGAACTTAACACTGGCAATGAGGATGGGATATGGAGACGTCAGAGCTGACTGAACACTACAGAGCACGAAACAGAGCATGTGGCTGAAGGTGCATCAACGGCGGAAACCATGACCGGTGGCACCATACCACCCGCTCCATTCGACCTGGCACAAGAAGACTGGGACTCATACATGGACCGGTTCCAGATGTTTCTGGAGACCAACAACTTGAAGGATGCCACTACTGGGAAAAAGCAAGTGGTATTCCTGACTCACTGCAGACCTGCCATTTTTAAGATGGCTGAGGCACTGGCGAAACCAGCTGAGGTGAAATCCATGGACTGGGACGTCCTCGAGCACCCCCAATGGGCCCACTATGCACCTACCATACCAATGCTTGTCCAAAGACATGAATTTTACCAGAGAGACCAGCGGAAAGGAGAAAGTGTTGCAGATTTCATCGCAGATCTCCGGAACCTGGGAGGCCTCTGCGGGTTCGCTGACCTTGAAGAAGCTCTAAGAGACGAATAGTTCTGGGTTTAGATGTACCTCACGTGCAAAGTAAGCTGATGGCGAAAGGTGACATCAGCCTTGCAGATACTATTGCTGACGCTACTGCAGCAGAAGCAACCAGGAAGTCGGCTGCCCGAATGCGCCGCACCAACACCTCGCTCCGCCAACTCACCGACGAAACCTCCCCTTGCCTAGAAGGACATAGAACAGCAACCCACCACGAGGACCTCGAATCATCATCAGAAAGTGATGAGGAAGAGGTCAACTGGTTCCAGTCTGAATGAGACCAATGCCACCAGCATAACCAGAGACTGCAGCATCAATGCACAGGTTGGGGGCAAACCACCCATGATCAGACTGCAAATTCCTTGACGCGCTCTGCCATGTTTGTGGGAAGAGAGGCCACATCGGAAAGGTCTGTAGAAGCAAGCAAGGATCCAGCCCATTTCAGAGGGGGACCAACTTCCACCAAACCACAGGAAATCATCCTGTGAGTCGGGAACATTTGAACCACCAATGGAACAACCACTCCTACAGAAATAAACCACTAGCCCATTCAATGAAATGAGAAGAGGCATACCAAAACATCACGATTGGTCACGCCTCATCATTAGATGCAAAGAAGATCCGAGTGAAGGTCACCATCGAAAACCAGCCCTGCGTGATGGAAGTCAATTCAGGATTGTCTCTCTCGATGGTTTCCTGGAAGACCCTTAAACAATTAATTCCTGCCGTCCGGCGGCAAGACCTCAGAACCCAAAGAATCATACTCAAGGATTATCAGGGAAACCGAATTCCGGTCATTGGTTCCAGCCTAGTCCAGGTCTCATTCAAAAATCGTACTGCATCTTAACCATTGACCGTCATCGACCGTGATTGGCCTGGCTTGTTAGGCCTCCAATGGTTCACTCCACTTGGGACTGAGGTAGCTGGCATTCACCAAACCAGCAGCGACGACTGGGAGGCGGCCCTCATCCACGAGTTCCAGGACCTTTTGCAGACAAACTAGGCGAGTACAAGGCGACCCCGATATCATTTAACCTTAACCCTGAAGTAACCCCCATCCGCCTTAAGCCTCGTTGAGTACCTTTTGCCCTTAAACCAAAGATTGACGAGCAGCTTGATAAATTAATAGCCCAGGGTGTTTTAGAAGCAACAGATCATGCTCCTTGGGAAACCCTAATTATAATACCCATCAAACCGGATGGATCAAACCGGATGGAGCGGTTAAGGATTTGTGGGGACTATCGTGCCACCCTGAATCACGTCCTTCAACAGAACGTGTACCCGGTGCCGGTGATACAACAACTCCTCCATTCCCTGGGGGGCGGAAAAGTCTTCACTAAATTGGATTTAGCACAGGTGTACCAACAACTGCCTGTAGATAAAAAAACAGCAGAGGCACAAACAATCGTTACGCACTGAGGCGTCTTTAAGTGCAACCGACTCCAATTCGGAGTTAGTGTAGCCCCAGGGATTTTTCAGAGTTTGATGGAGAGACTCTTACAGGGGATGACATTGTAATTGCTGCCCCAAATAGAGAAATACTAAAGGAGCTTCTTAAACTGGTTCTCCAGAAATTTAAAGACTCTGGCCTTAAAGTAAAACAAAATAAATGTCAACTGTGTACAGATAAAGTAGAGTTCCTGGGGTACTTAATCAATAGACAAGGCATTCACCCCACCAATAGCAAGCTAAAGGCAATCAAGAACGCCCCACGACCCAGAAATAAGACTGATCTCCAAGCTTTCCTGGGGCTCATTAACTTTTACAACATCTTCCTGCCCCACAAAGCGATTGTAGCTGAGCCCCTACATAGGCTTCTCGACAAAAAAGCAACCTGGGTCTGGGTCCACCGAGAGGAGCACGCGTTCCAACAAGTAAAAAACCTATTAACTTCAGATGCTGTTTTAATGCAGTATAACAAGACTTTGCCTTTAACGATTACATATGACGCGTCACCATTTGGAGTAGGAGCCATTTTGAGCCATGTGTTACCAAACAGTAGTGAAGCTCCTATTGCCTATTTTTCAAGAACTCTATCAAAGGCTGAACGTAACTGTAGTCAAATCGATAAGGAGGCTCTTGCTGTTGTTTCTGCTGTAAAACGGTTTCATGAATATGTTTATGGATGAGTTTTTACTATTGTTACCAACCACAAACCTTTGCTGGGAATTATAGCAGGAGACAAGCCAACCCCCTATATATTATCACCTAGAATGACTCGCTGGTCGGAGTTTTTGGCTGCATACAATTATAGACTGCAACACTGCCCGGGGAAAGCCATTCCCCACACTGACACACTAAGCCGTGCACCACTTCTGGAAACCATCGACGACCCAGCTCCAACCCTTACAATACTCCAGATTGAAACTCTACATTCACCACCGCTAACAGCTAGAGATATCGCAATTGAAACAAAATGCGATCCTATCTTATCGCGAGTTCTTAGCTGGGTCGAACGAGGATGGCCAGTAGATCAAACCCCTGACGACTTCACCCCCTTCAAGAACCGGCAAACAGAACTTTTTTCACAAAAAGGCTGCATTCTTTGGGGGGATAGAGTCGTCATTCCAGAGCAGTTACAATGAGCAGTATTAAAGACACTGCATGAGGGTCACCCCGGCATCGTGCATATGAAAGCGCTCACATGAAGCTACGCGTGGTGGCCGGGCATCGACAAACAGATCAAAGCCTGGGTAAAGACTTGTTTAAAGTGCCAGGAAGTTAGCAGTGCCCCACCTAAAGCAACTCCGACAGAATGGGAAACACCCCGGGGACCATGGTCCCACATCCACATTGACTTTGCGGGACCTACAAAGGGACATACATTCCTCCTAACAGTGGATGCTTATTCAAACTGGCTCGAGATCCACGAAATGAAAAGTACCACAACCGAGTCCATCATCCAGAAGTTGAACAGGTTATTCGCAATGCATGGACTGCCAGATGTTCTGGTATCTGACAACGGACCCCAGTTTACCGCTCTACCCTTTGAACAATACTTAGCGGACCGGGGTATTCGCCATGCGCTAACTTCACCAATGCACCCTGCGGCTAACGGAAGAGCCGAGCGCATGGTACAATTTGTTAAAAAAACCCTCTACAAAATGGACTATGGGGACATTGAAGATAAGATAAACAGAGTACTCCTCCTCCACTCCGAACAGCATCACCAACAAGACTCCGGCTGAACTATTGATGGGACACAAACTCCGTTCCCACCTCGACCGGCTTCACCCGTCTTACAAGCCAGAGAAATCCTGTGGATCTAGCGGGAAATGCCGCGAGTTCAAGATAGGTGACTTAGTTTTCACCAGAAACCTTTCTGGCGAACCGTTGTGGGTCGAGGCAACTGTAATTCAAGGCACTGGACCCAGGTCGTACCGGGTGAAAACCTACGACGGAAAAATATGGAAACGCCATATAGATCAGCTTCGTTCGAGGCTACAACCTAGTTTCTGCGACTCCGGTAACTCCCAAACTGAGGGGCGAGGGGATGTCGAAGAAACCAAATTCGAAATGGCGGAAAGCTGGAACGAAAGAAGTCAACAATCAGGCATAACATATGAAGAAGGATCAGGGACGGGCGTGTCCTCACCACAGAGGAACACCTCAACAGAGGCAAGTCCAAAAAGGCCAGAGGACAACAACGAGAACATTAGCGGCACTGAGTCATCCAACAAGGATCTACCGGCACCCAACTCGCCCGAAAACCTCCTGCCCAATCAGGGTTACAGACAAGAACTGGTGGGACAGCGTAAATCCAATAGACAGTCAAAACAACCTTCATACCTCAGAGATTACATCACCGCACCCCCTAAACGGAACCCGGGGGGAAGGGGTGTTATGAACTAATAAAACGCTTAAATAAAGTTTTGTCAAACCTTTAGAAAATAGCAGAGTTCTAGTCCTGCACTTCTGATTGGCCGATAATAGCAATATCAGATTGGTCCGTTCAGGACAATCTGATTGGCTGTTAACGAGCCACTCTCATTGGTTAAGGGGGTTTACACTCCATGTTTCTCATTGGTTACTAGATCAGCAGCTTGCCTATAAAAGGGCTACTGCTGCCCTAGGTTTTTGCTCTGTTCAGAATGATTAATAAAGAGTTGAAGTTCACTGTTCACCATCTCGTCTCCGTTCCTTGCGCCCATGCACAAAATTTAACAGTTATAATATTCTCAAATTTGGTGCAGAAATTCATGTCATAAATTTACTGAATCATAAATTGCCAATTAAGATTGTCAAAAGCCTTTTGAGCATCGAATAAAACAAGGGCTACCTATTTTCCGGGTGGGCTTCATATTATTCCAGACTATCCATTGTTATTATTAAATTATTCCTAATTTGTCTATTTGGGAGAAACCCATTTTGGTCTGGATGTATGTAATCATTCAGAATTTTCTTTAATCTAGTAGCAATAATGGTAGTAAATATTTTATAATCTACATTCAGCAAGGAAATTGGTCTATAGTTTTGTATCATTTTGGCATCTGAATCCCCCTTTGGGATTAGCGAAATTAATGATTCTCTCTATGTGTCTGGCATTTTAGCAGATAATAATATCTCATTATATAAATCCACCATTATTGGTCCCACTTGTTCTTCTATCGCTCTATAAAATTCTGCTGGGAAACCATCAGGCCTGGGGTTTTGTTACTTTTCTGGGCTCTAATTGCTTGTTTTAATTCTGTCATAGATATGTCCTTCGTTAAAGATTCTTTCATCTCATTGTTAATTTCTCTATTTCTTTTTTCTCTTGGATATTCCCTTATCTGATCTTCATCTACTCTCTCTTTCTTATACAGTTTCTCAAAATATTTATGTGCAATCTCTTTTTTCTTCTCTATTGTATGTTGATAATTTCCACTTTCATCTTGTAGTTAGTAGATGGTTCTTTTCTCTTTTTCTTTTTTGAGTTTATAAGATAGCCATCTGCCAGGCTTGTTTGCTTGTTCAAAGTATATTTGCTTAGTTGCTTTCAAGTTCTAATCAATTCTTCCTGTTCAACTAAGTTGAGTTTATGTTTATAGAGAACCAATTGTTCTTGTAATTTAACATTTTGTGTGGTGTCCTGTAATTCAGATTCTAGTTTCTTGATTGTTTGGTATAAATTGTTCTATTGGGCATGTTTTTCTTCATTTTTTTGTGCAGTTTAAGATATTATAATTCTCCATGTGATGGCTTTCATAGTGTCCCATAGATTTTGGACAGTTGTGTCTAGGTTATTATTTTCTTTAAAGTAAAAAGTTAGTTCTTCCTTAAGTTTCTTTATAAATTAGTCATCATTTAATAATTGGGAATCTAAAATCCACCTTCTCCTTGATTTTTTCTCCAATTGATTCTAATTGTCACTTCTTCTACTAAATCTCCACTCATCCATGCCATATCAATGTGCAACCATGACTGATGGGGATTTGAGCAGAAGGTAAATTGTCCCTTATCTGGGTTTAATTTTCTCCATATGTCTATCAAATTTAATTCTTTAATCATTTCTGCACATATTTTAGGTAGTTCTCTTTTCTTTTTTTCTCTTCCCTTCTGGTTCCATTATAGTCTCTTTGATGATCTGTTACAGCATTAGAGTCCCCTATACTGCAAATATGTTTTCTTTCCAGTTCAATGATTTTAGCATATAGAGTTTTATATAATTCTTTTTGATTAGCATTAGGGGCATAAATTACCACCAATAGAATTTTTTTTGAAGTTTATCTGTATTTCTATTGCCAGAACTCTTTCTTTGGGATTGGAAAATATTAATTTTGCTTTTATCTCTTCTTTAATGTGAACTGCTATTCCATTCTTTTTTGTTATCTGCAGAAGCCATAAACACTGTTCCTAATTTGGGGCAGTCTAACTATTTTTCCTCTGTTTTTAAAATGTGTGTTTCATGTAAACAAATAATGTCTGCATTTTGTTTTGTTTATCAACTTTGCCAAAATCTTTTGTCTTTTTGATTTTGAATTTAAGCCATTTATGTTAATAGATAAGAGTTTCATCTCTTTTTCCATAGTTCTAGTTATATCTGTCTCCTAGTTGCTCTTATTTCTCTTTGTGTTAATTTAAATTCTTCTCTTTCTTGTTGTTGCTGGTTGATTTTTCTTACTTCTTGTTTTTCTTCTTTATTTTTTGATTGGTCTTGTTCTTCTTGAGAGTTTGAGTCTAGTTAATTTTCGCTCTTTGCCTTGTAGTTACTCCAAGTTCTGCTTGTGGTTGGTAATGTGTCTTACATTCTTCTTTTTCTTCTTGTTGTTGCTGATTGTTTTTCAGGTTTTCTGGGGTCTTCTGTCCCTTCTTTTGATACTCGTAATCTTCTTGAGAATCTGGTTCTGATTCGTCTTTGCTAGTCTACTCTTCAGAGCCTTCCAGTCTTTCATAGAAGTCTTGGGCTTTTTCCATAGAGTCTACTTTAATTTTCCTTTCCCCCCATGTAATTAACACCCCTTCTGGAACAAGCCATTTGAACATAATACCTTTTTGATTTAATTGGGCCGCCAGGGATTTATAATCTTGTCTTGCTTCTCTAACTCTTCTTGGAATTTGTTTAAGAACTGAGATTTCTTTGTCTTTATATTTGATTGTTTCTTCTCTTGATATTTTTTGTATAATGTCCCAGACCTTCCTTCTTGCAAAATGTACATGCACTTCTCTTGGGCATTTATAACATCTTGCAAAATTAGTACTTACTCTGTAGACTTCATCCAACTCTTTCAGAATCTCATCTTTGTCTCTTTCCAGTACCTCCGCCAATATTTCTGCCATCACGTGTTCTAAGTCTTCTTCTTTTGATTCCACTATATTTTGGAATCTTAGATATGCTGCAACCTTGTCTATTTCTAAATACATCAGGGGATCTTCCATTTCTTTGCTCACAATCTTTAAATGTTCACCTACTCTTTCCAATTTCTTTTCGGTTTGTTCTGTCCTTTTCTCTACTTCTTTTATTGTCAATTCATTTTTCTCCAGTGCTTGCTGTATTGTTGCATTTTTTTCATCTAATTTAGAAATATCTACTTTCATTTCTGCTTTTAATTTCTCCATCTCTTCTTTTAGTTCATTTATATCTGCTCTTGTCTCTGTATGATTTTTGAGCATTATTTCTTGTAGCTTTGACATAGAATCTTGTAGGGTAAGCAGTGTCGAATGGATATTGGCATTCATGACAGATGATTGTTTCTCCGATGTTAATGATTTCTCAATTATCTTCTGTGACATCGGTGAGGGTACTGCCATCGGAGTTGTTAATGTCATCTTCTTTCTGGCTTTGAGCATTGTAGTAGTGATGGAAGTCATTTCTCCTAGGATTTGTTTCTGTTTTTGTGTTATATTAATTACATTGTCCCAAATTAGCATTCACTGTTAAGTAATATATCGTAGAGTTAACCAATAAATTAATTGAATAATCTGTCTATCTCTTAATTTTCTAAATTCTAATATATTCAGCAAGCATATAGGAACAAATACTATCCAATATAATCTCAGATTGAAATTCTAAATTAAATATATGAATGTGTAAAATCTACACTTATTTCTCAATATTATAAACTCCAAGTGATAGTAATAATAAATACCTTCTCCTATCTATTATATCTTGTATACAGTTCCAAATGTGTATAAGGATATATATTTGTGTATATTATAAGACAATATTACATTATAATATTATAAAAAGTTCATCAATATAAATAGAAAAATTGTAAATAGAAATAAATTAACCTGAAAAGTTCAATTAATTATTTAAAGTGATCAGCAAGGTACCCTGTTTCTCCAACAATATGGCCTCCCCCAATAGGAAGTCCCAGCATGTTTTATAGGCATGAAATGAAATTAAGGCCCTCCCCCCAAATTAAGGCCTATGTTAAAACATGTGAAATGGAGGGGGGAATGGCGGGGGGCTTGCTGTTAGGAAGTACTTTTGTTGCACACCCAGTTATGGTGCTGCTTGCATTGACCCTGATACAAAGTGCCCCACCAACACCGAGCCATCACCAAGCCATCACCGCCCGTCCTAAGATGCAAGGGGGGGGATTAAGTCACCCCTGAAAAGATGGCCTAGCCATTTTTCGGGGCTCAAAAAAAAAATAAGACCCGGCCTTATTATATGAGAAACACAGTATATTCAAATATTAATATATAGTTAATCAATTGTAATTATAAGTATTGTAAATATTGTAAATATTAAATGATTATTGCTATCAGTATCAATTTTACTTGACAAGTTACTAACAAATCAGCTCGGTCTGGCAAAATACCTCACAATTACACTCATCAAATGTCTTGTGCAAATCATTGTGCAAGCAAGAATTATTTTTTCCATGCAGCTTTTTAGGAGCAGAAAGAGGAATTTAGTTGGAGATGTATTACTGCCACTGATTTTGTATATCACACCAAGCCATTGTTCACTTAACAAGAAATTATTGAGTAAGCTACAATCTCCTAAGATCTTAGATAGTAGTAGGATATAAAACAGAATTATGCAAACTGTATTTTAAGTAGACCGATGCAGTTTATAAACCATATTGACTTAACAAGTTTTTTAAATACAGCCATAATCATGATGGAGAAATGTTATCCCTCTTTGAAAATATCAAATAAAAGACAAATAAGAAATGGGAATTTCAGCTTTCTTTAGGAATACATATAAAAATGATACTTCTTAGATAAAAGATTTTCAAGCATTTCAAACAGAATTGCAGCACTAAAAGATATAATGGATCAAAGATTTTTCTGAAGTCAGCACTATCACTAGATCAATATATAAGGTAAAAACAATTATTGGCTGAGTCAAAGAAAGAAAGAAAATGTATGTAAAACAGCAAATGAAACCACAATTAAACTCCAATAATTATAAAACTATGATTCAGAGGTGATGATTATATACATAGCAAAACAACACTTAGCTACATTAAGATAAATAGGATTGCATTGATAATAAGATAATAAGAACTAAAAATTAAAAAACTTCCAGGGTGATATCATGATGGCTCGGACTTAAAAACAGTGACTCCACTCTGAATGTCTGATTTTTCTACACTGGGATGCCCAACGAAGCAACAGAGGACCCTGGAGAGGTCTGCAGAAGAAAGGGGAAACCCTGAGGGAAATTGGTGGAAGCGTGATCTCCCACTTCTGTAAAGGAAACTCCTTGAGAACAGTGTGGAAGAGACCAGCCCTAGGGATGGATCCAGAACCATGACAGCCCAAGACTTGGTGAAGGAAGCAAAAAGGGAGACAACATGGGTGATCAGTGAAAATTGACGGAGAGACGTATTTGATTCTCAATAACTTAGTGACCTGGAAAGAGCTATTGATAAGTGAGTCTCTATTGAGGGGAATTTAGCAATCTGGCATTGGGAGCAGATGATTATGATCTACAATAATGAATGCTTATCGGAGTGGGGAGAGTGAGCAGAGACCAAGACCTGAGCTGCTTAATCTTTTAAAAAAACACCCAGGATAGGTAAGTTGACTTTTTGACTGACTAATTTGAGGGGATAGATGAGGACTGTTTAAACAGACTGGAAAAGGGGAAAATGGATAAAAGGTGCTGAAGGAAAGTAAAAAAGAAATCTAGCTGGGACAGTGATCCTGCAGTGACTGTGCATATTAGCAGGAAGAAGACATCTTGTAGGCATCTGGTAATGAGGAAAGTGGACGGTGAAGTATAAAGGACACTAATTGCCTTAAGTTTTGTTAGAGACATTTGGACTTTTAAAATACAAGGATAAATATGAAAATAAAGAGAAAATATAACTGTGTAAGAACTGAGTACAGCCACAGGGTAAAAGAGAGAGAAAGGGGGAAAAAGAGATACTTGACTTGTTACAAGCTAATATTTATAATATATATGAATTGTGATTTTTCTATTTTTTTACATTTTGCTTTATCTTTTTCTATATAATTATATTTAACTGAATTAATTGGATTAACTGGATTAATTGTGATAAGACAGTAAAGGAGATACCGTATTTGCCGGCGTATAAGATGACTTTTTTGCCCTGAAAAACATGCCTCCAAGTAGGGGGGTCGTCTTATACGCCGCTATATCCACTGCTGGCTATCGGATGCTTGTGGGATGCAGCGAAGGTGCCTCTGGCTTCCCGGATCCCCCGCGTCGCTTCCGCCAAGAGCCTCCCCACGTCTCTGAATCAGGTTCGAATCCTGCTCGCCTCGCTCCGCCTGAGGCTGCAGCGACTGGGGGGACCAAGAGCGTGGGTCGCTCCTATCACCCCAGGCAGGGCCATGTGAAGGCTGCCCGCCTTCCTGCTCCTCCCATGGCCCCTGGCACTCTGCCCTCCTGCTGCAAAATGTACATGCACTTCTCTTGGGCGGGGATTTCTGGAGGGCGTTTCCGGTGACCCCGCTGGGATCATTTGGCTGACCAACGCAGAATAACATGCACACTGTGTAAATATTGGATGATTAGTTACCGGAGGGGGGTCATCTTATACACCGGGTCATCTTATATGCCAGCAAATACGGTACCAATATATCAATATATTAATTTTATAGATTAAGTTACATTATAGTTATTATATTTACTATATTTATAGATATTTATTAATTGTCAATTAACTGGTACTATATTAATTATAAATCATGCACTTATAAACAATATACAGAGAAACTGTATCATATTATATTAGATATTGGTTATTGATTGACTATATCTTGGTGATAAAGTAGCTAATATAAATTAACTATTGGTATATACTTACTGTTATATAAATTTGTTATATATTGTTATATGACGATATATAGTTACTAAAATTATTTATCCTTACAAGATGAAAACAGAATATCACACCATTTGTCAGAAGAAAAACAATCTATTGCCCCAAAATATTTTGCTGCATTGTATACTCATGATGAGATATCAGAAGAAAAGATCAATCAATATTTGAGTGGGAAAAAATTACCTACAATCCCAGATCCAATAAAGGAAATATTAAAAGCGAAGATTACAATGATTGAAATGAAAGAGACAATTAGTAAACAAAAGTGTAGCAAGATCCCAGGACCAGATGGATCCCCCAGAATTATATAAGGAACTACAAACACCACTGGAACAGTTAATGTTGGACTTATATAATGAAACATTAGAACAACAAAATTGCCAAATTCATGGACAGAAGCATATATCATCCTTATCTTAAAAGAAACACCAATGATCAACAGGTGCAAAATTATAGATTGATTTCATAACTTAATGTGGATTATAAAATATGTCACAATAATTGCTGAAAGAATTTTAAAAAATTTACATGAGTATATTCACCCTGATCAAAACTGATCTATACCGCAGTTAAGAAACAATACTAGGCTGATAATGTTGTTAAGAAACAATACTATGCTGATAATGAATGTACTAGAGTACTATGAGGTACATCCTGATAGGCAGTTGGCGTTAATGTTCATGGATGCACAAAAGGCCTTTAATAATTTGGATTGGAACTTTTTTATCAATCAATTACATTTTATGAATTTTGGAGTAAAATTCATAGATATGTTCCAAGCAATATATACTACTCAAACGTTGAAGATAATTTTGAATGATGAATTAACAGAAAAATTTAACATATCAAAAGGAGTGGGACAAGGATGCCTGTTATCACCCCTATTATTCATTATCGCTGCGGAGGTACTACTAAAACAGATTAGAAATAACCAAGAAATAAAAGGCCTGGGAATTAGAACAGAAGAATATAAAACTCAAGCGTTCATGCATAACATGGTGTTTATTTTGGAAGACCCTCTGGAATCAGGACCTATACTGATACAAGAGATTGAGGAATTTGGCAGAGTCATGGGGTTAAAAATAAATAAGGAGAAAACAAAGATATTAACAGAAATATAACAGTGAAACAGAAGGAAGAATTAGAAAGGAAATTAGCGATCCAAACAACAACAAAATTGAAATATCTTGGGCTCTGGCTGACAGCTAAATGTTCTTCAATTAAAAAATAAACAACTGAAAAACTGTTAAAACAAATACAAAAAGATTTGGAAAATCTAAAAATCTAAACCTAAAAAATAAAAGACTATTGATATTATAATGCAAATTGGTTGGCATGTGTTCATGTGGGAAGGGAAAAGCAAATTTCATTCATATTTCCAAATACATCAAATTAGAGACACACTATTAGGGGTATGGGAAAAATTGAAACATAATCACTTTATAAAAATCCCAATCTGCTTGTCGACTATGGAAGCGATGGTATACCCAAATGTTTTAGATCTAGACAAGACAACGAGCTATAAAGAGATACTGGATGAACAAGGGAAATTAAAATCTAAGCAGGAATTGATGTTACAAGGAATACAAATAAGCTGATGGCCATATCTACAGATACAAACTAGATATAAGAAGGACAAAGAACAATATGGGATATACTTAGAACAGCAAGAATTAGATAAAATTTTACAAGAGCCAAAAAGATAAATGATTTCTAAAATGTATAAATACTGGTTGAATTACAAATTGGAAGAAGAAAATGTGAAGGAAACAATGATAATCTGGGCCAAAAATTTTGGATACAGTATTAACTTGGAAGATTGGGAAAGTTTATGGATAACAAATTATAAACTAACTTTATCGGCAGCCTACGAAGAGAATTTGTACAAAATGTCTTATCACTGCCACCTACTGCCAGTGAGACTTGCAAAAATGTTCCCCAATAATTCAGCGGGAGTTGGAAATGTGGCTATGAGCAGGGAAGTTAGTATCACATGTGGTGGACCTGTCCAAAAGCAAAAAAATATTGGAGGAAAATTAAAAATTGGTTAGAAGAAATCACAAAAATTAAAATTGAGTTGAAACCAGAGATATTTTTATTAGGAATCCTAAAACAGAAAACGAGCAAGAAATTATTATACATAATACTTCATATACTAATAGCAGCAAGGTTTGCCTTTGCCCAAAATTGGAAATGTGAAAGTGTCACCCCTGAATTTATGGCCATAAAAAAAGCCTTGGAATGTGCATAAATGGACAGGTTATCAATGGAATTCAGAAACAAAAAGGAGTCAGAATACTATGAAATTTGGAACTTATGGTATAGTTGTCTGGAAGATAGACAAGAAAGGAATAAAAAGTCAAATAAAAAGATATGATAGAAATTGGTAATATATGTAAATTTATTCATGATACACAATTAGAATGAGACTTTGTATTATATTGAAATAAGTGAATGAACATTTGATACAATGAGAGAGGTCAGTTAGAGTGAAGACTGTATTTGCCTATGTTGCGACAAATTGAATTTTTTGATTGTATTGTATATACATAAATCTATTTAATAAAGTTTTTTTTTAATTAAAAAAAGAACTAAAAATTAATGATTCTAGGTAGCCTGGAAATCAGAATAGATTTGGTGTTATTGATTGCAGCAGGTTATCTTTATAATAGGAGTAATAAAAAATAACACGTTTTTAATTTCAAACTCTTTAATTACATGGGGGTCAGCTTTGGAAGTCATATTCCACACTACCACATAGCCTGAGAAAGTGGAAGGGGGGGTGATTTCAATTGAGTAGTTCTAAGTAGACAAAAGAAAATTCTTTTCTTAGTTCAAGATTATTAAGTGTGGCACAGCAAAGAAAAAGGATCTTATACTGGGACAGATCATGATTGGTCCATTTGATGTGATGATGGGAAAAAAGGGGATGGGTTGTAGTTTGGGATATTGTGGGAAGTTCAGGAAACTTTTAGTTTTGTGATTCCACAGATATGCCAGGTGCTATTCTAATAAAGGTACTTTTGAGATTATGCTTGTCTCGGAGTTACTGATTGGAATGGCGATTTAATGGAACACTGTCAATGGGCAAAGTCTGCATTAAACTGGAATACACTGTAGTTTTTCTGCAAAAACAACCATTGGGAGGAGAGTAATAAATGATATGAGAGTTATGAGTCTCCTGGATTTGGAATTGATATTTGGCTTTGGTATTGGGTCAACTTGAAAAAAAAGGTAAATGACTGAACAAGAATACATCTTTAGGTGTGCAGCAAGACTAATAAGGCTGTTTAAGGTCTCCTATGATCTCACCACGAGAAGTGCATTAAGGAAAACTGAGTTCTTAGCACTTCCATTTCTCCTACAACAATGTCCTACATCATCATCATCATCATCATCATCATCATCATCATTCAACATCATCATAAATCATAACTTAAAAAAATAAAGGTTCTAAAGAAGGAAAAATAATTTATTTTCAATAAGTTAAATAATCAATAAGCGAAGATGCATATCCAGGCATGGGTTTATGTTTTCAGTATTTCATCCTTAATATGCTTTGTGCAATAAGCCAAAATTCATTGTTACCAATGATTTTTGGAGGGTCTGTCTCTTTTATATAAAACTTTATATTATTGTTTTCCAAAGATAGTAGAACTTGGGCAATGTACCCAAGTTTTTTTTTAAATAAACAGTATTGTGTTAGCTGGCTGGAAATAGTATTTTTATTGCATTTTAATATATATTCTTTCATAACACCATTCAGCAATAAGTGTTGCATTGCTGAGGTGGGCAGACATATAAATTTGAGTGTTATGTGTCTGTTTCTGTTTTTCTTTACATATGTGAACATGTGTTTCTAGTTTCCAGTGAAGGGCCTCTTGAGTGTATTTTATAAAGGCTAACTCTAACACTTTTCTGGCTTTAAAAAATTGTTTAACAATCTTTCATCTTAACTCCAAGATTGAATTTTTATCTCCTGATTTTTCAAAATAAGTTTTGCTGTTTCTATATATAAAAAACCATAAAGAAGTGTTGCATTTCTTTATGTTCATATGCTAATGAAATGTCAAGGTTTCATGTAGGAACCTCAACATAGGAAACAGTGGTGCAACATCCAAAGCAAGAAGTTATTGGCATCTTCGATGTTGAAAAATAAGATACAGAAATAGTGGAATTAGAGGAGGATGGAGTTTGGGCTGATAGAACAGCTCTGAATCAGGGATCATAAGAAGGTGCTTCATAAAAGGTTTACACCATCAGACAAAGTCCCACTAGACAACAAACAGAATGGGTACCACAAACAAAGACACACAAATATCAAATAATATGTATGTATGCAAGCTAATAAAAATGTTATTAAATCCCTTTCAGTGAATAAAACAAAGTTCTTAAAGGGGGAATGGATACAAATGGATCTTCTATATTAAATGGGATGCAGGACTTCTTTCCCTCAACTTACATTCACAATTGAATACAAAATTTCCATTGTTAAGTGAGTTGTGAGTTTTTCCCATTTTATCAGTGGCCCCCAACCTTTTTTGTAACATGGCCCGGTATCAGCATCACAAAATGATCCGCGGCCTGGTACCGGCATCAGCACGCATGGCAAGGCGAGCCGAGTGACCGGCCAGCCAGCCGTCCCCCGCTTCTCCCCCCCATCTTCAACTCCTCCTTTGTACCTTTGTCGATGGGCTTCGGAACGGCTTCGGGACGGTTGCTCGGCTCGCCTTGCCTTGGGTGCTGAAAGAATCCTCGCGCCTTAGTTTTGTTTGGCAAATCAGCGGCCCAGTAGAAAATGTTCCACGGACCGGTACCGGTCCGCGGCCCGGTGGTTGGGGGGCCCTGCATTTTATGACCTTTCTTGCCACAGTTGTAAAGTGAAACACTGCAAGAGTTAAGTTAGTAACACAATTGCAAAGTGAATCTGACTTCCCAATTGACTTTGCTAGTTAGAAGTTGCAAAAGGTGATCACATGACCCTGGGACACTACAACTATCATAAATATGAGCAAGTTGCCAAGCATCAAATTTGTACCACATGACCATGAGGATTCTGGAACATTTATAAGTATTAAAATCAGTCATGAGTTACTTTTTTCAATATTATTGTGACTTCAA
Source organism: Hydrophis major (assembly GCA_033807585.1). Classification (NCBI taxonomy): domain Eukaryota; kingdom Metazoa; phylum Chordata; class Lepidosauria; order Squamata; family Elapidae; genus Hydrophis; species Hydrophis major. Next base: position 34,909,020 of record CM066343.1, on the reverse strand, counting down.
ACAATTACTAAACAAACATTGTAAGTCAAGGACTATGTGTATGGGGATCCAATGCTAAAAGGCAGATTTGTCAGCAAAAGCACTTCAAAAGACTTATTGATGTCATGTCACGAGAAGACTTTTGAAAGCCTTTTACTATGGTGCCATAATATGAAGAATAAGTGAATGATCCCATAATCAAGGGCCTTCCGCATGGTGGCTCCCTCTCTCTGGAATATCATTCCCCCAGAGATTAGAATAGCCCCCACTCTAGCACTCTTTCTGAAGGCACTGAAGACCTGGTTTAGTCAGCAGGCCTGGGGAACCTAGAGCAGGATGGAGCCCATCAAATGGCTACTGTGATCTGCTGTTGTCAGGTGGGGGAGTGGGAGTTGGGGGTGATTTTTTTTCCAGATTTTGTTCTATTGTACTTTATTAATTTATTTGATTCTTTTTTAGTTTTTATTGTTTTTTATTTTTATTTTTTGTTTTAAATATGGTTTTTCATTGCTTAAGTCACCTTGAGTCATCATGGGTGAATAGGAGGCAAAAATAAATAAATAAGTAAACAAATAATTAATAAATAAATAAATTCAATGGTATTATTTTTCCAACCTTGAGCAAGCATAAATAGCAATCATTGATAGTTTTACTTTATCAACTTTGTCTTATTCTGGGGTACATGAGTATTTGCCAAGCTCCCTGTTTGATACAATTTAATTACTTTAACAAAATATTTTGCAGACAGGCAGGAAGGAATGGGCTGCAAAAAAGCAATTTCTAGACCCACCAACATTTTATACCTATTAGATTCATTAACATTTTTACAAAATTAAAATACTGGCCATAGATATTACTCTGGAGAACACGAGTAGGACTTTAAAAAATCAGACTCAAACATTCATCTGCTGATAAATAAGCATTAACATAAATATCCTTCCATGTCCTACTTAAATTACCTCATCATATACACACTTTTGGAGCATTCTGGTTCTCAGCAATGATAGAAACACTAATATTGTAAATTGGTGACATTCAATTAATGGTTGAAAAAAACCAGATGTCATGTCTAAAAGAATTTATTTACACTATTCATAACTAATTAATGAAACATGTTGCAAACACAATACAGGCCTGAGATATCTGTGAGCTGCAGTGTGGATTATCACTTCAGATAATGTTTGATTATGAAATGCAGCAAAGATATTTGTAAAAAAAATGGAAAAGCCAACCCAAGAAAAAGCAGGGACTGCGGAAATAGTAAGGGAATCCTGAACAATGGAGGCATGGATGCTTTGGACCTAATCCACATTATGGAAGTTACTTTGCTTTCCTAAAATGTTGTGAATATGCCACTTATGATCTTATCAATAGTAAAAAGAATGAACAATAGATTTTCATAAAATATGTCTGCAGTCAGTTATCAGTCTGGGGGCAAAAATAGAAAAGAAAAATGGATGTATATTTGCTTCTTTATCACTTAATATCAGTTTAGGAAGGATGATAACAAACTGGCTGAAATCATTTAGTCACCTGTATTTTGAAGGAATACCTCAACTCTCCAACATTAAAAGAAAAATCATTTATTGTGATGAAATATAGTCTGGAGGAGGGAGAGAATGCATTTCAAAGGAGCAAGAAACAGGTCAGTTCAGACAGCTTATTATCAGATAGTTCAGATAGTGTCAGAGAGTTCCAAAATAGAGGGTAAAACAGCTCATCTCTATTGGTGGGATTGGTGACATGTTTCAGCTTGGCAAGGTTCTGTCTATAGGTGAGGAGCAATAAAGAAAGCTTCTTAAAAACTGCAAGAAAGAGAGAGAAGGAGAGGGGGGGGAGGGAGAGAGAGAGAAATAAAAATGAAAACCTGTCTGTAAAATAGGATTCCAGGTGTTAAGATCTGTTGTGCAACACATGTAATTAAAGATTTCTCACTTAATTCCCATTTGAGCATAGAAAGCAATAGCTGCTAATTGTGTTAAAAATCAAGCAGCTCATTATCATATTTTTCTAATTTTGTTTGTATAGACTAAAGGGAAACAAAATGATTGCAAACTATAAAGCCAGCTTATTATCAAATATAAAATCAAAGGCTCCCACTGACAATACATCTTTTTCATGACTGAACAAGAGTAGCAGTTATTAATTCCTGGACTACAGTATATTGAAGATTCTAAAGAACAGACATCAAGAGAAATGATAATTCTGTCAAGAAATAATGTAAGTAATTTACGTATTGATTATTTTACAGAAAAGCCATTTTCAGGCATGTGGGCAGATCAGCCCCTGATGACCCTATATTAGATGCACTTTTCAGATTCTCAAATACCCAGGTCATGGTTGTCCCAAATGCTGCTTTTTTCAGGAAGCAACTGGACTTTCTTGTTTTTTCTTTGAAGAAGTTTCACTTCTTATTCAAGAAGCTTCTTCAGCTCTGATTGGATGGCGGGAAATAGAAGGATTTATATACCTTGCAGACAGCTGGTCATTTGAATTCTTTTAGAAAGTCTGGAGAGACTTTTAGCTATGCACTTTGGGATGAACACCCTTTGAATGGTGTGGGAGTCTGAACAAATTTTCCAGAAATGTTACATTTACATAGACTTCAGTAAAGACTTTGATTCAGTGGTGCACGACAAACCACTGTTAAAACTACGTTCCTATGGCATCTCTGGATCCCTGAACAAGTAGATAGCTGTGTTCCTGTCATACAGGCAACAAATAATCAAAATAGGGATGGCCCAGTTAACACCGGTGTCCCCCAAGGCAGAGTTTTAGGACCCACACTTTCTGATTTACATCAATGACCTGTATGAGCATATTAAAAACAGCTGCATCCTCTTCACTGATGACATAAAATTATTTAACACCACTGACAATGTTGCTGCTCTACAAAGTGACCTTGACTATGTGTCAGAATGGTCGCGCAATTGGCAACTCCAAATCTCAACTAATAAATGCTCTGTCCTACACATTGGCAATAAAAATCAGAACACCAAATACAAGTTGGGCGGAAATGATCTCATAGACAACCCTCACTCTGTTAAGGATCTAGCAATACTCATCTCAAATGATCTAAGCCAGAGCTGACTGTAATAGCATTGCCAAAAAGGCATTAAGAGTTGTTAACCTAATCTTGCAAAGCTTCTTGTCCAGTAACATTGTATTGCTAACTAGGGCATAAAAAACCTTTGCCAGACTAATTCTTAAATAAAGCTCATCTGCCTAAAATCCACTGTATATTGGACATTAACACAATTGAGCAGGTTTAGAGATATTTCACAAGAAGAATGCCCCGCTTCTCTATTAACAATAGAATCCCTTATGGCATCAGACTTGAAATTTTGGGCTTGAACTATGGAACTATGCCGCTTGTGGTCCAATCTAAGCTTGGTACACAAAATTGTCTGCTTCAATGTCTTACCTGTCAAAGACTTCTTCAGCTTCAACCAAAACACAGGTAAACAATCAATACAAATTCAAGGTAAACCACTTCAAACTTGGTTGCAGAAAATATGACTTCAAACAGATAATCAGAGTTGGAAGGGACCTTGTAGGTCATCTAGTCCAACTCCCCACCCAAGCAGGAGATCCTACATCATTTCTGACAAATGGCAGTCCAATCTCTTCTTGAAAATCTCAAGTGATGGCGCTCCCACAACTTCCGAGGGCAAGCTGTTCCATTGGTTGATTGTTCTCACTGTCAGAAAGTTTATCCTTATTTCCAGGTTAAATCTCTCCTTGTTCAGTTTCCATCCATTATTTCTTGTCTGGCCTACAGGCACTTTAGAAAATAGTTTGACCTCTTCCTTCCTATGGCAGCCCCTCAAATATTGGAAGACTGCTATCATGTCTCCCCTGGTCCTTCTCTTTACTAGACTAGCCAAGCCCAGTTCCTATAACCGTTCATTGTATGTTTTAGCCTCCAGTCCCCTAATCATCCTGGTTGCTCTTCTCTGTACTTTTTCTAGAGTCTCATCATCTTTTTTATAATGTGGTGAACAAAACTGGATGCAATACTCTAGGTGTGGTCTTACTAAGGCTTTATAGAATGGTATTAGTACTCCCTTGATCTTGATTGTATCCCTCTGTTAATACAATTTAGGATTGCATTAGCTTTTTTGGCTGCTGCTGCACACTGCCGGCTCATATTTAGCTGGTTGTCCACTAAGACTCCAAGATCCCTCTCACAATTACTGCTATTGAGCCTGGTTTCACCCAGTCTATATGTGTACTTTTGGTTTTTTCTTGCCTAAGTGTAGGACTTTACTTTTCTCTACATTGAATTTCATTTTGTTAGATATGACTCAGTGTTCTAGTCTGTCAAGATCCATTTGGATCTTGAGCCTATGTTCTTGGGTGTTAGCTATTCCTGCCAGCTTAGTATCATCTGCAAATTTGGTAAGTTCCCTTTCTATTCCCTCATCTAAGTCATTAATGAAGATATTGAAGAGTACTGGGCCTAAGACAAAACCTTGTGGCACCTCATTGCTTACTTCCCTCCGTGTAGACTTAGACCCATTAAGGACTACTCATTGAGTACAGTTTGCCAGCCAGTTGCGAGTCCATCTAGTGGTGGTGCTATCTATTCCACTTTTTTCTAGCTTACTAAGAAGTAGGTTGTGGTCTACTTTGTTGAATGCCTTGCTGAAATCTAAATATATTTATATCACAGTATTTTGCTGGTCTACTAATTTAGTCACTGTGTTGAAGAATGAAATAAGATTGGTTTGGCATGATCTGTTCTTAACAAACCCGTGCTGACTGCTAGTTATTACTTTACTTGTTTCTAGATGTTGGCAGATCTGTTTTTTTATTATCTTTTCCAGTATCTTCCCGGGTATTGATGTTAGACTGATTGGTCTATAGTTTCCTGGGTCTGTTTTTTTTTTTTTCCTTTTTTTAAGATGAGAACCACTTCAGCTCTTTTCCAGTCCTCTGGTAGTTCCCCAGTGCTCCAGGATTTTTGAAAGATCATGGCACAGTGGTTCTGAGATGACCTCTGCCAGCTCCTTTAAAACTTTGGGATGTAATCCATCAGGCTCCAGCAATTTGTTTTCATCAAGATAAGACAGGTGTTCTCTTACTTTTTTTTTTTTTTTTGCTTATTTTAACTTTGATTTCTGGTCTATCTTTTACAGTTATGTTTTTGGTGGGTTAAGCTATAGTTTCTTTTTGCGTGAAGACAGATGCAAAGAATGAGTTAAGCAGTTCTGCTTTCTCTCTGTTGCCTGTTACTTCTTGCCATCTTCAGTAACAGAGGGGTCAATGCCTGGAATGCTCTACCCAACTCAGTTGTTACAGCCTCAAACCCTCACAGCTTCCACCTCAAACTGTCTACTGTGGACCTCATCCCATTCCTAAGAGGTCCATAAAGAGGGCATGCATAAGCGCACCAGTGTGCCTACCATCCCTGTCTTATTGTCCCTATTTATCTGTGTTTACTTCCTTTGTTCATCTTTATACCTGCTATCTTGTACATGTTTGACAAACAAACAAATAAATAAATAAAATTTAAAAAAATTGCAGATTACACTTTGCACTTCAGTTTGAGATGCAGATAACATAGACTTATCCCCAGCAGTCTGTGCCTGTCTTCAAGAGGGAAGGGACACAGGGCAGAAAACATCCTGAAGCCAAGAAGACTCCACATCCATTTGCATTATTCAGGTGACCCTAAGGACACAGATAAACTTCTAAGTGGCCTCAATAATTTTCTAAAAGAATGCAAATGACCAGCTGTCAGCAAGGAACATAAATCCTTCCATTGTCCACCTTCCAGTCAGAGCTTAAGAAGCTTCATGGATGAGAAATGAAATATGTTTAAAGAAAAAAAATCAGGAAAATCCAGTAGTCTCCTGAAAAAAAAAAAGCATATTTGGGATTAGATGCGCTTTTATATTTTGACATTGGGGAGATGATTTAATAAAATTAAATTAGAACCTAATGCTGTAATAGAAAAGGGTTTTAGTGGTTAGGAGAAAAAAAGAATTGTCTTCAGAAATTTAGACTGTAAAAAAGAAGTTATAATTATTATGAATAGCAATAGACCTATATACCACTTTACAGTGCTTTACAGCCTTCCCTAAGTGGTTTACAATGTCAACATATTGCACCCAACAATTTGGGTCGCCATTTTATTCACTTCGGAAGGATGGAAGGCTGAGTCAACTTTGAGCCTGAGATTTGAACTGTCAAATTAAAGGCAGCTGGTAGTCAACAGAAGTAGCCTACAGTACTGCACTCTGACCACTGCACCACCGAGGATTAATTAGAATAATATGAATCTATTGCAATGAAGAGGGTGGTATAAACACTTCCTAAATAATAAAAAAGTGTATACCTAATATGATGGCATATCCTCCACAGAGAATATTAAAAATAGAGATATTTTACAGGTTTCATACATTTAGCCTGATTGTATGAGCTGATCGTTAATTGCTGAATTTGCTTGCCTAATTTTATTTCTAGGTACAATTGGTATATGACTTTTTTTTTTTAAGAAACTGGTTAAATCTCTGGTTCATATTTAAACATGGTGTTGAAATTTTAATACTTGGGGGGGAAATCTTTCTTCAATATTATTTCATGGGAAAATTCAGTTATGTTTTCAAAATAATTTAATTTAAAAAGTCAGTTTCTTCTATTCTATTAGAATATATAATATATATGAAAAAAATCAAGGGAATATACTGCCAAACCAATACTATTAAATCATGAAATGTTCATTTAAATCCAACATTATGATGGCACATTATTGTATTAACATATATGTAATAAATTGTGAGAAAAGTATGGTGTTGACTAAGAATTACAGAAGTGTATCATAGAATGGAAGAGGTGATTGAGACTATGGAATACAATTTCCTGCTCAATGCAAAGATCCAAATTAAAGAACTTTGGACAGAATGGCTACCCATATTCTTCTTGAAAACATCCAGTGATGACAAATCATCATTTCTTGTATTATTGGACCCTCAATAAGCTATTTTTTTAAAAAAAAAGTTCTAATATTCAATCTGAATATTGAGAAGAAATGTTGACAGAGGCTCCTGCTACTTTTATGACAACAAAGCCATTACTGCTGTAGATAATGGGTAGATAGCATTAGTCGCATGGATCAAAGAATAGTGCACTAAACAAAAGCAACACAAAGAAAGTGAAAAGCTGGATAGATACTTAAATTAATAGATTAATAAAATTATAATTTTATTAAAATTTAATTGAGGTAAGAAAAGTTATGATCTTGAAGCTGTAAAATTGAATTTGAAATTTTATTGTATGCTAATGATGAACATGTTATTGCTAAGGTTTACAAAATGTTGTTAAAGTTGAAGCTGGAAAATTAATGTTAAGCACTGTATGATTCAGTGGTGATAATATAATTCTTGAACAATATGTGGATGAAAGGGCTGAAATTTACATTGAATTATAACCTAAAAGAAGTTTTTTACAAAAGGATGTATTGTTGTAAATGCCTGACAAATTATTACAGATGTAAAAAGATGTCTTTATATAGAAGTATTTTTATCATATGTGGTAGACCTATAAGAAAGTAAAGAAATATTGGAACCAGATTCATGCCCTAATTAAGAAAACCATTCAAAAATGTACAATCAAAACCAGGAACTTTTTCTTTTTTATGATGATCATCTTGAAAAAAAACCCTGAACTTTCTTAATGTGTTTTTGGGCTACAGTGAGAACTTTACATGCACAAAAATAGAAGGATATGTCAATTCCTACAATGGAAGAATGGATGGAAAAAATGGTGCAACTGGCATAGATGGCCAAATTAACTGTCTTAATCAAGGAAATGAATCTAACCAGCTTTGTTTCTACTTGGAAACTGCTTCCAGACCTTGATTTGAAACAGAAAAAAAACAAACCCTGACTTGGGGTTTTGATAATCAAATTAGTTTGTTCTTATAGAATTGATTAATAGTTATTAATTATATGAAAGCAAAAGGTTGAGACTATAATTTTACTCTCTAATTGGAAAATCAGTGCTTTCTTTTCTTTTCATCTCCCCCTCAAATCGTTTCCTCTTCCTCATCCTTTTGTCTTTATTGCATTTATTTCCATTTGTAATTTGTACTAAGAAAAAATTTGGCAAAGTCTTTTAATAGAAAAATATTAGAGTTGATTAAGAAAGGAAACCTTTTTATTTTCAATTGTTCTTTGTACTTTAAATATATGCTTTTACATATTACCCAGTGAATATAGACATTAAAGTCTATATTATATCATGAATTGGTGTCTGCCTCAGCAACAATTCTTTTGTGATTTTTATATTATACATCATTGAACAGTCTCATTCATCCCAGAACTGTGAAATAGAATTATAATTAATAAATACTCAAATTATCTGTTCACTAATATATGAGAAGAAGAATATAAGGCAAAAATAATAAGTAGTTTATTTATGGGGAAATAAAGTTTATGGTGAATATAGCATGGGTAATATTTACAGCAGTTACAGCAATCAGCAATGCAGAAAAAGTTGTGGGATGACTTTTCACGGAATAAGTCCCTTTTAATATTATTTTTATTTCCTGTAGCTATCAGAATTATAGCATACTATGATTCACTGAAAGACTTTTGGAGGCACCTGGGCTGGATTAAGATTAACTGTTAATCACATCCAGCAATGCTCTTCTTTAGGCTGCCCATTGTTTACCTGGGAAAAAAATCAGATTCAGTAAGTGCTGAAAGTTAAATAATAGATTAAAAATTCAGATATTTTCCAATTAATCTCCCAGAATGGACTCTATATTTATTGTCTTATTTTTCAACCAAGCATCTCCTAAAGAACTTGACAAAATGATTAACATTTTCCTCCTCTCTCTGTGTGGGTTTATTTCTATACTTTCTTTTCTCAGGAGATCAAATCACTCTATACACCATTACCTCTTCCAATTTTTCATTGACCAGTCTGATGTAAATTTTCTAGTGTTAAATGTGTATGTGGCAAGCTCTTCAATGTTCTAGGCAAATATTTTACCCATAACAAGGAAAAAAATTTGAATGTAAAAAGAGGAAAAAGAAGAAAAAGGTTTCTGGTGAGTATTTTTATCAATGATGAACTAAAATATGTGGAGGCTGTTGTGTTTGGACATTGGCATTCATTCAATGGTGTATTCCTCTTTTAATTGTCACATATTTATTATTATTTTTCTTTCTGTTTCCAGAATGGATCAAGCTGTACCTTTACTATTTTAATTTAATGGTATTCTCACCTTTGATTCCTTACAGATGTGGCATTCATCTTAGTCCTAATTTAAATATCAAAATGGGGAATCAAACTATAGTGTCTTACTTTTTGCTCCAGGAATTCTCCAAAGATCGGCATATGCAGCTTTTACATTTCTTCTTATTCTTCATATTATATCTGGCAATCACAACAGCAAATCTTCTCATCATCTTGGCAGTAGCTTTTGACCATTGACTTCACAGACCCATGTACTTATTTCAAGTGAATTTGGCAGTACAGGATGTGGGTATTGTTTCAGCTATTGTCCCCAAATCCATGATCAATTCTCTTATGGACACCAGATATATCTCTTATTTTGATTGCTTTGCACAAGTATTGATCTTTATCTGCTTTGAAGCTTCTGATTACTTCCTCCTAACAGTCATGGCATATGATCGGTATGTTGCCATTTGCATCCATTGCACTATGAGTTGGTGATGAATTTGAAAGCCTGCACCAAAATAATGATTTTGGTATGGGTGACAAGCCTTCTCTATGGTATGTGGCACACTGTTGCTACTTTTTACATTCCTTTCTAATGTTGTCAACCAGTTTTTCTGTGAAACTCCACATTTGCTAAAACTGTCCTGCTTTGGATTCAATTTAGTTGAAGTTGGATTCCTTGTGACTAGTATATCCACTGCTGGATTAGGTTGCTTTATTTTTATCATTGTCTCCTACACTATGATCTTCAAGGCAGTTTTGAAAATCCCTTCTGTGAAAGGAAGGCAGAAGACCTTTTCCACTTGTCTTCCCCACCTTATTTATGGTCTTTTCTTTGTTTTGGGTAACAGTGTGCTTGGCATATCTGAAACTTCCCTCTAACACCCAATCTTACTTAGATTTCATACAAACTGCCCTATATTGCTTACTTCCACCGCTGTTTAACCCAATCATCTATAGCATCAGGAATAAAAATATCAAATCTGCTGTGTCTAAATTATGGACTTTATGATATTTTCCTTTGACAATATTTTCTGTTCTATTTTTCCCCACACTGAATCTTTTAAGGAAGCAGCCTTCCATTAAGAAAAAAATCAACATAGAAATTGTCATGTATCCCCAGTGTCAAAGTATTTTAAGATGAAAAGAAGCAGTTCGACTGAGAGGTTGAATTAGTGGACCATATTTTATACATTCCTACATAACCCCTTCTCATTTAACACTGGGATAATGAATAAAACACAATTTCTAAGATTGAAATATAATAATCTATGAAGTAGCTTTATAAGAGTGGTCTAACTCTTTCATCATTCAGTTTTACTGGCTTGCCTGGATCATATATTGTTCTGAAGCAAGGAATTGATGATTTGATCACTGTTATAGAAGAATTGCATAACTGTAACCATGTTTTAAACTTTGTCAAATTGTTGAAAGTACAAAAAGGCAGATGTTCCTATCAGATTCATTGTGCTATATGGCAATAAATCTTGATTCTTCAAACATTAAACCCCATATTCTCAATTCTTTTGTGGTTGAAGTTCACTGTCATGAAATAGGAGATAATTACTCTGTTGTATACATCCTTGAAACGGCATATATATCTTTTGCAATGTACAGAAATCTAATCTATACAGCCATCTGTATCAAAGGATGTAGGAGACCGGAGAAGGGATGAAGCCTTACCATAGTTGTTGGGTGTTTGACTATTTTTATTTTAGTATGCCAGATGATAAACAATGGTTTGGGAAAGAGGTAAACAAATTCAGAGGAGAAAGGGGTCTGATAGATTGTGTTTAAAGTGCTGAGTACTGAATATTAGCCAAGATCTCCCTAGTGTTTACTATCTGTTGCATTGTGGATGTGATGGGAATGATTGTGGATGAGGTGGGAAATGAATTGGTAGAGGCACAATGTGGTTGTATATTGTGTCAGAGGCAGGCAGAAAACCATGGTGCTGATGAGCAATGGAAGGAATTGTGGAGGACAAGGACCAGTCAATTCATAGTAGAAGTGGTATTCAGCAGGTTCTGACCAGTTCTGGAGAACCAGTAGCAGAAATTTTGAATAGTTTGGAGAATCATCATAGTTGAATAGTTTGGAGAATCATTGGAGATTTTACAGTATCTTTCCCCTGCCACACCCACCAAGTCACACCCATAGAACTGGTAGTAAAATTTTTTGAATCCCACCATTACCTTATATACTCGAGTATAAGCCGAGTTTTTCAGCCCATTTTTTGTGCTGAAAAAACCACCCTCGGCTTATACTCGAGTCAGCAGCTACGGCACCATGCCTGGCCTGCGCTGGCGTGGCTGCAACCGATTGCGCCACCAGGGCAGCATCGCCGCCGCGGCTGTCTACCCGCTGAGGGCCACACAGGCAACCCCAAGCGGCCTCTCCTTCCCCATTAACGGGCGCCTGGGGCCTCCGTGAGCTCCTGCGTTGCGCGCTTCCAGCTTCGCCAAGAAGCGAAGACCTGCTCCGGGGACAGCGAGACAAAGTACCTGGCTGTGCCGTGGCGGGAACCCCCCGGAGCAGCTCTTCGCTGCTAGGGGAGGGGGCGGGGGAGGCTGCCTGAGCCTGGCGACCCCAAGCGGCCTCTCCTTCCCCATTAACGGGCACCCGGGGCCCCCACGAGCTCCTGTGTTGCGCGCTTCCAGCTTCACCAAGAAACCGCCAGGCTCAGGCAGCCTCCCCCGCCCCCTCGCCTAGCAGCGAAGAGCTGCTCCGGGGGCAGCGAGACAAAGTGCCTGGTTGCGTCGTGGCGGGAACCCCCCGGAGCAGCTCTTCGCTGCTAGGGGAGGGGGCGGGGGAGGCTATCTGAGCCTGGTGACCCCAAGCGGCCTCTCCTTCCCCATTAACGGGCGCCCGGGGCCCCCACGAGCTCCTGTGTTGCACGCTTCCAGCTTCGCCAAGAAACCGCCAGGCTCAGGCAGCCTCCCCCACCCCCTAGCCTAGCAGCGAAGAGCTGCTCCGGGGGCAGCGAGACAAATTGCCTGGCTGTGCCGTGGCAGGAACCCCCCGGAGCAGCTCTTCGCTGCTAGGAGAGGGGGCGGGGAAGGCTGCCTGAGCCTGGTGACCCCAAGCGGCCTCTCCTTCCCCATTAATGGGCGCCCGGGGCCCCCGCGAGCTCCTGTGTTGCGCGCTTCCAGCTTCGCCAAGAAACCGCCAGGCTCAGGCAGCCTCCCCCGCCCCCTCGCCTAGCAGCGAAGAGCTGCTCCGGGGGCAGCGAGACAAAGTGCCTGGCTGCGCCATGGCGGGAACCCCCCAGAGCAGCTCTTCGCTGCTAGGGGAGGGGGCAGGGGAGGCTACCTGAGCCTGGCGGCCCCAAGCAGCCTCTCCTTCCCCATTAACGGGTGCCCGGGGCCCCCACGAGCTCCTGTGTTGCGCGCTTCCAGCTTCGCCAAGAAACTGCCAGGCTCAGGCAGCTGCCCCCGCCCCCTCCCCTAGCAGCAAAGAGCTGCTCCGGGGGCAGCGAGACAAAGTGCCTGGCTGCGCCGTGACGGGAACCCCCCGGAGCAGCTCTTTGCTGCTAGGGGAGGGGGCGGGGGAGGCTGCCTGAGCCTGGCGACCCCAAGCGGCCTCTCCTTCCCCATTAACGGGCGCCCGGGGCCCCCGCGAGCTCCTGTGTTGCGCGCTTCCAGCTTCACCAACAAATGGAGCTGCAAATCTGGTAATCGCTTGCGGAGCCTCGGCACGAACCCCCTTTCCCCGCACTCCCTCCCCCGCACTCCTCTGGCGGCAGCAGGCGGAGAAAGCCCCACTTCCCCCTGGCTTTGATGGCACGCGTGAGTTGGCTTCCCACTCTTTTTTTTTTAACTCTCCTCCTCCTCCTCCTCCTCCTCCTCCTCCTCCTCCTCCTCCTCCTCCTCCTCCTCCTCCTCCTCCTCCTCTCCTCTCCCCTTGTTGTCTGGTCTTCCCTAAGGAAACTCGAGGGCTCACACTTCCAGGTGTTTCTCCCTGTCTTTCTCCCTGTCAATGATCTTTTCTTCCCTTCCCTTCTCTCAGCCCCATCCTCCTTTACCTTTGTCACCACAATCCTGAACAGATGAAGTTTGTACTTCTCAAGAAAGGTTGGATGTTCCTTTTGAGGAGGGAACCTAGTGTGACATCTATATGTTGACCTACTACTGAGCCATGGCATGTGTGCACATGCAATGGAGGCATGAGGGAGAGCTGTGAAAGAGATGGTGGCTCTCCAAAACAGGATGTACATGCAGCACATACACATGCTTTTTTCTTGCAAGGGAGAGAGTGACTCTGTTTGGACATACAGATGAGGAAGAGGAATCCAGTTTTGAAGGATTTTAACTCTTGTGTTTTAGCTTGGTTGCTGATTGAGCTAAGGTTTTTGTACTTTTACAGTTATTGTTGATACCATATTGGTTTTGTTGGCTCTCTTTTCCACTTACAGAGCTAGTTTACTGTTTTTCTTTGAAATAAATATTCAAAAACATTTAACCTACTGGTGCCTCAATTAATGTAATTTTATTGGTATCTATTTTTATTTTTGAAATTTACCAGTAGGTGCTGCATTTCCCACCCTCGACTTATACTCGAGTCAATAAGTTTTCCCAGATTTTTGTGGTAAAATTGGGTGCCTCGACTTATATTCGGGTCGACTTATACTCGAGTATATACGGTAATTTATAAAGAATATGAACCTAATGTCATCCTCTATAATTTTCAGTCATCAAGCCTTAGGTCACCTGAGTGCAGTTCTTTTTGCTTAATGCCAGATCATTCCCCCTGATATTCAGCTGGGTCCATGCCTAGATGATGGGCTTTAAAATGTGGCTATTCCCATGCATTTGATACAGAATGAATTACTCTCAATTGGGAAAGTGCATGAATATGAACCAAGTTACCTGTTATTGATTATTAGCTTTTGTTGTGGTTATTCTTTGTAACTGGATTGCTTTTTATAAACCACTCAGAAAGAGGGTAAAGATAGCTCATTCTTAATAATGCCCAAAATAGGTTTTATGGAGCTGGTGGCATGCTTTAGCTTGGCAAGGTTCTGTGTCAAAGTGGGAAACAAAGAAGAAATCTGCTTGGAAAACAAAATAAAGACAAAAATCTGTCTGTAAAATAGTATTCTCGGTGTTGAATATGTTATAGAACATATGTCATGAAAGCCTTCTCGCTTAATCCCCATTTGAGCAGGGAAAACAATAGCTGCTAATTGTTAATTATATTAAAAATCAAGCAACTCATATAATATTTGTAAATGTTGTTTCTATGGTCTAGAGCAGTGGTTCCCAACCTTTTTTTTGCCCCGCATCCCTAAGAAATTTCACTCAAACCTCGCACCCCTTGAAATTTAGACCTTAGGAAAAATGCCGACATATAGCCAATATCCTATTATTTACCTGGACTTTTCTCACACCCCCTGGAATATCGTCTCACACCCCCAGGCAGTACGAGCACCCCAGGTTGGGAAACCCTGGTCTAGAGGGAAGCTATAGAGTCATATAGATATAAAGTCAGCATTATTAAGCTTATCAAATATAAAGTCAAATATTCCCACTGTGACATCTTTTTCATGACTGAACAAGGGTAGCATTTATCAATTACAGGATTCATACTAAAGATTTTAAACAGCAGACATCAAGAAAAACAATAATTCAGTGAAGGAAAATGTAAGTGATTTTTGTTATTGATTATTTTACAGAAAAGCATTTCCAGGCATCGGGAGCAAATTGGCAGTTATATCCATGACTTGACTCTGTATTAGATGCATTTCTACTTTTGTTTTCATTGGAACAGGATTTAATAAAATGAAATTAGAACCCGGTGATTTGCTGTAATAGAAAATATTTTAGAGATAGGAGAGTAATAAAGAGAGAATTGTTTTAAAAAATATAGACTATGAAAGGTATGTTAAAATTATTATGAATCAGAATTAGCATCATTTCTACATACATCTGTATATTAAAAATGATTAAATGTTTGTTTCATATTTAACTAGAATGCTGAACTTTAATAGCACTAAAATGTTACAGCAAAAAATGGTTGGGCAAAAATCCCTCTTCAGTATTATTTGCAGGGAATATTCAACTATTTTTTTTTAGCTTAGCTTAAAAAATCAATATTACATTAGTTTCCTCTGTTAAATTAGAGAAGTATAAAGTATGTATGAAAAATTCAAAAAAAATATCTCCAGATCAACACTTATCAATGGGTAGAATGTGTTAGGAATAACAAGGTTACCTAACGTAGTTTGGGTAAAATAATATATATAAACTATGATAGTGAATTTAAGTGTGTGTCACTTTAAACTGCAAAGCATGTAATTTTGGGTGCGGTTGTAAAACCGCCATAAGAGGGAGCAAGAGAACCTACTGGCTTACTGTATTACTGTATTGCTAAATTGTTGGATTGTTGATGATGATGGATTGATTGTTTGCTAACTGCGTGTTCCCTGTTGCTGAAGGAAGAAAGGAGGTTTGAACTTCTTCATATCTCTACTGTGAGAAGATATATTATTGGACTGATATTTGTAAGTTTACTGACCTCTTTTTCAACACTGGACTTTGCAAATGAATAATCCCCGGATGGACTGAACTAGTGTATGATATATGGACTGTTTTGACTATGCTAAAAACTCTTACTGGAATAAACTATTTAACTAGCACAGTGTATCTGTTTTACTGAGTGTAAGCTACAAAAACGTTTATCTCACATATTTTGCCTGATTGCCTTGCAGATTCTGCTTGGGTGTATCCCTAACACTATGTTCCATTTAAAAATGACATTATGATAGTATGTAAGTGTATTAACTACACTAAATAATAAACTAAAAAAAGGATGGTGGTGGCTAGTGTTGTGTATGCAATATAATTAATAAAGTGTGAGCTTGGAGTAAGTGCAGGGTTCTGGCCCTGCACTTCTGATTGGCTGTTAAGTGGCCGTACCGGATTGGCCCATTCTGGGGAATCCGATTGGCCCTTAACCGAGAGTTCTTATTGGTTACAAAAGCTAGCGTTCCTAGCTTGCTATTGGTTAAATGTTACAAGGTTTGCCTATATAAGGCGGGTTTTACTGATATTAAATGAGCAAGTCACGATGTAAATAAAGAGCTGAAGTTCACCGTTCAGAAACTTGTCTCCATTCTTTCTCGCCCATGCTCAAACTTAACATCTAGGAATTACAAAAATGTATCATAGAAGGGAAGAGGTGATTGAGGATACAATTCCCTGCTCATTGCACAGATACAAATTAAAGTACTTTTGACAGATGGCTGTACATACTCTTCTTGAAAATATCTAAAGAAAACAAATCATCTGGATTATTCCCCCCCCCCCCATCAATCTGATTTTCCTTTAAAAATCTTTCCCAATATTCAATCTGGATAAATTTTGTGCTACTTTTATGACAACCAAGTTGCTATCATGTCGTTGGGAGATAGCTTTAATGACACAGATCAAAGTGTAATGCACTAAACAGAAGCAACATAAAGAAGAAGGTGAAATGCTGAATGGATACTCTATTCTACTCTACTCAGATTCTTCACCTGCTGTTTGGAAAGATTATGGGAAGATGCCATATTTATCCTGTCTGTGTTTACCATTAAGACTAGAGTTGATTGGAGAATTAGAGTTAGAAGGATATGCTTATCACTGACTTACATATTTACAATTGAAAATTTTAATTTAGATAAGAAAAGTTATGGTTTTGAAATGGTAAAAACTGAATTTGAAATTATATAATGTATAATTATCCCACCCATCCCACCTTGCCCCTTCCAGGACTCTCCGCGCATCCCATTTTGGATGCAGGTTAGTGCAGGGTCCGTGCAGAAGCTGTGGGATGGTGAAAAATGGCCCTCCCAGAAGTTCAGAAGTCTGGAGACTGGTCTGTTTCTGGCTTCTGGACAGCCTCCGGAGCACAGGGGATGCTGTTTTCACCCTCTCAAAGGCTCAAGGGAAGCCTCCAGACTCTGAGGAAGATGATAAATGGCCCTCCCAGAAGTTCTGGTAGGCCATGCCCACCATGGCCATGCCCACCCAGCAACCAGGCAGAGAACCAGTTGTTGGGATTTTTAAATCCCACCCCTGACCAAGCCCTTTTCATTGACACTGAAATAATGAATAAAACACAGTATCTAGGAGTGAAATATCATAAATCATGAATCTGCATTATAAAGATACACTAAGAGGTCTAGCTAGTTCATCATCCAAACTAACTAGTCTGTCTGGATTGTTATACAGTTCTAATAATGGAGCAAGTCATTGGAGATTTGATCATTTTTAGAAGAATTGCAATACTGTCTGTACACATGATTTAAACTAGGTGTCAAATTTTTCAAAGATAAAAAAAAAATAGACCTTCTTGCAGCATATGGCAATCTTGCTTTTTCAAACACTAAACCACATATTCAGAAACTTGCTTGTGTTTGAAGACCACAGTCATGAAAAGGATAGTTAAATACAGTACTTCATTGTAGAAATTCTTATAAACTATACATCAGCCCTCGGCAGTACACAAAGAACTAACCCTACATAGCCATCTATATTCAAAGGATATATGACAGAGGTGGGCAATTTGATCAAAAGGCCACATGAGAAACTGGAACTTTTGTGAAGGGTCATTGCCACCACTTCACCCTCTGATGCTGGCACCCTACACTGATGCTGCCAAATCCTATTCCCCCCCCCCCACTTTGCTGATGCCACTGTACCACAGGCTGATTTTGGACTGCCTAAGAGCCTGAGGTGACCATTGTTAGGAATAACAAGGTTACCTAACGTAGTTTGGGTAAAATAATATATGTAAACTATGATAGTAAGTTTATGTGTGTGTCATTTTAAACAGCAAAGCATGTAATTTTGGGTGCGGTTGTAAAACCGCCATAAGAGAACTTGATTTGATTGCTGGCTTACTGTATTGCTGGATGGATGGCTGACTATGATGGATTGATGGTTTGCTAATTGCATGTTCCCTGCTGCTACTGAATTTTTTGAATGTCAAAGGAAGAAAGGAGGTTTGACTTCTTCATATCTCTACTGCGAGGAGATATATTACTGGACTGATATTTGTAAGTTTACTGACCTCTCTTTCGACACTGGATTTTGCAACTGAATAATTCCCGGACGGACGGAACTAGTGAATGATATATGGACTGTTTTGACTATGCTAAAAACTCTTACTGGAATAAACTGTTTAACTAGCACAGTGTATCTGTTTTACTGAGTGTAAGCTACAAAAACGTTTATCTCACATATTTGCCTGACTGCCTGACTGCCGTGCACATTCTGCTAGGGTGTATCCCTAACAACCATAACTAGCGAGGTCTGATGTAGATGATAGAAGAGACAATAAAACTGTCAGAGTATATAGGCTTCCGGTTTCGCGTGGCTTCGGGGCAGCAGGAATTCACGACAGCTCGCGATTCCTGCTGTGCTAGCCGTCGAGGTACCCCCGATCCAGATGGGTCAGGGGGATATGGCTGCCCTGTAGGGACAGCTGAAGAGAGAGGGGAGTCGGATAGGGAGGTGGGGGTGTCACAGACCCCCCCTTCTCCGGAAAAACCCCTTTTTCCCAAGGCGGTGGAGCGGCGGTCAGCAATGGCCGCCACGAAGAAGCCAGCAACCGGGTAAGAACTGTGCTGGAGGAAGTGTGAAGAGTGAAAGTTCTGTCTGAGCCGGGTCAAGTAACATCTTTTAAATTGCCTGGAATTGAGCTGTTTGAATTGCTGGAGGATACATTGTATCCCTAAGAAGAGCGAAAAGCGGCGGAGAAGCTGTTAAAGGGAACTTTTTTTTTTTTTTTTACTCTCCCACCCCACGGAAACAGCAGAAATATTTGGATATATTAGACATTGAAAGTGGATTGCTTTGAAAGTTGAAGCTAAGAGACAAAAGGATTTTTGGGCATTGAAAAATTTAAGAAATTGGAAAATCTTTGTTGGAGGTATGGATTTCTGATTATTTAAAATTGTCATTGCAAGTGGGAAGGGAGAAAAAAAATTGGAGCAGAAGCTGAAAAAGGAGGAGATTGCCTAGAACGTCTTTGTGGATCCCAAAGGAAGATATATGGTAATTGGACCTCTTTGATTAAAAATTAACCCCAGAAAGAGAAAGAGAAGAAGGAAAAAAAAGTATTAACTTTTGGAACTTTTTTTTTTAATTGCTTTTGATTGTTTTTGATTAAAAATATTTGTGGTTGTTTTGGAAAAAGTTTCACTTTTTATAATGGCATCGTCTGTGGATGAACTAGAGATTGAATATCAAAAATATAAAAAAGAAGATACTTTGGGCGCTTTGTTTCAATTCTTAGAAATGGCGTTATGTTCTTTTGAAAAGTTGATTATGCAGCAGAAGGACTGGGACAAGGAAGAAGAGGAAGAAGAAGCCATCTTTGATGAACAATGGGTCCCTTCCGGAGAGGAGGAGAAAAAGGATAAGAAAAAGGGGATTTTAAGAATTATAAAAACAACCAAAAGAGAGAAAAATGAGCGAAAAGATGGAGGCAAGGTTAGAAAGCAAAGGAAAAGGAGCAAGAAAAGCGAAGAGAAAAAGCAAAGGGGTAGAAAGGGCAAGGAGAAGAATAAGCAAGAGAGAAAGGGGGGGAGGAGAAGCCTTAATGGGGGGAAGCAAGACCTAAAGAAAAAAAAGTTTATTTAGAGACAATGGGTGAATTTAATTTAGATTAAAAGAAGGATTCTGGAGGGTATATAAGATTGTGTTTTTATATGTGTATTTAGAATATAAAATTTATTATGTAATCTTAGAATCTTTTAAACAGAATCCCAAGAAAAATTGCTATACGTAGTATTTCTAAGTTAGGGTAATGAGTTATAGATGTTACTCCAATTGGTGTACAGGAGAAGTATAGTAAAAGAAAAAAGATGAATGGATAATTGGAAATAGAACAGACAAAGAATGTTGTTGAAAATGGTAATAAGATATGGAACGATATATATGCTTTTTTTTGGATTTTGTATATTGATAAAAGGCAATAAAATTTTAATTAATAAATAATTTGGATGGAAAGGAGAAGTAGGGATAAGATATGAAGTTAATACTATATGAAGTATTGATATTATAATCTGGAAATGTTATGCCTTATTGGTCTTTTATTATTATTTTTTCCTAGAAAAGAATTTATAAGCTGTTATGCCTTGATTCTTTGTGCATTGTTTTTATAAAACTGATAAAAATGGTTTTTATATATATATATAAAAAAGAAAATGATAATAAGATATGGAAGGATATATGGGATGAATATGATGTTTGAATTTGTGTCTGTGTGAAGAGTTTTAACCCGGGAACAGACAACCTTCAGAAAAGATCTTTTAGTTTTGTCTATGTTTTGTGTTTGTATGTTTGTGTATTGTGTTTTTGGTAAAACTAACAAAATTTGTTTTTTATAAAAAAAAGGAAAAAAGAATCAATAAAACCTTGGAGGAATGTTAGACGAGAATAATTTAAACAAGCCAGAAATGAATATGATGATTATAAAATGGATAAATATGGAAGAGAAATGAAATTGAATAGGAGTAAAGAGAAATAATGAGAAATTTGCTGAAAGATATTTGTGTGTCCATATGGAGATGGGATAAATTGGAATTATGTTGTATAAAAATAATGTTTTGTTCGACTTATAAGGATTTATAATGTTAAGAGGTTTTATGTGTTTATGTATTTAATGGTTAATGATGTGTTGTTTTATCTTTAAAATTAATAAAAATTTGTTTCAAAAAAAAAAAACTGTCAGAGTATATTAATGAACTGGAATAGAGCATGATAACAAGGTCAGCCAATGAATAGGCATAGCAACTAAATCAGCCAATGAGAACTGTTTGGAAACTGAAACTAGAAGTAGCCTAGGCGTGGCTCTATATTAAGCTCTATAATTCTGCAGCTATGTTAAGTTCTGAGTCTGTCTATTGAAAATGAAACTGCTTCTCTCTTCTGCTATGCATAATGCTTGCTTGATGAACTAAAGCTCTCTTTCTGAGCTCCTGAGTTGCTGCTGAAGCTCTGCACTTGTAACATGTCTACTTCTATTTGAGTTTGTTCCATGTTGGAGAAATCTACAACTGGTTTCTAAAATTTACTTCATATATTTATATAGAAGTTAAATGAAGCCTCAGCCATCTATGTTTATTTTTCTAGGACTAATTTATGCTACAAAACTCTGAATAGATTATGGGCCCAGAGAAAAGACTGAATTGTACTTAAAGCTAAAAGCTTGCCTGTTTTAAAAGTAAGAAACAAGGCAAGAGGCTTTGTAGCATGGCTGACAAAATTAAAGAGAGCTCTCTACCCCGGTTGGGTCAGAAGAACTATATTATTTGGGATGCAAAGAAGGGATGTTTCCTGAAAGCTAAAGAGCTTTGGAATATTGTTGAAAATCCACCCCATGCACCATTGAATGCTGCAGATAAGAAGGTACATGATAGAGCATTTGCTTAAGTTTAGAAGATGATCAGTTTTATCAATGTATTTTTTATTGTTATTTATTTTATTTTGTCAAGCGATTATTAGATAACAGGTATAAGTATAAACATGGTTATGAATACATGAAATGGATATGAATAAGAAAAAAAAAGAAACAATAGGACAGGGACAGTAGGCACATTGGTGTGCTTATGCATGCCCTCTACAGACCTCTTAGGAAAGGGGTGAGGTCAATAGTAGACAGTCTAAGGTTAAAGTTTTTGTGGTTTGGGGAATCAGGTAGTGTATTCCAGGCATTGACTACTCTGTTGCTGAAGTCGTATTTCCTGCAGTCAAGTTTGGTGCAGTTACCTTGAGTTTGTATCTATTGTGTGCTCTTGTATTGTTGTGGTTGAAGCTGAAGTGGTCATTGACAGGTAGGACATTGCAATAGATAATTTTATGTACTACACTTAGGTTGGGCTGAAGGCAGTATAGTTCTTGGTTGTCTAAGCCTAAAATTTCAAGACTAATGGCACAAGGTATTCTGTTGCGAGTAGAGGACTCTTCTCATGAAATATCTCTGGACTTTCTCAATTGTATTTATATCAGATATGTAATGCGGGTTCCAGACTGAAGTATTCAAGTATTGGTCTAGCAAATGTTTTGTATGCTCTAGTTAGTAGAGTAATATTACCAGAGAAAAAGCTCCACAGGATTAGGTTTACAACTCTTAATGCCTTTTTAGCTACGTAGTTACAGTGGGCTCTAGCACTTAGATCATTTGAGATGAGTACTCCAAGGTCCTTGACAAAGTTTTTGTCATCAACAAGGTCTTGAATATTCAGCTTGTATTTTATTTTCTGATTTTTTTGCCAAGATATAAGACAGAACATTTATTTGTTGAGATTTGAAGATGCTATTTGTTTGACCATTCTGATACATAGTCAAGGTCTTTTTGAAGGGTAGCAGTATTGTCTGTGGTGTTGAATAGCTTTACATCATCAGCGAAGAGAATGCAGTTGCTCTTAATATGATCAGAGAGGTCATATATGTAGAGTATGAAGAGAGTTGGCCCTAGAACACTGCCTTGGGGGACACCACTGTTGATAGGTACAGAATTTGATAGGACGCTCCCAATTCTGACCATTTATTGTCTGTTTGACAGGAATGCTTCTATCCAGTTATGCAGGTGTCCAGGGATACCATAAGATTTTAGTTTTAGGAGTAGTTTGTTGTGAACCACTGAATCAAAGGCTTTATAGAAGTCTATGTAGATTGCGTCTATTACTTTGCCCTGATCAAGTTGTGTAGTCTATATGTTTTTGCAGTGTAAGAGTTGCAGATTACAGGATAGTTTTTTTCTGAAATCAAATTATTTATTAGAGAGTAGGTTGTTTGTCTCTAAGTGGAGGATAATGGATTGGTTAATAATTGATTCCATTACTTTACAGGTGACACAGCATAAAGAGATTGGTCTGTAATTTTCAACTAGGCTGGGGTCTCCCTTTTTGAAGAAGGGGATGACTGTGGCTTGTGACCATAGTTTTGGCAAGGAGCTGGTCCTGAAAGATTTTTCAAAGATTATGCTTAGAGGTTCAGCTATGGCAGTGGATAGCTTTTTTAAGAACTAGGCACATATTCTGTCTGGTCCAATAAATAGAGATGGTTTTAGATTGCATAGTGCCTTTTCAACATTGTCTTCTGTAAAATCAATATGTATCAGATCATCGTTGTTGTCTGTGGTTTGACTAGGAAATATTGGGCATGATCCATAGCTGTTTACAAATATTGAGCCAAAGAATGTGTTAAAGAGCTTTAATTTAATTTGGCTTTAATGGTGTCATCATTGCAGTCTTTACCATTAGGTCCTTTCAGGGGTGGGATAGACCTTGAGTCTTTTAGTTTTTTGTTTACAAAATTGTAGAAAGTGTGGGTGGAATTGGTGCGTAGAAGGTTTTCCTCTTGTTTAATGTGATAATTGGTGCATTCAGTCTTGATCTGGTGGCTGATGAAGCTGATTTAAAGACTGCAAAGGAAGTCTGGTATTATCTATGGAGTGTTCATGTGAGTGTATCTGCATGCAACATCATACAATTATCAAGAAAGTTTGCAGCCAGGAGATTCAGTGGAACAGCATTTTGTTCATATGCAAACTTTGTTTGTGAAGTTAGAACAGCATGGGATGAGGATTCCAGAATCTCAAAAAGTACTGCTAGTTTTGAACAGCCTAGATAATATGTGGGACATTGGTTTGTAAAATTTACTTCATGTGTTTATAAAAAAGTTAAATGAAGCCTCAACCATCTGGGTTTATTTTTCTGGCACTAAATTTACACTATAAAACTGAACAGAAGCTTTATTTGCTGAGTTCTTGTTTGTTTTATTTTATTTATTTTTATTTGGTTTTTTTTAATCTAGTTTCCTATAGAATAAGCAGTGGTTTGGTAGGGGAAAGGCTGAACTAGTTCAGAGGAGAGAAGGGGCTAATGTCTGGTAACAAGACCTAAGCATGATTGCTCAAGCTATTTACAGGAATCTTCTCAAGCTGAGTGAAACAAGATAAAATCCAACAGCATTCAAATGAGATCAGATTTCATCTTGTGCCCATATAGGGATTCCAGACTAATTTTCTATTTAATTGCTCCACTGGATTAGCCACTTTCTCTCCTATAGCTGTTGGGTTGTGCTTGGAATGCTGACAGATGAATGTTAGTCACAATATCCCTGATGCTTACTATCCAGACTATTGTGAGTATATTAACAGTGACTATGATTAGGTAGGAAGTAAGTTTGAGGGTGGGGGAAGTTAGTGTCTCAGAGGCAGGCAGGAAAATCATGGTACTGATGTACAATGGAAGGAACTGTTGGAGTCAAGGGTCAGGCCATTCACAGTGAACATAAGCCTAATGTCATCACCCTCAATGGCTAATCATCAAAACATAGGTGGCCTGAGGGTACAACTATTTCCGCTTAATGTCAAATTGCTTCCTAAAACACCTCATTGGGGACTGGATTCTGAATAAGAGTGCAGTATGGTATATATTGTCAAGATATCCCATGACACAAAGGGTTGACTTTTGATTAAGGATTAATTTTGTGCCATCAAGTTATTTTTAACACTTAGTGGTACACAGATTTTCTCCAAGATAATCTGTTCCTAATATCTTTTCCCAGGTCTCCCATTGGTGCATACATTGCTTTTCTGAGTTCAAGCACCTTAATTGTTGAGCATCCTATTTTTCCTTTTCCTTTTCCTTTTCCCAGCATTATAGCCTTTTCCAGACAGTTATTCTGATAATATGTCCAAGGTAGAATAGTTTGCACCTTGAGTGAGAACCCCATGTTGATTTGCCAAAGGTCCATTTGTTTGTTTCCAGATTTCTCAAAAAAATTCTCCAATACAAATTCAAAGATGCAAAATTTGGAACTCCCATTGTTCCAAAAATTCCACAAGCAAGAAATCTATGATGACAGCTATGTGTAGCATTTCACTTAAGTTTTAATTACTGGGAAAGAAAGGACATGAAATGAAATGTAAGAATATGATCCCATATGAGACAATGTAGACCAGACCTGGCCAAACCCTAGCCATTGGCTGTCTCTGTGTGAGGTCAATTGAAAAATAGAAATCAAATATAAATATACAGGCCTCTTGGTTAGACCCTCCACAACAGCCCCAGTTTCTCATATGTCCCCTTGAGAAAGTTAATTGCCCAATTAATATGGACCAATTGTTGTAAAAGATAATATGATAACTACACAAAAGGCACAATTACATAAAGAGCCACATCTAGAAAGAAAGAAAGAAAGAAAGAAAGAAAGAAAGAAAGAAAGAAAGAAAGAAAGAAAGAAAGAAAGAAAGAAAGAAAGAAAGAAAGAAATAATTCTTTATTGGCCAAGTATGATTGGACACACAAGAAATTTGTCTTGGTGCAAATGTTCTCAGTGTACATAAAAGAAAGGATACATTTGTCAAGAGTCAAGAATCATAAGGTACAACAATAATAGTCATAGGGTACAATAAGCAATCAAATCATACTAGGAAACAGTCAATATAAATCATAAGGATACAAGCAACAAAGTTAGAGTCATACAGTCACAAGTGGGAGGGGATGGGTGATAAAGAGTGATGAGAAGATTAATAGTAATAGTAATGCAGACTTTGTAAATAGTTGGACAGTGTTGAGAGAATTATTTGGTTAGCAGAGTGATAGTGTTCAGGGGGAAACTGCCCTTGTGTCTTGTTGTTCAGGTGTGCAGTGCTCTATAGCGTCATTTTGAGGGTAGGAGTTGAAACAGTTTATGTTTCACACCCCTCTTTTTGACTATAAAAATATTTTTAATATTTTCACACCTCTCTTTTAGACTCGTGAAGTATACAGGTCCTTGATTGAAGGCAGGTAGGTAGTAATTGTTTTTTTCTGCATTCAAAAAGACAGTTTGCTCAGTACCAGGCTCCTTTTATTAAAAAAGAAATTTCATAGAATATACTGTGGTTATGGTTATCAAAGTTTAGAAAAACATTTGATTTTGTCAGACTTTGAATTTTTTTCTTCTAATATTATGGAGATATTACAAATACAATTCTTACTTAAAGTCTCCACCTCCAAACCTGCAGCTATGAGAAATATCCAAAGATCTGATTTGATTGCAAATTGGATTTTCTATCTGGAATAGAAGAATTTCCATATTGTTTGTGTAGAACATGGGTAGATAACAGAATATTAGTGAAGTTGTAGATAACTAATCCTATCTATAACAATCCATCAACAGAAATCTTGAGATTTTGAGAACATCCAAATTATGTAGCTAACTTCTTGAGTACTTTTTGAGAAATACAACCACATCCTAAAAAAAAGATTTGTCAGAAAAAGGATAATATCCATTGGCCTACAGCAACACCATGAATATGCTGAGGATTTAGGATTTTATAATTGCAACATATATTGCCATCTATGATGAATATCCCTTTAATATGTTTAAATTCCTCACTATTTCAGTGTTTCTATCTTGGTTTAGGTGCTGACTGATTCCAGAAAAAGGAAATGTTGCTTCAGTTCTAGCTGTTAATGCCTTGTTCTTTTTAGTCTATTTTTAAGGGCTTGAGAAATAAATACAGTGAATGCTAGGTGGAGACCAACAATAAATAATAAAAATATTGTTGTGGTATCTGCAATGCCATGACAACATGTGTGCAGTAACTATAGTTGACATATGGCTATATGAAGTCAGTGATCTGCATTTGCTTGCAGACAGCTATACTAAGTGAAGCAGCTATTAATCAGAAAAAACAGCACTAGGGTGATACACAGACAGTAAAGACATTCTATTGTCTCATCCATAACATCACAGGAGCAAATATTGACTACAAAATAATTTGCTATCATCTGTTACCCTGACCCCAGTCCATTTTAATTGGATAAAATGGGCTACTTCTATACAAAATTGGACACCAGTAATGGACATTTCCCAGAGTATTCATAGCCTGATTTCAAGATTTATAATCTTAAAAAAGAAAATGAGAGGTGGAAAAATGATTCCATGATCAAATAATTGGGCAAGAGAAGACGTAAAATAATCTTCCATTGAGTCAGCCAAATTTCTTATCCCAATATGTAGGTATATATGTTGATAAGGTTACTATTGGTAATTCAATTTTTTAAAAACTTTTTAACCATTTCCTAGAATTGCATGTGTGTGATTCTGTGGATTATGTCCAATACATCCAAATAAGTAAATTGTAGTTCACAATGCTTAAATAATAATGAAAATGTTATTGCTCAGGATAACAACATTTGTGGGATTTCTTTTATTCCTTAAAAAAAGTTGTTTAATTGTTCTTAGCAGACTTTTCTATTTTGATTTGCAATCCTTTGATTAAACAACTTCCATAAAGCTGCTTTGATATCCTTATTTCTCATGCTATATATTACTGGGTTCATCATTGGAGGAATCACAGAATAGATTACTGCAAAGATCTCATCCCAATTGTAAGAAGACCCAGAATTTGGTATGAAATAGGAAAATATACCTGTACCAATAAACAGACAAGGAGATGGGGAATGCAAGTAGAAAAGGCCTTTTGTCTACTGGCTACAGAGGGCATGCTCAATACTGCCTTAAAGATTTTTGCATAGGACAAGATAATTAACATAAAACAAACAACACCAAGAAAAACACTAAAAAAAAAGAACAGAGATTTCACTGAATTTGGGGTCGAAGCAGGAAATCTTCATGAGGTGTGGGATTTCACAGAAGAACTGATGGATGACTGCGAAATAGAAAAGCAATGAAAAAAGGGTTCCTGCATGCATGGTAGCATTAAGAAAACCTAGCACCCATGCAGCCCCTGCCATCTGGAAGCAGCTTCTCCATTGCATCATAGACATGTAATGTAAAGGATAGCAGATAGCCACATATCTGTCATAGGCCATAGCAGTGAGAAGGAAAATGTCTGAGGACATAAAAAAAAAAGAAAGAAAAACATTTGTGCAAAACATTCCGAATATGAAATCCTTCTTACATTCATGAGGGCACAGGCTATTGATCTGGGAATGGTGACAGTGGTGAATCCCAGATCAACAATGGCTAAACTGACCAAAAAGAAATACATTGGTGTCTGGAGATGATTGTTCACTACTACTAGAATAATGAGGAGAAGATTTCCTATTAGGATAGCCAGGTACATCATGAGGAAGACCACAAAGTGCAAAAGCTGGAACTCCCGTTGCTCAGAAAATCCCATAAGCAAGAAATCCACGATGATGGTTCTGTTTGACATCATGTTATTGAATTTCAACTGTCAAAGAAAGGTGTTTCAATTTAACAAACCTCTTCCATTTTTACAAGACTATACATATCAAATATTTTGTTTTCATGGTGATATCGTAACTTCTATAACATAGAAAATTATATTTATAAAATCAAGTTATTTCTTCAGTAATCACATCCTTTATCAAGGAATTATTTCTGTATAAGTATATAGTATTGTGCAATATTTTATCATTTACCTAATCTGATATTATCAATCTTATTTAAATTTAGACAGAAATTTACTCATTTGTAACATGCAGAGGCTTTAAGTATATTGTAAAATTTTCAACTGCCTAATATCCCAACGATATGAATGAGGCTCAATAGGAAACCTAATTCTTTATCTGTAATAGTTAGTCTTCCATGGACTGTTCCATTTAGCATGTCACAGAACATTAAATATGGAAAACAAAAGCCATATAAGCTTCTTGGATGAGAATATGACCTCATATAATGAAACAATAAAAACCAACCAATTTATATTAATAGTAATGTGATAACTCTTATGACACATCTTAAGGCCATATCTAGAACTAACAAGATAGTTCTTCAATACCAGATTCCTTTTATTAAATAAAAAAATTCATAGAAGACAATACCATGATTAGGATTATCAAATTTTAGAGCAGCATTTGATTTTTTTTCCATATCACCAGAGAATGCTGATTTTGCCAATTTTTGAAATTGTAGATATAGATATTTTTTCTAATATTACAGAGATATTGTGAATATGATTTTTACTTATACTTCCCACCTCCAAATCTGCAGCCATGAAATATATCCAAGGATATAAAATCAATCAGGTTTGATTACAAATTTAATTGGATTCGCTATATGCATTCTAGTAAAACTACCAGACAATTAATGATATCTACAACAGTTGATAAAGCTCCAGATTTGATAGATTATTTGATTAGCACAAGTACTGGAGTTGTATCATTTTAATGTTAGATTTCTTTTTCCAGAGTGTAGCCTGTGTATAAACTATTAATAAAATGGTGGGGGGATACCTCTTGATTAAAAGGCATAAAAAGACAGGCTTTTGAAAGCTTGCACATTGAACCTTTCTTGAATAAATTTTTAGAAATTTAAAATGTAAACACTTACTTTTCCTCATTGGTCCTTTTAAACTGATAATAAAAATGATCAGACAAGCCACACTGTGCCCACTTCTTTTCTTCTGTTTGTTTATTTCTTTCATATCCCACAGCCTCTCAAAAACATTTAGTGGCAGATTTACAGCACAACTCTACTTCAAGCATAGGTGCATGATGCAGATTGATAGAGGAAAAGCTTGCATTTGAACATAATTAATATGAGTATTATATAATGGAACTGAATCCTTAATTAGTATCCAGAGATTATATTTCTTATTCCAATACAGACATAAATTCAAAAAGAAAAAAAATTTCTTACTAACATACTATCTTTAAACTCTCATTCCTCAGCTAGCATTCACATAATCCAGCAGTTACATGCTACAAATTTGGTGAGATTCAGACATGGCTTCCTCTTCAACATTTGCTAACTAGTCCCATAGGGAACATAGACACAATATTAAAGAACTCTATATACAACTGAATGATTGCACAATCACAACTGCAATGGTGACAGACACAATTCTCCAAGGCAAGCACATGATATTTCTTTTCAACAAGAGGAATGTATCATAGAGATGCAAAATATTACTAATAGTAGTTTTATTTCAAAAAATGAAGTGGATGTTTATGTTTATGTCATTAAGGATTGAGACAATACCTGATGTTTTCAATTAATGTCCTTAGTTTTTCATTATCATTTAGTTTTCCAGAATATGTCATCAACTAAAACAACTGTATCTGTCTGGTTCCACGTGGCTTCGGGGCAGCAGGAATTCACGATCATCCGCGATTCCTGCTGTGCTTGCCGCCGAGGTGCCCCCGATCCAAATGGATCCGGGGGATATGGCTGCCCTGTAGAGCCAGCCGAAGAGAGAGGGGAGCCGGACGGGGGTTGGGGGTGTCGCAGACCCCCTCCTCGTCTGGAAAAAACCCTTTTTCCTGAGGTGGTGGAGTGGCGGTCAGTAATGGCCGCCATGAAGAAGCCTGCAACCGGGTAAGATTGTGCTGGAGGAAGCAGGAAAAGTGAAAGTGCTGGCTGAGCCAGGCTAATCAACATTTCTCAAACTCTCTGGAACTGAATTGTTTGAATTGCTGGAGGATACATTGTATCCCTAAGAATATTGGCAAGCTGCAGAGAAAGCTGTTAAAGGGAAACTTTTTTTTTTCTACACTCTCCCACCCCATAGAAACAGCAGATGAAGATTTGAAATTTATTTGGGCATTGAAGGTGAATTATTTTGAAAGTTAAAGCCAAGGAACAAAAGACTCTTTGGATATTGGACTTAATAATTTAAGAAATCAAAAAACCCTTATTGGAGGTATGGATTTCTGATCATTTAAAAGTTGTTGTTGCAAGTAGGAAGGGAAAGGAAAAAAAATTGGAGCAGAAGTTGAAAAAGGAGGAGATTGCCTAGAATTCTAAAGAAAGATATATGGTAATTGGACCTCTTTGATTAAACAGTAACCCCAGAAAGAGAAGTAGAAGAAGGGGGGGGAAGCATTAACTTTTGGAAACTTTTTTGAATTATTCTTGATTAAAAATACTTGGGTGGTTGTTTTGGGAAAAGTTTCTCTTTTTATGATGTCATCGCTTGTGGATGAATTAAAAATTGAATATCAAAAATATAAAAAAGGAAGAACAAGATGGAAACGATACTTTGGGCACTTTATTTCCATTTTTAGAAATGGCGTTATGCACTTATGAAAAGTTGACTATGCAGCAGAACGACTGGGACAAAGAAGAAGAGGAAGAAGAAGCCATCTTTGATGAACAATGGGTTTTTTCTGGGGAGGAGGAGAAAGAGGATAAGAAAAAGGGTATTTTAAGGTTTGAAAAAACAACCAAAAAAGAGAAAAATGAGAGGAAAGGTGGATGCAAGGTTAGAAAATAACGGAAAGGGAATAAGAAAAGGGAGGAGGAGAGACAAAAGGGTAAAAAGGGCAAGGAGAAGAATAAGCAAGAGAGAAAGGGGGGGAGGAGAAGCCTTAATGGTGGGAAGCAAGATCTAAAGGGAAAAAGTTTATTTAGAGGCAATGGGTGAATCTAACTGAAAAAAAAGGGGGGGGGATTCTGGAAGGTACATAAGATTGGGTCTTTATAAGTGTATTTAGAGTAAAATGCTTAAGATATAAATGAGTATTAATATATACAATTAGTTTTTCTTTTTTTAATGATATGGATAGTGCTTATATAGGATTTTACTTAGTTATTGTTGGGTCTTTACCTTTTTTATAAAATTTATTGTGTAATTTTAGAATGTACTAAACAGAATCCCAAGATAAAATTAAATGTTATATGAAGTAATTTTAAGTTAGGACAATGAGTTAAAGGCGTCACTCCAATCAGTGTATAGGAGAAGTATATTAAAAGAAAAAAGATGAATGGATAGTTGGAAATAGAACAGACAAAGAATGATATTGAAAATGATAATAAGATATGGAAGGATATATAAAGTGAATATATTTGAATTTCTGTCTGTGTGAAGAGTTTCAACCCGGGATCAAGCAGCCTTCAGAAAAGATGTTTTAGGGTTTTTTTTTCTATGTTCTGTGCTTTGTATGTTTATGAAAGGCAATAAAATTTTAATAAGCAAGAAATATAATTTGGATAACTAGAATAAAAAGGAGAAGTCGGGATAAGATATGAAGTTAAATAGATAATGTAAATATTGATATTACAATTTGGAATTATTTTGTATGCTTTCTATTATTATTATTATTATTATTATTATTATTATTATTATTATTTTAGAAAAGAATTTTCAAATTGTTATGCCTGGATTATTTGTGTATTGTTTTTGTAAAATTAATAAAATTTGTTTTTTTAAAAAAATAAAGCAACTGTATCTGTAATAAAAACATATCTGATATTAGCACAATTGAGAAAGTCCAGAAATATTTCGCAAGAAGAGTTCTCCGCTCCTGTACTCATTGTAGAATACCTTATGCCACCAGACTTGAAATTCTAGACCTAGAAAACCTTGAATTATGTCGGTCTGATCTAAGTATGGTATATAAAATCATACATTGCAATGTCCTACCTGTCAATGAATACTTTAGCTTCAACCATAACAATAGATACAAACTCAAGGTTAACTGCACCAAACGATTGCAAGAAATACAACTTCAGCAACAGAGTAGTCAATGTCTGGAGTACTCTACCTGACTCTGTGGTTTCTTCCCCAAACCCCAAAAACTTTAACCTTAGACTGTCTACTATTGACCTCAAACCTTTCCTAAGAGGTCTGTAGGGGGCATACATAACATGCCTACCATCCCTGTCTTATTGTTTCTTTTATTTTTCTTATATGTACCCATTTCATGTATTTATAACTATGTATATACTTATAACTACTATTTTGTAAGTGATTGACAAATCAAATAAATAAAAATAAAAAATAAAACTGTCTGTTAAGGACCACTGTATCTATCCCAACTATTCCTTAGAATTAACACTACGTCACAACATGGATTTGCACTATTAAAGGCAATTTGAATAAAGTTCTATGGTTATACTTATACGTTTGGTTGCAGGCCCTGTGATATTTTGAGTCCATCAGCTGAAATAAGAAGACAAATATACTATACTGTAGACATCCACAGTAATATAAATAGCGAATGTTACAAAATATGTGTCAGGTGAAACTTCTGTCAGACACCATCTTTAATATACTTATGTGTGATGCTGCAACCCAAGTGTGAAAAGAAAAAGCTTCCATCAAGACATCACAAAATATGTTCTATTATTTTTGCATTATGGTGGTTAGCAATCTATGCTTGCTTTGATTAAGTCCTTGTTAACTTCAGTCTCTATTATTCTAATATATTTTCTCTAACTCACTGAGTAAACAAGTTTTGGTGATTCATATCAACTATATCTAAATTTAATAATCTGACAAGGGAAAGGAAGAGAAAAACAAATTCAAACATAACAAAAATGTAAACAGAAAAGAAAAGAAATCTAAAGAATGTGGTCTTAACTGTGTGAAGATCAGTAAATGGATTAAATTGAAACCAGATCATTCTGGAAGTCAATCACAAGTTGAACATTGAGCAACATCTATTTATTACAACAACAGCAGCAACAATCTTTAGATAGGATAGGTTATAGAAAGTATAGACTGTAGATTATGCAAACAACTTGAGAGAAAGGTATATATTTGTACTTATAATGCTATGAAAAATATTGAAAATCACTTCTCTTCCTGCTTTCCTTTTTGTTTTCCTTAAACTTTTTTTTTTTTTTTTGGTTTTTCTTTGCTTTCTTTTTTCTCTTTCCCCCGCTTGCTACCTATTCATTTGTGTTAGTTTTTATCTACTTGTTTTAATAAAAATTATTTAGCAATGAAACAATTAGTGCAATCACTGAGACCCAACAGAAAAAGAAAACTTGGCTATATTGTGCTATTTGTTAGAGAACTAACCAAGTTTTGCTTGTGCACTCTCGTCATTTAGTGTGGATTATTCATTGCTTCACTCTTTTGAAATCACTGTCTCATTGAATGAAAGATGTTCTCTGCATGAACTCTCAATCATTGATCAAGGCTACATCACAAGCAATCTAAAGATGCTGATTCCTAGCCATTAATAAGCCATGGAGTACAGAAAGTGGGAAAATTTGGATACATGTGACTCACAGATTAGCAATGAAAAATTGGTGTAGTATATATGGGATAAAATGTTTTTTCTGGTTAATTTTAGGATGTAAAACAAAATTAATAACATCTATGGATAATTTTCATATATTTCCATTTTAGAACTTGGGGCTAACTATGGTCAGAAAACCTATAACCAGACATCCTTTTGACTGTAGATTAAGTGAGACAAAACATGTCTTTCCTAATTTATTTTAACAGAAATCTAACAGTTATAGTGATTTCTGGATTATAGCTCTACATTATAGTTCTGTGATTAACCAGACTTCCACAAATAGTGATTTCTATCATTATTTCACAATTGCCATAAAAATATAAACACTTTATTTTGTTAGTGATATCTCATCACCATGATGACCGGATAACCTTTGAAACTGCCAATGAGAAAACCTTCACTGAAGTTTCAAAATGTTTTCTATGACCATCAGATGGTAAATTAATATAACAATTTGAATCAGTAGATTGAAGAGGTTTCTCCTATATGATCACTGTCCATAATTTTTATGTATAAAATCTAAATTAAAGTAATAAAATGTAAACAATTGTTATAATGCAAGAAAGATGAGAAACTGAATGAATCAATACCACCATTCAGAAAACTGCTTTCTAAAATATAGGAACTAAAACTTCAGAAAATGGAAACAGTTACATGTTGTGGCTCTGATTCCTGAGCCTTTGCTGTTAGAGGAAGAGGACTTGGAAGATGAGGAGGAGGAACTGGGAATGCCTTCCTCCCCAGGGCCTTCCTCTCTGGCAATGCCTTCCTCCCTGATAATGCCTCAGGTTTCATCAGACAACCGAGAGGAACAGCCTGAGATTAATCAGGAGGAAGGCATATCGGAGCATCCCCTGACAGGGAGTCAAGAGGACGAATGTTGGCTTGATCCTAAGCAGCGTCGTAGGAGAAACGTGAGCAGCAATGTAGGAGGCGTGGGAGGGTCAGAGAATGAGCTGAGTCATTAAGCCACACCCCACAGGGGATAAAAGTGGGTGTGTTGTCGGCTGAAACATTGTACGGGACAAAGTTTGATCTTACTTCAGATTTTCTTTGTGAATGAGTTTTGTGGTCTGCCTTGTAATTTTCTGTAAGTAGCTTTTTACTTGTTATCAGTTTGGAC
Source organism: Hydrophis major (assembly GCA_033807585.1). Taxonomy (NCBI): domain Eukaryota; kingdom Metazoa; phylum Chordata; class Lepidosauria; order Squamata; family Elapidae; genus Hydrophis; species Hydrophis major. Next base: position 34,873,771 of record CM066343.1, on the reverse strand, counting down.
TTGGCAGGGAGAGCGTGTTGGAATGCCAAGGACATTATCAGTTCCAAAGAATTAACTCTGTGAAGTCCAAACCAGCCTGCCTGCCTGTGTTTGAGTGAGTTTGTACTCTTTCATCTTTTTGGAAAGAAGAAAGGTGAGACAGAACAGTTACATAATCTGGAATCCTATCAATATTGAAAAACTTGCATTCAATCTAAGACTTGGCTCACTCATTTGGGTCCCTGAAGGTCTGCCTCAGTTTGACTTTTCTGGATACCTTGTTGGGATTCAGTCTACATGAAAACAACACACTACAGGGGACACTACCAGTTGACATCATGGTGAAAACAGCTGAAAAATAGCAGAGCTCCACCTGCTCCATGAAATATAGCCAGCAACTGATTGCTAAGAGATCCTATGGGGTTAAGCCATCCTGGATGGATGGTGAAGAAAGGAGAGGTGCTTCATCAATTGAGGGGAAATCACAATTTCCTCAATGATGCAAAGAAAGCTCTTCCAAATGGCAGCAGGGATAATGGTCATTTTGTTCTGTCACAAGCTGGGACAACCAGGACACTAAGATCTTGTGCTGGAGTGGTGAATGGACAGAGCAGTGAAACTGGATGAAATAACTTTCAACTGTTACCTTAGAGATTTAACCCAAATAAAAAACATGAAAGTAGAAGGCCCTCAACAAATGGCGGTAAAAGATGAATATAATATACAGTAGATGAGAAATTAGAAGAAGGGGTGGAGGAGACAAAGCAAAATAAACTGCAAGAAGATAAAAACAAGTTACAAGCAGATAAAAACACTGAAAAGACAGTAACAATAAATACTAAAAATCAAATACAAGAAGAGCTTATAATAGAGTAGAGAAAAAAAGGAAAACTTTCCAAAAGTAATGAAAGGGTTACAGATGGATGGATATTCAAAAGATGCAGCAGAAGGCAATAAAAGGTAAGGCAGAAGAAACAATCAGTTTGGGTAAAAATGCTAGAAAGACATATAGGATTTCAAGAAAGAAATATAAAAGTATCATGAAAAAATAAATGATGAACTTCTAAAAAGGCTGAAAGATGATGGATAGATAACTTAATATTTTGCATTACAATAATTATATTAAAAATCAATAGAAATAAGTGAAAAGTTTAAATTGGGAAAATAGTAGCACATATATAGATATATAATAGCATTTATTATAACCATAAATATATTGAGACTAGGAGGTGGAAGACTAGGACTAGGTATATTTAACAGGGTATCATTAACAGGGTACAAAAATATAATGGAATATATAGTTTTCAAGGATTATAAATTCAGGCAATTTAGATATAATTTTGGGATTGATTAAATCTGATTAACAATTGATTATATTAGTGTTTACATAAAATTGAGATATTGAAAATGTGGTGGAACACTGATATTTATAATATTAAAACATTAGTGACTTAACAGGGGTTAATAAGTATATTGTATGAAGAAATGTTACTGATGTCTACATATATTTTTGGAGAAAATGATAAAAAATAATAAAGAGAGATTAGCATTGTTTAAAGATAAAAAGATGATTATAGAAAAACCCCAACAAACATGAAAATAAAAAAATAAGTACAAATTGGGAAAATAGTATAATATATATTGATACATAAAAGAATATACAGTATTATAATTATAATGAGCAGGCAATCCATATATAGTATCTTGATTTGTATCCAGAAATCTATCAGAAATGACTCAGCATATTAAAGTATTGCAAGTTTACAATCTAAAAGTCTATGGAAATTCTCAGTCATTCAGGACACGGTTGTCCCAAAGTTGCTTTTTCAAGAGACAACTGGACTTTCTTCTTTTGATTCTCATCCAAGAAGCTTCTTCAGCTTTGACTGGATGGTGGGGAATAGGATTACATTCGTTGCAGATAGCTGGCATTTGCATTTTTTAAGAAACTCATTGAGGCCATTAAGAGTGTCGTGTCCGCAACAGACGCCAGGAGTCGGTGACTTAGTTTAAAGCTCTTTATTTTAAAGTTGAGAACCGAACCGGCGAAAAGGAAAAAGCCCGCGGCTTTTATCCTTTTCGCCACGGCGGCCGCGGCCAATGGCAGCGTTTCAAGTCTCCTGCTCTTGGAGTGAGCCAATCACGGGAGACTTTCAACGGGCCAATCGGCGCGGCTCGCCTGGCCAATTAGAAATCCCCGCACTTTAGCCAATCAAAGCGCAGGGATTTCGAGTATGTAAATAAGGGACAGAACACCCCTCCCCTCTTGGTACAGTCTTTACGTTGCGTAGTCACGTAGGTAGGCGGGGCTCCGTCTAGTCCTACTTGACCTGCGCAACTCAGTTGCAAGCTGGATTTCGACCGGAGCGGTCGAGTTTTTGGCCGCTCCCTCTTCTGTGCGAACCGGTTGGATGATCGGGCCGGTTCTTTCTCCGTGGCTCCCACCTGGGCCTTCCGGGTTGGTTGAGCTACGGGTCTCGCCGCTCCCGCTTGGTCTTTCCGAGTCGGTAGAGCTGGCTTGGTGTTTCTTCTCCGGTGGGGGATCGCGATGGCTGCGTTCTGGTAAGTACTGCTGGTTTATTTTCTCTTGCGTTTGTTTATTCGGGTATTCCCTCCCCCCTTGGTTTGTTTCTTGGGGGGTGGATTCTGTTGCCGACCGTGACCTGAGTTGGTCAATGTGTCGTTTCCAGGCTCGCTCATCTGTGGTTTGGAGCCAGTATGAGCGCGGGCCTGTGATTTGGGTGATGACGGCTGGGATCCATAGGGGGTCCCCCGTCAGGTTTTTCGCATACACGAGGTCTCCGGGTGCGAATGTTCGGTATTTTGAACTTGAGTCTGGGGGCCACTCCGGGTTATATGTTGGGTGTAACCTGTCGAGTGGGGACCTCAGCTTCCTACCCATTAGTAATTCGGCTGGGCTTTTGTTGGTAGTGGTGTTCGGGGTGATATGTTGTATAAAGAGGAGTCTGTTAATTTTGTCTTGGATCTCCCCGTGGTCCATTTTCCGGATGGTTTTTTTGGTAAATTGTACCATCCGTTCCGCCCTACCGTTCGCCGCCGGATGCGCCGGTGCTGTTAATGCGTGGCGGATGCCCCTCTCCACCAAGAATCTCTCGAAGTCGAGGGAAGTAAACTGGGGCCCGTTGTCGGAAACGACGACGTCTGGGAGGCCGTGTGTTGCAAAGAGTTTGCAAAGTTCTTTGATTACGGCCTCCGTGGTGGTAGATTTCATGTCGCTTACCTCCAACCAGTTGGAGTAAGCGTCAACTGTTATTAGAAAGGTATGCCCATTTGTGGGACCGGCAAAGTCCAAATGGATTCTGGACCAGGGCCCCCTCGGTGTTTCCCACTCTAGGATGGGTGCTGCGGGTGGGCTGGGTCTAGTCTCCTGGCATCGCTGGCACCTAGCTACCCAGGCCTCTATCTGTTTGTCCATCCCTGGCCACCAAGCGTAACTTCTGGCCAGGGCTTTAGTTCTGACGATGCCAGGATGCCCTTCATGCAACAACTCTAAGACCCTCCTTTGCAACCTGTCCGGGATGACCACCCTGTCACCCCATAGGATACACCCCTTAAGTAGCGAGAGTTCGGTTTGGCGGTTTTTAAATGTCTTAATGGATTCGTCATTGTCCCTTTCTGGCCAACCTTTTTCCACCCAATGCAAAACCCGCGCCAGACGCCTGTCTTTAATAGTCTCCCGGGCAATGTCTGACGCGGTTATGGGCAGGTTGGGCAGGTTTTCGATGTTCAGGGTGTTCATCGTTGGTGCTGGGTCAGGGTCGGAGTCTGGTAACGGCGAGCGGCTTAAAGCGTCCGCGTGCGAAATCTTCTTACCCGGCTTGTGTATTAGTTCGTAGCTGTAGGCTGCCAGGAACTCGGACCACCTTGTCATCCGGGGAGACAGAATGTTCGGGGTGGCTCGATTTCCTGCAAGGATGCCCAGCAACGGCTTATGGTCTGTCACAATGGTAAAAGGGCGGCCGTAGAGGTATTCGTGGAACTGCTTAACGGCGGCAACTATAGCCAAGGCTTCTTTGTCCAGCTGGCTATAGTTCCGCTCTGGCTTGGTTAGGGTCCTGGAAAAGAATGCGATGAGTGCTTCTTTTCCGTCCGGAAGGGTATGGCTGAGGACAGCGCCGACGCCGAAGGGTGATGCGTCGCAAGTGACGGCCAGGGGCAAGGTTTCGCTGAATTGGATCAGGACGGCGTCGGAGGTGAGGAGGTCTTTGGCTTTTTGGAAGGCGGCTTGCTCCCGTTTCCCCCAAGTCCAGGTTGCCGCCTTATCCAGGAGCCTATGCAAAGGCTCCGCCGCCGTTGCCTTTTGGGGTAGGAAAACATTATAAAAGTTCAGCAACCCCAAGAAAGCCTGTAGTTCAGTCTTAGACCTAGGGGTGGGGGCTTCTTTGATAGCTTTTACTTTTTTACTCGTGGGGTGAATGCCGTGCCGGTCTAGAAGGTAGCCCAAGAATTCCACTCACTCCGTGCACAGTTGGCATTTCTCCCTTTTTACTCTAAGTCCCGTTTCTTTAAATTTGGTTAAGACCTCTCTGAGTCGGTTTTCTAATTCGGCTTCGTTTGGCGCCGCTACTAATACGTCATCGAAATAGGGCACCACCCCCTTGATGCCCTGCAGCAAACGTTCCATCAGGCTCTGAAAGATGCCTGGTGCCACGCTGACTCCGAATTGGAGTCGGTTGCACTTGAAAGCCCCCCGATGTGTAACGATGGTCTGGGCTTCCGCTGTTTTTTCGTCGACCGGCAATTGTTGGTACGCCTGGGCGAGATCGAGCTTGGCAAAGACCTTGCCCCCTCCCAGTGAGTGCAGTAGGTGTTGCACGATTGGGACGGGGTAGGCGCTTTGTTGCAGCGCGCCATTTAGGGTGGCCTTATAGTCCCCACAAATTCTCACTGACCCGTCTGGCTTGACCGGGGTCACTATTGGGGTCTCCCATCTGGCATGGTCTATAGGTTGTAATACCCCCTGTTTGACGAGCTTGTCAATCTGCTCGTCAATCCTAGGTTTTAGGGCGAATGGTACCCGCCTAGGTTTTAGTCGCTTGGGGGGGACGCTAGGGTCTAGATCAAAAGAGATAAGGGGCCCCTGGTACTTGCCCAGGCTTCCGTCGAAGACCTCCCGGAACTCCTGGGCTAGCCGCTGTTCCCAGCCGTCGTCGGTGACATGGTTGACTCCCGTGAGGGCAATGTCGAGCGGGGCGAACCATTGTAAGCCCAGCAGGCTTGGGCGGTCGCGGTCGACGATTGTGAGTGGGAGTTGTTCGGTGCGGCCCTTGTATGTCACATTAAAGTTCTTGGTGCCCACTACCGGGACGCGGTTTCCCTGGTAGTCTTTTATAATAAGTCTTTGGGCGTTTATGTTTCTCCTATGGAGGGTGGGCACTAACCGTTTTATCTCGTGCCATGCAATCATGGAGAGGTAGGACCCGGAATCCACCTCCATTTTGCATGGTCGTCCTTCAATATGGACCTCTACGTGTACCTTTCTGGCGCCGTCGGAGATGGCGTGGCCGATGGTTACCGTCTGGTGGGTTTCTTCCTTGCGCCGGTTGTCGCCGCCTCTCGATGGTCGCTGGATTCGGCTGTCCGATTGGCGATCTCTGGTCCTGGGTGGTGGGCTTTCTCTCTTACGATCGTGTTGGTCCCATCTGGGTGGACTGCGAGTCTTCTTTTGGCGGCAAACCCGGGCGATGTGTCCCCTTTTATCACAATGCCGACAGATAGAGTCAAAAAATCGGCATTCTGATCTGGGGTGGTCGCCGCCGCAGCCAGCACAGTTGGTCCTCGACCTACGACCTCTCCGGTTCCGCTGGTCGCCGCGCCCCGTCTGGACTCGGTGTATGTCTTCTTCGTCTTCGGACGTGCTGGAGTTAGAATGGAAATCGCTGTAGTGAGCGGTCGTTTCGTTTTTTGGGTCGGCCGACCTCGCCGGGTTGTTGTTTCTGCCCTTTGCATCTGGTTTTCGCATGCTGTCAGCGGAAGTGCGGGTCGCTTCTGCGGCTGCGGCTGCAGTGAGGGCGTCTGCTAGGCTGATGTCACCCTTAGCCATAAGCCGGCTCTGGAGTGTAGGGTCCCATAGGCCGAGTACGAATCGGTCTCTTAGAAGGCTATTCAGGCCGTCAAATTCGCAGAGCCCTCCTAGGCGCCGCAGCTCGGCGACGAAGTCGCTCAGTTTTTCGCCTGGTTTCTGGTCCCGCCGGTAGAACTCGTTGCGCCGGATCAGGATTGGGACTTCGGGGGCGTAATGTCACCGAAGGATAGGTTCGAGGACGTCCCAATCCATGGCGGTTGCGTCGGCCGGCTTGGCCAATGCTTTGGCCATCTGGAATACTTCAGTTCCGCAATGCGTAAGGAAAACGGCGCGTTTTAGCGGGCCCGGGGCGTCCTTCATTCCGGTGCACTCGAGGTACATGCGGAATCTGTCTGAGAATGATTCCCAGTCCTCGGTGGCGGGGTTGAAGGGGGCGGGCGGTGCGATTTTCGCCATGTCGGTGCTAAGTCTGGCTGTTGTCGGACACGGGGTTCGGTTCAGGGTCTGGATCCCACCTTCGTCGCCAGTGTCGTGTCCGCAACAGACGCCAGGAGTCGGTGACTTAGTTTAAAGCTCTTTATTTTAAAGTTGAGAACCGAACCGGCGAAAAGGAAAAAGCCCGCGGCTTTTATCCTTTTCGCCGCGGCGGCCGCGGCCAATGGCAACGTTTCAAGTCTCCCGCTCTTGGAGTGAGCCAATCACGGGAGACTTTCAACGGGCCAATCGGCGCGGCTCGCCTGGCCAATTAGAAATCCCCGCGCTTTAGCCAATCAAAGCGCGGGGATTTCGAGTATGTAAATTAGGGACAGAACAAAGAGGTTTATCTGTCTTTTCAGAGTCTCCTGTGTAGTGAAAATGAGTATGGAGCCTTCTTGGCTGCAAGATGTTTTTTGCCCTGTGTCCCTTCCCTGTTGAAGACAGGCACAGATTGTTGGGGATAAGCCTATGTTGTCTGCATCTCAAACTGAAGTGCAAATGGTTCCTGTAGTCTGCAATTTTTCTGAAACCTATTCATAGTACCATAGTACCATTTGAAGGGTGTTCATCCCAAAGTGCATAGCTAAAAAGTCTGTGGAAATTCTCAGTTATGCTTGTCCCAAAGGTGCTTTTTCAAGGGGCAACTTGACTTTCTTGTTTTGTTTTGTTTTTATTTCCAGAAAAATTGCAGACTACAGAAATCATTTGCACTGCAGCACACTGATGACATATTTAAATGATTGTCGACTAGGACAAGATCCTTGTTGCAGTTACTACTATTGAGAGAGGTACCACCTTTACTGTACCTGTACATTTGAGGTTTTTGCCTAAATATAGAACCTTGCTTTTTCACCATTGAATTTGATTTTGTTAGACAGTGCCCTATGTTCAAGTGTGTCAAGATCCTTCTATATCTTAAGCCTATCTTCTGGAGTGTTGGCTATTCCTACCAGCTTGGTGTCATCTGCAAATTTGATAAGTTTCCCACCCATCCTCTGATCCAAATCATTGAGGAACACATTGAAGAATGCTAGGACTAATACAGAGCCTTGCGGTACCCTAGTGCACACTTTCCTCCATCTAGATATAGTTCCATTGAGGACAACACAAAGTCACAAAGATGAAGAAGTCAACCTATTTTCCAAAGCACCAAAATGCAAGAAAAGAAACTATGAATCAAATATAATCAAAGAAAGAAACAACCTAGAACTAAGGAGAAATTTCCTAACAATGAGAACAATTAACCAGTGGAACAGTTTGCCTTCAAAAGTTGTGGTTGTTCCATCACCGGAAGCTTTTAAGAAGAGACTAGACAGCCATTTGTCAAGAATGATATAGTTCCTTCCAATGCTATTTGTCTGTTATCTCCCAGAGCAATCAACCTCATTTCAACATTGCTATCCTTATCCTAACCCTTAAGAAAAATATGAGAAAAAAATAGATTTTATTATCTAAGAGCTGGGTAAAATTAAATTTATCTTTCATTGATTATACAGACAGCCACATTTCTTCTCTCAATATATAGTGTCATCAGCATATTAATATTAAAAATTGGATGTTACACCTATTTTCTACTTTGTTTAAGTTTACTACCGGTAATTTCAGTTTTTCAACCATTTCATAAATATTATGCATGTGATTCTTTGTACCACACGTCCAATTAAATAAATTGTGGTTCACAAGGCTTATAAGATAACAAAGGTATTAGCTTTTAGGACAACAAAATCTGTGGGTTTATTTAACAAAATAATATTAAGCAAAGATATGTAGCTTTTCAGCAAAGTTTTGTAATTTGATTTCTAATTCTTTGATTAAACAATTTCCATAAAGCAGCTTTGATATCCTTATTTCTCATGCTATAGATTACAGGGTTCATCATTGTAGGGATCACAGAGTTGATCACTGCAAATATCTCATTCCAATTGTAAAAAGACCTAGAATTTGATATGAAATAGGAAAATATACTTGTACCCAGGAATAAGCAAACAACAAAAAGATGGGGAATACAGGTAGAGAAGACCTTTTGTCTGCTGGCCGTTGAGGACATGTTCAATACTGTCTTAAATATTTTCACATAGGACATGATAATTAACATAAAACAAACAACACCAACCAAAGTACTAAAGAGAAGAATCCTGATTTTATTGAATTTGGGATTGAAGCAGGAAATCTTCATGAGGTGTGGGATTTCACAGAAGAACTGATGGATGATTGTGGAACAGAAAGGCAATGAAAAAAGGATTCCTGAATGCATGGCAGCATTAAGAAAACCTAGCACCCATGCAGCCCCTGCCATCTGGAAGCAGCTTCTCCATTGCATCATAGACATGTAATGTAAAGGATAGCAGAAAGCCACATATCTGTCATAGGCCAAAGCCGTGAGAAGGAAAAGGTCTGATGACATGAAGAAAAGAAAGAAAAACATTTGTGCAAGACATTCTGAATATGAAATCCTTCTTGCATTCATGAGGACACTGACTATTGATCTGGGAATAGTGACAGTGGTAGATCCCAGATCAACAATTGCTAAATTGACCAGAAAAAAGTACATTGGTGTCTAAAGGTGGTTGCTCATTACTACTAGAATGATAAGGAGAAGATTTCCTATCTGTTCTAGGAACAGATAAAAATAGTACATTAAATAAACTGCTGCAAAGGTCCTCTTGGCCATGGCTGCCATCTACTACTGAGCAGGAGCTATGAGTTTAGGGCAACTACCAGATTGTGTACCAGTCTTGAGTGGAGCCATGCAACCGCATCCAAAATTAAAGACAGAAAGTCCTCAGAGAAAAGGTTCAAATATCTATAGGCACATAGTATCTGCAAAATTGTGTAGGAGATGATAATTAAGGATTTCCTAACTGTAACATATATTGCAATCTCTGGTGAATACCAGCTTCAATGAGTTTCAATTGTTCACTATTATAGTGTGTGTGTTTATTTATATGTAGATTGATTCTACAGTGGCATATATTACTTCAGCATCAAAAGTAATGCCTTGGTGTAATATGTGTATTCTGTTAGAGCTTCAGAAATACACAATAAATGGTAGATGGAGAATAACAATAAGCAACAGATAGATTGTTGTCTACTTGCAATGGATTGACAATGTTTATTCTTACATCTAATATTGATATTTTCCCTGTTTGCAGTTGCTGTTTCCATTTTTTGTTGGATGAAGAAGTTATTAATCAGCAAAAGTACAGTGCACCAGTGTGATAAATGCAGAATAACAAATCCCATTTTTTCATGCAAATTTCACAAGACAAGCACATATTTTTATCATCTGGCCTCAATACATTTTAGATGGGATAAAACAAAACATATAACAGTAAAAAGCATTTCTCAGAGCATTGTGAGCTTGATTTCAAGATTTAAAACAGAAAATGAGAACAAAATAGAGATTTCATAGGAAGACAAGAATATTTTCAATTGATTAAACAGGTATACTGTAATGAATATATCAATGTTAAAATGTGTGTGCTATATCTAATTTCTATTTTGCTAAAGGTTACTTGCAAGTAATTGCAGTTTTTCAACCATTTCAGATAAGTGTATGTGTAGAGTTCTCTAAACTGTCCCTATGCATCCAAATAAGCAAATCATAGTTCACAAGATATAAATGATAATAAAGATGTTAGTCTCTAGGTTAACAAAGTTAGTGGGATTTTTGAAACATTCAGCTAAAGAAATCTTAAGAATTTAACTTAAGCAGGTTTTGCATTTTGATTTGTAATCCTTTGATTAAACAACTTCCATAAAGCAACTTTGATATCCTTATTCCTCATGCTATAGATTACAGGGTTCATCATTGGAGGGATCACAGAATAGATCACTGCAAGAATCTCATCCCAATCATAATTTGGAATCAAATGAGAAAATATACCTGTACCACATAATAAGCAAACAACAAGGAGATGGGGAATGCAAGTAGAGAAGGCCTTCTGTCTACTTGCCATTGAGGACATGCTTAGTACTGTCTTAAAGATTTTTACATATGATATGATAATTAACATAAAACAAACTACACCAAGAAAAGCACTAAAAAGAAGTACCCATTTTTCATTGAATTTGGGATCAAAGCAGGAAATCTTCATGAGGTGTGGGATTTCACAGAAGAACTGATGGATGATTGTGGAACAGAAAGGCAATGAAAAAACGGTTCCTGCATGCATGGCAGCATTAAGAAAACCTAGCACCCATGCAACCCCTGCCATCTGGAAGCAGCTTCTCCATTGCAACATAGACATATAATATAAAGGATAGCAGATAGCCACATATCTATCATAGGCCATAGCCGTGAGAAGGAAAAGGTCTGATGACAAGAAGAAAAGAAAGAAAAACATTTGTGCAAGACATTCCGAATATGAAATCCTTCTTGCATTCATGAGGACACTGACTATTGATCTGGGAATAGTGACAGTGGTAGATCCCAGATCAACAATTGCTAAATTGACCAGAAAGAAGTACATTGGTGTCTGAAGGTGGTTGCTCATTACTACTAGAATGATAAGGAGAAGATTTCCTATCAATATGACCAGATACATCATGAGAAAGACCACAAAATTTTAAAGCTGAAATTCTCGTTGCTCAGAAAATCCCATAAGCAAGAAATCCATGATGATGGTTCTGTTTGGCATTGTTGAAATTTTAACTGTCAGAGAAAGAAGTATCAATATAACAACTCTTGCTTTTGAATATGATTCCATTTTATATAACAATAGTTTCCAACTGCCTTTGTTTTAATTTTGATATAGTGACTCCCATAATAAGAAAGCTATATTTATACATTCAAGATAGTTCTTCAGTACTGACATCCTTTATTAAGGAACTATTTCTGCAGGAGAAGAATATAATGCAGTGCAATACTTTATCATTTTATCTAATCAGATAATCACAATTTTGCTTAAACTTGGGAGTTCAAATAGGATTTTTTTTCTTCTAATATGCAGAGGCATTGTAACTATTGTTTGGTATTACACCCTGTAAAATTTTCAGCTCCATGAAATCTCAGGGATGTGAAGTACATCAGGCTTAATTGCAACCTGAATTAGATTCATCAATGAAGGCCAATATACAACATTTCCCAGGATAATGTTACTGGATCCAATCTTGGTCAGTCAATGGAATAAAAGGTTTTGTCATCCAAGCTTTCAGATTCATCAGGCTTAATTGCAACCTGAATTAGATTCATCAATGAAGGCCAATATACAACATGTCCCAGGATAATGTTGCAGGATCCAATCTGGGTCAGTCAATGGAACAAGAGGCTTTGTCATCCAAGCTCATGCAGGAGCCCATCTTCAAAAAACTTGTCTCCAACAGTATGTGCATGTCTGCTATAGAGAAGTTCCTTGAAGCTGGGCTTCAGCACAAGTCCAAAAGCTCAGAAGAAAAACCTCTGGTCCCAGTGACTGACCCAGATTGGATCCTGCTATATTCTTTATCTCTAATGGAGGGGCTACTGTGTCCTGTTACAGATTTCAATGACTTTAAACTGAAAAGAAAGACCATATAAGCTTCTTGTATGAAAACATGATCTCATATAATGACACAAAACAGCCCAATCATATTATATTCATCATACTATAGTAACTTCTGTGACATAAAAGGTTACATCTAGAACTGAAAAAGCATTTCTGCAGTGCCAGCTTCCTTTCATTAAAGAAAAAAAAATCATAGAGGGAGAGCATAGTGTGGCAATGATTATCAAACATTAATGTAACATTAGATTTTTTCATATCACCAGAAAATACTGATTTTGCATACCTTTGAAATTTTAGAGATAGGCCTAAATATTTTAGAGACATTACAAATATTATTCATACTTACACCCCCTCTTCCAAACCTTCAGCTATGAGATTGAGATATATCCAAGGATGTGAAATAAGTCAGGTTTGATTGCAGATTTAATTGAATACTCTATCTGGAATAGAATATAAGAACTACCATATTGTTTGTGCAGACCTTGTGTAGACAATAGAATGCTATTGAAGAAGCCTGAATCTAGATAACTAATCATATCTACAATTGTTCAATAGAAACCTCTATACTTGATATATTAGTTAGTTAGCACAAAATTTGCCCTGCAGTTGTATCATTTAAAGTGTTACATATCTTCTTCCAGTTTTTAGTCTATTTTTATAAAAATTATGAATACAACAACAACAATAACAACAACAACAACAACAAAACCTTGGTTAAAAGGCATAAGAAGTTTTTGAAAAAGTGCCCATTGAACCTTTCTTGAATAATCTTTAGAAATTTAAATTTTAAAAACTTACTTTTTCCCACTGATCTTTTTAAATTGATAATGAAAACAACCACACTAGCATTCAGCATCCACTTCTTTTTTCTTCTTTTTGTTTGTATTTCTTTCAAGTTCCACAAGCCTCTCAAAATCATTTGTGGCAGATTTGCAGCACAACTCTAGTTCAAGCAGGATGCAGATTGATGGAGAAAAACCTAGTGAAGAACACCAATGAATATGAGAGTTACATGATAGAAATGAATCCTTAATCAGCATCCAGAGATTATTGTTTTTATTCCAAAACAGAAGTGAATTTTAAAAAATTACAAAGAGAAAAAAACAATGTTTCTCACTAACATACTATCCTTCAATTCTCATTGTCCAGCTGCTATTTATGCAATGCAATGGTTACATGCTACAGATTTGGTGGGATTCAAACATGGCTTCCTCCTCAGCATTTGCTAACTAGTTCCATAGGGAACAACTTTAATGACCTCTGTATGTGATGGATTGATTGCACAATTACAATTATAGTGGTGACAGATGCAATTCTCCCAGACATTGCAAGGATGTGATGTTTTCTTTCAACTTGAGGAAAATACACTAGGGGTACAAAATATTACTGATAGTAGCACTATAGTCCAAAGTGGAAGTTTTTCTTCCCGTAAACTCCTATTATTTAGAATCTAAATTAATGTAATACATGGAAATAATTGTTATAATACAAGAATGTAAGCAAAAATGAGAAAACTGTAAATCAATGTCCCCGTTCAGAAATTTGTATTGTAAAATATAGAAATGAAATGGAAATGTAATTCATAAAATTGTGACTATCATAATCAGATTCTTATCAACATTTTGATTATCCCTAAAACTGTGTCCAGTTGAATTACAATATCATGGAAAATTTAGTCAAAGATTGAATGCAAGTTTACTGACTTGGGCCCCTGAGCCTACATAAGCTTGACCTATTTTGTGAGGATTCAGTCTACATGGAAACAAAGCATTACCCATTATGATGTCATACTGATGTCTGAGAATAAGAGATATCTACTGAGCAGTGGTGGGATTCAAAAATTTTTACTGCCAGTTCTGTGGGCATGGCTTATTTGGTGGGCATGGCTTGGGGGTCATGTGGCTGGTGGTCATGTGACTCAGTGGGAGTGGCTAACTTGACAGCATGCACATCAAGAAATACAATTTCCCTCTCTATTTATTTACTACTACTGAACATCCAAAATACACTATGTAACCCTATATATATATGCCATATGTGTACATACATATTACATTGTATAGTGTGTGTATAGGCACACAAAAAGATACACTATCTACTATATATACTGTTTGTATATGTACGCACACACACACAACCACACATAGAGCTCTTCTAAAACTACATACATTCAACCTCACTGCATTTGGAAACCAAGTCCGCACATTTAACTATAATTTCTGTACATTAGAACATTGTACACACTTTCAGATTTACTTCCCTAACTTGCATATGACTGTAAGAACCCAGGAGATGTCATGGATTGAGCAAATATGGTGAAACTCACTTAACAACGCTCTTGCTTAGCAACCAAAATTTTGAGCTCAATTGTGATCATAAGTGAAGGACTATCTCTGTGTTCTTCTGCATGGCAGCCTTGTCCTAATAAACTCCTCTGCCAATTTTCTTCTGTTAGAGGCACTGTAAGGTCTGGCAGCAAGCTTAAGCCAAAAACGAACCAAAACAAAGACTTAAATGGAGGCTTGCAAATTAAACAAAACAGACTTTTATTCTTTGATCAAAGTTAAAGATCTGGGAAGAAGTTCCTATAGCATATCACAAGAGACATGGGAGGAAAATTCTACAAAATACAGAAAAATGCCATGTACTTTTAAGATTCTTAGAAGTTGAGTAACTGCAATGTAAAACTCTCTTAGATTTACATCTTTCCTGTAAAAAAATCTCTCCCTATCTCTTCTCCTATTGTCCATCTAATTGATCACAATTGACCACAAGGAGGCTATTAACAGCATACTTCAAAGGTGTGGAATGGAGGTTTTTACAATCCTAGAGAAGTACGTTTCATTCCCATGGGGTGAAATGTATCAATCCAGGAAAACAGATGGATTCAGATTGATTTATATGGGATTTACATGGACTTCTGCAAAGCATTTGACTCAGTGGTACATGACAAACAATTATTAAAATAATTTTCTATGGCATTTCCGGACCCCTTCACAAGTAGTTTACTGCCTTCTTGTCAAACAGGCAACAAATAGTAAAAATAGGAAACTCCCTATCAAACCCTGCACCAGTTATTAGCGGTGTCCCACAAGGGAGCATTCTAGGATCTTTACACTCTTGACACTCTATATAAATGACCTTTGTGATCACCTTATTAGCAACTGTGTCCTCTTCACTGATGATGTAAAACTATTCATCACAACTGTCCATGCTACCGTCCTTCAAAAAGACCTTGATTATGTGTCTGAATGGTCTAACAATTGGCAACTCCAAATCTCTACCAACAAATGCTCTGTCCTACACATTGGTAAAAAAAAAATCTATATAATGAATAAAAGCTAGGTGGATATGACCTTGTTGATGACCCTAACTTTGTCAAGGACCTTGAAGTTCTCATATTGAATAATCTAAGCGCCAAAGCTCAGTGCAACAGTATTGCCAAAAAGGCTTTAAGAGTTGTAAATTTAATTTTACAAAGCTTCTCCTCTGGTAATACTGTTTTGTAAACTAGGGCATTCAAAACCTTTGCTAGACCAATACCTGAATTCAGCTCTACTGTCTGGAATCTACACTGAATATTAGATATGAATACAATTGAGCGAGTCCAGAAGTATTTTATCAGAACAGTACTATATTCCTCTGTTCACAACAGAATATCCTACAGCACTGGACTTGAGATTCTAGGCTTAGACAACCTTGAACTATGCTGACTAACATTGGACTTAAGCATAGTACATAAAATCATATGTTACAACATCTTACCAGTTAATGAATATTTCAGCTTTAACAAAAACAACAAAAGAGCACACAGCAGATATAAACTTAATGTAAACCACTCCAAACTTGATTGCAGGAAGTATGATTTCAGCAACAGAGTAGTCAATGTCTGGAACTCACTACCTGCTTCTGCTGTCACCTGCTCAAACACCCACTCCTTTACCCTCAAACTAACCTCTGTTGACCTTACCCCATTCCTACAAGGTCTCTAAGGGGCGGGCATAAGCACACAATCATGCCTACCATCCCTGTCCTATTGTTCCCAATTATTAATTCCTATATCTTGTATTTAAACTTATGTTTATACTTGTTTCTGTTATAATGTAAGTTTTTTTCAAATAAATAAATAAAATATATTTAAATCTATGTCCAATAGAACCACAATATCCTGGAAAACTTGCATTCAATCTTAGACTTGGCCTATTTATTTGGGTCCCTGAAAAGCTACCTAAACTTGTGATTCAGTGTGCATGGAAAAGTCTCCAAACTGAAACTGAAAGGAGTGGGAAATAATAAAACATAACATAACTTACAAGCAAAATAAGAAACAATAAAATCAGATAAATATAATCAGTGTATCTAAAGGCTCCAAGTTGATGCCAATCAGACTTCCATATGGAAGTTATTCTGCTAGAGGCTAGCTACTGCCAAGAAACATTACTTATAATCCTCCACTTTTCACATAGAAGGATTCTCAATACTACCAATCAGGGCAAGTGTACTAAACAAATGATTGAATACCTATGTGAAAATATTGTTCTTTATATACCTAGATACCTAGAAGCCAGCATATAGGACCTTAACATTTAAAACCACTTTTTTATTTGTATCTAGGAACTTATCCAAAATCTGTCACTCATCACACTATAGATATCATATGGCTATAATCATTCACATCTGCCTTCTTTACAAATTCACTTTCTGAGTAATCTTCAAAGTTAAATCTAGATTTGCTATCTTTTGTAAACCCTTGAAGACTTGGTCCTACTCCTAGACATTCAATACCCTGTAAGGTGATCTTCCAAACTTGTTGAGATAGTTTTCATTTTTTAATAGTTTTTGATATAATTGTCTATTTACTGCCATATTTTTTATATTTTATGAAATACACATTACCATAAGTCATATGTTAAGAAAACTACTGAATATAAATTGACCAAATAAATGAATGAAATATATAGGGTAAATGAAGCATTTGAGCATCTTGTTTCTTCTGCAACTATACTTTTCAAGTATTGTTCAATGTTCTGCCAATGTATAGCACGTTTTAGTAATCTATCCTGATAAAAACATGAATGGTCAGATCCTCTTACTCTGAACAAGGTTGCAAGTGGCCAATGTTGGGATTTTTTTTCCCTATCACCATTCCCCATTCCCCATTTCCCCATTCCCCATTCACAATAGCTGTGAATCTAAGAACCAGTTGTTTATCTCAGAGAAGCATAAGATAAAATTATTCATTTAATATAATTTAGAAACAAGATCCCAAATTATTCTGAGTGGCTTACATGAAAAAAGAGGGGGAAAAGAAAAAGAAAAAAAATCATAATCATCCAGAAGGCAAACTCTCCAAAAGGTTCTGCCTGCAGGCCTGGGGAACCCAGAGCAGGATGGAGCAGATCAAATGTCTCACGTGATCTGCTGTCATTGGGGCTGATTTTTTTAATTTTTTTTCAGATTTTGTTCTATTGTACATTATTCATTTATTTGATTCTTTTTGTTAGTTTTTATGTTGTTTTTTCTTTTTAAATATGGTTTTACAAACCACCTCAAGTCACCATGGGCAAATAGGTAGCAATACAAATCAATTGACGATGACGATGATGATGATAAAACAATAAAACATTCTCTAAGGGATTAGTCTTACTAACAGCCTGGGAGAATAGTCAGATTTTAAATAATTTTCTGAATATCTTCAACTAAAAGTACATAGAATTCTGGGGAGTGGGGGGGACTATTCCAGAAGGCTGCAGTTGTAACATAGAAGCTCAATTCTTTGGTCCCCATAGATGCAGGGGTAGAATTCTACCAGTTCAGGCTGGTTTGGGTGAATCGGATGTTAATTGTACATCCAGTTCAATGAACCAGTAGTTCCATAGACCAGCTGGCCCTGCGCACCCCACCCCGCCCCTCCCAGAAGTCCCTATGTTCCTGGCTCTGGCTCCCAGGAAAGTGTAGGGAGGCTTGTAAGGCCAAAAATGGAGTGTGTGGGATGTGGAGGGCACTGCCCCCTGCCTCCCCTGTGGCCCCCCATGCCCCATTTTGGGTCTCCTAAGGCTCCAGGGAGACTTGTTATACTAAAAATGACCTATTTTTGCTTTCAGGGGGGTGCAGGAGAAGTGCTGCCTGTCACTCACACCTGGCCACACCCAACCAGCTGGTGAATAGGGCGGAGAATGGGCTGCTAAATTAGGTGATTAGTTTGCCTCTCTCACCCAAGGGCTGCCTGCTTTCCCTCCCACTGGCTGGCATGTAAGAGCTTCATTCAGTTTGTTCCTGCCCTCAGACAGTAAAGCCGGCACATGCAGAGTGCAAAGATTCTCTGACAGATGGGCTTGCAGTTGGTTTGCAACACCTGAGTTCCAGGTCCTTCCTCCTCCTGCTCCTTGTGCTATGCCTGCTTCTGCCGCCTCTTCCTGATCCTGCTTCCTGTTTCTCCTGCTACCTCTTCTTCCTTCCTCTGCTTCTTCCCCACTTTTCTCCCAGCACTGCACCTGGGCTTGCTTTCCCTTCCTGCAACTCTCCAAGTTTGCAAGACAAACAAGCAGCAGCACAACTTGCAACCAAGTGCTTTCCCAAAGCCTTGTTGAAGGGGATCCCTCCAAAGTATGTATGTGCATGGGAATGTCACCTTAAGTGCTGGATCTCCAAGGAAATTCCTTTCTCGTTTGCACCAAGACTGCTGGTTGAGTTGGTTTGATCTCTCTCTGTGTGTCTCTGCCTCTGCCCCTCCCCCTCCTTCTGTCTTTTGAATGGTTTTGTCAGCACTTCCTCAATGTGCTGGATCTTCGGTTTGTTTTGCAGGAAGGGTGAGTTAGAATTGTCTTTGTTGTGTGTGCAATATAATTAATAAAGTGTGAGCTTGGAGTAAGTGCAGGGTTCTGGCCCTGCACTTCTGATTGGCTGTTAAGTGGCCGGACCGGATTGGCCCGTTCCGGGGAATCCGATTGGCCCTTAACAGAGAGTTCTTATTGGTTATAAAAGCTAGCTTGTTATTGGTTAAATGTTACAAGGTTTGCCGATATAAAGCGGGTTTTACTGATATTAAATGAGCAAGTCATGATGTAAATAAAGAGCTGAAGTTCACCGTTCAGAAAATTGTCTCCATTCTTTCTCACCCATGCTCAAACTTAACACTGGCGACGAAGGTGGGATTTGGAGACATCTGAACAAACGAAACTTCAAAGAACACTGAGCACGTGACAGACGACACCAACAACGGAACCATGTCCGGCAGCATCGTACCACCCGCTCCATTCGATCCAATCCAAGAGGACTGGGAGTTCTACATGGATCATTTCCAAATGTTCCTAGAGATGAACAATTTAAAGGATGCCACACCAGGAAAGAAACGGGCGGTGTTCCTAACGCATTGCGGTCCAACCGTATTTAAGATGGCTAAAGAACTAGCCAAACCCCAAGAAGTGAAGGCCATGGATTGGGACGACCTCGAACCTATCCTGCGAGACCACTACGCTCTGACCGTGCCTATGCTCGTGAGATGCCACAAGTTTTATCAAAGAAGCCAGCGAAAGGGAGAAAGCATGGCCGACTTCATAGCAGACCTCCGAAATTTGGGAGGCCTCTGTGGATTCACCGATCTAGAAAAAGCACTAAGAGACCGCATAGTTCTGGGATTGGATGCACCAGGCGTCCAAAGCAAGCTGATGGCGAAAGGCAACATCAGCCTTGCCAATGCCATTGCCGATGCTACTGCAGCAGAAGCAACCAAGAAGTCGGCTGCACAACTACGCCAAAACCACACTCCGGTACCATCACCGGCCAGCGAAATCTCACCTAGTTCAGAAGGGCAGCTCACGACAACGCACCACGAGGACCTCTCTTCGTCGTCAGACAGCGACGAAGAAGGGGTCCATCGACTGCGGTCCGACCGGGACCCTCACCCAAAGCCCTTACACCCTTGCGCTGGCTGTGGAGCCAACCAAGCCAGATCTGAATGCAAATTCCGCGACGCACTCTGCCATGAGTGCGGGAAACGAGGCCACATCGGACGGGTCTGCCGCAGCTTGCCAAGACCCAGCCAGGCCTCAAAAGGGGCTAACTATCACCAATCGACAGGAAACCATCCTGTAAGGCGAGAGCCAGTAAACCACTCTTACAGAAATCGAGCTTTGCAGAGAGAAGAGGCTCACCATACTATTACTATCAGTCACACCTCAGCATTGGACACTAAGAAAATCCGAGTCACGGTAGCCATCGAGAACCAGCCTTGCCACATGGAGGTCGACTCGAGATCGTCCCTCTCGATGGTGTCTTGGAAGACACTCAAGAAACTCATCCCCACAATTCAATGCCAAGATCTCCGTTTACAATGCCTCATTCTCAAGGACTACCAGGGGAATCGAATCCCCGTCGTCGGGTCCTGCCGAGTCCGAGTCTCGGTTCGCTAAATTGGATTTAGCTCAGGCTTATCAGCAATTACCAGTAGATGAAAAAACAGCACAGGCCAAACTATTGTGATGCACCGAGGTGCCTTTAAATGTACCCGGCTGCAATTCGGAGTAAGTGTAGCCCCGGGGATTTTTCAGAGCCTTATGGAAAGGTTATTGCAAGGAATTAAGGGCGTGGTCCCCTATTTTGACGATGTATTAATTGCAGCCCCTACAAAAAAAATCTTACAGGACCGGTTAAAATTAGTCCTAAAAAAATTCCAAGAGGCCGGTTTTAAGGTTAAAAAAAACAAATGTAAATTGTGTACTGACAGTGTTGAGTTTTTAGGGTCCCTGATTGATAGCCAGGGCATTCACCCTTCCGAAAGTAAATTAAAAGCGATCAAAAACGCTCCCAGGCCACGAAACAAGGCCGATCTCCAGGCATTCCTAGGCCTCATCAATTTTTATAATGTATTTTTACCGCACAAAGCAACTGTCGCTGAACCATTACACCGATTGTTAGATAAAAGAGCAAATTGGTTATGGGGTTACCGTGAAGAAGAGGCGTTCCGAAATGTTAAAAAACTGCTCACTTCTGACTCTGTACTCATGCAGTATAACGAGACTTTGCCGTTAGTTATAACCTGTGATGCATCGCCTTTCAGGGTGGGCGCCATTTTGAGCCATGTACTGCCTAATGGGAATGAAGCCCCTGTTGCATATTTTTCAAAGACTCTTTCAAAGACTGAGTGAAACTATGGACAAATTGATAAAGAAGCCCTCGCAATTGTCTCAGCTGTGAAAAGATTTCACGAATACGTGTATGGCTGGGTTTTTACTATTGTGACTGACCACAAGCCTCTGTTGGGGATAATAGCCGGAGATAAGCCGACTCCCTACATATTATCCCCTAGGATGACCCGATGGTCAGAATTCTTAGCTGCTTATAACTATCGGCTGCAATACCGCCCGGGGAAAGCCATTCCCCACACCGACGCATTGAGCCGAGCACCGCTTCCAGAGACTCTCGATGATCCGGCACCAACGGTAACCATGTTGCAAAATGAAGCCCTCAACTCACCGCCACTGACCGCCCGAGATATCGCGAGAGAAACCAAACGCGACCACACCCTAGCACGAGTCCTAGGCTGGGTAGAACGCGGATGGCCATTGGACCAGTTATCAGATGACTTCACACTATTCAAAACTCGACAGACTGAACTCTTCTCCCAGAAAGGCTGTGTCATCTGGGGCGACAGAGTTGTTATTCCAGAACGGCTCCGAAAAGCGCTGCTGAGAACTTTGTACGATGGCCACCCCAGCATCGTGCGAATGAAAGCTCTTGCACGAAGCTACGCATGGTGGCCGGGCATTGACAAGTAAATCGAACAGTGGGTTAAAGCTTGTCTCAAATGCCAAGAAGTCAGCAACGCCCCACCAAAAGTCATGTCTACTGAATGGGAGACACCACGTGGACCCTGGTCCTGAATTCACCTGGACTTCGCGGGGCCAACCAAGGGCCACACCTTCCTGCTTACCGTCGATGCCTACTCCAATTGGCTCAAAATTCATCGCATGACGACTACGACCTCCGAGGCGGTCATCAAGATTCTAAACAGACTCTTTGCAACCCACGGATTACCAGACGTCTTGGTATCCGATAACGGCCCACAATTTACTGCACTAGCATTCGAGCAGTACCTCGCTGACCGCGGCATCCTCCATGAGCTCACCTCACCTGTGCACCCTGCGAGCAATGGCTGAGTAGAACGCATGGTTCAATTTGTGAAGAAAACCTTGCAAAAGGTAGACTACGACAACATTGACAACAACGTCAACCAAATCCTCTTTTTGCAACACATCACCCCACATAGCGTCACCAATAAAACTCCCGCTGAACTGCTAATGGGACGAAAGCTCCGCTCCCACCTTGACCGGTTGCACCCTGCATATGAACCAGAGAAACCACTAGGATCCAGCAGCCGCTGTCGCACCTTCCAGGTAGGAGACCTGGTTTATGCAAAAAACCTATCGGGCGACTCGTTGTGGGTGGAAGCGTCAGTAGTACGTGTAACTGGCCCTAGATCCTACTTCGTGCAATGCCTGGACGATAAACTTTGGAAACAGCATATCAACCAATTATGGTCGCGGCTTGCAGCGGCCAATTATTCGCAACTCCCCTATGACCAAACTGAGGGGGGGAGGTATGGAAGAAGATGAAGCCCTAGGAAACCCATTCGAAGGAAACGACGATTTAATTGAAACTCAGGAAGTAGAGCCAGAGGGAGAAACATCTGCACCTCAGGGAATCGAGGAAAATGTGGGCAACGACGTAGAAGTGAACTCTGAACTAGAGATAGCCCCACTGCCAGACAACGATCTACCTCAGCGAGATTGCAATCAGCCGATACAACGAAAATCAAAGAGACTAAAAAGACAAGCGTCCTATTTAAGGGACTATCTAACTGCGCCCTGAACTAAGGAACCAGGGGGAAGGGGTGTTGTGTATGCAATATAATTAATAAAGTGTGAGCTTGGAGTAAGTGCAGGGTTCTGGCTCTGCACTTCTGATTGGCTGTTAAGTGGCCGGACCGGATTGGTCCATTCCAGGGAATCCGATTGGCCCTTAACAGAGAGTTTTTATTGGTTATAAAAGCTGGCATTCCTAGCTTGTTATTAGTTAAACGTTACAAAGTTTGCCTATATAAGGCGGGTTTTACTGATATTAAATGAGTAAGTCACGATGTAAATAAAGAGCTGAAGTTCACCATTCAGAAACTTGTCTCCATTCTTTCTCACCCATGCTCAAACTTAACAGTTTTAGAAGCAGAAAGTCACATGTCTAATCTGGAAGAGAATTGCTATGCTGAACCATTGAAAAGTGCAGGTGGTGGTCATTCACCTTCTTCCTGCTTCCCCAGGTCTTTTATTGGCGGTTTTCTTTGGAGCAAAAGTAGAGAGCCTCTTCCAGTGAAGATTTATCTGTATCTTCTAATTTTCTTCCAGAGCAGAACAAAAAAAGCCTCTTCCTGAGAAGGCTTTTCCAGTTCTTTATTCTGATTTTCTCCAGGAGCAAAAGAAAGCAAAATCATCTGGTGGCAGGCTTAAAGAAACAATCTCACACTTATTTTACTCCATGTGTGGCCATCCACTATTTCATTTACCATTTCTGTTTATGCTTCTTTCCCAAACTGTATACTTTTCTCCCCCTCCCCTTCTCTCTCACACACACACATCTACACAAAGAGAGAGAAACAGGTCCATGGTAAAATTATCTTCCATGAAATCACTCCCTGGTGCCAGAAAGGTTGGGAACCTCTGAATTAGACCATGTAGGGTCCCTACAGGAGAGCCCTTTTAAGGATTATGTATTAACAGAGAAGCATCTAACTTAGATCTGATCCTAAACCAGGAGTCCCCAAGCTCTGCTGGCTGAGGAATTCTGGGAGTTAAAGTCCACAAGTCTTTAAGTTGCCAAGTTTGGAGACCTCTGTCCTAAACACTAATGCTGCTGCACAAAAAAAAACAGAGGAGCTCTGATCAACTATCACAGCCACATTTTGGATCTGAGTGGAGGTTCTGGGAAAGGTGTCAGAACTTAGAAGGAACCTTGGAGGGAACCCTATACCATTTCAGAGAAATGGCTATCCAGTCTTTTCTTAAAAACCTCCGGTGCTGGAGCACCCAGAACTTCTGGAGACAAGCAGGTCCACTGGTTAATTGTTCTCATGGTCAAGAAGTTTATCCTTAGTTTTAGGTTGCTTCTCTCTTTGTTCAATTTCCATCCATTGCTTCTTGTTTTGGCTTCTGCTTCTTTGGAAAATACATTGCGCCCCCCCCCCCGCCTTCTTTCTGGTAGCCCCTTAAAAGCCTGTTGCCTATCATCCTCTTGGGCAAAGCATGTGAGTCATTTCCTCCTTTCAGTGGTCTATGACAGTACATCTACAGTATGTAGATAATAAAGTAAAAAAAAAAGGTGAACATTTTTACACAACTATAGATACATTGAGGCTAGGTGTGGTTGGAAGATGAGGGGCCAGGCGAGGTAACCTTTGACGTGAGTGACATTGAGTTGGTCATGCCCAACCATGTGACCACTGAGCCACACCCACCCAGTCACATGACCATCAAGAGACACCCACAAATTAAGCCATGCCCAGAGAACTGGTTGTTAAGAAATTTGAATCCCACCCCTGAATAGGTGACGTTGTATCAAAGGGACCTGAAGTGTGATGTCAGCAGCTAGGCACAATTGGAAACAGGTAATACTACAAGTAAATAGGCCCTATGCATGAAGGTCTTCATTAGTGATAACCATAATCATGAACTGCAGGTTGAATAAAACTAGTAGCAATTGCCACTCAAATACAGTGACATCAGCTAGACAGAATGTAACACGTCCATCATTAATTGCACCAACATATTCAGGACCAGCAGTAGCATTTGCAACTTCTTCAAGAGCAGCTTCATATATATTGCATAGTGCAGTAGTCCAGTCATCAAGTGAGTAGCACATGAGTGACCATCTGCGGGAATCTCCTGTTCTAGGAACAGATAAAAATAGTACATTAAATAAACTGCTGCAAAGGTCCTCTTGGCCATGGCTGCCGTCTACTACTGAGCAGGAGCTATGAGTTTAGGACAACTACCAGATTGTGTACCAGTCTTGAGTGGAGCCATGCAACCTCATCCAAAATTAAAGACAGAAAGTCCTCAGAGAAAAGGTTCAAATATCTATAGGCACATAGTATCTGCAAAATTGTGTAGGAGGTGATAATTAAGGATTTCCTAACTGTAACATATATTGCAATCTCTGGTGAATACCAGCTTCAATGAGTTTCAATTGTTCACTATTATAGTGTGTGTGTTTATTTATATGTAGATTGATTCTACAGTGGCATATATTACTTCAGCATCAAAAGTAATGCCTTGGTGTAATGTGTGTATTCTGTTAGAGCTTCAGAAATCCACCATAAATTGTAGATGGAGAATAACAATAAGCAACAGATAGATTGTTGTGCTACCTGCAATGGATTGACAATGTTTATTCTTACATCTAATATTCATATTTTCCCTGTTTGCAGTTGCTGTTTCCATTTTTTGTTGGATGAAGAAGTTATTAATCAGCAAAAGCACAGTGCACCAGTGTGATAAATGCAGAATAACAAATCCCATTTTTTCATGCAAATTTCACAGGACAAGCACATATTTTTATCATCTATGACCCTGGCCTCAATACATTTTAGATGGGATAAAACAAAACATATAACAGTAAAAAGCATTTCTCAGAGCATTCTGAGCTTGATTTCAAGATTTAAAACAGAAAATGAGAACAAAATAGAGATTGCAGTTTTTCAACCATTTCAGATAAGTGTATGTGAAGAGTTCTCTAAACTGTCCCGATGCATCCAAATAAGCAAATCATAGTTCACAAGATATAAATGATAATAAAGATGTTAGTCTCTAGGTTAACAAAGTTAGTGGGATTTTTGAAACATTCAGCTAAAGTAATCTTAAGAATTTAACTTAAGCAGGTTTTGCATTTTGATTTGTAATCCTTTGATTAAACAACTTCCATAAAGCAACTTTGATATCCTTATTCCTCATGCTATAGATTACAGGGTTCATCATTGGAGGGATCACAGAATAGATCACTGCAAGAATCTCATCCCAATCATAATTTGGAATCAAATGAGAAGATATACCTGTACCACATAATAAGCAAACAACAAGGAGATGGGGAATGCAAGTAGAGAAGGCCTTCTGTCTACTTGCCATTGAGGACATGCTTAGTAGTGTCTTAAAGATTTTTACATATGATATGTTAATTAACATAAAACAAACAACACCAAGAAAAGCACTAAAAAGAAGTACCCACTTTTCATTGAATTTGGGATCAAAGCAGGAAATCTTCATGAGGTGTGGGATTTCACAGAAGAATTGATGGATGACTGTGGAACAAAAAGGCAATGAAAAAATGATTCCTGTATACATGGCAGCATTAAGAAACCCTAGTATCCTTGCAACCCCTGCCATCTGGAAGCAGTTTCTCCATTGCATCATAGACATATAATATAAAGGATAGCAGATAGCCACTGTCGTGTCCGCAAAAAGACGTCAGGAGTCGGTGACTACGTTTCAAGCTCTTTATTTAACAGTTGTGAACCGAACCAGCGAAAAGGAAAAAGCCCGCGGCTTTTATCCTTTTCGCTGCGGCGGCCGCGGCCAATGGCAGCGATTCAAGTCTCCCGCTCTTGGAGTGAGCCAATCGCGGGAGACCTAAAACGGGCCAATCAGCGCGGCTCGCCTGGCCAATCAGAAATCCCCGCGCTTTAGCCAATCAAAGCGCGGGGATTTCGAGTATGTAAATTAAGGACAGAACACCCCTCCCCTCTTGGTATAGTCCTTACGTTGCGTAGTCACGTAGGTAGGCGGGGCTCCGTCTAGTCCTATTTGACCTGCGCAACTCAGTTGCAAGCTGTATTTCGTCCGGAGCGGTCATGTCTTTGGCTGCTCCCTCTTCTGTGCGAACCGGTTGGGTGTTCGGGCCGGTTCCTTCTCCGTGGCTCCCACCTGGGCCTTCCGGGTTGGTTGAGCTACGGGTTTCGCCGCTCCCGCTTGGTTTCTCCGAGTTGGTTGAGCTGGCTAGGTGGTTCTTCTCCGGTGGGGGATCGCGATGGCTGCGCTCCGGTAAGTACTGCTGGTTTATTTTTTCTTGCGTTTGCTTATTCGGGTATTCCCTCCCCCCTTGGTTCGTGTTTTGGGGGTTGAGTTCTGTTGCTGTTCGTGACCTGAGCTGGTCAATGTGCCGTTTCCAGGCTCGCCCATCTGTGGTTTGGAGCCGGTATGATCGTGGGCCTGTGATCTGGGTGATGACGGCTGGGATCCATAGGGGGTCACCCGTCAGGTTTTTCGCGTACACTAAGTCGCCGGGTGCGAATGTTCGGTATTTTGTACTGGAGTCTGGGGGCCGCTCCGGGTTATATGTTGGGTGTAACCTGTCGAGTGGGGACCTCAGCTTCCTACCCATTAGTAACTCGGCTGGGCTTTTGTTGGTAGTGGTGTTCGGGGTGATGTGTTGTATAAAGAGGAGTTTATTTATTTTGTCGTTGATCTCCCCGTGGTCCATTTTCCGGATGGTTTTTTTGGTAAATTGAACCATCCGTTCTGCCCTACCGTTCGCCGCCGGATGCGCCGGTGCTGTTAATGCGTGGCGGATGCCCCTCTCCGCCAGGAATCTCTCGAAGTCGAGGGAGGTAAATTGGGGCCCGTAGACGACGACGTCTGGGAGGCCGTGTGTTGCAAAGAGTTTGCAAAGTTCTTTGATGACGGCCTCCGTGGTGGTAGATTTCATGTCGCTTACCTCCAACCAGTTGGAGTAAGTGTCAACTGTTATTAGAAAGGTATGCCCATTCGTGGGACCGGCAAAGTCTAAATGGATTCTGGACCAGGGCCCCCTTGGTGTTTCCCACTCCAGGATGGGTGCTGCGGGTGGGCTTGGTCTGGTCTCCTGGCATCGTTGGCACTTAGCTACCCATGCCTCTATCTGCTTGTCCATCCCTGGCCACCAAGCGTAACTCCTGGCCAGGGCTTTAGTTCTGACGATGCCAGGATGCCCCTCATGCAACATCTCTAAGACCTTCCCTTGCAACCTGTCCGGGATGACCACCCTGTCACCCCACAAAATACACCCCTTAAGCAGCGAGAGTTCAGTCTGGCGGTTTCTGAATGTCTTAACGGATTCGTCATTGTCTCTTTCAGGCCAACCTTTTTCCACCCAATGTAAAATTCGCGCCAGACGCCTGTCCTTAATAGTTTCCCGGGCAATGTCTGACGCGGTAATGGGTAGGTTGGGCAGGTTCTCGATGTTAAGGGTGTTTGTCGTTGGTGCTGGGTCAGGATCAGAGTCTGGTAAAGGCGAGCGGCTTAAAGCGTCCGCGTGCGAAATTTTCTTACCCGGCTTGTGTAACAGTTCGTAACTGTAGGCTGCCAGGAACTCGGACCACCTTGTCATCCGGGGTGATAAAATGTTTGGGGTGGCTCGGTTTCCTGCGAGGATGCCCAGCAACGGCTTATGATCTGTCACAATGGTAAACGGGCAGCCGTAAAGGTATTCGTGGAATCGCTTAACGGCAGCAACTATAGCCAAAGCTTCTTTGTCCAGCTGGCTATAGTTCCGCTCCGGTTTAGTTAGAGTCCTGGAAAAGAAAGCGATGGGTGCTTCTCTTTTGTCGGGGAGGGTATGGCTGAGGACAGCGCCGACGCCGAAAGGTGATGCGTCGCAAGTGACAACCAAGGGCAAGGTTTCGCTGAATTGAATCAGGACGGCGTCGGAGGTGAGAAGGTCTTTGGATTTTTGGAAGGCGGCTTGCTCTCGTCTCCCCCAAGTCCAGGTTGCCGCCTTATCCAGCAAAGGCTCCGCCGCCGTAGCCTTTTGGGGTAGGAAAACATTATAAAAATTCAGCAACCCTAAGAAAGCCTGTAGTTCCGTCTTAGACCTTGGGGTGGGGGCTTCTTTGATGGCTTTCACTTTTTTAATTGTAGGGTGAATGCCATGCCGGTCTAGAAGATAGCCCAAGAATTCCACTCGCTCTGTGCATAGTTGGCATTTTTCTCGTTTTACTTTAAGTCCCGTTACTTTAAATTTTGTTAAGACCTCCCTGAGTCGGTTTTCTAATTCGGCTTCGTTTGGCGCCACCACTAATACGTCATCAAAATAGGGCACCACCCCCTTGATGCCCTGCAGTAAATGTTCCATCAGGCTCTGAAAGATGCCTGGTGCCACGCTGACTCCAAACTGGAGTCGGTTGCACTTGAAGGCCCCCCGATGGGTAACGATGGTCTGGGCTTCCACTGTTTTTTCGTCGACCGGCAACTGTTGATATGCTTGGGCGAGGTCGAGCTTGGCAAAGACCCTGCCCCCTCCCAGTGAGTGCAGTAGGTGTTGCACGATTGGGACAGGGTAGGCGCTTTGTTGCAACGCGCCATTTAGGGTGGCCTTATAGTCCCCACAAATTCTCACGGACCCGTCTGGTTTGACTGGGGTCACTATAGGGGTCTCCCATCGGGCATGGTCTATCGGCTGTAGCACCCCCTGTTTGACGAGCTTGTCAATCTGCTCATCAATCTTAGGTTTTAGGGCGAATGGCACCCGCCTAGGTTTTAGCCGCTTGGGGGGAACCCTAGGGTCTAGGTCAAATGAAATAAGGGGCCCCTGGTACTTGCCCAGGCTTCCGTCGAAGACCTCCCGGAACTCTTGGGCTAGCCGCTGTTCCCAGCCGTCGTCGGCGACGTGGTTGACTCCTGTTAGCCCGATGTCGAGTGGGGCGAACCATTGTAAACCCAGCAGGCTTGGGCGGTCGCGATCGACGATTGTGAGTGGGAGTTGTTCGGTGCGGCCCTTATAAGTTACATTAAAGTTCTTGGTGCCCACTACCGGGACGCGGTTTCCCTGGTAGTCTTTTATAATAAGTCTTTGGGCGTTTATGTTCCTCTTATGGAGGGAGGGCACTTTTATCTCGTGCCATGCAATCATGGAGAGGTAGGACCCAGAGTCCACCTCCATCTTGCATGGTTGGCCTTCAATGTGGACTTCTACGTGTACCTTTCTGGCGCCGTCGGAGATGGCGTGGCCGATGGTCACCGTCTGGTGGGTTTCTTCCTTGCGCCGACTGTCGCCGCCTCTTGAGGGTCGCTGGATTCGGTCCCGCCGGCCGTCCGGTTGGCGATCTCTGGTCCTGGGCGGTGGGCTTTCCCTCTTACGCTCGTGTTGGTCCCATCTGGGAGGGCTGCGAGTCTTCTTTTGGCGGCAAACCCGAGCGATGTGTCCCCTTTTTTCACAATGCCTACAGATAGAGTCAAAAAATCGGCATTCTGATCTGGGGTGGTCGCCGCCGCATCCGGCACAGTTGGTCCTCGACCTACAACCTCTTCGATTCCTTTGGTCGCCGCGCCCCGTCTGCACGCGATGTATGTCCTCCTCGTCTTCTGACGTGCTGGATGCAGACTGGAATTCTCTGTAGTGTGCGGTTGATTCGTTTTTTGGGTCGGCCGACCTTGCCGGGTTGTTGTTTCCGCTCTTCGCGTCAGATTTTCGCATGCTGTCAGCGGAAGTGCGGGTTGCTTCTGCGGCTGCGGCTGCGGTAAGGGCATCTGCTAGGCTGATGTCGCCCTTAGCCATAAGCCGGCTCTGGAGTGCAGGGTCCCATAGGCCGAGTACGAATCGGTCTCTTAGGAGGCTGTTCAGACCTTCGAATTCGCAGAGTCCACCAAGGCGCCTCAGCTCGGCGACGAAATCGCTCAGTTTTTCGCCCGGTTTCTGGTCGCGCCGGTAAAATTCGTTGCGCCGGATCAGGATGGGGACCTCGGGGGCGTAATGGCGCCGCGGGATAGGTTCGAGGACGTCCCAGTCCATGGCGGTTGTGTCGGCTGGTTTGGCCAATGCTTTGGCCATCTGGAATACCTCGGTTCCGCAATGGGTGAGGAAAACGGCGCGTTTTAGCGGGCCCGGGGCGTCCTTCATTCCGGTGCACTCGAGGTACATGCGGAAATGGTCTGAGAACGATTCCAGTCCTCGGTGGCGGGATTGAAGGGGGCGGGCGGTGCTATTTTCGCCATTTCGGTGCTGAAACTGGCTCTTGTTGGACACGGGGTTCGGTTCAGGGTCGGGATCCCACCCTCGTCGCCAGTGTCGTGTCCGCAAAAAGACGTCAGGAGTCGGTGACTACGTTTCAAGCTCTTTATTTAACAGTTGTGAACCGAACCAGCGGAAAGGAAAAAGCCCGCGGCTTTTATCCTTTTCGCTGCGGCGGCCGCGGCCAATGGCAGCGATTCAAGTCTCCCGCTCTTGGAGTGAGCCAATCGCGGGAGACCTAAAACGGGCCAATCAGCGCGGCTCGCCTGGCCAATCAGAAATCCCCGCGCTTTAGCCAATCAAAGCGCGGGGATTTCGAGTATGTAAATTAAGGACAGAACAGCCACATATCTGTCATAGGCCATAGCAGTGAGAAGAAAAAGGTCTGATGACAGGAAGAAAACAAAGAAAAACATTTGTGCAGCACATTCAGAGTATGATATCTTTCTTGTATTCATGAGGGCACTGGCTATAGATCTGGGAATGGTGACAGTGGTGGATCCCAGATCAACAATCACTAAATTGACCAGAAAGAAATACATTGGTGTCTGAAGATGGTTGCTCATTACTGCCAGAATAATGAGAAGAAGATTTCCTGTCAGTATAACCAGATACATCATGAGAAAGACCACAAAATGCAAAAGCTGAAACTCTCGTTGCTCAGAAAATCCCATAAGCAAGAAATCCATGATGATGGTTCTGTTTGGCATTGTTAAAATTTTAACTGTTAAAGAAAATCATATCAATTTAACCAGTTGTCCCATTGAATATGCTTCTATTTTACAAAACCGTACACTCCAATTAACAAATTTTCAATTTGATATGTGCACTCCATAACATAGAAAGCTATATAACTTCAAGTTCTTCAGTAGTGATGTCCTTTATTAAGGAACCAATTCTGCAGGAGAAAAGTATAATATAGTTGAATTGTAATTCTCTTATTTAATCATATAATTCTAGTCTTATTTAAACCTGGAATTCAGATACAAATATGCAAAAATTGTTACTTTGCACCAAAAAATTTCAACTGCTTGACATCTTAAAGATATGAAATACCTCAAGATGGATTTCAAGCCTACTAAAATTATTTATGTATAATGGAGGGGTAATGGGGACTCTTATTCTGGCATTTTACTGAAATTTTAATTTTTAAAAAACAAAGGTGATATAAGTTTTCTTGTGATGATATGAACCCAGATTTATATCAACTATTTTATATTAATAATTAAATGATATCTCCTATATCATACAAGACCATCTCTTCAACTAAAAAGACAGTTCTTCATTCCAGCTTCCCATTATTATAAAAGAAATTTTAAAGAAGAACGTAGCACTGTTATGGTTATTAAATTTTATTGGAGCATTTTATTTTTTTCATATCAGTAGGGAGTTGCCAACCTTTGAAATTTTAGAGATAGACCTTTCTTCTACTGTTACAGAGAAATTATCTGCAGCCATGGGATATATTCAAGGATGTGAAATGTCAAAAGAAAGTTCAATATCTGTTGATTAGCACAAAACTAGCACTTCAGTTGTTTTATTGATAATGTTACATTTCTCCTTTCAGACTTTAGCCTATGTTTATCAAAACTATGAATACAACAATAAAACTCCTTTGTCAAAACTCATAAGAAGACAGGTTACCTGTTAAACCTTCTTTGAATAATACTTACAAATTTAAAATTTAAAACTTACTTTTTCTCCATTGATCATTTTTAATTGACAATGGAAATAATTTTGCAAGGTAGTCTTTGTCCACTTTTTTCTTTTGTTTCTTTATATTTCTTTCACAACCTCTCAAAGTCTTTTTGTGGAAGATTTATAGCACACCCTACTTCAAGCATAAGTGTATGATACAGATCAATGGAAAAAGACTAGCATTGAACACCAGTGGATATGATAATTATATAAGGGAAATGAATCCTTAATTAGGATCCAGAGAGTATTACTTGTATTCAAAAATAGACTTAATTTTAAAAAAAGAATAAAGAAAAACATTTCCTCACTGATGTATCTTTAAATTCTTATTCTACAGCTACTATTCTTGTAATCCAGCAGTTACATACTGCAAATTTGGTGAGATTCAGACATGGCTTCCTCCTCAACATTTGTTAACTAGTCCCATAGGGAACGTGGACACAATATTGAAGACTTCTATCACAAAGGTGGAAGCTGCCATTCTCTAGGGCACTGAAAGCACATAATGTTTACATTCAATAAAATGAATGTATAGTTGTAGAGTTGTAATTGCAGGAATGTTCCAATCTCGGATGGCAAACCTCAGATAAAGAATGTTTCCAAGCAAATACAACTCAGACAAACAAAGTCACTAATCTATGGATAAAGGAGGATTAGAGAGGGGAAGTAGACATATGTTAGACTTTAACTAGAGATAATTAATTATATGGATTACTGTACTGAACAGTAATGAAAGTTAAGCAGTAACCAAAGTTAATCAATGATGGAGAATAACCAAAAATGTATGTAAATGCAAGATTATACTCCAATAAAGATCATCATAATTCAGTTGTTCATGATCAAACAACTCGACTGCCTCATCATTACAACTTATAGTATAGGTACAAAATATTACTGAGAGTAATATTACTTTAGCAAATAATGAATAGTACAATTTTCTCTTTCTGTAATTAAGGATTGATATAATATGTTATCTTTTTGATCCCTGCCTTTAGTTTTCAAAAATATGATGTAATGAGCTAAAACTGCCCCTTAAAGACCACTCTATGTATCCCAACTATTCCTTACAATGAAGACTACTGTACATCAAAAATTTTATTTGCCCAATGAAAGTCAATTTGAATAAAGATCTATGGTTGAATAAAAAAGATTAGTTGCAAGCAGAGTCCATCAGTGATATAAGGAACGCAAATCTAATATCCTGTAGGCATCCACAGAAGTATAAATGGCATATGTGAAAAAATATGTGTCCAATGCCCTCCTTCATAAACTTATGTGTGATGTTGAAGCAAGGGTTTGAAAAGAAAAGGCTTTGATCAACACATCACAAAATATGTTTTGTTATTTTTGTGTGATGGCAGTTTATATGCTTGTCTTAATTAGCAACTTGCAAACTTCAATCTCTATTATTCTAGTATATAATATATTCGCATCTAACTTATTGAGCAAGCAGATTTTTGTTATATAGTGGGTGGAGTGAAGACCAAAGTACTTCTAAGTTCTTTATTTGGCTCCAGAGAATGCAAGGGAGAAATCATGCCATGGCAGCCCTTTTTAAAGGGAGCTATCTGTGGCTTCAGCATGTGCTTGTTTTTCCTGCTTCACCTGGCTAATAATTGGTCCCTACATCATTTTACTCAATATCTAAGAGCTCTCCCCTCTGGAATAGTTTTACCCAATCTGATTGAGTTATGAAACGTGGTCCTGTGAGTAGGTGAGATGCTTGTGGGTGCAACCTGACCTCATTTGACTCAGCAGCCCTGGACTGAGAGTTTAACAAGTTGTTGCTCCTGTGTTAGCCTGTGGAAATGCCTCAAAGTCTCCTTGAGGCATGGTATTTCTTTCCAGCTGGATGCCGCTTCATTCTCCTGTGGTGCCAGGACCCACTGATAGACTTCAGCTAAGTGATTGCAACCTATGCTTGGGTTTGAGACTAATTGTTGTGTGTTTGCTTTGCTACATGGTAGACCCTGGTCGGAATCTGCTATTCTTTGGTAGTGTTTACTCTTTTGTTCCAAGGCCTTCTCTTGGATATTGTGTCCCTTTCTGGTTATTCAGCCTCGGAATTGATCAATGTGCCTTTTCCATGCTCTTCCATTGTCTGTCTCTATGCAGTAAGAGAGGGGGCCTGTAACTTGTATTATTTTTGCCGATATTCAGGTAGGATCACCACTGTAGTTCCTGGTATTTACTCTGTCCCCCGCTTGAAACACCCAACATTTACTGGTAGAGTCTATGGTTACCTGTGTGTTATATTGTGGGTGCAGTCTGTCCAGTGGAGACCTTAGTTTCCTGCCCAATAGTAACCCCGCTGGACTTCTGTTAGTGGTGTAGCTTGGGGTAATATGTTGGATGCTTAGAAAATTTTCTATCTTAGCTGGGGTGTCCCTGAGGCCCATCCTGGATAGTGTTTCTTTTGTGGAGCTCACTATCCGTTCTGCCTGACCATTAGTCAAGGGATGCCCAGGCATGGATAATGAATGCCAGATCCCTTGGGCTGCCAGAAAAATCTTGAATTGATTGGTGGTGAATTGGTGACTATTGTCTGACACCATCATATCTTGTAACCTATGTGTTGTGAATAGTTTTCTTAAAATCCTGATTACTGCCTCTGTTGTGGTCAATGTCATGATGCTGACCTCTAACCATTTAGACTTTGCATCAACTATGATAAAGAAAGTTTTGCCCTGACATGTTCCTGCAAAATCGATATGAATTTGGGACCAGGGTGTCTTTGGGTTTTCCCATTTGTGTGTGGGTGCACTGTGTGGAGTTGGCCTGGTGAGGTGTATTTGTGGCAACCTATGTTTCTATCTCCTTGTCCATCTCTGGCCACCACACATAGTTTCTAGCCAATGATTTCATTTTTACCATCCTCGGGTGTCCTTTATGTAGCATTTCAAGAATTGTCTCCTGTAAGGCTTTAGGATTACTACTCTATCACCCCACCCAGACACCTCTTTAGTCCCGATAGTTCAAGCTGGTGAGTTTTAAATGGTGTGAATTCATCCTCTACTGTAGTCTCTGGCCACCCCTTCCATACCCAATTTAAAATTCATGCTAGCATTCTATCTTTGGCAGTAGCTCTCACAATCTCTGATGCTGTGACTGGTCCGCTCATGAGAGTTTCTATGAGAAGTGTGGATGTAGCTGGAGCAGAGTACTCCATGGGTTCTAGTAAAGGATCTGCTGATGCATCAGCATGGTTGATAGTTTTTCCTGGTCTGTAGATAAGATGGTATTTGTATGCAGCGAGGAATTCTGTCCATCTCATCATTCTCAAGAACAATATAATCGGTGTTAGGTGATCCCCCACAATGATTCCCAGGAGTGACTTATGGTTGGTGATTAGTTCAAAATTTCTCCCATATATTCATGGAATCGTTTGATTCCAGCAACTGCAACCAATGCTTCCTTTTCAAGCTGACTTTAGTTCCTTTCTGCTTTGAATGTCTTGGAATAAAATGCAATAGGCATGCAATGGTTAAGGATAGCCCCTGTCTGTTTGGCATGCAATGGTTAAGGATAGCCCCTATGTTGAAAGTTGAAGTGCTGCATGTTAATACCAGGGGTAATGTTTCACTATATTGCACAAGTATACTGTCTGATGTTAAACGTTTTTTTATTTCCCCAAATGCGCTTGCTTTTTTGTCCCCATCTCCATTCTGCCCTTTTGTCTAGTAGCTGATGAAGAGGTTTAGCAATCGTCACCTTCTGTGACAAGAAAATGTTGTAGAAATTAAGTAACCCTAAGAATGCTTGTAATTCTGATTTATTTTAGTGGGTTGAGACTTCTGAGATAGCCTTCAGTTTACTGTCGGTGGGGTGTATGCCATAACTATCAGTTAGGTATCTCAAGAATTCAACCTTTTTGACAGCTAGTTGGCACTTTTCCTTCTTCACTTTTAAACTGACTTCCTGAAAATGACTCAAGATTATTTGTAAACATTGATGTAATTGCTCTCTGTCCATTGCTGACATGAGGATGTCATCAAAATAGGGGGCTACCCCTTTGGTTCCCCTTAAGGAGGTGTTAGAAATCTGTCTACCAATTAGTTGGTTTGGCAATATATAAACCGGCATGTATGTTTGTAGCTTTAAGACAAAATCACTGTATTGATTTGTACTGTGTTCTGATTGGTTGATTGCATTGCAGATTTCCATAAGAGGGAGGTAGAAATCATAGCTTGCTCTCTCTGACATTCTCTCTTTCTGACATTCTGTTGCTATCTAAGGTTCTCTGTTGTATTTATGCTGTCCTTATACTTTGATATTTTTGTTTACTGTAAATGATAAAGACAACTGGTAAGAAGACTTTATAATTGGATATTCTTTGGACTGTAAAATGTATATGACCTGGACTGTTTATTCGATTGTGCTATTTCTTAAAGTAAACTTTAACTCAATTTAGTGTATCTGTGTGTAGCTGAATACTTACTCATAACTATTCTCATAAATGTTTCCATGTGCATATCCTTGTTAATCAAGGGTTATTCTGTACATATCATAACATTAGGCACTCCATTAGACTCTGGAACAACCCCAGGGCCATGCTTACCCCAACTGCAACTGTTGGCATTTGAATACCCCTGGTGGATGACAATTGTCTGGGCTTCTGTTGTCACATCATTGACATGTAATTGTTGGTATGCTTGAGCCAGATCAAGCTTTGCTAAGGTTTTTCCTTGCCCCAGGGAATGCAATAGGTGCTGCACAACTGGCACAAGGTATGTACTCTGTTACAACACTCTGTTCAGAGTGCATTTATCATCAGTGTATATGCGTACTGACCCGGCTTTGTGGGATTACAAGGGGGTTTCCAAATTGGCATGATTGGTCAGTTCCAAACCCCCTGAGCAATTAACTTATCCAATTGTTCATCTATTTTGGGCCGAAGAGCAATGAGACCCTTCTAGGCTTCATCTGGACAGGGGCAACCTTGGGATCTATATTGAAAGATATAGGTGTCCCCGTTTACTTGCCAAGCTTTCCATTGAACACGTCCTCAAAGTCCTTTAGGAGGTTGTCTCAAAATTGCAATTTTCTATGTTGTTGATACCAGTCACTGCTAATCCAAGGGGTTTGAACCATTCTAGCAGGCTAGGCCAGTCCCAGTCTACTATGGTCAGGGGAGTTATCTTTAAATGTTATCTCGAAACAACCGATTCCCAGCACTGGAATTCAGTTTCCATGGTAGTCCTTTAGTGTCATTTTCTGCGGCTTGAGTTGTTTGGCTGTGATTCCCAGAACTAGAATTCATGCCATTTCATGAATAAAGAGGCTTGTGAGGCATAATGTCCCTGAGCAATCTCTCTAGTGCCAGCCAGGTCATGGTTTTCATCTCAGTTGGTGAAGAGAGATATTTTGCCATTTGAATATCATGGGTCCACAATGAGTGAGGAAGAGTGCCCTCTTCATCTTTACCAAGAGGCTCAGGAGGTTGTTTGCTTCCAAAAACATGTGGAAGTGATCCATATAGGAGTCCCAGTCTTCTCCCACTGGGTTGAATGGAGCTGATGGAATGATTACTGCAGACATCTTGGGGTTGGCCAGATTGAGTTCAATAGCTGACAATACCACATGGATGCCTTCGCTTCAGTCCTGATCCCTCTTCAGGATCCCACCTTCATTTCCAATGTTGTATAGTGGACAGAGTGAAGATGCGGGACACCAAAGTACTTCTAAGTTCTTTATTCAGCTCGTACCATGGCAACCCCATTTAAAGGGAGCTATCCACAGCTTCAGCCACTGACTTGCACTTGTTTTTCCCACTTGGCCTAAGGGACCAATTGAGTAAAATTACTCAATGTCTAACAGTTTTGGTGATTCATATCAACTGCATCTAAATTTAGTAACTTGACAATGAAAAGAAAGAGAAAAATTGATTCAAACATAACCAGAAAGCAAATTTTAAAAAATAAAATAAAGAATGTGTTCTTAATTGCGTGAAGAATAATGAATTGACTAGTTTTAAACCAGAGCACTTTGGAAATCAACCACAAGCTGAACGTTGAACATTGAGCAACATATATCTACTCCAGGATTAGTAGCAGCAATCATTAGGAAGCATACATTATAGAAACTAACTGTAGAGAGAAAGTTAAAATATATTTGTACTTATGTTCCACAAAATGTTGAAAATCACATTACTATTATTTATTCTGTTTCATTTTTCTTAACACTTTTTTCTTACACATTTTGCTTTCTTTCTTTTCCATTTTTCTTACATAATGTTTATTAATATGCTTTATTTTTTATCTATTTGCTAATATGATTTAATAAAAATTATTTAATAAAAAAGTACTGCAAGAATTATTGAGGGACAACAGTGACAAAAAGGAGAAAAAAGGATGGTTTTATAATGCTACAACTTATTTTCTTTGCCCTCAGGCTTAACAGGAATTTTCCTGATAGGATTTGATAAGAATGTGCGTGAATGAATTTGTTAAGAATGTGAATGAAAAATGTGGACATAAAAATGCTTAAAAGAAATCTTAGTTATCATATGCTATTTGTTGGAGAACTAATTAAATTTTATTTATGTATTCCCTTGTCATTAATGTAGATTACATTACTTCACTTTTGAGACGTTAACATCTCATTAAATGATATATGAGGATTTTCTTTGCATAAACTTCCAACCATTGATCAAGGCTATATTACAAGAAATCTAAAGAAGCCAATTCCTACCCATTTAACAAGGCACGTAGAACACAGAGGGTATAATTATATGTGTCTCAAAGAGTAGCAACAAAAAATTGATGAAGTATATGGGATAAAACAGTTTTTCTTGTTAAATTTAGGAAAATTATTATTCATTGTTCAGATTTTTTTCCCTAAAATATAAGAACTAAATGGAAATGCAAAACTTCAGAAAATGGAAACTTAAAATAGACAGAATCTTACCAACATTTCGATTATCCATAGATATGTATACAATAGAACTACCACATTATTCAACCACATCACATTCTGCCTTAGACTTGGCTTATTAATTTGGGTGCCTGAAGTGCTACCTAAGTTTGTCTATACATTTTGTGGTGGTTCAGTCTACATGGAAATAAAACATTATCCATTGTGATGTTATGCTCATGCTATCTACCTGAGGATGGGAGTTATCTACATATACAAATGTCCATTGCCTGGATGTAAAATAAAGATATGGTATCCACAAGTTGATGCTACATAAATGAAGAGAAAAGTTCAGTAACATAATATTTATGATTAAACTGCAGATTTATAAAAAAAAAAATGAGGGAAATTGACTAATAAGCTAGCCTTAAAATCAAGATAAAAATTATTTAGCTTAAATAGATAAAATGTTTACATATATTACATTTGTGGTTGGACAGGTAGAAGTTGAACAAATGAAGCTCCCCCACCCCCACCCCCAACAATTGCCAAAATGCTCATTCGGTGAGGGAGGGGCAGCTGGCAGAGGGGCGATGCAGGCGGAATAGCTTCATGCTTCCTGGTCACACACACCCGGCGCCTCCTGGCAGGTGAGCCCCAGAAGCTGCTGGAGAATCTGAGCAGGGGATGAGATGTGGGCTGTCAGGGAGCCAAGTGCCAATGGCTTTGACTTGGCTGACTTGCCTTTTCCTCTGCCACCAGCTGTGGGAGGAAGATAACATTTCAGGCAGTCAGGAAAGCCAAACTGTTCCCCAGCCCAGAGCTGCTGGTGGTGGGGGGACGTGAGGTTGCAGCACATGCCTCGCTTGAAGTTCCCAGCCCTTTTGTTTCCCCAGAAGCAGGAGGGGAGGTCCCTTTGTTGGACCTGGAAGCCTTGCCTGCCAGCTTTTCCAGGCGATGCAGGACCAGAGACTGCCCAGGGAATGATGCTGCTGGGCACTTGAAAGCTTGTGTGTGTATGTGTGTATGTGTGTGTGTTTGTTTCAGGTGGGTCTCCTCTCCTAGTTTAAGAAGGAAAGAGGGAAGGAGGAAGGAAAGGGATAGAAAGAGAGAGGGAAAGAGAGAGAGCGAGAAAGAGAGAAAGAAGAGACAAGAAAGAAAAGGGAAAGAAAGAAAAAGTGAGAAAAAAAGAGAAAGGGATAGACAAAGAAAGACAGGATGGAAGGAGTGGAGAGAAAGGAAGAGAGAGCATGAGGGAGAGAGGAGAAAGTGAATGAGATAAATGGATGGATAGATAAATGGATGTTCTAGCAGGAGACTTTATATTATCTGGAATCTGGATTATTTTAGTGCCTCTAACAGAGAGGAAAATTGGCAGAGGAGTTTACTAGGACAAGGATGCCATGCAGAGGAAAGCAGATAGTTCTTCACTTATGACCACAATTGAGCCCAACATTTTGATTGCTAAGCAAGAGCATTATTAAATGAGTTTTACCACATTTTACTCAATCCATGACATCTCCTGGGTCTAACAGTCATGTGCAGGCTAGGGAAGTAAATCTGAAGGCATGTGCAATGTTGTAATGTACAAACGTTATTTTTATTTATTTATTTTTATTTTATTTGGTTTGTTAATTGCTTACAAGATAATAGGTATAAGTAAAAACATAGTTATGAATACATGGATACATATAAGAAAAATAAAAGAAACAATAGGACAGGGACGGTAGGCACATTGGTGCACTTATGCATGCCCCCTACAGACCACTTAGGAAAGGGGAGAGGTCAATAGTAGACAGTCTAAGGTTAAAGTTTTTGGGGTTTGGGGAAGAAACCACAGAGTCGGGTAGAGTATTCCAGACATTGATCACTCTGTTGCTGAAGTCGTATTTCCTGCAATCAAGTTTGCTGCGATGGGACTTCTAGTTTGAGTTTCTTCAGCGACAGACTGAAACCTCATCTCTGTGAGGTTTCAATCTGTGCTCGCCACTGGAACGTCCCGAGCCGGCTAGTTTTGGGGCTAAGCCAACCCGTAGAGGGGGTGAAGAGGGGGGAGACTTCCTGCAGGGTTGAAGAGAGCCGCATCTCTCCTCCCCAGCTGGCCATTACTCCCTTTCGCAAAGGCGGTTGCAGCAGTGGTCAGAAATGGCCACCACAAAGAAGAACTCAACTGGAAAAGAATGTGCAGGAGGAAGATAAGAGGATAAAGTTTTGGTTGACCGGGTCAAACAGCAAAAGCAACAAATAAGGTACCCTGGAACTGAAGCCATTAAAAAACAATAACATTGTTCCCTAAGAAAATTTTTAAGCTGAGAAGGAGAGAGGAAGGGGAAAAGATTTGGGTTTTTTTTCTCCTTTTCCTGTACTGACAGCTAAGAGACTTAAGCAAGAAATTGGAAAAAAATCCACTTTGACATCAATAGGCATTTAATGCTGAAAATAAAAAGTCAAAGGGATAATAAAGATTTCTGGATAATTGAAAGCTTTTGAAAATAGGAAAGGAGAGAAAAAGAATAAAAGGGCAGGATTTGGAAGGGAGGAGGCTGCCTGAATTAAAAAAGAACTTACAGCAAAATCTCAACAATACTTCCAAAAGATACATTCTAACTGAAATATCACAACAAAGACCCCAGAAAGAGAAAGTCGAAAAAGAAATAAGAAGATATAACTCTGGACTATTTGGATTACTTGATGATTTCTGGATTCTTGGTTATTGTTTTGAATGACTAAAATCAATCGGGTAGTTGTCTAAAACTGTTTAAAATGGCTCCACTTTTAGAAGAACTGAAAATGGAACTTTAAAAGTACAAAGAAGATGCACAAGAAGGGAGAGGTTCTTTTGGCTTCGTATTTCAGTTTTTAGAAATGGAGATTTGGAATTATGAGAAACAAGAAATGCCTGCAGAACAAGAAGATTGCGACAAAGAAGAAGCCATCTTTAATGAACAAGTAATCTTAGATCGGGGGGGAGGAAAGGGGGAAAAGAGAATGGAAAGTTTAAGATTGGGAAAAACAATTCCCAAAAAAAAATAGAGTGAAAAATAAGTATAAAATCAGAAAGCAACAGAAGAGGGAAATGCAGAAGAGAGAATTAGAATTAGAGAGACAAGGGGGTAAAAGGGGGAGGAAGAAGATGAGAGGGAAGAAAGAAAGGAAAAAAGTCATAAAGAACAGAAATAAAATATAGAGAAACAGGGCCTATTTAGAGATAATGGGTGAAAATTTAATGGAAAAATGGATTCTGCAAAGATACATAAGATAGTATGATTTTACTAGAAACAGAACTAATTTTAGAAAATATGAAACAATGTATGATTAAAATGTCTAATAAAATAGCTATCATAATTCAGTGGAATGCCTGTCAATAAATAAATGTAATAAAAGGTATATGTTATGATTTATAAAACATATGTGAAGAGAAATAAAGGAAAAATTAATTATGGAGATTATATATTTTTTTTAAGGAACTATGATATTTAATTGAAAAAAAATGTTAAAGATGTTAAGATTTTAATGATTATTAATGATAGAACTGAACTGGAATGGAATGGAATGAGGGTTTATAATTATATATATTTACATTTAAAAAAAAAAAAGAATATAGTGTATATTATAAGAATGTACCAAGCAGAATTCGATTGGAAGTTATGTATTATGAATTATATTGAAGGTCATAACCTTAAGGTATATATTGAAGTTTAAATAAGAGTTGAATGGATGTAATTTAAAGATATAAAAGTGTCATACTCCAATTAGTAACTACAGGAGAAAATTTGTTTAATGAGAAAAGATAATATGAAATTGAAACAGAACAGACAAAAGTATAATGATTTGAATTGAGATGAGATAATCAAAATAAAATTGAGAAAATTAAAAGAGGGGAAAAACTATATAGAAAATGTAAAATAGTATATGGAATAGAATACAAAAAGAAACATGAAATTGAGTTTTGTGTCTGTATAAAGAAGTTCAACCCAGGACCATGCTGTTTTCAAAAAAGATGTTTTACTTGTATTTTGTATGTGTGAAAACCCAAATAAAACTTTACTAAAAAAAAAAAAAAAGTTTGCTGCAATTAACCTTGAGTTTGTATCTATTGTTTGCTCTTATGTTGTTAGGGTTGAAGCTGAAGTGTCCATTGACAGGTAAGCCATTGAAATGTATGATTTTATATACTATACTTAGATTGGACCGAAGGCGGCATAGTTCTAGGTTTTCTAGGTCTAGAATTTAAAGTCTGGTGGTATAAGGTATTCTGCAATGAGTAGAGGAGTGGAGAACTCTTCTTGTGAAATATTTCTGGACTTTCTCAACTGTGTTAATATCAGATACGTAATGCGGGTTCTAGCTTGATGAGCTG
Organism: Hydrophis major; assembly: GCA_033807585.1. NCBI lineage: Eukaryota > Metazoa > Chordata > Lepidosauria > Squamata > Elapidae > Hydrophis > Hydrophis major. Next base: position 34,829,847 of record CM066343.1, on the reverse strand, counting down.
CATTCGAGTATTGGTCTAGCAAATGTTTTGTATGCTCTAGTTAGAAGTGTAATGTTACCAGAGAAAAAGCTACATAAGATTAGGTTAACCTCTTAATTCCTTTTTGGCTATGTAGTTACAGTGGGCTCTAGCACTTAGATCATTAGAGATGAGTACTCCAAGATCCTTGACAGAGTTGGATCATCAACAAGGTCTTGACTATTCATCTTGTATTTTATTTTCTGAATTTTTTTTTGCCAATATGTAAGACAGAGCATTTATTTGTTGAGATTTGAAATTGCCATTTGTTTGACCATTCTGATACATAGTCGAGGTCTTTTTGAAGGGTAGCAATGTTGTCTGTGGTGTTAAATAGCTTTATATCATCAGCAAAGAGAACACAGTTGCTCTTAATATGATCACAGAGGTCATTTATGTAGAGTATGAAGAGAGTTGGTCCTAAAACACTGCCTTGGGGGACACCACTGTTGACAGGTACAGAATTTGACCAGAATTTGCTCCCAATTTTGACCATTTGTTGTCTGTTTGACAGGAATGCTTCTATCCAGTTATGCAGGTATCCAGAGATACCATAAGATTTTAGTTTTAGGAGTAGTTTATCATGTACCACTGAATCAAAGGCTTTACAAAAGTCTATGTAGATTGTGTCTATTGCTTTGCCCTGATCGAGTTGTGCAGTCCATATGTTTTTACAGTGTAAGAGTTGCAGATTGCAGGGTAGTGTTTTGCTAAAACCAAATTGTTTATTAGAGAGTGGTTTGTTTGTCTCTAAGTGGAGGATAATGGATTGGTTAATAATTGATTCCATGACTTTACAGGTGATGCAGAATAAAGAGATTGGTCTGTAATTTTCAATTAGGTTGGGGTCTCCCTTTTTGAAGATCGGGATGACTGTTCCTTGTGACCATAGGTTTGGCAAGGAGCTGATCTGAAAGATTTTTCAAAGATTATGCTTAGAGGTTCAGCTATGGCAGTGGATAGCTTTTTTAAGAAGTAGGCACATATTCCGTCCAGTCCAATAGATAGAGATGGTTTTAGATTGCATAGTGCTTTTCCAAGATTGTCTACTGTAAAATTGATATGTATTAGATCATTGTAGATGTCTGTGGCTCGACTAGGAAATACTAGGCATAATCCATTGCTGTTTACAAATACTGAGCCAAAGAATGTGTCAAAGTGGTTGGCTTTAATAGTGTCATCGTTGCAGTCTTTACCATTAGGTCTTTTCAGGTGTGGGATGGACCTTGAGTCTTTTAGTTTGTTGTTTACAAAATTGTAGAAAGCGCAGATGGAATTGGCATGTAGAAGGTTTTCCTCTTGTTTAATGTGATAATTGGGACATTCAGTCTTTATCTGGTGATATAAATTTTTGTATCGGCTTTTGAAGTTGGCAACATGACCAGATTTGTTTTTCCGCCAAAGTGATCTCTTTTTGGATTGAAGTTTCCTTATTGTTATGGGTAATCTGTTTTTTCTGGGTTTTGGAGTATTTATTGGTACATATAGTTTGATGATTCTTTTGACTTCAAGTAAAATATGTTGTAATGGTCTTCAAGAGTATTGCATCCAGTGAATAGAAATTGCCAATCAAGAGATGAGTGATCGTTGTCTATAAGATCATAGTTGCCTTTTTTAAAGTTATAATTGGGGATCACACTGTTGTGTTGATTTTTGTGTGGATGTATGTTGAGACAAAAGTCAATTATGCTGTGGTCACTGTTGGAAAAGGATTCTTTAATTTGTATTCTGTAAATTGAATTCAAACTATTGCAGAAGATGACATCGAGGCAGTTGTTAAGTCTAGTATTATTGGTTACTAGTTGTTCCAGTCCCAGGTTTGTTGCAGCACTGTAGAAAGTTGCATGTATGGGTTCAGTTTTACATTTGTTTAGGGTCCAGTTAATGTGAGGTAGATTGAAGTCACCAAGAAAGATAAAAGTGTGTGGGCAGGATGTTGCCCATGTTAGTAGTGAATTTAGCTTGGTTACATGTTCGATGTCATAATCAGGAGATCTGTAACATAATAAGAATAGAAATGTGATATTTAAGGACAGTTCACAGACGATGGTCTCAGGAATATGGTCTCTTGGATAATTTGGATGTTTTTTAGCTGTAAGGACTTTTTATAGAAGATAGCAACACCACTTCCTCTATGGATTTCATGATCTGATCGGTAAACTTGATAGTTACTCTTATTGTGGTAATGGAGTGAGGGAGAAATGCATTGAGCCATGCATGCCTAGTTTTGTGTGATGGTGGATTGGATGAGGTTTGTGTGACTTACTTTTGATACAATCTGCGCAGTAGTCAATGTAGAGATCCTTCTCTCCATTGTCTAGACATCTTTTGAGTTCCTTGTGGAGTTCACAGGAGCAGATTCTTTGCAGTATGGATAAGTCTGGTCTTGAGCAAAGTTTTTTGTGATTGGGATTGGTTTTTGCAATGGTGTTTATTGTTTGAATGAATATGCATTTGCTGAACTCATTTTTGCAAACAACTCTACAAAATTTTGGTGCCACCAAGCCATCATTGTATTTGGACTCAGGGCCATCTCTGGTTACTTCAATGCTTTTTTCAGGAGAGATGTTTGTTGTATTTGAGTTGCTTATGATATTACAAACTTTGGTGATGTCATCTGATTTGTTGGTGTCTTCAAGACCAAATAAGATGGCATTTGGACATTTCTGATCACATTCAATGGTGAGTACGGAGATATCATTTGTAGAATTATTTGATGGGATAGTCATTATTTGTGATTGTGGTTTGGTGGTTATTTTTGGTTGTAGTTGTGATTATAGTTGAGGTAGTAGTTGTGGTAGTGGTTGGGATTTGATTTTGAGCTAATCGGTGGTTGCTTATCAGTGCTGTATTTTTTTTTCAAGAGAAATTAGGCTTTCTTGTATAATTGTTTCAAAACGTGTTGCTAAGCGTTTTTCTATTGAGTACATGAGTATGCTATCAACTCTGTCAGGCAGGGTACTTGGTTTGTTTAGCTTAGGAAAACATGATGGACATAGACAAGGGAAAGTATCTGATGCTTTTAGGAGATCAGCTTGGTCTTTGCTTAAGTTTAAGCAGGCAAGGTGGGCTTGATTGTCACATAGGTAGCATTTGATGTTATTTTCACTTTCATTGATGGTTTTAAGACATCTGAAGCATGTACTGGGAGATCATTGATAGAGATATTTTTTGTTGTTGTTTGGTAGTGGAGGATTTGGAGTTTCTGGAGTTTCTGGCTGCCATGGTCAATGACAAGTTATAGTTAAATGTGTGGCAGAAAGTGGACTATGGGTGTGTTTTTCCAAATGCATTGAGGTTGAATAGTGTATAGTTTTAGAAGAGTTGTGTGTGTGTGTATGTGTGTGTGTACATACACACAGTATATATGGTAGATAATGTATCTTTTTGTGTGTCTTTACTCACACTATACTATGTAATATGTATGTACACATATGGCATATATACATAGGATTTAATAGTGTATTTTGGATGTTCAGTAGTAGTAAATAAATAGTGAGGGAAATTGTATCTCTGAGGCAAGGAGAAGCCAGGCAAGGTGTGAGTGATGTCAAATTGGCCATGCCCACCCAATCACATGACCACCCAACATGACTACCCAGTCACATGACCACCAAGCCACATCCACCAAATAAGCCATGCCCACAGGACAGGTAGTAAAAAATTTTGAATCTCACCACTGCCTTGGAAGCAGTAATCCACCACAATATAATGGAGGTTAAGAAAATGGCCAGGTACAGGGAAATTTTAGATAACCAAGGGAATCTAAAGAGTAGACAGAAATTGGAAGAACAGGGAATAAAATTGGATTAGTGGACCTATATGCAAATACAAACAAGAAATAAAAAAGACAGTGAGGAATTTGGAATAGACAATGAATTACAAAAACTGGATAAAATCTTGATTGGCCCAGATGATAAATTATAATCAAAGTTATATAAACATTAATTAGAATTTGATAGAACAGAAGAAATTGTGAAAGGAACAATGACTGCATGAGGTAGGAACATTGGACATACTATTGATTTGGAAGAATGGGAAAAGATTTGGAATATGAATGATAAAATAACAAAATCAGCAGCATACAAGGAAAATCAATATAAAATGTTCTGTTGTTGGCATATGGCACTCTCAAGATTGACTAAGGTCTATCCAAATTTAAAATCAAATTGTTGGAAGTATGGACAACAAGAAGATACCTTCTTTCATGCTTGGTGGACATGTCCTGAAGCGAAAAAATATTTGAAAGTGATTTAAATGTGGTTAGAAGAGTTAACTAAAAACAAAATTGATTTTGTCCCGGGATTATTCCTTTTAGGAATAAAAAAAAAACTATAACAGAAAGATAAAATATCTTATATTACATGTATTAACAGCAGTAAGAATTTCCTATGCCCAGTACTGGAAGAAAAATTCCACACCACCTGAAGACTTAATAATAATAATAAAATTTAGAGTGCATGGAAATGGACAAATTATGGAACTATAAGGGAAAGCAGACACAGAATACAATGCAATATGGGAAACATGGTGTATTTGGATTGATAATAGATATAAGAATAGAAAATGTAAATAATATATATAATAGACACAATGGTATGAAAGTATTGTGTATTGTAAGTTTAGATAGGATACATAAATGTATATATAATGTCACAACACTGTTTAATAAGTATTGGTAGTATGTATAAATAGGAAAAACTCAATAAAGCATTTAAAAAGAAGAAACAGAAGGAAGGGAGGAAAGTGACAATGACAGAACATTTCAGTATAGGCTAAAAGTGAACCTCGCACTCAACACTGAAAATTTTTAAATTGGACAATTTAAATGATCTGCTAGAATTTCAAATTTTTAAACTAAACAATTTTGAACTATAGAATTTTAAATCCTTAAACTAGACATTCTTTAACTGCTAGAATCTTAACTTATATCTGCACCTTCCCCCCCCCCCCCAAATTTGAAACTTAAATGATCTGTTAGAATATATATAGTTTCCAAATTTGGACATTTATCCCTTTAAAAATCTGTGGTAAAACCTTCTACACTTCCGTTTTCAATTTTTAAAAATCCACTCATGGAAGAAACTATTGTGATCTGCAGTACATGTTCCATGTATATCCTTATGCTCATAGAATACCCAAACTATATATGTACCAGATGCAAACTAATCATGTTACTAGAAGAAAAAGTAAAGGGTCTAGCGGAAACTCAAACTACTCTGAAACTCAACCCACAAAATGAGAAATCCCAAACCTTGCAAAAAGAATATGCCCAAATTGAACATAATAATGATCAAACAACTTCTAAAAAAAATAAGACCCCTTAAAGGAAGAAGAAAACAGCTGGAAACATGTCACTCATAGAAAAAACACAAACTTAGTACAAAACCTCTGTCCAAACCAATCCATTCTGATCCAACCCCACTGGTGCTAAGCAGTTGACTCTCACTAGAAGAAAACATGCAGATACATAGAAAAGAAGCACCATCAAATGTCCTTTAAAAAGTAATATCATCATGTGCTTCTGTAGTAGATAGAAAAACATTCCAAATCTTCCTAGAAAAAAAAAAAGGTGAGTCCTGGTGACAGGAGATTCAATTCTCAAGGGAACAGAACCTGCCATCTGTAGACTAGACAGCCTATCCAGGGAGCTATGTTGTCTCCCTGGAGCTAAAATCAAAGATGTGGCTGAGAACCTAACTGTTAGAAATGTAAGTCACCTAACAGTTGAGTTGGAAATATATAAACCAGGATAGACATTTTAATACTGTCTCTTTAAGGGAATGCTAAAATTGTAATTGGGTGTAGTTCCTCAAACAGCCATAAGATAGAGCCAGAAACCTGATTTGGATGTCCTGTTGTTGATAGTTGCTAGTTGGTCGATGTTCTGATGTTCACTGTTTCCTGAATATTTCCCTATTGACTGTTGCTGATCATCGTTATTCTTGGATTGATATGAGTCTATTACTGAACTGTTTTTGATACTGGACTTTGATATTGGATTATCCCTGGACTGAAAACTGATTGTTTTAACCATGAATGACTTGGACTGTTTGTTGGACTTTACTTAACTGTTTACTGGAAGTAAAAACCTACATTTTACTATACAGTGTATCTGTGTGCTGGTTGTGTGTTATTCTTTACCACTCTCACTACATCTCCCTGTATGCGCTCATTCTCCTAATGGGGAATTACTTCAACACTAACCAAAATAATAAAATCCACAGATTACTACCCCTTTCTATTACTACATGAAGGGATGAATGGCACAAAAAAAGAGTTAAAAACAATATTGAGTGATTATGAGCAGCTAAGCAAGAAAGTCAAGAGCTTAGGTGCACAAGTAGCTTAGGTGCACATCTGTACTGCCAATGAAAGGACAACATCTGACAAGAGAACAAAGAATTCTAGAAGTGAACCACTGATTAGAGGGTTGATGTCATCAAAAGCTTTGGATTCCTGGACCATGGTCTATATTATCTCTAAGATGGACTTCTGACAAGGGATGGGTTGCACCTCAGCAAATTTGGGAAGATTGTTTTCAGAAAATGACTTGTTCAACTTATCAGGAGGGCTTTATCAGAAGTAAAATTGAGGGGGGGAGAATGACCAATCTTCAGGATCTCCAGGAAGCAAAAACCCCTAGGAAGGAAGTCAAATAAGGAAGTAAAGAGGAATTGGAAGGAAGACAAACTCAAATACCAGATAAGAGACATAGGAAGCATACCCAACATCAGACATAAAGATATCAAGTATCTATATACAAATGCACAAAGTCTGCAAAACAAACAGGGTGAACTTGAACTACTCATACATGGTGGATATGGTATAGTTGCATAAGAGAAACTTACTAGGATGAAATCCATGACTGGGTCATATTGATAGAAGGATACAAACTGTTAAAAAAAAAACCCAGACCCCATAAAAGAGGAGGTGGAATTGCACTATGTAAAGGACCACTATATTGCTACACAAATGCATGAAACCAAAGACAAAAACCTCCTAGAATGCATATGGGTCAATATAAAAGAAAAAAAGAATGTCATGGACATAGGTGTATGCTATAAGCTACCCAATCAAGCAGAAAAAATATGTGTCCTTTTTGCCAGTCCAGACCTCCAAGTGTACTTTGCTGCCTTCCAAGAAATGTCTCCACAAGAGGAGGGCCCTCCTCCCATAAAGCCCATTGTTGTTATATGTTAGTGAGTGTTTTGGACAAGTAGGTGCAGGGTTGCAGTTGGCCCAGAGAATTATCTTGTAGGTGCGCTGCTGCTACCACAACATTGCTGGCATCGGCCTGCACCACAAACGGCTGCTCAGGGTCAGGGTGTCATATAATTGGTTCTTTAGAGAATAGTTCTTTTAACTCCTCAATGCTTGTTGGCAGTCAAGGATCCAGGTCAAAGGTTGGCTGGGTTTGGGTTTGGGACCAGATCTTCTGATCTTCAATAGCTCTGTAAGTGGCAGAGCTATCTCAACAAATGTGGAAATGAATTGCCAGTAAAAATGTGCAAACCCTAGGAAGCTTTGAAGTTGTTTTCAGGTGTGAGGGGATTGTCAATCCAGTACTGCTTTAAGTTTTCCAAGGTCCATTTCAACCCCATTTTGACACCCAGTAGCCCAGGTAGTCTAGTGAGGTCTTGTGGAATTTGCACTTTGACAGTTTAGCATAAAGCTTAGCATCAAGGAGTTTTTTTCAAGACTTGTCATACTAGTTCGATGTGTTTTGCCATCGTCTTACTAAAGATGAGAATATCACCCAAATAAACAAAAAATCCCTTATTGAGCTCATGTAGCACCTGATTAATGAGTTGCATGAATACTGCAGGGGCTCCTTGTAACCCAAAATGCATAGCCTTAAACTGGAAACTGCCTAGCAGGCAATTGAATGCTGTTTTCCATTTGTTGCCTTCCTTGATCCACACATGGTAATAGGCTTCTCTGAGGTCTAGCTTTGTAAACACCTCTCCCCTCACTAGGTGGTTAAGCATGTCCTTCATAAGGGGGAGGGGATAGGTGTTTTCCATGCATACAGCATTGATTCTGCAGAAATCCACACAAAGTCTCATCCCCATCTTTTTCTCCATACAAAGTCTGATCCCCATCTTTTTCTCTCGAGTTTATTCCACTCAGCACTGTGTGGACTTAGATCCAGACTTCCACCTTGGACCCAGTCCAAGGGGCCAACAGTCAGGGCTTGCAGCCAGCCAATATCCTGTTCCCCTGGGGCACTTGAGCCCTGGAAACCATGATGGAACCCAGGCCTGCCCACCTTCCCCCACCAGCAGGTTCTGGATTGTCCCCAGCCAACCAAATTCTTCTTGGATGGGCATTTTACCCAGGGCAGGATTCAGTGCCAGTGGATGTCAGCTCCAGCCCTATCACCAATTCCACCTGTTGCACTAACCCACTGCAATTCTTGGAAACTTTTGATGGCAGCCCAATATAATTGACTTACTTCCTAAATTGAATCTGGGCCCACATTGATCGCTACAGAGCTCAATACCAATCAGACCAAGATATGATCTTGGCTATTGCAAACAATATGAAAGAGGGGATGCTGCTGAATGGATTGCTCATCTCCATGATGAGGGAGCCCCCAAGTTAGAAGATGTGGACAATTTCATAGAATCCCTTAGAGCTTGATTTGAGGATACTGATAACTGGGAGGAAGATGAAGTGGAAATCATGGGATTGAAGTAATGTGGGCGGCCACCTGTTGAGGTATTCCCCGTTAGGAGAATGCGTGCCCTCAGGGAAACATAGCGAGAGTGATGTTGAATAACACATGACCAGCATACAGATACACTGAATAGTAAAATGTAGGTTTTACTTCCAGTAAATGGGTAAACAAAGTCCAACAAACAGTCCAAGTCATTCATGGTTTCAGTCCAGGGATAATCCAAAACGATGTCAAGTATCATAAACAAAGTTCAGTAAATGGGGTTTGCTAACAGTTGCAAGATTCACAGCAATCCAAGCAAAATGACAATCAGGCAAAACAGCAATACAGGAAAATGCAAGAAGAACAAACCAGGTTTCTGGCTCCATCTTATGGCCATTGGAGGAATCTCAGCCAATCACAATTAAAGCATTCTCTTAAAGATACAATAGTATTAAATGACTATCCTGGTTTATATATTGCCAACCCAACTGTTAGGTGACTATCATTCCTAACATTCCTTCTTTGGGTAGGACAATATATAAAACCTTACAGTTTAAGTCCATATTCATCACAGTAAGCCTTATGTTTTACACTGCCTTGGGCTTTCATAAAATGATCTGCAATGTTATTCTCTGACATGCAGTACTCCAGTGTAATCATTTTACTTTGAACACATTGCCTCATATTTAAATATTGTAAATTGGTGTGTTTTGAGCTTGTCTTTACAGCAAGATTGGAAGCCATCTGAATTGCTGATTGGTTGTCTTCATATACAACAATAGGTTCATTTACATTAATTCCCATATCTATCAATAGTTGTTTATAACAAACTAAATCCGTACATAATAGAGACAAACATGAGAATTCAGCCTCCATTGTTGATAGATGTTTCTGTCTAATAGACCACCATCCAATTAACACCTTTCCTAATAATACTACAGTACCTGATGTTGGTTTATGTGTAGGTACATCTGTAGTGAAACTTGCATCAGCATATGCAGTTAAACTTAGTTCATCCTTAGGCTCCAAATATAATGCATAATGCATTGTTTGTTTACAATATCTCTACACACACTTACCAGTGCCTTTCAGCTTGGCTCAGTGTTAAACCTGGATAATTGGTTAACACTGTATGCTATATCTGGCCTTGACCAATTACTAAGATAAGATAAGCTATCAATTAAAGATTGATAAATATCTTTATCAAAAACAGGACTTTGTACATCACTGTGGCTAAACTCCTGGCTCATTGGTGTTTTAGCTGGTTTACAAAGTTCCATTTTAAAGTTTTTTAGTAATTGGTTAATTTTAATCTGCCTGTGAGATTTTGTAGTCTCCCCTAGTTTTATCTGTTTTTAAACCAAGATACTTTTTAATCTCACCTAAATGTTTTATTTTAAATTTCTTCTCTGTGAAATAATCTCAGTAGCTTCTTGCTCAGCCTTAGTGATTAATGCTATGTCATCATTGAACAATAGCAACAATGCAATTACACCATCACTTTCCTTTTTCAATAAACATGGATCAGCCATGCCAGCTACAAAACCTATCTTTGTTAATTCCTTCACTATGCATTGGTTCCATTCATAGCCTCATTGCTTCAAGCCTTAAATACTCTTTTTTAATCTCCAGCAATCAGTTTTGTTTTCAGTTTTTATTCCCAAAGGCTTCTTTAAATAGATAGTATGTTGCAACGGTGCATGAAGATATGCTGTCTCCACATCTATATGATTTATTATGTATTTGTTCTTAGCTGCCCACACTAATACTGCTCATAATGTGGTAGCCTTCAGACTAGGTGCAAACACCTCATTGTAGTTGTTTGCTGTCTGATCAAACCCTTGTGCTACTAACCTGGCTTTATGGGTAACAGTAGAGTAGGTAGAGTAGCCAGAAAGTTATGGGACTGACCTGAATGACTTTTCATCCACTACTTCAAGGCCTTGGATCAGGACCTTAGGCAAGCATGCACCTATAGAGGAGTGCCAGACCAGATCCAAGATTGGTATCACATAGTGGTGACTATGGTTTTAGAAATCTACCCCAACCAGAGGCCCCCACCTGAGAAACCCCCCAAGCAGCCATTGGTATACAGAACTGTCTCCAAAGCAGCAGGGGATCCAAAGCCATCAGCAACGTCTGGTATAAAGTGCTTCACATGTGGCTAGCAAGGTCATCATGCCTCAGAATACTTTATGCCCCTTCCGATCCCTCAAGTGCTAGTGGCATCAATGTTAAGGAAGACTCCCAGAAAGTCATAAGACAAGGGAAATTTTGTTTAGCAAGCCATGGAAGTCGTCCCCCTTCTGCTCCACAAGGGGGGAACTCCAGCTTTGGAAGGCACCAAACCAATGGTAGTGGCAAGGAGGATCAAATGGTAAGTGACAATTGACAAAAATAAATAAATAAATAAATGAGGCCATCTGTCCCTTTGTCCTAAAGTTCTGCATAGTAGTTCCCAGGACAGAGGCCCATGGGAACTTAGAGGCCATAATAGACACTGGCTGCATCAGGTGTTTAATCAGAACTCAGATGATGGAGAATTTAGAAATAAACATATGGACATTGAGCTGCCCCATCCTATTCAAACAGGTAGATGGTTCCCTAATGGGGGTTGCACCTGCAACATTAGTCACTGAACCTATAAGGCTGGAAATGGGGCACCACTGGGAAATTATTTGATTCATAGTTGCCCAAAAATGATTGAGTCTCTCATCCTCAGTCTAGCCTGGCTAGACAAGTGGGCACCTACAATCACTTGGGAAGATGCTACCAAAAATGAAAGTTCTCCATTGGGCCGCAGTCTCCCCTCCCACAGCATGAGAATTGGTCCTCTTTAGGACCCAACAATCTAGGCCAGATTCTGTTCCCTTTAGGACCTAGTGAACTCAGTCAAAGGAAGGAGTGGCTTCTGCCACAGAAGCTCTGCGCAGATGCCTGAAAATATCCAAAGAGTAGTCACAGCCCCCATGCTGTTTAACCCAGTGACATTCACATCACATGGCCCAATCAATCGCCTGTCTCAGCTGCCGCCAAACTTTGTTCACTCCCCTCCAAGTACCAGCAGCTTGACCTTGATCTCATGTGAAAGAATGTTATTGTGACTATATTCCTTTCACTACTCTCCCATTGTCATAGCTTCACCCATCCCCCACTGTGGCAGCCCTGTTAAGTCCATCCAAAGATGGATCGAGGGCTGACAGGAATTTCTGGTAAATACAAACTTCAATGAGTTTCAATTGCTCACTATTTCAGTGTTTATGTCTTTGTTTAGAGGCAGAATGATTCAACACTACCTATGTTATTCAGGGCTAACTACTGTATTACTGCCTTCTTCTAATGTGCCTATTCTTTCACAGTTTAGGAAATGGACAAATAAATTATAGAATTATAGATAGAAAACAGCAAATAATTATAAATAGATTTTGTGCTACCTTCAATCTTTCACAACATATATTCTTATAACAATCTTGCCATGTTTGCAATATGCAATATGTTGGAGACTTCCATTTTCTTGTAGACATTTAAGTTGAGTGAAGCAATTATTAACCAGAAAAAAATAGAATGCATCAGTGTGATAAATAGAGAGTAAAGACAAATTTCCCTTCTATAACATCACAGGGGCTGTTCACTACAATAGAATTTAGAATAGAATAACAGAGCTGGAAGGGACCTTAGAGGTCTTCAACCCCCTGCTCAGGCAGGAAATCCTATACCATTTCAGACAAATTGTTATGCAATTTCTTCTTAAAGACTTCCAGTGCTGGAATATTCACAACTTCTGGTGCCAGTTGTTCTACTGGTTATTTGTTCTCATAGTTAGGAAGTTTTTTCCTAATTCCACATTGCTTCTCTCCTTGATTAGTTTCCATCCATTGTTTTATTTCCTGCCTTCTTGGAGAATAGCTTGATTCCCTCTTCTTTGTGGTGACCCTGAGATATTGGAACACTGATATCATATCATTCCTAGTCCTTCTTTTCATGAAACTAGACATACCCAATTCCAGTAACTGTTATTTATATGTTGTAGCCTCTAGTCTCTCCAGTCTCTGTACTTTTTCTAGAGTCTCAACATATTTTTTACATCGTATTGACCAAAACTGGGTGTAATATTCCAACTATGGTCTTACTACAATAAAGTGGTATTAACATTTCACATAAACTTGAGTCTATCCCTCTATAATTGCAGCCTAAAACTGGGTTGGCTTTTTTGGCAGCTGAAGCATTCTGCTGAGTCATATTTAAGTGGTTTTCCACTAGAACTTCAAGATTCCATCACAATTACTACTATTGAGGGAGGTACCACCTATATTGTACCTGTGCATTTCAGTCTGTTACCCTACTCAAATACATTTTACATGGGATAAATCAGTCCATCTCTATATAAAATCTGACACCAGTAAAGGGTATTTCTCAGAGCATTTTGAGCCTGAATTCAAGATGACTATATTTAAGAAATAAATTGAAAGCAAAATAGATTTTATGAACAAATATTTAAGCAAGAGAATACTTAAGAATATTTTCCATTGATTAAAAGAAAGCCAAGTTTCTTATATTTATATATGTATTTATTTGTCAAACATGTCCAAGATATCAAGTATAAGTATGAACATGAACATGAACAAATGAAGTAAATACAGATAAATGGGGATAGTAAGACAGGGATGGGAAGCATACTGGTGCACTTATGTAAACCCTCTTTAAGGACCCCTTAGGAATGGGGTAAGGTCCACAGTAGACAGTTTGAGGTTGAAGCTGTGAGGGATTGAAGCTGTAACAATGCAGTTGAGTAGGGCATTCCAGGCATTGACCACTCTTTTACTGAAGTCGTATTTTCTGCAATCAAGTTTGAAGCAGTTTGCCTTGAGTTGGTATCGGTTGTTTGTCTATGTATTATTGTGATTGAGACTGAAGAGGTTATTGACAGGTAAGAAATTGTAACAGACAATTTTGTGTACTATGTTTAGATCGGAATACAGGCAGCACAGTTCTAGATTGTCCAGGCCCAAAATTTCGAGCCTGGAGGCAGAGGGAATTTTATTGTGAGTGAAGGAGTGGAGTACTTTTCTCAAGAAATAACTCTGAATCTGTTCAGTTGTGTTAATGTCCAATGTACAGTGTGAGCTGTATTCAAGAGTTGGTCTGGCAAAGGTTTTGTATGCCCTAGTTAACAATTCAATATGGCTAGAGAAGAAGCTTCACAAAATAAGGTTAACAACTCTTAAAGCCTTTTTGGCAATGCTGTTACAGTGAGTTCTGGGACTTAGTTCATTTGAGGCAAGTACTTCTAGGTCCTTGACAGAGTGAGGGTCATCTACAGCATCATTTTCTCCTAACTTGTATTTGGTGTTCTAATTTTATTTTGCCAATGTGTAGGACAGAGCATTTGTTAATTGAAATTTGGAGTTGCCAATCCCAATGAATAGTGTAATTATATTAAAATATGGGTATTACATCTAATTTCTCTTTTGCTAAAGGTTACAACAAGTAATTCCACCTTTTCTACCATTTCATATAAGTGTGTGATTTGTTTGGGCAATGCCCAATACATCCAAATAAGTACATTGTAGTTCACAAGGCTTAAATGATACTAAAGATATTTCAACTCATAAAATATTTCTATGGTTGTTTTAGAGTTGCCAACAAAAAAGGAAGGGGGAGCAATGCAATAGCTTGCAAACCAAAATGGCATTATAAAAATGTTTTCAAAGATAGGTGACTGAAGTTTCTGCTGCGCAAAATTCTAACTGGAGAGCATGATTGATGACTCTTGGCTATGGGTATGTCCCATTGGAGAATATAAATTATGATACTCCCAGTGGGTGAGGGAAAACCAGGGTCAAGATGACAATGAATTATGTGTCTCAGAGTCATCTACATCCAGGCAGTCCCGGGCATTTTAACTCCCAATAAATCATTTTTAAGTTTTGGAAGTTTGGCTCGAGACTCATGATTTAAATGGGGAGTAACTGCCAGAATCCTGACAAGATGTTAGTTTTTAGGATAATAAAAATTTGAAATTCATAAGCAAAAGTTACTTAAGAATTCAGTTTAAGTAGGTTTTGTATTTTGATTTGTAATCCTTTGATTAAACAACTTCCATATATTAGCTTTGATCTCCTTATTCCTCATGCTATAGATTATAGGGTTCATCGTTGGAAGGATTACAGAGTAGATCACTGCAAGAACCTCATCCCACTTGTAAGAAGACCAAAAATTTGCTATCAAATGAGAAAATATACCTGTACCACATAATAAGCAGACAACAAGGAGATGGGGAATGCAAGTAGAAAAGGCCTTCTGTCTACTTGCCATTGAGGACATGCTTAGTACTGTTTTAAAGATTTTTATATAGGACATGATAATTAACATAAACAAACAATACCTAACAAAGAACTAAGAAGAAGAACCCAGTATTCACTAAATTTAGGATCGAAGCAGGAAATCCTCATGAGGTGTGGGACTTCACAGAAGAACTGATGGATGACTTTGGAACAGAAAGGTAATGAAAAAAGGGTTCCTGCATGCATGGCAGCATTAAGAAAACCTACCATCCATGTGCCCCCTGCCATCTGAATGCAGTTTCTCCATTGCATCATAGACATGTAATGTAAAGGATGGCAGATAGCCACATATCTGTCTTAGGCCGTGGCTGTGAGAAGGAAAAGGTCTGATGACAGGAAGAAAACAAAGAAAAACATTTGTGCAGCACATTCAGAGTATGATATCTTTCTTATATTCATGAAGGCACTGGCTATTGATCTGGGCATGGTAACAGTAGTGTATCCCAGATCAACAATTGCTAAATTGACCAGAAAGAAGTACATTGGTTTCTGAAGATGGTTGTTCATTACTACCAAAAACAATGAGGCGACGATTTCCTGTCAGTATAACCAGATACATCATAAGAAAGATCACAAACTGCAAAAGCAAAAGAGCAACTCCCATTGCTCAGAAAATCCCATAAGCAAGAATTCCATGATTATGATTCTGTTTGGCATTGTTGAAATTTTAACTGTCAGGGAAAAACATATCAATTAAACAAATTTTCCCATTGAATATGATTCTATATTGCAAAAAACACAATAATTTGTTACAGTAAAATTTTCAACTGCATAACATACTAAAGATATGAATAAGCTCAGGAGGGATTTCAAAGCTTTTTAGTGTTTTTATGTATAATAGAGAAGCAGTGGAGACTGTTATTTTTGGCATTTTACTGAAGTTTAAACTCGTGGAAAACAAAGATTGTATAAATTTTCTTTTGATGACATGATCCCAGATATACATTAACCTGAACTCTAGCCATTTTCAATATTGCATACTTATTTTGCTAAACTTTGAAATTTTAGAGATAAATCTTGTTGTGTATGCATAAAGATTAATAAAGCGTGAGCTTGGAGTAAGTGCAGGGTTCTGGCCCTGCACATCTGATTGGCTGTTAAGCGGCCAGACCGGATTGGCCCGTTCCAGGGAATCCGATTGGCCCTTAACAGAGAGTTCCTATTGGTTCTAAGAGCTAGCGTTCCTAGCTCGTTATTGGTTAAAAGTTACAGGGTTTGCCTATATAAGGCGGATTCAACTGCTGTTAAAGAGAGAAGTCACGATGTAAATAAAGAGCTGAAGTTCACTGTTCAGAGGCTTGTCTCCATTCTTTCTCGCCCATGCTCAAAACTTAACACTGGCGACGAAGGTGGAATATGGAGAAAGCTGAACCAACGAAACTTCGAAAAACACCGAGCACGTGACAGACGAGGCCAACAACGGAACCATGTCCGGCGGCATCGTACCACCCGCTCCGTTCGATCCAACACAGGAAGACTGGGAGTCTTACATGGATCATTTCCAAATGTTCCTAGAGATGAACAACTTAAAGGACGCCACAGCCGGGAAGAAACGGGCAGTGTTCCTAACGCATTATGGTCCAACCGTATTTAAGATGGCTAAAGCACTAGCCAAACCCCGAGAAGTGAAGGCCATGGATTGGGACGACCTCGAACCTATCCTACGGGACCACTATGCCCCGACAGTGCCTACACTCATGAGATGCCATGAGTTTTATCAGAGAAGCCAGCAAAAGGGAGAAAGCGTGGCCGACTTCATAGCAGACCTCCGAAATTTGGGAGGCCTCTGTGGATTCACCGATTTAGAAGAGGCACTAAGAGATCGCATAGTTCTGGGATTAGATGCACCAGGCATCCAAAGCAAGCTGATGGCGAAAGGCAACATCAGCCTTGCCGACGCCATCGCCGATGCTACTGCAGCAGAAGCAACCAGGAAGTCGGCTGCACAACTACGCCGAAACCGTGCTCTGGTACCACCACCAACCAGCGAAATCTCATCTAGTTCAGAAGGGCAGCTTGTGACAACGCACCACGAGGACCTCTCTTCATCGTCAGACAGCGACGAAGGGGTCCATCGACTGCGGTCCGACCGGGACCACCACCCGAAGCCCTTATGCCCTTGCGCTGGCTGTGGAGCCAACCATGCCAGGTCCGAATGCAAATTCCGTGACGCACTCTGCCATGAGTGCGGGAAACTAGGCCACATTGGACGGGTCTGCCGCAGCTTGCCAGGACCCAGCCAGGCCTCAAAAGGGGCTAACTATCACCAATCGACAGGAAACCGTCCTGTACGGCGAGAGCCAGTAAACCACTCCTACAGAAATCGAGCTTTGCAGAGAGAAGAGGCTCACCATACTATCACTATCGGTCACGCCTCAGCCTTGGACACTAAGAAAATCCGAGTCATGGTAGCCATCGAGAACCAGCCTTGCCACATAGAGGTCGACTCGGGATCGTCCCTCTCGATGGTGTCCTGGAAGACACTCAAGCAACTCATCCCCACAATTCAACACCAAGGTCTCCGCTTCCAACGCCTCATCCTCAAGGACTACCAAGGGAATCAAATCCCCGTCATCGGGTCCTGCTGAGTCCGAGTCTCCTTCAAGAAACACACAGCGTACTTACCTTGAACGGTCACCGATAGAGATAGGCCTAGCCTACTAGACCTCCAATGGTTCGCGCCACTCGGCATTGAAGTGGCCGGCGTAAACCGAGTCAGTGGCTGTGACTGGGAGGAAGACCTTGTCTATGAGTTCAGGGACGTCTTCGCGGACAGCTTAGGCGAGTACAAGGGGACCCCAATTTCATTCAGCCTAGATCCAAAGGTAGCGCCCATTTGCCTAAAGCCCCGTCGAGTTCCGTTTGCCTTAAAATCGAAAATTGACGAACAACTCGACAAACTGATAGCTCAGGGGGTGTTAGAATCCATCGATCACTCCCCTTGGGAAACCCCTATTGTAACACCCATTAAGCCAGACGGGTCAATCCAAATTTGTGGGGACTACCGGGCCACTTTGAACCACGCCCTGCAGCAGAACGCGTATCCAGTTCCGGTGGTGCAGCACCTCCTCCAATTTAGTTTTCGCTAAATTAGATTTAGCGCAGGCATATCACCAATTACCAGAAGATGAAAAAACCGCACAGGCCCAAACTATTGTGACCCACCGAGGTGCCTTTAAATGTACCCGGCTGCAATTCAGAGTTAGTATAGCCCCGGGGATTTTTCAGAGCCTTATGGAAAGGTTATTGCAAGGAATTAAGGGCGTGGTCCCCTATTTTGACGATGTATTAATTGCAGCCCCTACAAAAAAAATTTTACAGGACCGGTTAAAATTAATCCTAAAAAAATTCCAAAAGGCCGGTTTTAAGGTTAAAAAAAACAAATGTAAATTGTGTACTGACAGTGTTGAGTTTTTAGGGTACCTGATTGATAGCCAGGGCATTCACCCTACCGAAAGTAAATTAAAAGCGATAAAAAACGCTCCCAGGCCACAAAACAAGGCTGATCTTGAGGCGTTCCTAGGCCTCATCAATTTTTATAATGTATTTTTGCCGCACGAAGCAACTGTCACTGAACTGTTACACCAGTTGTTCGATAAAAAAGCAAATTGGCTATGGGGGTACCATGAAGAACAGGCGTTCCGAAACGTTAAAAAACTGCTCACTTCTGACTCTGTACTCATGCAGTATAACGAGACTTTGCAGTTAGTTTTTACCTGTGATGCATCGCCTTTCAGGATGGGCGCCATTTTGAGCCACGTACTGCCTAATGGGAACGAAGCCCCTGTTGCATATTTTTCAAAGACTGAGCGAAACTATGGACAAATTGATAAAGAAGCCCTCGCAATTGTCTCAGATGTGAAAAGATTCCACGAATACGTGTATGGCCGGGTTTTTACTATTGTGACTGACCATAAACCTTTATTGGGGATAATAGCCGGAGATAAGCCGACTCCCTACATATTATCCCCTAGAATGACCCGATGGTCAGAATTCTTAGCTGCTTATAACTATCGGCTGCAATACCGCCCGGAGAAAGCCATTCCCCACGCCGATGCATTGAGCCGAGCACCACTTCCAGAGACTTTCGACGATCCTGCACCAACGGTAACCACGTTGCAAATCGAGGCACTCAACTCGCCACCACTAACCGCCCGAGATATCGCAAGAGAAACCAAACGTGACCACACCCTAGCATGAGTCCTAGGCTGGGTGGAACGCGGATGGCAATTGGACTAGCTATCAAATGACTTCACGCCATTCAAGACTCGACAAACCGAGCTCTTCTCCCAGAAGGGCTGTGTCATCTGGGGCGATAGAGTCGTTATCCCAGAATGACTCCAGAAAGCACTGCTGAGAACCTTGCACGATGGCCACCCCGGCATCGTGCGAATGAAAGCCCTTGCGTGCAGCTACGCATGGTGGCCGGGCATTGACAAGCAAATCGAACAGTGGGTTAAAGCTTGTCCCAAATGCCAAGAAGTCAGCAGTGCCCCACCAAAAGCCATGCCTACTGAATGGGAGACACCACGTGGACCCTGGTCCCGAATTCACCTGGATTTCGCGGGGCCAACCAAAGGCCACACCTTCCTGCTTACCATCGACGCCTACATGAATTGGCTCGAAATCCATCGCATGACGACTACGACCTCCGAGGCAGTTATCAAAATCTTAAACAGACTCTTTGCAACCCACGGATTACCAGACGTCCTGGTATCCGATAACGGGCCTCAATTTACCGCACTAGCGTTCGAGCAGTACCTCGCTGACCGCGGCATCCGCCATACGCTCACCTCACCTGCGCACCCTGTGACCAATGACAAAGCAGAACGCATGGTCCAATTTGTGAAGAAAACCTTGCAAAAGGTAGACTACGACAACATTGATGACAAGATCAATCAAATCCTCTTCTTGCAACACATCACCCCACATAGCGTCACCAATAAAACTCCCGCCGAACTGCTAATGGGACGAAAGCTCCGCTCCCACCTCGACTGGTTGCACCCAGCTTACGAACCGGAGAAACCATTAGGATCCAGCGGCCGCTGTCGTACCTTCCAGGTAGGAGACCTGGTTTATGCTAAAAACCTATCGGGCGACCCATTGTGGGTGGAAGCGACAGTAGTACGTGTAACCGGCCCCAGATCCTACCTTGTACAATGCCTTGACGATAAACTTTGGAAACGGCATATTGATCAGTTACGATCGCGGCTTCCAGCGGCCAGTCCGCAATTCCCCTATGACCAAACTGAGGGGGGGGGGGGTACGGAAGAAGATGAATTCCTAGGAAACCCGTTCGAAGGAAATGAAGGTTTAATAGAAACTCAGGAAGCGGAGCCGGAGGGAGAAACGGTTGCACCTCAGGGAATTGCAGAGAATGTGGGCAATGAAGTAGAAGTGAACTCTGAACCAGAAACAGCCCCACTGCCAAACAACGATCTGCCTCAGTGTGATTGCAGCCAGCCGATACAATGGAAATCCAAGAGACTAATAAGACAACTGTCCTACCTAAGGCACTATGTAACTGCGCCTTGCAAATAAGAAGCCAGGGGAAAGGGGTGTTGTGTATGCATAAAGATTAATAAAGTGTGAGCTTGGAGTAAGTGCAGGGTTCTGGCCCTGCACATCTGATTGGCTGTTAAGCGGCCGGACCGGATTGGCCCATTCCGGGGAATCTGATTGGCCCTTAACAGAGAATTCCTATTGGTTCTAAGAGCTAGCGTTCCTAGCTCGTTATTGGTTAAAAGTTACAGGGTTTGCCTATATAAGGCGGGTTCAACTGCTATTAAAGAGAGAAGTCACGATGTAAATAAAGAGCTGAAGTTCACCGTTCAGAGGCTTGTCTCCATTCTTTCTCGCCCATGCTCAAAACTTAACAGATCTTTCTTTTACTACTGCAGAGACATTACCTGTAGCCAAGGGATCTATTGAAGGATATGAATTGTCAAGAGAAAGTTTAATACCTGTTGATTAGCACAAAAGTTGTTTCATTGAAAATGTTACATTTCTCCTTTCTAACTTTAGCCTATTTTTATCAAAACTATGAATGCAATAGCAACAAAACCTCTTTGTTATAACTCATAAGAGGACAGGTTACCTGATGAACATTTCTTGAATAATCCTGACAAATTTTAAAATTTAAAACTTACTTTTTTCCCATTGAGCCTTTTAACAAAAACAGTCATTTTTCTTTTGTTGTTTCTCTTATATTTTTTCACAACCCCTTGAAGTCCTTTTGTGGAAGATTTATAGCCCACCCCTACCTCAAGCATAACTGCATGATGCCAATTGATGGAGATAAAGCCAGCATCAAACACCAGTGGATGTGATAATCATAAAAGGAAAATGAATCCTTAATTAGAATGCAGATATTATTCTTATTCAAAAAAAGATTTAATTTTAAAAAATCCTCATTTGCTTTATCTTTAAACTCTTATTCTACAGTATTATTGTTGTAATCCTGTAGTTACATATTACAAATCTGATGAGATTCAGACATAGCTTCCTCCTCAACATTTGCTAACTAGTCCCATGAGGCACATGGACACAACATCAAGGACTTCTATACACAAAGGAGTGATTATATTAACACTATTCTGGAGATTGCAGATACCATTCTCCAGGGCACTGCAAGCATATAATGTTTACTTTCCATAAGAGGAAGGTATAATAGAAGTGCAAAGTATTAAGAACATTACTTTAGCAAATAATGAATAGTGCAAGCTTCTCTTTTTGTAATTAAGGATTGATATAATACCTGGTGTTTTTGATCACTGCCTTTGTTTTTCAAAATATTATGTCATGAACTAAAACAACAGTCCCTTAAAGACTACTCTATGTATCCCAACTATTCCTTACAATGAAGACTACATCAAAACATTGATTTTCACAATGAAAGTCAATTTGAATAAAGATCTATAAGATTAGTTGCAGGCAGAGTCCATCAATGAAATAAGAAACCAAATATAATATCCTATAGGCATCCACAGGAGTATAAATTGCATATGTAACAAAATGTGTCTAACCTTCATAAACTTATGTGTTGAAACACAAGTATGAAAAGAAAGAGCTTCCATCAGCACTTTCAGGGTTCCAAGTAATAGTCCCATTACAAGCAAAACTCTGAGGCAGGTGACTTCCTCTAAGAATAGCTTTATTAGAAATATCATATTGGCACAGATCTGGTGAAAACCGACCCTGAAGACACCCACAGTGTTGTGAATTAATAAAAGTGCTTGAATAAAGTTTGTTGAAACCTTAAAGCAAAGTGCAGGGTTCTGGCCCTGCACTTCTGATTGGCCGAGAATAGCGATATCAGATTGGTCTGTTCAGGAGAATCTGATTGGCTATTAATGAGTCCTTCTCATTGGTTAAAAAGAGCTAATGTTCCTGTGTTTTCATTGGCTAAATACCCAAGAGCTTGCCTGTATAAAGGGGGTTGTTGAGGTTGTTCAGAGAGCTGTTGCACCATGTTAAATAAAGAGTTGAAGTTCACTGTTCATCAACTTGTCTCCGCTTCTTGCGCCACACACAGAACATAACATTGGCGATGAGGATGGGATGTGGAGACGTCAGAGCTGACTGAACACTACAGAGCGATAACAGAGCATGTGGCTGAAATGCACCCATGGCGGAATCATGTCCGGCAGCGTCTTACCACCCGCTCCATTCGACCTGGCACAAGAAGACTGGGACTCATATATGGATCACTTCCAGATGTTTCTGGAGACCAACAATTTGAAGGATGCCACTTCTGGACAGAAACGGGCGGTATTCCTAACTCATTGTGGGCCAACCGTGTTCAAGATGGCCAAAGCACTAGCGAAACCGGCAGAAGTGAAGTCCATGGACTGGGACATCCTCGAACCCCTGCTAAGGGCCCACTATGCACCGACCGTACCAACGCTTGTGAGAAGGCATGAATTTTACCAGAGAGATCAGCAGAAGGGCGAAAGCGTTGCAGATTTCATAGCGGATCTCCAGAATCTAGGAGGCCTATGTGGGTTTGCCGACCTTGAAGAAGCCCTGAGAGACAGAATAGTTCTGGGATTAGATGCTCCAGGCGTGCAGAGTAAGCTGATGGCAAAAGGTGACATTAGCCTTACAGATGCCATTGCTGATGCTACTGCAGCAGAAGCAACCAGGAAGTTGGCTGCTCAAATGCGCCGCAGCCACACTCCACTTCGCCAACTCGCCAGCGAAGTTTCACCTTACTTAGAAGAACCAGCAACGACAGCCCACCACGAGGGCCTCGAATCGTCATCAGAAAGCGATGAAGAAGAGGTCAAACGGCTCCGGTCTGAACGAGACCAACGCCAGAAATCGCAGTACCAATGTGCTGGTTGTGGGGCAAACCACCCCCGATCAGACTGCAAATTCCTCGACGTGCTCTGCCATGTGTGCGGGAAAAGAGGCCACATCTGACGGGTCTGTAGAAGCAAGCAAGGACCCAGCCAAACCCCGAGGGGGGCTAACTATCGCCAATCTATAGGAAGCCGTCCTGCAAAGCGAGAACCCTTGAACCACCAATGGAACAACCACTCCTACAGAAACAGACCCCTAAACCACTCAACGAAGAGAGAATAAGCACACCAAACTATTATGATTGGTCACGCCTCATCACTGGACGCCAAGAAGATCCGGGTGAAGATGGCCATCGAAAACCAGCCTTGTATGATGGAACTCGATTCAGGATCATCCCTCTCGATGGTTTCCTGGAAGACCCTCAAGCAACTCATCCCTACCATCCGGCGACAAGACCTCCGATTCCAAAGAATCATACTCAAAGATTATCAAGGAAATCGAATTCCAGTCATTGGATCCAGCCAAGTCCGTGTCTCCTTTAAAAATTGTACTGCATCTCTACTCTTGACTGTAGTCGACAGGGATCAGCCTAGCTTATTAGGCCTCCAGTGGTTTGCTCCACTTGGAATTGAAGTGGCCGGCATTCACCGAACCAGCAGCGACTGGGAAGAAGCTCTCGTCCAAGAATTCCAGGACATCTTTGCAGACAAACTAGGCGAGTACAAGTGGACCCCGATATCATTTAACCTCAACCCTGAAATAGCTCCCATCCGCCTTAAGCCTCATCGAGTCCCATTCGCCCTTAAACCAAAGATTGACGAGCAGCTTGATAAATTAATAGCCCAGGGGATGTTAGAACCAACTGACCATTCTCCCTGGGAAACCCCAATCGTAACACCCATCAAGCCGGATGGATTGTTAAGAATTTGTGGAGACTACCGAGCCACCCTGAATCACGCCCTGCAGCAAAACGCTTACCCGGTACCGGTGGTGCAACACCTTCTCCATTCCCTGGGGGACGGAAAAATCTTCGCTAAACTAGATCTAGCCCAGGCATTGCCAACAACTGCCTGTAGACAGAAAAATGGCAGAGGCTCAAACGATCGTTACACAGTGAGGTGCATTTAAATGTAACCGACTCCAATTCGGAGTAAGCGTGGCCCCGGGAATCTTTCAAAGTTTGATGGAAAGACTATTACAAGGGATAAAAGGCGTTGTCCCCTATTTTGATGATGTTTTAATTGCTGCTCCGACTCAAGAAATACTAAGGGAGCGCCTGGGGTTGGTTCTTCAGAGATTTAAAGACTCAGGTCTCAAAGTTAAGAAAAACAAGTGTCAACTATGTACTGATCGAGTAGAATTTTTAGGATATTGAATAGATAAACAAGGCATTCACCCCACCGATAGCAAACTTAGGGCAATCAAAAATGCCCCAAGACCTCGGAATAAGGCGGATCTCCAAGCGTTCCTGGGCCTTATCAATTTTTATAACGTCTTCCTGCCTCACAAGGCAACCGTAGCCGAACCCCTACATCGTTTATTAGACAAAAAAGCAACCTGGGTTTGGGGGCACCAAGAGGAACAGGCGTTTCGACAAGTAAAAAACTTATTAACCTCCGACACTGTTTTGATGCAGTATAATGAAACTTTGCCTTTAACTGTTACTTGTGATGCATCACCCTTCGGAGTGGGCACCATTTTGAGCCACGTTTTACCAAACGGAAGTGAAGTCCCTGTTGCCTACTTTTCAAAAACGCTTTCAAAAGCAGAACGCAATTACAGTCAAAGCGATAAGGAAGCTTTTGCTATTGTATCTGCTGTTAAATGATTTCATGAATATATTTATGGGCGAGCTTTCACCATAATAACTGACCACAAACCTTTACTGGGAATAATAGTGGGAGATAAACCAACCCCTTATATATTATCTCCCAGAATGACTTGCTGGTCAGAATTCTTGGCTGCCTATAATTATAAGTTGCAACACTGCCCGGGGAAAGCCATTCCCCATGCTGACACATTAAGCCATGCACCGCTTCCAGAAACCGTTGACGACCCTGCTCCGACCGTCACAACACTGCAGATCGAGACACTCCAAAAACTGCCGCTGACAGCTTGCGATATCGCGATTGAAACTAAACGCGATTCCGTTTTAGCACATATCCTCAGCTGGGTAGAACGTGGATGGCCATTGGACCAAATCCCTGACAATTACGCTCCCTTCAAAAGTCGACAGACGGAACTGTTTTCCCAGAAGGGCTGCATCATTTGGGGCGATAGAGTCATTGTCCCAGAGCAATTACAGCGAGCGGTACTGAGAACCTTGTACGATGGCCACCCTGGCATCGTGCGCATAAAAGCACTCGCACAAAGCTACGCGTGGTGGCCAAGCATAGACAAGCAGATCGAAGCCTGGGTAAAGACTTGTTCCAAATGCCAGGAAATCAGCAATGCCCCACCAAAAGCAACCCCAACAGAATGGGAAACACCCAGGGGACCATGGTCCCGTATTCATCTGGACTTTGCGGGACCTATGAATGGACACACATTTTTATTAACAGTGGATGCCTACTTGAACTGGCTCAAAATCCATGAGATGAAAAATACAACAACCGAATCAGTCATCAGGAAATTGGACAGATTATTTGCAACACACGGATTACCGGACGTTCTGGTATCTGACAACGGGCCCCAGTTTACCGCACTTTCTTTTGAACAGTACCTGGCGGACCGCGATATTCACCCTGCGCTAACTTCACCAGTGCATCCTGCGGCTAATGGAAGGGCCGAGCGCATGGTACAATTCGTCAAAAGAACTCTACATAAAATGTTAATCTTGTCTTCGATATGGCGATATCGAAGACAAGATTAGCCGGATACTCCTTTTGCAGCACATCACTCCACACAGCGTCACAACAAAACTCCCATTGAGTTATTGATGGGACATAAACTCCGCTCCCACCTGGACCGACTACATCCATCGTACGAACCTGAAAAGCCACACGGATCCAGCGGGAAATGCCAAAATTTCCAGGTAGGTGACTTGGTTTTCGCGAGAAACTTTTATGGCGACCCATTGTGGGTCGAGGCAACTGTAATCCAAGTAACCAGAACCAGATCATACCGAGTGAAATGTCGCGACGATAGAATACGGAAACGCCATATTGATCAGCTGCGTTCAAGGCTGCAGTCTGGGGTCTGCGATTCCAGTGATTTCCAAACTGAGGTGGGAAGAGACGCCGAGGAGGCTGAGTTTGGAACGGCAGAAGGCACAAGCGGAACAAACGACCGCTCAGACTCAACATGTGAAGAAGGATCAGGGACAGGGGTTAACTCGCCTCAAAGAGATATTGAGGACATTAATGGTAGCGGAAGTTTAGATACAGAATCAGAGGCACCCTGTTCACCAGATAACATCCTACCCCAACAAGACTCTAGACAAAGTCCGGGAGGACAGCGTAAATCAAACAGACAATCAAAACAACCTGCCTACATCATGTGATGCAGCTCAAAACACATGTGAAATGCGTTCTCTCATGGCCAGTTGTTTTCACCATAATGGATGATGCTCCTGTCTTGTTAACAGTTTTAGTTAGAGGCAGGTCAAACATTAAAGGTACTTCATCCATATTTATGATGTCTTCTGGTCCGATGGAATTCTTGGCTAGTTTTGTTTCAATAAATTTGTAGAAGTTTGCAACTTTTTCCTCGTCATCAGAAGGGAGTTGCTGACACACAGTCATCCATGCCGTGATGGACAGATCTTTTCGTCTCATAAATCTACAACACCATGATGTCCACCTTTAAAATCTTCAATACCCATTTCGCTGGTGATTATTTTAGTTTTCAGTCGGATCTGCACAGTAGATACACCTTGGTCATCTGCTCTCTGTGGGTTGATGCAGTCCTCAAGAACATTTTCAAGTTAAGGCCATCTGCTTTTATGACCTCTGAAAGTCTTTGTTGTTTTTGGCATTGTTAGGGATAACATTGGTTACCTAACTTAGTTTGGGTAAAAATAATATATAAACTATGTTAGTGAGTTTAAGTGTATGTATCACTTTAACTGCAAAACATGTATTTTGGGTGCGGTTGTAAAATCACCATAAGAGGGAGCAAGAGAGCTCACTGTTAGCTGGCTTTTACTGTAGTAACTAACAATGATGGATTGATGGTGATAACTGTGTGTGTTTCCCTGCTGTTGCTGAAATGAAGAAAGGGGGTTTGATTTTCTTCATATCTCTGACTGCAAAAGATATATATTGCTAGACTGATTATTTGTAAGTTTACTGACCTCTATTTTCATTGGACTTTGCAACTGATTTACCCCTGGATGGACTGAACTAGTTTATGACATATGGACTGTTTTGACTATGCTATAACTCTTGCTGGAATAAAAAAACTATTTAACTGGCACAGTGTATTGTCTTACTGAGTGTAAACTACAACAACGTTTATCTCACATCATTTGCCTGCTTGCTAGACTGCCGTTGCACGTTCTGCTAGGGTGTGTATCCCTAACACTGGTTATGGGCCCAGGTGCACAGTCAGACTAACCAGGATATAACTGGCTTAGATTAAAGTGAGAGTTCGTGTAGTTACACAATACTGTAAACAGACAGCTGTGTTTTATTAATTATAGTTTTAATATCCAGATAAAGATGGCACAAGTCAATTTACAAAGTTTGTCTCTAATATCCAAGCTGGATGGAACAAGCTATGTTTCATGGTCTATGAAATGTAGCCTACTTCTACGCAGAGAAGGTTTGTGGAGTATAATTCAAAACCCACCAGAAGTAGATGCATGGGATCCGGAGGATGAAGTTGATGCCCAGAAAATACAAGAATATCAACTGAAGAATGAGCAAGCTCTCTTTATAATAGGACTGACACTCTGTGATGAGCAGCTTGTACATATTCGAGAAGAAACAGCTGCGAAATGTTGGGAGAATTTAAAGAAGATTTATGTTCGAAATAGTGTAGGAGCACATATAAATCTTACACGGAAACTGTTCAGAACACATCTTCAAAAGAATGGAGATATGTTGAGTGATATAAACATAATGAAGAGAATTTTTCAGGAACTGCATGAAAAAGAACTTATCTTCACTGAATTACACCAAGTTTATATAATTGTATCTTCTTTAGATAATGGCTATGATGACTTCGTAACTTCACTTGAGGTTCTGCCAAAGATAACCTCACATTAACTGACATTACTGGCAGATTAATTGAAGAAGCCAGGAGAAGGCTTGAAAGGGATCAACTCAGAAGGGAACAACCACAATGTGAAGAAGAGAAAATATCTTCGTCAGCCTATACAATTAGAAAATGTTTTAATTGTGGAGGAAAAGGACATTTGGCAAGATTCTGCAAGAAAGGAAAAAGCCAAAATGCCAGCCAGAAAGATAAAAGGCATCAAAAGGATAAAAAATGCTTAGAGTTAGCCATGTATAGCAACGAAACTGTGAACAATAATTTATGGGTGGTAGATAGTGGAGCATCGCACTGTATAACGAAAGATTTATTAAGAAAAGATTTATTAAGATGTCCACGAGTTCACAGCAGATATCATTAGCTAATGGATGGAAACTGAAAGCTAAAGGTCAAGGTATATCATATTGTTCTTGCATAAGAGAAAATGTAAAAATGTTATATGTACCACAACTTAAGTTTAATTTGCTTTCGGTTAGAGTTTTGGTTAAACTAGGTTATGTAATTACCTTTAGGGGAGACAATTGCATAATTGAAAAAGAAGGTAAAAAAGTGACTGCAACTTTAAAAGGTGAATTATATGTGTTAAATGATAATCATTCAGAGGTAGCTAACACAGTTTATAATAATGTTAAACCTCATAATGAGTGCATACATTTGTTACACAGACGTTTGGGGCATATAAATTTTAAAATGCTTAAACAAACAGTAGAACTATCTAAGGGTATAAAACTGAAGCCTTGCAGTAAGTATTTGCACTGCAATACTTGTAGTAAAGAAAAAGGCAAGGAAATACCAGCAAATAGAATTAATGGATTTAAAACAAAGGAGCCTCTAGAGGTCGTATTTGCTGATATTATAGGTCCTAAAAAACCAAGTGTGGGAGGTGCTCGTTATATACTAAGTATAATGGATCATTATCCCAGATATGGTTTCTGTTATCTAATGAAGAGCAAAATGGAAACATATCAAAATTTCTTTAATTGACTTAAATTCACAGAGAGAAAAACTAAAAGGAAGTTAGTAACTCTTATCACTGATAATAGTACAGAATTTATAAACAATAAATTCCAAAATAAACTGAAGATGGCAGGTGTTGAACATAAAAAGTCTGCACCATATAGGCCACAACACAATGCCTTTATAGAAAGACGAGGCCAAACAATTCAAGCAATGGCTTGTACTATGCTGTCAGATTCAGAATTACCTGAAAATTTGTGGGGAGAAGCAATAATGTGTGGTAATCATATATTGAATAATGTTGTTAACTCAACAACAGGTGAATTACCATTCACACGGTGGCATGGTAGAAAACCTGACCTAAACTACATGCACACATTTGGAGCACCAGCATGCGTGCATATTCCTACACAACTGAGACATAAGAGGCAGCATAGGGCTAAAAAGTTATTCTTTGTAGGTTATGAATCTAATCACAAATCATACAGATTCTGGGAAAAAGGTACATCTAGCGTTTACTGTAGTGCTAGTGCACAATTCCTTGAACATGTAGGATGGGAAAAACTGGAGCAAGATTCAAGTAAGGAAGTAATCATAGAAACCTACAAAAGACCAAAACAACATATCAGTAATAAGAAGAGTACAATTAAAGAGGAAGTACAGGAAGAGCACATAGGACCAGAAAAGGAAGAAATAGATAAACAGGAACAGGTAGTACATGAAAGTCCACCTGTAAGCCCTGTAATACCTAGATGCTCAACACGTGAAACCAGACCACCTGACAGGTACCAAGCAAGTATAGTTTGCCAAGTTAGTAAAGTTCCAACTACTGTTGAAGAACTTAGAATGTATCCTGCAAAGGAACAGGAAAATTGGCATAGAGCAATGGAGAAGGAATTAAATTCATTAAAAGAAATGAAAGTTTATGAAAATGCCAAATTACCTCCAGGTGAAAAGTCCATTGGTTGCAAATGGATATTTAAGTTAAAAACTGGTAAAAATGGGACTGTTACCATAAGGCTAGGTTGGTAGCTCAAGGATTTAATCAAACTGCATATGATTATGATGAAGTATTTGCACCAAATTTAAAGGCAATAACCTTGAGAGCAGCTTTAGTGTGGGCAGCTAAGAAGAACTATATCATAAATCACTTAGATGTAGAAACTGCCTATCTGCATACACCATTGCAGCACACTATATATTTAAGAAAACCAGTAGGTATAAAGGATGATAAAAATAATAATGACTGTTGGAAACTGAATAAAAGTCTATGGATTGAAACAATCTGATTATGAATCGAACCAATATATTGTAAAAGAGTTAAACAATATAGGATTTAAAGCTGGTTTAGCTGATCCATGTTTATTTAAAAAAGAGACAAATGGTACGGTGTCATTATTATTGTTGTTTACAGATGACATTGATTTAATTACTAAGAACATGAAGCTATTGAGATAATATCATTATTAAGTAAGAGGATAAAATTAAAGCAATTAGGAGAAATAAGACAATATCTAGGATTGACAATAAACAAAACCAATAGTGGATATAAGATATCACAAGAAGATAAAATTTACCAATTGCTAAAAATGTATAAAATGGAACTTTGTAAGCTGGCAAAAACTCCAATGAGTCAGGAATTTTGCCATACTGATGCTCAAAGTTCAAAATTTGATAAGACCATTTATCAATCATTAATAGGTAGTTTATCATATATAAGTAATTGGTCAAGGCCAGACATTGCCTATAACATTAATTAATTGGCGAGATTCAATGCTGAACCCAATGAAAGACACTGGCAAGTGCTAAAGCATATATTAAGGTATCTTAAAAAGACAATGCACTATGCATTGTATTTGGAGCCAAAAGATGATTTGATTTTAAGTGCATATGCTGATGCAAGCTTTGCAACAGATATAAAAACTAGAAAATCAACTTCAGGTATGGCTGTACTATTAGGTAAAACACTGATTGGTTGGAGGTCAATTAGACAGCAACACATAAGTATGTCCACAATGGAAGCAGAATTTTCATGTCTATCTTTATTATGTACTGACTTAATTCTGTATAAACAATTATTGTTAGATATGGGAGTAACTGTTAAGGATGCCATTGTAGTTTATGAGGACAATCAAGTAGCCATACGGTTGGCTACAAATATTGCTGTAAAAACTAGATCTAAACATACTGACCTAAGATATTTGAATATAAGACAATCTGTAAAAAAATGGTTTAATGAGATTGGAATATTGCATGACTGATGAAAACATTGCTGATGGATTTACAAAAGCCCAAGGTGCAGTCAAGCAAAGGAAAATTGTGAAAACTATGGGTTGAAATTGTAAATAGATTTATATATTATTATATTACCCAAAAGGGGAGAATGTTAGGGATAACATTGGTTACCTAACTTAGTTTGGGTAAAAATAATATATAAACTATGTTAGTGAGTTTAAGTGTATGTATCACTTTAACTGCAAAACATGTATTTTGGGTGCAGTTGTAAAATCACCATAAGAGGGAGCAAGAAAGCTCACTGTTAGCTGGCTTTTACTGTAGTAACTAACAATGATGGATTGATGGTAATAACTGCGTGTGTTTCCCTGCTGTTGCTGAAACGAAGAAAAGGGATTTGATTTTCTTCATACCTCTGACCGCAAAAGAGATATATTGCTGGACTGATTATTTGTAAGTTTACTGACCTCTATTTTCAACACTGGACTTTGCAACTGATTAACCCCTGGATGGACTGAACTAGTTTATGACATATGGACTGTTTTGACTATGCTATACCTCTTGCTGGAATAAAAAAAACTATTTAACTGGCACAGTGTATCTGTCTTACTGAGTGTAAACTACCATAACATTTATCTCACATCATTTGCCTGCTTGCTAGACTGCCGTTGCACGTTCTGCTAGGTTGTGTATCCCTAACAGGCATTGAATCAGTTCTTCACGCTGCCATCTCCAACATCTCACCATTGATTCATTAACACCAAGCTTACATGATTCATTAACACCAAGCTTACATGCAGCAGCTCTATTTCCTTTCTGGATAGACAGATCGATTGCTTTCAACTTAAAAGCTGCATCATATGCTTTTCTTTGTGTACTTTCCATGATGAGGGTATGAAAATATTTTGTGTTTGTGCGAGTCATGCTGCTTGCATTGAGCGCACCAAAAATTACCGGTAGCGTCTTCTTCTTTGCATTGACCTCTTGTGTCTGTCACGTTTTTGCACCCCCTGATGGCAGTTAGCAAAGAAAAATCTATAGATAAGCCACATTGTTGTACAAGCCGCAGGGTTCAAAGCGTGGGAAAAAAGTAGCGGCTTATAGTCTGGTAAATACGGTATATTGTGCTATTTGTTAGAGAATTAACAAAGTTTTATTTAGAGAATTAACAAAGTTTTATTTATGCATTGTCTTGTACTTAGTGTAGATTATTCACACAACTTCACCCCTGAGAGGTTAATGTCTCATTGAATGATGTATTGGGGTTTTCTTCAGATAAACTCCCAACCATTGACCAAGGTTGTATCACAAGAAATCTAAAGAAGCCAATTCCTAGCCATTTACAAGCCATGGGGGATAGAAAGTGGGAAGATTTAGTTATCTATATTATAAATTGATGAAGTATAAATGGGACAAACAGTTTTTCTTGTTAATTTTAGGAAGATAATGAATTAAATCAATTGATTATTTCCATTAGCTTGGGTTTTATGGCTCAAATCTAACTATGATCAGAAAACCAGCTACCATATTCTTTCTGATTATGGATTAACTATGTGAGACAAAACATGTTCTTTCCTGATTTATTTATTTTTTCAAATAAGTTTTTTATTTTCAATATAAACATACATATTTTATGAATATTACCTGAGTCAAGTCTTTTTTAAACAACAAAAACAGTAATAATACTTATAGGGATATGTAATTCTAATCTTTCAACATCCACAACTTTCAACAGGACTAATCTCATTTCATAATCCATTTCTCATTTTCCCATTAGTTCATTAAACATTTCTTTGAGCCTTTATTTATAATTCCTAAATACTATTATTTTCTAAGAATTATTCATAATTTCACTTCAATATTTCAAATGTGTAGGGTTAATAATAACTCTAAATATTGACAATATTTAATCAATCCCAGTATCTGAAAATCCCAGTTTCTAGTCCTTAATTATTTTAAATTCATAATATACTTTAACACACTATTAATAATGCAGTTTAATTACCTAATCCTAGATTCCCGTCTATTGTTTTAACTTGTTTGGATTATATTATTAAATTATATTTTCTATTAATATGTATACTACTATTTTCCCTGTGTATATTTTCCCAGTTTATTGAAATATTTTCTCATTATCCATCATCTCTTGATCTTTTTGAAATTCCATCATTATTGATTTTTTAATCAACCTTTTTTCTCTCTCTCTTGGAATCTTGTATCTCTTTTTGTTTTTCTATACCTACTAACCTTCCCTTTCTGAGTACCTTTTATTTATTTCTTCTGTTGTATTTGAACTCCCATCATCAAAACTTCTTGATTTTTCTTAAGAAGATTTTTTTCCCTTCTCCCTCTATTCTGTTATAAATTTTATGAGGTTATGTTTTCTACTTATTAATTATTTCTCCTCTTCATTTTTAACTTCTTGCATCTCTTTTTGCTTTTCTCCTTCCACTGCCCTTTCTAACTTCTCAGCTATTATTTGAGTATCATATTTTTCTTTTTCCTCCAATTGTTGGACAGCTTCTACATTTATTTCTGTATCTTTAAACAATCTGTTTGTCTCTTTATTGCTGTAGTAGCAGAATGACAGAGGCAATGCAGGAAGCAAACTTCAGCTTTTAACTTTATTGGAACAATAAAGGGTTGCTGCCACACTAACAGGGCAGCCAGCTGCCAGGCAACAGCTGACGCCGCTTGACAGCTCCCTTTTATAGTCAGCTGTCAAACAGCATCAGCCAATAGGAGTGGTCCGCACTCTGGCTGAAGTCATGGACTGGAGTGAAAACTTCTGCTCAGTTCTCTTTAGAACGCAATACTCCTTTCTCCCTGAACAGAGCCTGTGTACTCCTTCAAATAATTCCATCGCTTGCGCAGTCAGCCAGATCTTCTCAGCTCTGAAGGTGCTGCCACAGAATGGGATTCCTCTGCTTGTTGGAAAGCCTCTAGTGATGATGGAGAAGTCATCTCGGCTTCGGAAGACTTGGGGTGTGGACTTGTCGACTGATCAGGTAGGCTCGCATCACCGTTGGGTCCACGGTGGTTTTCTACAGGCGCTGGCAGTCAGGAAGTGAAGGCATCAGAAGTAATCCAATGCCCCCTTAATTGGTCAATGTGGCAGTGCCAAATTCAGCCATCTTATAACTGGACCCTATATGACTTAGGGCCAGTTATTGCCACAATTTGACCATAAGGGATGTCCTGCATAGTTCCTGACATAAACCTGGTCACCTTCAACAAAACTCCTTGCCTGGCTATTGGAGCCTAAAGGCATGACTGGGGCATAATTTGGGTGGAGTCTAAGGCTGTCCTCAAACGGCGACCTATCAGAAGTTCAGCTGGGAACCTGTTTGTGGTGGCGCTGGGGGTTGTATGCTGAATTAGCAGGTACTTAGCACATTTGGAGTGCCACTCCATGGGCCCAAGCCCCTCCAGGGCCTCTTTGGCAGATCTGATAGCTCTCTCTGCCAGACCATTACTGGCAGGGTGAAAAGGGGCCATTAGGGTGTGCCTGATTCCTTGGCTAGCTAGAAAAACCTTGAATTCACAAGAAGTGAACTGGGGGCCATTATCAGACACAATGGTGTCAGGAAGGCCATGGGTGGCAAACATTCTCAAGGGGCCTTAGTTACAGCTTCTGAAGTTGTGGTGGTCATTAAGGCTAGCTCTACCCATTTTGAAAAGGAGCGAACCACCACTAAGAATGATCACCCATGGAAGGGGCCAGTCAAATCAATATGCAGCCTGAACATGGAGCCCCTGAATCTTCCCATTTTCCTGGAGTGGCTGCGGGTGGAAAAGGTTTTGTGGCCCGGCATGGCTGGCAAGTATTCATCCAGCTAGTAATCTGAGGATCCATGCCCGGCCACCACACATAACTGTGAGCTAAAGCCTTCATTCTGACAATGCCAGGATGACCCTCGTGCAGGACTTCCAAGACTGGGAATGGATAACTACCCTGGCTCCCCAAAGCAGGCAGCCTTGCAAAGAAGACAATTCTTGCTGGCAAATTTAGGCTACCCCCTTCCCACCCAGTCAAGGACTTGGGAAATTACCTTTTCCTTGGCAGAGTGGGCAGCGATATCAGAAGCGGTGATGGGAAGCTTGAGGTCGTTAATCAGGAACACAGCATTGGTTGATGCAGGATCCTCCACTGGAGTAAGCAGGGGATAGCAACTAAGAGCATCAGCGTAGCTGAGGCTTTTGCCTGCTTGATGAATCAGCATATAAGAATATGCAGCCAGAAATAATGTCCACCTGGTCATTCTTGGAGACAAAATCTGAGGTGTTTGTCTGTTGCCGGACAGAAGACCCAAAAGAGGCTTATGATCTGTAACTTGAAATGGTGCCCATAGAGAAACTCATGAAACTTTTTAACTGAAGCAACTGCAGTCAAAGCCTCTTTGTCAATTTGACTGTAGTTGCGTTCTGCTGGAGATAACATTCTGGAGAAAAAGGCAATGGGTACCTCAGAACCATTAGGCAGTCTGTGACTTAAAACAACTCCTATGCCAAAAGGTGAGGTGTCTGCAACTAAGACTAAAGGCAAATTTTTGTTGAATTGAATAAGAACAGAATCAGATGTAAGCAATGATTTGATTGCTTTAAAAGCATAGGCTTCCCTAGGTCCCCAATGTCAAGAGGATTGTTTGTCCAGGAGTCTATACAGAGGTTCTGCAATGGAAGCCTTATGGGGCAAAAATGAGGTGTAGAAGTTAAGGAGTCACAAGAAAGACTGGAGTTCTGTTTTATTAGTTGGTGTGGGCACATTGTGAATAGTCCGTACTTTGGATTCAATTGGGTGAATGCCACAAGTGTCAACTTTGTACTCCAGAAATTCAACCTGTGGAGTGGCAATAGTGCACTTCTCTTTCTTCAATTTGAACTCAGACTTCCTGAAACACTCAAGACACCTCTGACTCTCTGTAATAACTGAGGCTTGTCAGAGGCGGATATTAAAATGTCATTGAAATAAGGTATTACACCAGGTAATCCTTGAAGCAACCTCTCCAACAATTATTGAAAAATTCCTGGGGCCACACTGACTCCAAATTAGAGGTGCCTACACCTAAAAGCACCCCTGTGAGTTACAATAGTTTGTAGTTCAGCAGCTGTTGATAAGTTTGGGACATGTCTAGTTTCGTGAAAATGGTTCCTGGCTCAAAAGAATGCAGCTGGATAACTGGGACTGGATATGCGCTGATATGCAAATATTTGTTTATGGAGCACTTGTAGTCTGCACAAATTCTCAAGCTGCCATCTTTTGTAAGAAGTGTTACTATTGGGGTCTCCCATTTGGCAAAGTCCAATAATCCCTGATTAATTAATTAATCCCTGTCTCTAATAATCCCTGGTTAATTAATTTATCCAATTCCTTGTCCAGCTTAGGGCGGATTGCAAAAGGCACTCTTTGAGGCTTTAAACAGATTGGGACTGCTAGAGGGTCCCAGTTGAAAGATATTGGGGTTCCCATGTAACAGCCTACGCCTTTGCTGAATACGTCAGCATAGTCTTTAAACAAGGGATCCACTGACAGCTCTGCAGCTTGGGATTCCTCTATTGCTGTTTTAAGGGTCAAATCCCTTTAGCCAGTAGATGCCTTTGTAATCTTAAGTCCTGACTCCATAGACTAATTGATCTAATAACA
Organism: Hydrophis major; assembly: GCA_033807585.1. Classification (NCBI taxonomy): domain Eukaryota; kingdom Metazoa; phylum Chordata; class Lepidosauria; order Squamata; family Elapidae; genus Hydrophis; species Hydrophis major. The sequence goes on along the minus strand of CM066343.1, from coordinate 34,792,463 downwards.
TGTCCTCCAGATAATCTCTAAACCCACAGTGCAAGGCAGCTGTTCATAAAGCTGCCATATACCCACTAATAGTCTCTCCCTCAGCCTGGGTCCGTCTCCTAAAAGCATGACACCTGGCAATATGGAATGGCTTAGGAGAATAATGGTTAGAAAGAATTTCCTGCAATTCCTCCCATGGAACAGTCTTAATTGAACACGGTGCCAGCAATGCATAGCAGTGTCAAACACTGTGGCTCCACAAAAACTTAAAAAGTAGGATTTTTTACTGTGGTTCAGAAATATCAGTGAGGTCAATGGCATCTATGAAGCAATTGAATTGATTTCTGTAGGACTCCCATGTCTCCGCTGTCGGTCTGAAGGGTGGGAATGCAGGGTTTGAAGCCATCTCATCTCAGCAGTGCCAAGTTCTTCTGAGGGACATACAGCTCATAGTGGCTTCAGCTCTTTTTTTTGCTCAGTGATTTTGCTCGGTTGCCTCTTGGATGTGTCCCATCCTCGTCGCCAGTGTAGTAGAGCAGCAGAATGACAGAGGCAACGCAAGAAGCAAACTTCAGCTTTTAACTTTATTGGAACAATAAAGAGTTGCCGCGACTGCTGCACTAACAGGGCAGCCAGCTGGTGGGCAACAGCTGATGCTGCTTGATAGCCGCCTTTTATAGTCAGCTGTCAAACAGCATCAGCCAATAGGAGCGGTTCACACTCTAGCTGAAATTGTGGACCAGAGTGAAAACTTCTGCTCAGTTCTCTTTAGAACACAATAATTTCCTTTCCAAAATTCACACATATCAATACAGTCAATATTTCTCCATATAACTGTTGCCTCTTGGAAATCAATTTTATAAAACCCCTTATTTTACAATTTACAATTTATATTTCCCCAATTATATAACTCCCAATTGTCCAAATTTTAAAGTCGTATTTATCTGTCCTTTTCTTCCAAAGCTCTTTTCTTCCTTTTCTTCTTTTGTCTCATAGGATGTTCTGTTGAATAACATGAAAAGTCCAAGTCCAAATTAAGTGCAAATTAAGTCCAATAGTCCAGCTGAGTTCCCAATTAAATCCAGGGGGTTTAAAATACAAATAAACCAGATAAATTCTCCTGAAAATCATTTTTCAAATTATTTAGGCATTTTCCGAGCTTTCTGTATTTCATTAGCTTGTCTTGGGCTTCTTTTGCATCTTTGCTTTCAATGTTCTTTTTCTCCATGTCTCTATCTGCTGCTATTTTAAACTTAGGAGTTATCTTTTAATATCTTGTTGTTACTTCCAATCTTTAGAGTAAAAGTTGGTAAATTTCTCACCCAGTTAAAAATGTTCTGTCCATACTGCAGGCCTGTGTATGGCTCTAGCACCATTATCAAGTTCGCAGACGATATTACAGTGATCGGACTCATCAACGATGATGACGATTCAGGGAGGAGGTGCAGTGCCTAGCTACATGGTGCACTGACAATAACTTATTACTTAATACTAACAAAACCAAAGAGCTTGTTGTGCACTTCAGGAAAAAGAATGGTCACACACACTCTCCTATATACATCAACGGGAGAATGGTAGAACGTGTCACCAGCTTCAAATTCCTGGGGATCCACCTCTCTGAGGACTTGCCCTGGCAGATTAACACCACTAGTCTGATTAAGAAAGCTCACCAGTGCCTCTTCTTCCTGAGATTATTGAGGAAGAATCACCTCCCCTCAGCTATTGTGACTAATTTCTACCACTGCACAGTTGAGAGCATCTTAACTAGCTGTATCTCAGTTTGGTATGGAAATTGCACTATAAAAGAAAAAATCCATTACAGAGGGTGGTGAAAACTGCCCAATGTATTATAGGGATTCCACTTCCTGCCATTATGGACATTCAGAGGAAACAATGTCTGCGTAAAGCCCACCACATCATTAAGGACCCTTTCCATCCAGTCCACAAATTGTTTACTCTTCTTCCATCTGGGAGGAGGTTCAGGTGCCTGCAGTCTAAGACCAGCAGGTTAGGGAACAGCTTTTACCACACAGCGGTTTCCTTGCTGAACTCCTCAGTTCGTTTGTCCCCACACATATTCTGATGCTTCCCTTGATAATATACTACTTCACAGTACTTTACATTCCTCTCAAAGTGGTTTACAGAATCAGCATATTGCCCTAAAACAATCTGGGTCCTCATTTTACTGACCTTGAAAGGATGGAAGGCCAGGTCTGCCTTGAATGGGTCAGAATTTATCAGAGTATATTCATCAACTGGGATAGAGCATGGTAACAAGGTTAGCCAATGAATAAGAACAGCAACTAAGTCAGCCAATGAGGTCTGTTTTGGAAACTGAAACTAGAAGTAGCTTAGGTGTGGCTCTATATTAAGTTCTGCAGCTCTGCAGCTATGTTGAGCTCTGAGTCTATCTATTGAAAACGAAACTGCTTCTCTCCTCTGCTGTGTATAATGCTTGCCTGCTGAACTAAAGTGAAACTGATGTCTGTTTTTGAGCTCCTGAGTTGCTACTGAACATGTTTCTGTGTGAGTTTGCTCCATGTTGGAGAAGTCTACAACTGGTTTGTAAAATCTACTTATTATGTTTAAAGACATGAAATGAAGCATCAGCCATCTCTGTTTATTTTTCTGGCACTGAATTAATGCTGCAAAACTCTGAATAGGTTATGGACCCAGAAGGCCAGAGAAAAAGACTGAAGTGTAATTAAAGCTGAGAGACTGTCTGTTTTAAAAGTAAGAAATAAGGCAAGAAGCTTTGCAGGATGACTGAAAACATTAAAGAAAGCTCTCTATCCCATTTGGGTCAACAGAACTATATTATTTGGGCTGCAAAGATGGAATGTTTCCTGAAGGCTAAGGAGCTTTGGAATATTGTTGAAAATCCACCCCAGGTACCATTGAATGCTGCATGATAGAGCTTTTCCTTATATCATCTTAAGTTTAGAAGATGATCAGTTTATCAATGTAGCTGATTTAAAGACTGCAAAGAAAATCTGGGATAAATTGAGAACTATTCATGTGAGTGTATCTGCATACATCATACAATTCTCAAGAAAGATATGTAAAGTTCATTTGCAGCCAGGAGATTCAATGGAACAGCATTTTGTTCATATGCAAACTTTGTTTGTGGAATTAGAACAAGTGGGATGAGGATTCCTAAATCTCAGAAAGTGCTTTTAGTTTTGAACAGCCTAGATGAAACTTGAGACATTGTGTCTGCAGTGTTTGAATGCAAACCAGAGCAAGAATTGAGTTTGGAAACTCTGAAAGCTTGTCTGATAACTGAAGAGCAGAAATGCCATTATAGGCTCAAGGAGGAAAAATTCCTGAGGAGCAATGGAATTTCCACAGCCAGGCTGTCTGCAGAGAACCGCACAGAGATAAGAGCCTTACAGTTACCAGAGACCAGCAGAAGAGCAGGAGAAGATATCAGACTACAGCTAAACAGAAAGCCCAACAACCAAAATGATGTTTCATCTGTGGTGACACTACTCATTTAAGGAAGGACTCCTTATAAGACAGAAGAAGTTTGCAAGGACAGATGGACAGATTGCTATTGCAAAAGCCTGCAATAGTAATGGAAGAAATCAATGGTTTATCAACAGTGGGGCTAGTCAAACAATTATTAATAATGCTGAATTGTTTTACAGGATGGAAGCAGCCGCAGGAGACACAGTGGCCTTGGCAAATGGCAAAAAGGCTAAAGTCATTGGAAGCAGCAGTGTACAAATTCTATATTTGGAAACAAGCTTTAATGTTTTATGTGTGCCAGAAATAAAACATAATTTGCTGTGTGTCTCTAGTTTAGACAAGCAAAGATTTGAGACCACATTTGTAAATAGGCAGTGTCTTATAAAGAAAAATGGAATTGTATGTGGAAAAGGCATAAAGCATGATAACCTTTATATGTTACAGGGACAAAAAGTTCAATGTTCACAAACATTTGGCAATGTTGCAAAACATGAGTCATGTGTTCATCTTTTGCACAGAAAGCTTGGTCATTCCAGCTTCCAAGTTGTTCAAAAGATGAACCAGTATGCAAAAGGATTGCATGTAAAAGGATGTAAGGCATATTTGGATTGTACAGTATGCAAAACATCAACGTCCAAGGCATTCCCAGTAAGAAAGAGTAGCACAAGGCAGACAACAGGAGTTCTAGAGCTGGTACGTGCAGATTTGGTGGGCAAATCCGCCCAGTTTGGGAGGAGCTAAGTATGCGCTGGTCATTGTAGATGACTATAGCAGGTTTGGGTTCTGCTATTTACTAAAAAGTAAAACAGAGGTGCTACAGAAATTTAAGCAATGTAAAATTTAAGCTTTATAGAAAAAAGGTAAAAACAACATGTATGTCAGCCGCAAACAGAGGTTCAGAATTCATGTCAACAAGTTTTCAACAGTGGTTGGCACAGTTAGGAATAAAACACAGACATACAAATCCTTACACAAGCAGCTGAGAATGGTGTTGCTGGGAGATGGAATGGGGTCTTGCAAACCATGAAGGACTCATTGCTAGAGGATTCTGGTTTAAGCAGGTCATATTAGGGTGAAGCCATATTGACTGCTAACTATTTAGTTAATAGGTTGTGGAATTCCTCCATTAATGATACTCCATATGTAGTGCTATATGGGAGAAAACCATCTCTAGCACATTTAAGGGTGATTGGAAAATGCATGGGTGCATATTTCAAAAGCAATTAGAAGGGACAATCAAAGGCTAGAAAGCTCAGGTTTGTTGGCTATGAGCCAGGCTCAGAGAGTTACTGCTTTAGTGATGGGAGCAAAAGAATAGTGTTTTCAAGGTCTGCAATTTTCACAGAGCAAAATTAGAACAGAATTGATGCAAATGTGTGGAATGATCCACTTAGTGACAGTAACTCACTTAATGATAGTAACTCAGTGATGGTGTCAGCGTTCAGGGAGGAGAAGCTGAATAAGATATGAAGCAAGAGAGGGTTGACACACAGGAGCAGTCAGTGCCATGAAGGTCAGAGTAATGGAACAAGGGGATTCCACCTGACAGATATTCTGCTGGTGAAGTTAAAGTGTGTAATGTATGGTATGAGCCAAAGAACTATAAAGAAGTATTGGCATTACCTAAGATTGAACAAGTAAACTGGAAAGAAGCCATGAACAAGGAAATGAAATCCGTGGGAGAACATGAAGTGTTCACATCTATGACTTTGCTCCAGGGTAGCAAAGCTGTAGGATGCAAATGGGTATACAAGAAAAAGGTACTATCCAATAATGAAGTACAATATAAAGCAAGGTTAATGGCACGGGTTTTCACAGATGAAAAATGTGCACTATGATGAGGTATTTGCAACAATTGTAAAAAGTGAGAGCATCAGGCTGACACTAGCATTGGCAGCGGCACATGGCCAAAAAATCTGGCATTTTGATATAACCACTGCATTTCTCAATGAAAAATTAGAGGAAGAAATTTACATGGCTCAAGCACCAAGGTCTGAAAGTAAAAAGCCTAACACAGTATATAAATTGAACAAAGCCATTTATGGGCTGAGTAGTCAGCCAGGAATTAGAATATATGTCTAGATAAGGCATTGAAGGGTCTTGGGTTCAAGAGTTGCAAGGCTGATAGTTGCAAATCCACTGGAAAGTTAAAAGGCAGGGATCAACATAATTGCATTGGATGAGTATAAAAAAGGAATTCTCTGGAATTTGGAGGGAACTGTGAATGTTGGGTTTTCAAATACAGGTATCTGAAGAATATTAAAGGTAATTGAATTTATGTCTATTCCAGTTATGAAGGGAGGAATGTCAGAATATATTCATGAACCAGAATAGAGCATGGTAACAAGGTCAACCAATGAATAGGCATAGCAACTAAATCAGCCAATGAGGACTGTTTTGGAAACTGAAACTAGAATTAGCTTAGGCTGGAAATTGAAACCAGAAGTAGCTTAGGCATGGCTCTATATTAAACTCTGCAGCTCTGAAGCTATGTTGAGCTCAGAGTATGTCAATTGAAAATAAAACTGCTTCTCTCCTCTGCTGTGTATAATGCTTGCTTGCTGAACTAAAGTGAAACTGATGTCTGTTTCTGAGCTCCTAAGTTGCTACTGAAGTTACTTGCAACATGTTTCTGTCTGAGTTTGCTCCATGTTAGAGAAATCCCATAGAAAGAATGAGACACAGGCTTGTGTACTCGGGATGGGAGCCCAGAATAAAATTCCAGTGCTTCCTTTTATTGAGATTTTTGTGCATAGTAAGCAATTACATTGTGGATTAATAATTAGATATAGTACAGGCTTGTTTGCAGTTGTCTAAGTTGCCTTTTTGTTTGTATTTGTTCTTATTGTTCTCTTTTCTTTGCACTATCTTAGTGACCTTTAGACAGGCATGAATGTATAAGGCATTATATTAATCATTACTCAAGCCCAAGCTTATTATTCCATCTCCCCTGTTTTAGTTTTTTGATGATCGCAGATGCCTCGGTAGCTTTTTGCCATCTGCAACAGCAATTCTCCTTCCGTAGGCTTCACCTGACACATTCCTAAAAGTCCAGGGAGACATTGAATACAACAGCATACACAGAGAGAAAATATAATAAGCAATGTCGCTCCAACAATTAAGTGATAAATCCATGAACCATCTGGCAACCAGGACCAAAGTGCAGACCACATGTCCAGTCCCTCGTCCTCCGATTGTAATGGATTCTCATTCAGGGTTTGTTCCATATGCTGTAGCTGTAATGTTTGGAGAATAATCAGAGATATACATGCAACAATGTGTATGAATCACAGCGCAAACTCCCCCTTGCGCAGCCAAAATAGTGTCCACCACATAACTGGTTTGCAGGACAAAGTCAAGGATTTTTCCTTGCTCTTCTTCAAGCAGCTTTAGCGTTTTAATGGTGTCTTTAAACATAGTAACTGTCCAATTGTTTAAACGATGCAAATCTCTATAGTTCATCATGACTTCTAAAGGAGGAATAACTCCCCTTGATATCTGTGTCAAGTAGTCATGAGTCAAAACAGAGTTTACTTCCGTTGCGGAATGCGCATTGCGGATATGAGCAGTCCCCAATGATTTTTGAATGAAATGAGATGGGATTACTTTCTCAAAGGTGCAGACTCCTTTCCATCGTGCTGGCATGTGATCATAGGCCATCCGTCCACACAGCAACCATAGATTTGCTCCCAGGAGATGACCAACCTTATTTGGCTCAGCATAGATTAATTGTGCAAAGGATTCCATTAACATAGCCAAATAAGTTGGCGGTGGTGTGTATTTCCCATTCGCACATTTAGGCAGCTGGTTTTTTCTCGTGGTGGGACAACATGTGACAGGGATAAATGGACACCCATTTTCAAAGATATGATATCAAATTTAGAAATGTTATGTACAAAGTAAGTGAGATTTTTAGTTTTCATGTCATCCGGATAAACCCGACTTCCATTGCTAATAACAATTGTTTTGTTACAAAATGGATATGTTCCCAAGTAAGTCATATTCTCCACCGTCTCATTGTGGGTCCAGCAGATACCCACCACCTCTTGGATCCGGCTTCCAAGGTGTAAGGTATTTATGTTGTAGTCCAACTGTTAGACCACATCCCTGAACAACCATAGCATTGTCCCTTATACCAGTCACCTTTGGCCAAAGGTAGTGCAACCATTGGAAGCCCTGATGTTTTATGAGTTGGCATGTGCATACATGTAAAGGGACTTTGAATACCATAATCTTTAACAGCTTTCTTAATCTCCCTAAGAACTGACAAAGGAATCGGAACCCATTCAGCCTGCAGATTGCCTTGAGCATTCACTTGCCTATTAACTGGAAACAAATTCATCTGAAGAATCTCATCAAGCTCTAATTTCCCTTCATTGAAAGCCTGATGCATCATTGTTTGAACTTTCCCCATTTGTGGTTGGATTTTCTCCTCTACAGGTGTAGGTGCAGTTGGGGTTGAGAATGCATATTCCAGTTTTGAAGTTGGGAGGTGCAACACAACTCCTTCATAAGGAGGAGGTTCTGCTAACGGTTTTAAAAGAGGTTGTTGCTGGGTCTCTAAAGCAGTCATAACAATATATCCAATATATCAAAATTTCAGCTGTTGTTCGTGGCTCTTCATGAAGGATAGTTCCAATTTTCCTCCACATGTCTAACTTTAAAGAGCCCTTCTCTGAGTACCAGGGACATTGTCGCCAGATCTCTTGCAGCAGCTCTTTCACATTACCTTTTGAAAGAACTATTTGCTCCCCCCCAGAGGGTTTAAAGATAAAGAAGTTTGTCCTGACTAACTTCAGCAGCTCACTAACATGACATTCCTGTGGCTGAGAGAGTTTTTCCCCCATGTTCCCTGAATAATCCTATTGTCCAGCAATAGTTAAGTACGTACTTTACCTATTCCAGGCGAGGAAACACGGAGGTCCGGATACATACCACCTGCAGTGGATCACGTCGGGGTCACCACTTGTGGTGGTCTCCCATGGAAAGAATGAGACACAGACTGGTGTACTCGGGATGGGAGCCCAGAATAAAATTCCAGTGCTTCCTTTTATTGAGATTTTTGTGCATAGTAAGCAATTACATTGTGGATTAATAATTAGATATAGTACAGGCTTGTTTACAGTTGTCTAAGTTGCCTTTTTGTTTGTATTTGTTCTTATTGTTCTCTTTTCTTTGCACTATCTTAGTGACCTTTAGACAGGCATGAATGTATAAGGCATTATATTAATCATTACTCAAGCCCAAGCCAAAGTTTATTATTCCCACAATACTTATGTTTATAAAGCCATTAAATGAAGCATCACTATGCAAAATTAGAGGAACAAGGTATAAAGATGAATTGGTTTTCATATGCTCAAATACATTCTAGGTATGATAAAGATTCTAGAACAGAAGGTTTCTATGATAAATTGACTGATTTAGATAAGATTTTGACAGGTACTGATGAAAAGGTGATTAAAAATTGTATGGATATTTACCAGAAATTAGAAGAAGAACAAGTCAAAGAAAAAATGATTGCTTGGGGAAAGAAATTTGGATATGGGATTGATCTAGGGAAATGGCAAAAATTGTGCTCTCAAAATTATAAAATGACAGTGTCAACAGCATATAAAGAAAAGTTGTATCAGATGTTTTACAGGTGGCATTTTCCCCCAACAAGAATAGCAAGAATGTTCAAGAACAAATCTGAAAAATGTTGGAAATGTCATCAGATAACTGGCTTATATTACCATATGTAGTGGACATGTGCGGATGCTAAAAAAATGTTGGACTAAAATCCACATATGGTTAGAAAAAATGACAAAAAAGCATATGAACTTGAAACCAGACATATTTTTTTATTGGGGATTTTACCTGAAATATATAGTAAAGAATTGAAATATTTGATTGTAAATGTATTAATAGCGGCTAGGATTGTATTTGCCAAAAACTGGAAAAATGAGAAAATACCAATACTGCAGGAAGTTATTAAGAAAATATTGGAATGTGCTGAAATGAGTAGATTGACATTTCCCCTCTTCATAGGGCACACCTGGCGACAGGTTTAAGGAGATGCTGGTGAGGGCATTTGTCGGGAACATATTCTGAATTTATGGAATTTTGTGTGCTGTTGCTGATGTTTGGAGTTTCCTGGACTTCTTACTTTATTTCTTACTTCCTTGATTAATTGCCTTGTTCTCTGGTTCCTGAAACCATTGCCTTGTTCCTTTGCTTTGTGGAGTCATTTTCCCTTGCCCCTCTGGATTTCTTGCTTTGCAGCTGTTGTGCTCGCAGTTTTTGCTGGACTACTTGGGAGCATTTGGGGAAAGTTGGAGCAATAAAGGGGTAGTTTGAGCTATCAGCTGACTGTGTTGCCTCTATGCCTTGCCCAGAGTCATCATAACTTTGCTTGTTGGAAGCCAGCTGAGAAATGGCAAATTGTGATGACCTGATTCTGGGATGCTGCAACTATCATAAATACATGCCAGATCACACATAAATGTGAAGATTGGTCATGTCACTTTTTTCAATGCCATTGTAACTTCAAACTATTGCAAAACAAATTGTTGTAAATCAGGAACTACCTGTATGGGAAAATATTTCTATCTCTGCACAAGTATTATGTTGCCACAGCAATTTCTAAATAATACAATAAACAATTTCTTTATAGTCTTAGCAATTCTCAATGCCCATATAGCTGGATAATCTATCAAAACCTTTCACCACCCTTTATTATTACGTTCCTTGATAAAACAAGGACACAATAATAATTCCTTTGCTGGATTTTCTAATCTACAGCTATAGGGACAAGAAAATGGAACCAACAATTCTGAATGTTCATGGACAGAGAAAAGGCCATCAATAAATGGATAAATTAATATAAACAATCACAAAATATCAGAAGGGTAATTTAGCAATGGATGATTTAGATTATAATTTTGCATTCTCTTTCCTGCTCGTACAAACTTGATAATTTGGAGAAGAGACCCAAATATATTTTCAGAATGGAAGAGAGAACAAAGAAATATCCATGAGGTGACTGGTAGTAAATTCCTACAATAACGAAATACTCATTAGGGAATTGTGTGCTGACATTTTGAAATTCAGATTAAGGAATGAAGTGGAAATATTAGTAGTTTTCAATTGTAATTTAGTGAATGAAGTTGTGCCATCTGCTGGACAGTTGTGCCATCTGCTGGGTAGCTAGAATCATTGCTTGCTTTTTCGTGCTTTCACAAATAAATGAGATATAGTGTAGTACAGTAATATATTTATTTACAACCATGGATTTTAGAAAAAAACATATAAAATTGCAACAATCTGTACCAGTTCAGTGCATTCTTTTAATATTAACAGCACTATTATATGCTATATAAGGTATATAACTCTAAGTGCTATTGCTATATTCCAAAAGGCAGGAACCATATGGAAAAATGTGTGCTTCCTAGGTTCCGCTCATTACCACTGCTTAGTAAATGGGATGCAAAAGACACTTGTTCTGTCAGATATTATGGAACAGATAGAACTCATTTGGGACAGGCTGCTCAGATAACTGGCATTGCTATTGAATCTTCCCTTTGCAGCACTTGCAAATTATTACACTAGGTGGCAAATTATTAAACTAGGTGGAAGATTAGCTGAGTTACCACTAGCCTTATCATTGAACTGCACAGGCCTCCAACAAGTCTATTGTTCAAAAGGTTCAGTTATGTATTTGAGAAGACTAATGTTTCTTCATCAATTTCATCTGATTTATAGAATACAAGAAATAAAACCTGAAAAGTAAGTATAGGATTGTTATTATGCTGATCTCATTCGGAATTTTATTATGTACTATAACTCTTGTAAGCAGGTGTGTGTTACAGCTGTTCATGTTTCAAGAATGATTCAGAAAAGGTGCTTTGAGGATTGCACTAGCACAGTACAGAATCTCAGTGCTATTCATTAAAGCAGAATCAAACTCAGTTTTAACAATGATTTAATTCCCGAGTAACTGATTTATTGGGTGAAGACTAAACAACCCCTCCCCACACTATATATATACCAGTGGTGGGATTCAATTTTTTTTACAACCTGTTCTTTGGACATGGTGTGTCTTGGTGGGCACGGCAGGGGAAGGATACTATAAAATCTCCATTCCCACCCCACTCTAGGGGAAGGACACTGTAAAATTCCCATTTCTCCCTACCCCACTAACCTGCTTTCCAGCTCTGTTCTCCTGTACAGGGCAACAAAAGAAAACCCAGCTGGGACTCGGGAGGCAGAGAAGAAATGGGGGAGGGACTAGTCAGAGGTGGTATTCCAAACTACTCAAAATTTCCGCTACTGGTTCTCCGAACTATTCAAAATTTCCACTACTGGTTCTCCAAAATTGGTCAGAACTCAGAACCTGCTGAATACCCCCTCTGATATATACATTACCACTCTAAAAGAGCTATTAGCCCTTCCTGATTAGCATATTTAGTGCCACCTAACATGAAGAGCCCATCATCTAGCATTGAAATGATGCTTTTGCCATTGTCACTACATTGATCCTTTGCTTTAAGCATTTTCTTATATCATTCCTGTTTCATCTGGGGAGCAGGGATGACCTTCGCGTTGGGTGGCCTTGGTGGGATTATATACCTTTGCCATACATTATTGGTGCTCTTCATTTAAACCTTCAGAAATTTCATTTCTACAACAGCCTGAGCTTCTGATGCTTTGATCTTTTGGATCCAATACTTGGGTTTGCATGTGCAAGGAATATTTTATATGTTCTGCTATACAGGAACACAAAACAAATCATGCCCATTTCTCATCCTGAAGTTTTGACAGGTGTAAAAGTAACTTTGTCTACCTGAAAATCAGAGTCAAAGTTTAGGATTTAATTTATTCTAGAAGAGTATGTTCTCATAAAGTAAGGGTGGCAACTCAAAGACCGCATACCTATTCACGTCACTGAAATTCAATTGCAAAATACACAAAATTTAGCATTTTCCCCACATTTATTAAATAAGTAGAACAAGTACATTAAGCTTTGGAAAGCTAAAGCAAACCTTTTGTTTAAGTCATCTTAGTGCCCTCAAAGGGAAAAAACCCAAATTAGATTAAAAATTCAGTTGTTATCATGTCTCTTAGTGCCCTGGTAGCTGGGGGAAAATAGTAGTAAAAGATAAGCAGCATTTGACTGTGTGACTTTGAATTTATCTTGTACCAATAAAGGAGAATATCTGCAGCTAGGATTGAAATGAGGGCTAAATAATTTGGTTATTTGCTTGCAGACTTTTCATTACCACAGGGGTCTTCAAATTTGACAGCTTTAAGACTCGTGGACTTCAAACAACCAGAATTCCCCCTCCAGTCATGTTAGCTCAGGAATTCTGGGAGTTGAAGTCCACAAATCTTCAACTTGCCAAGTTTGAAGAGCCTTACATTACCCAAACAATTTCATCACTAATGAATGAAAAATCTGCAAAAAACAATCAAGCTCTAATATCCTAAATAGCACTTTTAACAGTAGATATAACTTATACTGATATTTAATGATAGCTATATTCAATAGTCAATGTTATAAGTAAAATTTGGTTATTACAACTGAGAATATAAAGAGCCGAACTGAAGCTGTTTTGTGTTTGCAATTTGAACTTTTAAAGCTCAGAACAGTTATGCAATGTGTTTTTCTGTTAAAAATTATACAAGATTGCAAAACTATAGTTAGAGATATGTGCTGGGGCACTCTTACATTATAAGTCACATTAAGAAATATTAATGACCTTCTTATAATCTTCTGGTATTTGATGTTGAAAGTTGTCCATGAGAGGTTGCAACTTTTTATGAAAACATTGTATAATATACATATATGGAAACAGGAAGTGTTGTGTAACCATGTGATTTGCTAAACCTATATAAGTTGTATTCACTAAATGGAAGTGTCTCCTTCCTCCTAGAAAATGTTTTTTTTTCTGGAGTACTGGAGTCCAGGCTGCAGTATTTTCCCTAATAAAGCATCCTATGGATCAGATTATCAAGTCTGTTGATTCATTTTTATGTACTTCTCACAGTCAATAAGGATTTTATAGAATAAATTAGAAATTGTTGTGAATACTTATAATCTAAAGAGATATAAAGATATATTATTTATAGAGGTATACATTAATTCATAAGGTATTCCAAAAAGCAACTTAATTAATTCAGTTTATATAATTATATTCCAGTAGTTTTTCAACAATCACTTCTATGGCTTCTTCTTCTCTTTTTTGACACTACTAATTATTATCCAGCAGATATTCAACAGATGTCTCTCTCTTCTAGTTGTCACGTTCTATATTGCAAAGTCATTGTTCTTATAGAGACTCCATTTTATCTTAACTATTAACCAGTATCAAAATTTTGCTAGTTCTCTATTTTAGTTTCTTTTTATTCAGACTATGTAACACCAAAAAGTTAAAGCTCTACAAAGTTTCTCTTATGTACCTCTTCTTTTTTGCCCCTTCTAGCTTTATTCAGTTCTTATTATTTCCTTTCCACAAATTTTTTCGCCTGCTGCTGCTGCTGCTGCTGCTGTCATAACTTTCACAGCTCTCACCTCTCACCTGGCTCTACAGCTTTGATCTCTTATACATGCTCCCTTCTGCCCCTTCACTCATTAAAGCCTAGGGGAATACTTTCATCAGATTCAGACCACCATTGTTCCGCTCACTAATCGCTTACTCTGTCCAGCCATCAGATCATCGAGGCAACCTCCTGGTCCACTTGGATCCTGGTTTTTCCTGCCAATCGCTGCCAGCCGCCGCTTACAAATGATCCACAGGATGCCCTGCTCCTTCAGCCATCCCTTCGGGATTTCCATCAGCTCCGGTGAGCTCTGCGGACACAGGAAAAGCAGCTTGCAAAGCGGAGGTCACTCGCACCACCAGTCTCTGACAGCTGGCCCTGCCCCCCCAAATACTGAAGTACTGGAGATGGTAGGTTTATATTGATCTCCAGTAAATGTGTCTTAAAGGTCATTGTGATCCCAGATCAATAGCACCTCCCTTGACAGTATCTTCCATCATGGCTTGTTTCTCTCGTGAAGAACATAACAAATTCTTAATAAAAGTTTCGTGTATCCCATTTACTATTACAAGACATTGGAGCAGGGATGTCAAACTTGATTTCATTGAGGACCGCATCAGGGTTGTGTTGGGGGCATGGCTAGGGTGGGTGGGTGTGGCTGGTGTGGCCAGCTCAGCGTCACTTGTCAAGGCTCCATTTTCAGTCACAACAGCCTCCTGTAGTCCTCTGCCAGCAAAAACGGAACTCCCTGAGCTCCATTTTCACCGGCAGAGGCACTGTGGGTGGGTCCTTTGCCGTTACCAAGGCAGCCTCGAGAGCCAGATTTAAACACTCTGGCCCATGGGCCTTGAGTTTGATACCCCTACATTAGAGGGGGGAAATGTGATTTGGGAGTGAAACAAAGGTTGGTTGGGACTTGAGGAAAACAATTTTTATCACATTACACAAGACGCAGTTCAATAAAGTGAGGCATAAATCTTGCCATCACCAGCACAAAACAAGTCATGAGCAATTATTTTTCTTCCCCAGCAACAGCAAGTGGGTGTTCACAAGTTAAATGAGCATGGAGTGACTAGTGTAATAGGAATCTAAATATAGGCCAATTTATTTATATTTCATACATGCGCAGAAGTCCACATATAGACTGGGTGAAACCAGGCTCCACAGCAGTAACTGTGAGAGGGAGCCTGGAACCTTAGTGGACAACCATTAAGCACAACCACTATGAGCCAGCAGTGTGCAGCAGCCAAAAAAGCTAATGCAACCCTAAGTTGCATGAACAGAGGGATACAATCCAGATCAAGTGAGGTACTAATGCCACTCTATAAAGCCTTAGTAAGACCACACCTAGAGTACTGCATCCAGTTTTGTTCACATTATAAAAGAGGTTGAGACTCTAGAAAAAGTACAAAAAGAAACCAGGATGATTAGAGGACTGAAGACTCATTTTGTAGATATAATAAGAAAGAAGTACATCTTTATATATTTATTATTTTCTAAAAGTCTACATATTTCATTATGGTACTTTGTTGTCTAACCATTGATGGAAAAGATCCCAAATTTTATAAAATTGTTTATCCTCTTGTTCTCTAATTTCAAATGTCAATCTACTCATTTCAGCACATTCCAATATTTTCTTAATAATTTCCTCCTGTGATGATCATATATAGAAAATCCTGCAATGAGAAAACAAAACATTACTTTGACATTCCTGTTTAAAATCGCCACTTAATCACTTCTGTCAAAAACTTTCACAGATTCTTTCTTTTCCTTAGGGCGTCCTTTCAGATCTTAGAATTAAAAAAAAAAAAAATTCTCATCAAACCAGCATACTCTCTCTTTCTGCTATTTTCCATTTTGGAGCTAACCCAACTTCAGCAGCTTTAATGGCTGCCTCTTTGCCGCTGGCAAGAAGAGCTTCTTCTGGATCTACCAGGGACTTTGCAGTCTCCCTGGGATCGACAGGATGCGCTCTTCACTTTCACCATCTCTTCGGGACGGTTTAGATCTGATAGGACCGTCCAGGAGCAAAGATATCGGCAGCAATCTCAGACCTCCAAGATCTCATGCCATATTGTCGTGACGCCAGCTCCACCCTCCGGGTCAAGCTATTTTCTAAAGCACCTGTAAGCCAGACAAGGAATAATGGATGGAAACTGAACAAGGATTTAACCTGGAGATAAGGAGAAACTTTCTGACAGTGAGAACAATCAACCAATGAAACAGCTTGCCCTTGGAAGTTGTGGGAGCACCATCAATTGAGACTTTCAAGAAGAGATTCGACTGCCATCAGTCAGAAATGGTGTAGGGTCTCCCGCTTGGGCGGGGGTTGGATTAGATGACCTATAAGGTCTCTTCCAACTCTTGATTAGCTGTTAATCCTATAACACAGATGCAAATAACTCTTCCTTCCTAGTTACTTATTCCCAATGGTGTTGGATTAAATCTTACAAATGGATCAAGTTTAATAATCTTCAGGATACATGGAATAGGCTTTTATGTGTGCTTGAAGTTTGATAATTAAAAAATGATCAACTACATAGCAGTGGAAAGAATGTTATGGCACAGGCTTCCCCTCCACACCGTTTTTTTTGTTTTTGAGTCAATTTGACTCCTGGTGACTACCCTGACACATTTTTCTCAGGAAAATTGCCATGTATCTAAGGCAGAATGAAAATTTGGTATTCTGATTTCTGGTCTGGTGCCTTTAATCATTAAACTAAACTGCCTCTCAGAATAATTGTTCATTCTAGAAATCAACTAGATGATCAGCCAGGCTTTTCTAAAGTCAGCAGTAGTTGCATCATTAGTTCCCAATCCTTCCAGGGTTCAGATGTGTAATCCATTCTTAAATGCTCTCATGTGATAATGAATGAAGATGTGATTAGTACTAGCTAATACTGATTGTTAGGACTTACCAAATTCGATAACAAATGTAAAGAATTATGTATTATCCACATATTGTTTCTGTATTTTTGAATTTGTATATTTTTAAATTTGTAAATAAAATTGTTTTTAAATTTTTTTAAAAAATGCTCTCATTTTTCTATAACCAATACTATTGTTTGATTTATTACATTTACAAATAGTACATGTTGTTATTTATTCCATAACTTGAGACAGTAAACACTCTGAATACTCCAGCCTTCTATTTTCCCCACAATAGCCCTGTGAAATGAGTTGGACTGGAAAGTGACTGGCTAAAAGTCATCCAGCTTTCATGCCTAAGGAAGGCGTGGTCTCTTGGTTTCTAGGCTAGTACCTCAACCAGTACCTCCACTAAACTGGCTCTTTCTATAATATAGATATGTACACATTTCTTGGGAGGAGGACAATACTAATAAAATGCTTGAACAATTCCTACAGACTTTTGCCCACACCCATTTACATAAAACAAACATGTGAAATTAAAACATGTCAAACATCCTTTTTTCTTTGCTAATTATTTTATTTTGATACAAAAATATAAGCCAAAAGATCCACACCAAATGAAAAAATACATAAAGTATTAATTTTCTAAACAGAAATTAAACTGGAAATGGAATCTTTGTCTGCAAAAAAATTTGCATGTTTCTTGAATTAAGTATTGCTTGGATGGATTCTCCTGTATTCTTGTCCTTCAATAGTAACTATCCTTAAGAGATTAACTACTTTCTCCTAGGCACATGGACAAAAAGGCAGTTGCAAACTGGAGAAGGTTGGGAGTAAGCCAGAGACAGGTTTAGAGAAAGAATTTAAAGTAAATCTGCTCTCATTGAAAGAAGAGAGAGAAAGAGAAGGAAAGAGAAAAAGAAGGAAAGAGAAAGAGAAGAAAAAAGGGGAGGTGGCTATTGGGAGAGTACTGGGAAGATTGAAGGACAGGTCAGCCAGTGGCATATGCAGCACTGGAACATCAATGAGAACTGAAGGAGTAAAAAAAGAAGATTGCTGGAAAAATAGGAAGTGACAGTCAAACACCCAGCCTATGTGGAGAAGTAAGAGGGCAGAAAGCAACACAATGCAACCTAGGTGCATTTGTTCTTAAAGAAACTCTAGCATACCTTTTGCTTTAGTTGTAACTCAGAATCATAATAGTCCAGGTTTGTATTTTTATGAAAACACAACTTGAAACAATTCAGCAGAACTTCCAGAGGAAGATACAGGAAGCACAATCTTCAACCATTCTGCTCGCAAATATTAGGAGATACGGAAGACAACACATACAATATCTTGCAAATCTACTTTTTAAAAAAGTTGTTTGATCAACTAGTTCAGAATTAATGTTTCAAATGTGTTGAATAAAAACATTTCAGAAAAATTGAGAGAGAAGGCTGAAGGTTCAGGAATCAGTTTGTGCCCATGATTTCAGAACAGAATAACAGTATAAAGTAATTATACATAATTACATGCTTGCAAAACAGTAAACCAAGCTGCTTCCAACACAGAATCTGACCACCCTGGACAATTACAATTCTACCCTTTTTTTAAAAAAGCTCAGTACAATTAAAAGGAAGATCTCACAGTGATATTTCTGGGCAAGACAACCCAGGGCATACACCCACCTGAGGGGGGGGGGGGACATAGCTTCTGCTCATTCAGAAAATGAGTTAATCAGCTGACCTTGTCTGAATGCTATTGATGGTATCTTCCATCACATAAAAAAACAGCAAATCAGCTAGAGGGTACTGGAATGGCTATAAGTGTACTGAAGCTTCAAGCTATTTGTCATTTGAGGTAGCTATCTCACTATGTGTAATTTGGTGACAATTCTTTTTATGGCTGAAACAATTTAATTAATATTTTTAACACTCAGAGAATTCTCATAATTTTAAAGTTTTTAGGTAAATAGGTTAACTTAGACAAGGATGATCTCTAAATGCCCTTAGGCAGCACATTGAAGAGTCTATTCTTCATCTCTCTTCCTGGAAAAAATGTGTCCATATGCAAATGTCTTCACATGGACCATTTGAAGGATAGCTATTATAGGATGAGACATCCATCATAGAATCTGGAGACTTGAGTAACCTGCTTTTCTTGCAGGGAGGAAGACTGGTCCCCCTGTTTAGAAAGTGAGGATGTGAGATTATTCTGAGTAGGAGGAGGATGACTTAAACTAGCCTTGAAATCAGTATTTGGAGTTTGATAGGCACTGGACTTTGACAAAACACTAGAAGTACTGGTGGCTTTGGCAGAAGCATAGGCATGCTGGCAAGGTATGCTAGTGGTAGAATCTAGAGAAGAAATGGAGCTCGCCGTTTTTGTGCTCAAGGAAATTATAGTCTCGCTTGCTTGTGTGCTCGGTCCCTGATATGTGAAAGCATAAGTCTCAGAAGATAGATTACTGGAATTAGTGGTGATCCTGCTGGAAGCACATGCAAACTGATGGCGTGAACAGGTGTTGGATTCTGGTGACCAGGAAGTGGGGCTTGTTGTTTTTGTGTTTGAGATTACAGTACTAGCTGCCCTGGAATATTGTCTCTGTTGAGTGGAAGCTTGAGTCTCAGAAAACAAAGGAGTGGAATTACTGGTGATCTTAGCAGAAGTATAGGCAATTTGATCATATGAGCTGGCAGTAGAGTCGAACAGACAAGAAGCTGGACTTACTGCTATTGTCCTCGAGGATACAGATGATGAAGCCCTGGAATTATTGATCACAGATGAAGTGTGCAAGGATCCACTGACTGAACAGGCAATGGATGATTCTGTGGTTGAACTGGTTTCAAGAGGATTCACATACGTGGGTTTTCTTGGATACACTGCTACAGGAGATACTCTTTCCAAAGAGGCTTTTCTGAGGTTCTTATCTGCTAAAGAAACAGAAGTGGACTGCAGATCATCTAGTCTTGCATGGGCAGGCTGTTGTAATTGGTGGTTTAGTTGGGATCTGGATGGAAAGCAGCTTGCGGAATTTCTAGGCAATGAAGAAGCAGAACTCCTCTTTGCAGAAGAGTCAGGACTCGAGAAATGCTGCAAAGCTCTGGATTGTTTTTGTGCTTCAGAGAAAGAATCAAATTCTGAAATAGCACAATTATAATTCCTTTGTTCTGTACTTAGGATGGGAGGTGGTGGTTGTACTGGAAGCATAGGCTGAATACTATTGGAGCTCTGTGATGCATCTCCTGGAGGGTGAATTTCAGGTTTTACTAAAACTGAGGGAACTGGTATCGAGTCAACTGATAGAACAGTGTCAGAAACCTTTGACTTAGTGGGAGTTGCAAATCTGGGTTTAAGAATACCTGGCTGCAAATTCTGACCACATTCTGTGCCTTGAAAATATGTAGGTAAAGCTGCAAAGCAATATGGAATGAAGGGGATCTCTCCTAGCTTGGGATCGGGACCATTCAAACAAGATTTGTTCATTTCCATCACTTTAATAGAACCTGGGGTACTCTGGGTGTGAAGTTCAGTGAATGGCTTATTCCCCTTATTTTCTACAACTCTGACGGACTGATAATATTGCAAGAAGGAATGAGGGGGCTTAGGTACAGGCATCATGGCAGCCCTGGGAACAGCAGGCATCAGGAAAGACTGTGGAATGATCAACAATTCATCCCTAGGCAAGGAACAACCAGGAAGCACTGGAATGTCTTCTACTTTTGACAAATCAAGCTGATCCGAAAAGCCTGGCAAGCTTATTCTGACCTTCTTTTGTTCTTGGCATGGGGCCAGAAGCATATTTAGGGATAGGTCCTTAGAGCTGCAGCAATCCTTGCTTCCTGGCTTTTCAGGAGGAATTAAAGGTGATGTCGAAATGGGATGGGAATCAAAGGTTTTCACAGCAGGCTTAGTCACAGGTTCAGGATTGATCAATGAAAGATTACATACTACTGCAACATTCTCAACTTTGGAAGATGCAGGCTGACCTGGGGAGAAACAAAACATAAATTTAACTGAAAATTGAGTAGATAAATGGTAGTGGGTACCATTGGAGGACAGAGAGCAGAGCAGCTTATATGATCTTGGCCAATAACTTCAGGCTTCATACTCACCTGAGAAAGAGGCTGGAAAAAAAGTGTAACTTTTGATAAAACTACCTAGAGAATTTTGACAGATCTCTGAGCATTTAATAATTATGCTCACATATATTTGTATTTGTATTGCTTTTGTTGGCTCTTTATTGGCCTTCATCTTGTCTATAACAAAATCCAACATATTAAGGTAGGGTAGATTGCACATATATAGATGTGTGGGCTGAGTGGAGGAAAATTTAGGAACTTTTTTTTTTAAAAATGTCATCTGCCTGATTGTAGGGTTTGCAAAATAGACTCACATGTTTCCATTACAAGATGTCAGGAAACTGCTAGCAGTTTTCAGCAATGATAGTCCATAGGAGTTCTGAGGGCTCAATTACCATATACTGATTTTGCCTTAAAATCAAATTAATAAACATTTGAATGAGGGGAAAAGTTCTACAGTGTCTTGCATTTTCCTTTTTGCCACACTTTCCTGGATCCAAACGCCAAAACAGAACATATCTGTGTTTTTGTATATTCTGCCCCCCAAAAAACAACCAATCCCTATTATCCCAAATTCTTTGTCCTTAGCTTTGTTTTTACAGAAGAGTGGGGATACTTCTTTTCCTGAAATGGTGATGGTACCAGCTTCAGTCTAAAAATAGACAAGGCGGGCAGAAGCAACCACCTTATTTAATTCTTCTTATCCTACATGCTTAAGATTTGTAATCCTTGTGCCTGATGAACCTGAAGTGTTCTTGTTTGTGAAGCATTTCATACATCTGCAGTTGGAATAAAAACTCCTAATTTTGTTTTAATTTGGTCATATGGTTTGTGGAAAAGTGTGGAAGGAGAATCTGGAACATTTTTCTGTTTCAAAAACTAAATGCAGAGGAAATGTCAAATTAGGAAACTAAGGAAATTCCATAACAGCACATACCTGGTTTTGCAGGTGACACGTCAGGGGATACGGGCAACAGTAATGTCTGAACTCCATGACCCTTCATATAAACAGTGTCCGGCATCTGGAGAAGACATTGTTTGGTAGAAGAGGCATTCCCCACTGGAAAATGTTGTTTAAAGGTAGCACTATAGACAATCCGGAACTGGAATAGAGATATGCCCCTTGGATACTTGGCCATAATCTGGGCCACCTGTTGCTTCAGTTCATCCAGAGTAGTTGAAGGTTGTAATATGGGCACTTGTGAACTGCCAGGTGTCTCTTCAGTGACTGGTTTTGCACTGGGCTGGCATGGGTTTGGCTGCTGTGACGGAATAGAAGAAAAAGAGGAACTTTTGGCTTTGACTGATAAAGTATTGTGGGACTCATGTAAGTTTGAGGACATGGTATTTGGAAACAAGTTAACTTCAGGAGGGACTACAGCAAGTGAAGTAGGTTCATTTTGACACTCAGAGTCACTTGCAGAGGGATCACTGAGGATGGAAGCAGGTTTAGAGTTGTCTTCTAAGTCTAGGAAAGAAAAAATAGTGCACCATTATTGGAGACAAATGAAGAAGGACATGTAACATATTAGTACATCTGTTATTTTAAGTCTCTAAAAGAGGCAGAATAAGAGACAAAGAGTTACTTTAAAAAAGAGCTATAGCAAGATAGTTAACAGCAATTTGGGATCAACACAACCTAAGAATCATTTGTGTATCTCTTACTTAAGGGATTAAACTATAAATTTCAGTGTTATAGTGCAGGTGGTCCTCAAATTATGCCAGTAATGGAGTCATTACCATGACTGCAATGCAAGTCATGACGGTCGTTAAGCAAGGCACCCACATACCAATAATTTCTTCGCTTAATAATTCACATTGTGCTCTCCCAAATATAATTGTTAGTACCATATAGAGTGCCTCAGAGGTAGGGGAGGCCTAGCACAGGCTCTGGCTTTCCTGCGCTGAGTCTTCCAAGGCCTCCCCTACTTCCAGGCACCACATGCTCTGTTTCCTGACTCTCAAGGTCCCTGCAGACCTTGGGCCTGCTTCCCACCCAGCCACTCAGCTACCAAGGATTCAGGTGGCTGCAGATGCAAATGGAACATGGGACCTTGCTGCCGCTTGTAGACCTTGGTTTTGTCCTCCCCTCCAAGGGACTTGCAGGACTCAACCAATGCAAGGCTCAACTTTCATAGAGGCAGCCTTGTGGAATTCTTGTGCCATTATGCAACCAGATGCCATTTTCACAATCCTTTGGAAGCCTCCATTTTTAAAGAAGCTGTTTTTAAGAAGGGCTGTTTTAAGGATGGAGCCCTTTTTGAAACAGAACCTCCTTAAAAATGGAGGCTTTCAAAGGATCGTGAGAATAACACCTGCTTGCAGAATGGCAGGTAATCTATAGGAAAATTGAGCCTTGTATCTGCTGGGCATCTACCTCAGAAGCTGTAAGAAAGAAAAAAATAAGTTGAGTACTGCTGGGTTTTGGAACTGACTGAGGAGCAGACCAAGTCCTGCAACTCCCTAGTGGGCTGAGTGTCTTGGTCAGAAAACCCACAGAGACCTCTATGGAGAAGAAAACCAGACCCAAGATCTACAAGGACTCTGAGAAGAATGGATGCAGGAAACAGGTAAAGGGCAATGCAGTATTCCCCCATTGGTCATTAAGGGCAAAATGACCACTGGGGAGTTGCAGTAACCCTAACTTTGAAACCAGATTGAAAGTAGCTCTAAGGGAGTGTAATTTCAAATGGTTACTAAGGGTTACTGTAGTGATGTAGATCATTACTTTACCTCTCATGGTGATAACATATGAAATAGAACCGAGATCATTACACAGGCAGGTTGGGGTGGGGGAGGAGAGATTTTGTGCTTTTAATGATCAATCTAAACTTTTATACTGGGCCTCAAAATTGTAGTGAATGATTGCAAAATATGTTGGATCCACTTAAGCCAAATTTCTGAAAAATCAAATTTAAAAAATTCAAATGCCCCGTTTCTAAGAAAACTAAACAGATAACAACAAACTGTTAAATGGAAACAATCAAAACCAAAAGGAAAGGATGAGGGAGTGATGAATCCCCCCTCTTTATTCAATTTCATTTCACAACATTTCCAACCAAGATGGTTATAGTTACTATTAATGGAAGTTATAATCCAACAACAGTTCAAGAGAACATGGTTCACCATTATTTAGATTAAGGGCAGGCGACCTGGCATTTCATGGTTATTTGGTGCTATGCAAGTAGTCCCCAATGTATAACCAAAACTGGAACCAGACTTTCCATCGTAAGTTACTGAAGACTGATTTTATGACAATTTTTATAGTAGTTGTTAAGGAAATCACTGCAGTTGTAAAGCGAACTACATGGTCACTGAGCAAATCTAGCTTCCCAATGGTGGGTTTTTGATTGGAAACTAAAAAAACAAAAATGCAAATGGTAGTCATGTTCCTGCAGAATACTGCAATCAGTAGCAAATGAGAACCAATTGCCAAGCTCTTGAACTGCAACCATGTGACTGAAGGGGTGAAAGTATGAGTACAGGTTACAAACCACAATTTCCCAGGCCGCTGTAACTTCAAACAAATAACTGTAAAATGAGGATTGCCTGTAATCTACACTACCAGCCCACCAGCTCCAATGCATAAAATCAGTCTGCGGATCTCAAAATCAAGACCCATCTTCACAATATAGGATATGAAAATAGCTCTGCCTAAACTTTAAAAAAAACAACAACCCTGCTCTGGACAATATAGACCAGGGGTGTCAAACTGGCGGCCCAAAGGCTGGATGCATCACGTGTACGCCACGCCCACCCCAGCTCCGCAAAGGCAAAAGTCATGATACATCACATAATGCGATCAAGTTTGACACCTGTGACATAGACTATAGTGAGATGAAGCAGCTTTGGGTTTTAACTTTACCACAATAAATTCAAAGAAGGAAGCACATATAAGCCGCTAAAATGTTTGCATTTGGAGTCTCTTGAAAAATGTATGTTCTATTTTTTCATTGTTTGCCCTCTTTCTATTTTTTCCCCTCTTTCTATAAAGGTCAATGAAGATTGTGCAAAAGTCAAACAAATCCCTCTCCATTCCAATATCCACTAGAATTTTTTTTTTTCCTAGCCTCAGCAAATACGTAATAGACTATGTAATAGTGTGGTCTTATTGTTAATGAGTTTATAACAGTTAAGTTGAAAAATTTTGCCATTACAAAAAAAAACAATATTCTATAAATAGAATATATACAAAGAAATTTTGATCGTATGTGCTGTGGTTAGCTGGCAGCAGATGCAGATGGCTGAGGAGAGCAATGATTCTGATGAGGGGCCAGGACCATCAGGGAGTGGACTGCTGCCTTCAGAGATTGTGGGGGCTGTGCCAAGTGCACGTGCACCAAGGATTATTTGGAGGAAAGAACAATTACAACAGCACAGGTGACTCAGGAGTAAGGCTGCAAGCTAATGGCCCCTCCCTCAAGAGGATAAAAGCCAAGTTGGAAAAAGCATTCTTTGCAGAAAGCAAAGAAGCTCTTAAACTCAACTGGTGAACATCTTAGTTCGTGTTTGGAGAATTTTGTAAATTAGTTATCTCTGGGTTTTTGGCAGCCTTGACAAACAACTTGGCAAGATTCTTTCTTGTTGGAGCTAATTAATGGAAAGCATCCTTCAGAACAGAAGTCATTATTAAACCTTAAAAGGTGGGGGCTGCTGCCTTTTCTGTATTTGCTCTTTGGAAACCTGGTTGGGTCAGAACAGTATGTCCACTCCAAATACCAAACTATTAAGCTTTACATTTGATATAACATAGACCCATTATTGGATTTCAAGTCCAGCAAGATGAGTGTTTCACCATTCCAGGAGCAGGATAAATGTGTATCATCAATGGCAGAATTTGCAATCATTATTGGGATTTAATTACACTTTTCAACTTTTCAGTGAATCCTAAAACTCAGAAAATCCATGCCATGGTGTCACATAAATTTTTCTCCTGTATTTTTCTATACAACTTTCATGAAAGTCTTCCATTTTTTAGCAAGTACTGTACTCACTATACTATTTTCCCCCCCATAAAATTCTCCCTAACAAAAAATTGCCCTAACTTAACAGGTCTTTCCCAATTCTGTGCAACTTCCTCAATACACACTTGCTAACAAGATTGATAAATGGCAGGCAATTCCCTGAAGGGATGACTTGTCAGTCACTGTAGCTGTAACATTTTGATGTGATAGAAAATGTGATAGCTTTTTTTTAACCACTGGATGGAAAGGGGAAAAAGTGAAAAGCAGGGAAGAATTTATTAATTAGATATTTTACAGATGGTCCTCAGTTTACAATCACAATTCAACCACTAAGCAATGTGGTCATTAAATCAGTCATTATGAAACCAGTTGTTGACAGGTGCCCAAATTTTGATCACATAACCAAGAAGGTAGTATGACGATTGAAACTTCAGGGATGAGTTGTAAATTACTTTTTTCAGCATGAGTTGAACTTTAAATTGTGATTAAAATAATAATCATAACTTAAGGACCACTTGCAGGTTTCTTCCTTGCTTTTATTTTTTTTTAAACTTGCATTGGCACATGTAAGGCTACCTAATTATTTCATCACTACACTGTCAACTAGTATCATCTCAGAAAAATTGACTGGCCAATTTCTACATGGAGGATTATAGTTTAGACTTAGCCCAACACATTTACTAGACCAAACTATTTTTTTGCAGTTGTCTGCATCCAAATACTCTGTATGTGCATGCAAGATTCACACCCCCCACACACACACATCATGGATAATAATAACCATAACCAGAAGTGATGGATTAATCCAAGGAATGCATTACCTGAGTGAGGTTCAATGACAACAGTATTAAGCCTTTCAATTTGATACTTCAACACCAGTTGAGGCATTTTTTCTTCTATAAATTCCACAGTATCTCTGTAACCGTGGGAAATACTGAACTTCTCAAGATCAAGCCCATCTTTTACCAGCAAGATCCCTTGCAATTTGAAAATTTTCAGGCCATTCTTATAATTCCTTAACAGGTCGGTGATGAATGCCATGACTTCGCTCAGTACTGTTGAAAAAGAAGGGAAATATATAGAGAGGCATTAAGTTCAGAAAAGCCATGGAGAACAAACTAATGCATCAAACCAATCTATGAATACCATAATATCATATAGTCACACATAAAAAAATACTTAGGAATCCCATCTTAATCAATAATTATATGCATGTGTTTGCTTGTGCTGAACTTAACATTGATTCAATTAAACAGGCCAGAAAATACTTTTCTAAAAAGTGCAAAACAAGATTTTGTGGCCAAGAATACAAAAGCATATTAGATTCAAATCAACTGTTAAAACCAGCTTACTAGGCCTATGATTATATGCAGCAATAGCACTTAAGACTTATACACCGTTTTATAATGCTTTACAATCCTCTCTAATCCAGGGGTCGCCAACCATTTGGACCTCAGGGACCATCAAACTCATAATTTTAAATCCAGCAGATCAGAGACCCTGGGAAAATCCCAAAAAGTCTGCAGGAAAATTCCCCACCCCATTTTCCTGCCGATCGATCATTCTTTATTTGAGATCACAGGATACTTTCTCCAGCTCCATTCTCAGGGGGAGAGAGACTTTTGACTTCATGCAAGAAAAACAGCAGAAGCCTTTCTTTCTCTCCCCCAAACTCTGCCAGAAATGAATCTTTGTGCGACTTGTCACTCTGGCGCAACCTCTTAGAGCAGGACGCTTTGCAGGGTCACAAAGACTCATTTCTGGCAGAGTTTGCGGGAGAGAAAGAAAGATGTTTGCTGCTTTCCTTGCGTGCAGCCAAAAGCAGAAGAAAGTGGAAAGAAAAAGCCCAGTGGCCAGGCCAGATGCATGGGGCGAGTGGGGCAAGTTCCCTGCTCTGCCCATTACCCTCATTACCCTCATGTTGTTCGCAATGCAAATGATGCAAGTCTTGTGTTCCCACAGGCTATGTGAGTGGCACAGCCTTGTGTTCCTGCGCAACTTAGGTTAATTGCTTTGAGGGGGATGCTTTGGGAGTGACATTTCTCTGCGGACCACAAAATTTTCTCATAGACCACCAGTGGTCTCTGGCCCACTGGTTGGTGACCACTGCTCTTAGCAGTTTACAGTCAGCATACTGCCCTCAACAATCTGGGTCCTCATTTTACCCACCTCAGAAGGATGGAAGGCTGAGTCAACCTTGAGCCTGGTGAGATTTGAACTGCCAAATTGCAGGCAGCTGACTGTCAGCAGAAGTAGTTTGCAGTACTGCACTCTAACCACTGCACCACTGAGACCAATATATGTACATACTATATATTAAGCTGTAGTGCAATTTGTTTGGTTTCAGCTCAGCATAACAAAGCACAATATGTGTGAACTAGTTCATCAGGCATGTTTGAAGACCATGGTTAAAACAACCATAAACCATAACCAATGGCTCATTGCTTGAAAGTGAATGAATCCCATTTCTATATCCACCTCTACAGAGAACTAAAAAGAATATTCTATTCTTAAAAAAATTAGCATCACTTATTTGTTTAGAACATCTTATTTATTCTGTGTTTTATCATGCCTGGCTTTCTTGTTTTAGCACTGTTTATACCTGGACAGTTTAATCTACATTTTGAGGGAATAAGCAGTAAGAAAAAGGCATTGACTACTGTGCTGATTGTATCAAAAGTAAGTCACACAACCCACTACTCCACCTCCAACCCTACCTCATCCAATCCACCATCACTCAAAACTAGGCACGCACGCCCCTAACTACCTCAATTCCAACTACAACTGGCCTTAAATGCAAACTACTCAATGCAAGAAGCCTTATAAATAAAATACCTGAATTTCTCCTCTTACTAAATACAGCTAAATTCGACATCATATTTGTCTGTGAAACATGGCTCAATGCATGACTGCATTATCACAGTAAGAGACTATTACGTTTACAGATCAGATCACGAAATCCATAAAGGAGGTAGTGTTGCTATCTTCTATAAAAAGTCCCTACATCTAGAAAACATCCAAGTTACCCAGGAGCTTGCTCTTCCTGAGACCATCATCTGTGAACTGTGCTTAAATATCACATTTTGATTCTTACCATGTTACAGAGCCCCTGATTATGACATCGAACATGTAAACAAGTTAAATTCACTATTAACATGGGCAACATCCTGCCCACACACTTTTATCTTTCTTGATGACTTCAATCTACCTCATATTAACTGGACCCTAAATGAATGTAAAACTGAACCCATACATGCAACCTTCTGCAATGCTGTAACAAATCTGGGACTGGAACAACTAGTAACCAACAATATTAGACTTAACAACTGCCTCAATCTTATCTTCTGCAATAGTTTGAATTCAATTTACAAAATATAAATTAAAGAACCCTTTTCCAACAGTGACCACAACATGATTGACTTTTATCTCAACATACATCTACACAAAAATCATCATAACGACGGGATCCCCAATTATAACTTCAAAAAAGGCAACTATGATCTTATAGACAACAATCTCTCATCTTTTGATTGGTAATTTCTATTCACTGGATGCAATACTGTTGAAGACCATTACAACATATTTTTACTTGAAGTCAAAAGAGTCATCAAACTATATGTACCAATAACAACTCCCAAAACCAGAAAAAACAAATTACCCATAACAATAAGGAAGTTTCAATCCAAAAAGAAATCCCTTTGGTGAAAAAACAACATTGCTAACTTCCAAAGCTGATACAAAAATTTATGCCACCAGATAAAGACTGAATGCACCAATTATCACATTAAACAAGAGGAAAATCTTCTACGCACCAATTCCACCCGCACTTTCTACAATTTTGTAAACAACAAACTAAAAGACTCAAGGTGTATCCCACCCCTGAAAGGACCTAATGGTAAAGACTGCAACGATGACACCATTAAAGCCAACCTCTTTAACACATTCTTTGGCTCAATATTTGTAAACAGCAATGGATCATGCCCAGTATTTCCCAGTCGAACCACAGACAAAACAATGATATTGATTTTACAGAAGACAATGTTGAAAAGGCACTATGCAATCTAAAACCATCTCTATCTATTGGACTGGAAGGAATATGTGCCTACTTCTTAAAACAGTTATCCACCGCCATAGCTGAACCTCTAAGCATAATCTTTGAAAAATCTTTCAGGACCAGCTCTTTGCCAAACCTATGCTCATTAGCCATGGCCATCCCCGTCTTCAAAACGGGAGACCCCCAGCCTAGTTGAAAATTACAGACCAATCTCTTTATGCTGTGTTACCTGTAAAGTCATGGAATCAATTATTAACCAATCCAACATCCTCCACTTAGAGACAAACAACCTACTCTCTAATAAGCAATTTGGTTCAGAAAAAAACTGTCCTGTAATCTGCAACTCTTACACTGCAAAAACATACGGACTACACAACTCGATCAGGGCAAAGCAATAGACGCAATCTACATAGACTTCTATAAAGCCTTTGATTCAGTGGTTCACAACAAACTACTCCTAAAACTAAAATCTTATGGTATCCCTGGACACCTGCATAACTGGATAGAAGCATTCCTGTCAAACAGACAATAAATGGTCAGAATTGGGAGCATCCTATCAAATTCTGTACCTATCAACAGTGGTGTCCCCCAAGGCAGTGTTCTAGGACCAACTCTCTTCATACTCTACATATATGACCTCTCTGATCATATTAAGAGCAACTGCATTCTCTTCGCTGATGATGTAAAGCTATTCAATATCATCGACAATACTGCTACCCTTCAAAAAGACCTCAACTATGTATCAGAATGGTCAAAACAAATGGCAACTTCAAATCTCAACAAATAAATGTTCTGTCTTACATATTGGCAAAAAATATCAGAAAATAAAATGCAAGCTGAATAATCAAGACCTTGTTGATGATCCAAACTCTGTCAAGGACCTTGGAGTACTCAACTTTAATTATCTAAGTGCTAGAGCCCACTGTAACTACATAGCCAAAAAGGAATTAAGAGTTGTTAACCTAATCTTATGTAGCTTTTTCTCTGGTAATATCACACTACTAACTAGAGCATACAAAACATCTGCTAGACCAATACTTGAATACAGCTCATCAGTCTGGAACCCGCATTACGTTTCTAATATTAATACAGTTGAGAAAGTCCAGAAATATTTAACAAGAAGAGTTCTCTACTCCTCTACTCATTGCAGAATACCTTATGCCACTAGACTTGAAATTCTAGACCTAGAAAACCTAGAACTATGCCGCCTTCGGTCTGATCTAAGTATAGTACATAAAATTATATATTGCAATGTCCTACCTTTCAATGAATACTTCAGCTTCAACCATAACAAAAGCACACAATAGATACAAACTCAAGATAAACCGCACCAAACTTGATTTCAGGAAATACAACTTCAGCAACAGAGTGGTCAATGTCTGGAATACTCTACTTGACTTTGTGGTTTCTTCCCCAAACCCCAAAAACTTTAATTTTAGACTGTCTACTATTGACCTCACTATTGACCTCAATCCTAAGAGGTCTGTGGGGGGTGCATAAGCACACCAACATGCCTACCATCCCTGTCCTATTGTTTCTTTTTATTTTTCTTATATGTATCCATTTCATGTATTCATAACTATGTTTTTATACTTATACCTGTTATCTTATAATCGCTTGACAAAATAAAATAATAAAATAAAAATAAATAAATCGAACAAAGATAACATCATAATGTATTGGGAGAAAAGAAATTGAACCAATTGTGTAATGATCTTTATTATTGTGAAGATCTCAAAGGTTAATTAAAAAAACAATATAGAAAATAAACATGCTAACAATTACAGGCTATTGCAGGTCTTCTTGAAACCATCTCTACCTTTATAAGTAAGAAGCTTAAAGTTTTACCTAGATCAGAATTTAGGGGGTCAGCTGTTCCTATGGATTCCAGAGGAGGAACTGGAGCATTTCACAAAGTAAATTTAAAATTGGGATGTATTGGAGAAGAAATTTAAGCAATCAAAATACTGACCTCTGTTAAGAGCAATATGGAAAATGAACATGCTAACAATTAAAGGCTAACTCTCATTAGCAGAATAAAATCCAAGAATGCACTTTCATACAGAAAGGCTGTAGATAGCTGTTAAAAAAGTACAAGCACACATTAGTGACAATATTTTCCAAAACTTATTTATCCATTGCAGAGATGTAACAAAACAAGGAATGGAAATGCAGGGGAAGATTGGCACATAGAATGAGGTAAAGGTTTCCCACTCCGTCATGTCCAGTTCTAGGGGCAATGTTCATCTCTGTTTCTTAGCTGAGGGAGCCCATATTTGTCCAAAGACACTTCTGTAGTCATGTGGACAGCATATGTACCCTTTCATACTACCACCTCTTACAATACAAGACAACATAATATAAACAGGAGAGACCTTCAAATTTCTAGGTTCTATCATATCTCAAGACCTAAAATGGACACCTAACATCAAAAACCATCAAAAAGCATAACAGAATGTTCTTTCTGCGCCAACTCAGAAAGCTCAAACAGGCCAAAAAGCTGTTGAAACAGTTCAACAGAGGAATTACTGACTCTGTCATCTTCACCTCTATAACTGTCTGGTTTGGTTCTGCAACCCAGCAAGACAGACACAGGCTTCAGAGAGTAATTAGGAGTGCAGAAAAAAACAATTACTACCAACCTGCCTTCAATCGAGGACCTGTATACTGCACAAATCAAAAAGAGGGCTGTGAAAATATTTACAGACCCCTCACATCCCGGACATAAACAGTTTCAACTCCTACCCTCAAAATGACGCGATAGAACACTGCACACCAGAACAACTAGACACACGGACAGTTTTTCCTCAAATGCCATCACTCTGCTAAATAAATAATTCCCTCAACACTGTCCAACTATTTACATAGTCTGCACTAATATTACTATTAATCTTCTCATCACTTCTTATCACCCATCCCCTCCCACTTGTGACTGTATGACTGTAATTTTATTGTTTGTATCTTTACGATTTATATTAACTGTTTCCTAATATGATTTGATTGCTTATTGTACCCTATGACTATTATTAAGTGATGTATCTTATGATTCTTGACTCTTGATGAATGCATCTTTTCTTTTATGTACACTGACAGCATTTGCACCAAGACAAATTCCTTATGTGTCCAATCACACTTGGCCAATAAAGAATTCTATTCTATTCTATTCTATTCTATTCTATTCTATTCTATTCTATTCTATTCTATTCTATTCTTATTCTATGGCAATACCCCAAGGCACACAGTACACTTGTACACAGTACACCTGTGTGGTATCTATCTCACTCCCATTTGCATGGTTTCAAACTGCTGGTTTGGCAGGAGCTGGAGCAAATAACGGGAGCTCATCCAATCACTAAGCACTCAGGTCTTAAACCCAGGTTGTCAGCTTTCTGAGCCATCGCACCCTGTTTTCCAACCATTATGAGAATTTAATGACGCATTCTAATTAATTCAGTGAATCCTAATGCACAGAAAATCACCGACTGGTGTCCCATGCACATTTCCCAGCACTTTATTTTTCTATGAAAGTCTTCCATTTTCTAAGCAAGCACTATTCCCCTACTTTTCCCCTATAAAATTATCCCTAATTATGGGCCTTTTCCAAATCTGTGCAACTTTCCGCCATTGTATACTTGCTAACAAATGGCAGACATTGCCCTTCAGGGATGACACACAAGGAATTTGTCTTGGTCCAAATTCTCTCAGTGTACATAAAAGAAAAGATACATTCGTCAAGAATCATAAGATACACCATTTAATAATAATCATAGGGTACAATAAGCAATCAAATCACACTAGGAAACAGTCAACATAAATCGTACGGATACAAGTGACAAAGTTAGTCATACAGTCACAAGTGGTCACTAGCTTTAACATTTTGGTTTGATAGAAAACTATGATAGCTTTCTTTTACCACTGGATGGAGAGAAAAAGGAAGTGGGAAGCAGGGAAGAAATTATTTACTGGAAATTTTGCAGATAATCCTCAATTTATGAACACAACTGGAACCAGAATTCAGTCACAAAGCGATGTGCTTGTTAAATGAGACATTATATGACTAGACCCAATTTTGCAATTTTTTTTCCCGTAATTCTTAAGCAAATCATGTTAGGTGTTAAACAAATGAAGGTTAATACTGAATCAGATGATTCTTAAGCACATCCAGTTTCCTTCATTGGTTTTGCTTATTGAAAGCCAGCCAGGAAGGTTGCAAATCATAATCATGTGATTGTAGGATGCTACAACAATCACAAATGCAAGACAATTGTGCCTAAACTTTGATCACACAGTCGAGGTGATGGTTGTAACTTCAAGGATGATTTTAAGTCATGTTTTTCAGCATGAGTTGAACTTAAACTGATTAAAAGAATGGTCATAAATTAAAGACCACTTACAGATTTGTATCTTGTTTTATTTTTTAAAACTCATGTTGACACATTTCACTTATTTGCTCCATAACACTTAGAGATAGCTTGCAGTCAGAAAAAGTAACTGACCATTTTTTCTTTCTTTTTGTAGCCCATTCCAAATCCAAATACTCTAGATAACCTGTACATGCAAGACTCACTCCCCCACACACACACAATTATTGTAAACCAATAACCATCACTGCTATTAAGCCTGTTTGTTCTATAGTTCAACATCAGTTGAGGCATCTTTTCCTCCAAAAATTCTACAATGTCTTTGTGTCCCAAGGCCAAGCTGAACTTCTCAAGATCAAACCCTTCTTCTGCCAGAAACAAGTCTTGCAATTCTATAACTCTCAGGCCCGACATATACCTGCTTAAGAGGGCAGTGAGTGATGTTGTGACATATTTTAGTGCTGTTGAAAAGAAGAGAAAATGTATACAGAGACATGAAGCTCAGAAAAAAAAACATGAAAACAAGTTAATAAATCCAACCAATTCAAGAATACCACAATGGCTATATTTACACATAACAAAAATCATCTTAATCAATAATTATATGCAAGTGTTTGCTTTGGCTTAACTTAACATATGCTATGGTAGAACTAAATAAGCCCAAAATACATTTCTGAAAAATGCAAAACAAGGTATTGTGGCCAAGAATAGAAAAGCAAATTAGATTCAAATCAACAACTCCAAGTTAAAGCCAACTTACCAGGCCTACGATTAGATGTACATACTATATATTAAGTGATAGTGTGATTTGCTTGGTTTTAGCTCAGCATAAGGCACAATATATGTGAACTAATTCATCTAGCATGTTTGAAGACCATGGTTAAAACAGTCTATATAAACACACATAAACCATAGCCAATGGCTCATTGCTTGAAAGGGAACAAATCTCATTTCTATACTCACCTCTATAGAAAACAAAAAAAGAATAGCATCACTCAGAACACCGTATTTATTCTGTGGTTTATCATGCCTGGCTTCTTGTTTTAGCACTGTCTATACCTGGGCAGAGTGTTCTACATTTCGGGGGAATAAGCAGTAAGGAAAAAGGCAAATTCTGTTACAAATTAATAAATTTTCTAATTTGTCTTTTTCCCAAGACTTTCAAGAGATTTATAAAATATATTAATCCTTTCATTTTACAAATATATCAGCCTCTAGAAAAAGATATTAGGCAATTATACTCTAATTTCTAAGGTTTGTTAAGAACACTTTTAATCTATTTGTTCCCATTCTGGTACCCTCAAGTAGGATTGAATCCCTATCAAGAAATATCAATAGTAATATTAGAATGTTTAGATTAATAGTTGGATAGTGGATTGGTGAAGGATGTTTGAATTTAAGTTGATCTTTCCATTTTCAAGAAGAGTTGCACGGGTATCTTCCCTTCATGATTTTATTATAAACTGAATTACCATGGAATATTCATGTACAAAGAACCACATCCAAACTATACAGAAAAAAATGTGATCAACAACACAGCATCACTGATGTAGTAAGTACAGCAAAATAAAAAACAAAACAAAAACTGGGCTAAGAAAAACTTCAAAGTGTAACTATAATTTTTTTCTGAATGGAATAATGAGAAACTCTTAATAACATTAGGCACATTTGTGAAGAGTTGCCCATCAAGAGCTGCACACTGAAATGGCAATATGTGGACTCTAAAATGCAACAGAACTGCCGTGGAACAGCAGCAGGAAATGTCTATTGTATGGGATACTCATATCCACAGGTTCTACTGTAGTAAAGAAAGTGAAGCATGGCTGATGGTGGTAAAGCTTTTGATTTAAAAATGGTGGTATGGCTGAGGATGGTAAGGGTTGTTGATATGATCCAATAACATTCAAATTGGTGTCTTCTATATGTTTTGGGACTCCAAGTCTAGAAAACTCTCTGAAATATGCCAGCAAAGAGTTCTGAAATTCTAATTCCAACACACCTTAGGATACCAGAGTAGAAAAAACTGTTCTATTCTACCTGGAGAAAAAACAATTGTAGGATTTATATGAGCCTATTTTGCCCTGTAAACATGCAGTTCTATACAAACCTTCTTTTAACTAAAAAAAGGAATATGCACATGACTCAAATGAGTAACCAGGAGTAACAATTATAGCCAGGTGCAGGAAAAGATGAGGAGTAGCTAACTTGCTCACAAGACTAATAAGTAGCAGGTGGTTCCCTTCAGGGAGAACTTGTAAGTCATTGTAACTATTGCATTTTGATAGTGTTAGAAAAATTTCTTTTACCATCAGATGGAAAAGAAAGTGGAAAGCAGAGAATTAATTATTTATCGGATTTTACAGATAGGTCTTAACTTATGACCACAACCAGGACCAGGATTCAGTCATTAAGTGATGTGTTTGGTAAGTGAATCATTATATCATCAGACTCAATTTTTACCATAGTGATTAAGTGAATGATGTCAGTTGGTAAATGAATCAGATGGTGTTAAGCACATCTAGCTTCCTTCATTGACTTTTCTTGTCAGATGCCAATGAAGGTCTCAAATAAGAATCATGTGACTTCAGGATGCTGCAACCATCACAAAAGCAAGACAGTTGACAGATGCCTAAATTGTGATCACATAACCAAGGGAGTAGTATAATGGCTGTAACCATGAAGATAGGATACAAGTCACCATTTTTATTATAAACAATGCAACTTCAAATAACTTTAAACTTCAAATTGGACTCCAAGAAAGTAACTGGCCAATTTTCATACTTGAAGGAGGATTACAGTTTAGACCAGCGGTTGCCAATTGGTGGGCCGCGAGACAAGTTTGGTGGGCCACAGAGAAATCTCATCCCCCAGAGTACCCTCCAAAGCAATTAATCCAGGCTGTGCAGAAACACAAGGCTGCACTGCCCACATGGCCCGCGGGAACCCTCCCGTCCACTCACTCCTTGCCCGGCAAACTTGCCTGCTAAATTGCTATTTTTCCTTTTTCTGACCATCAGCTGTTCTGCTGTACCTAGAGATTTAGATTAGCTAGGAAGCAGGGAATGGTTGGATTTCTTGCTTTCTAGCTAGTCTTTAGATCTTAGGCTCAACTGAACCTCCCTTACAGGGGTGGGATTCAATTTTTTTTAACAACCGGTTCTGTGGCCGTGTCTTAGTTGGTGGGTGTGATTTGCTGATCATGTGACTGGGTGGGGGGGCAACTCGACGTCACTCACATCAAGGGGCGCTTCTCCTTGTCTGGCTTCTCATGACAGTGGGGATGCTGCAACGTTCGTGTGAAAAATGGTCATAAGTCACTTTTTTCAGTGTCATTGTAACTTTGAATGGTCACCAATTTTAGACTCATGTTTGAATGTCAATCTTTCTAGCTAGCCAAGAAGCCTTGCTGAATGTCACTCATCTTGGTTCCTTGTCATTAAAAGCTTCTTTCTGGTAGCTCTGCTTTATTATTCAATTATTTCTTCAAAGTGCTAACCCAACAGGGGAGCATTTCCTCCCAACAGCAGTGTAAAAAGCTTAAAACAACCCTTCTCCTTTAAGAAAGTACCAGCAAAGAAAAAAAAACTCCTATGGAGACAGTAAGTCTAGGAATACTACCAAGAATGCAAGATGGGTGGGAAAAAACAAAAGGAGATTTCTTCCAACAACTGGTTCTCCGAACTGCTTAGAAAGTTAACAACCGGTTCTAGCGAATAGGGGAGAACCTGTAGAATCCCACCCCTGCTCCCTTCTATTATTCAGTGCAGATTCACGGCAAGCAAATTTTATATGACAGACTGAGCTAGCTGATAGCAGATAGATCACTGAATGATTCTGTGAGTAACTCAATCTGCCTGCCTGCTTTTGGGTAAAAGTTGCTCTTTTTTTAGAAATTCAATATTTATATAAATATTTATAATATTAACATACAATCCATGCCCAGCCAGTCACATGACCAAGCCACACCCACAAATTAGGCCACACCCACAGAACCAGTTAGTGGTTCCTAGGATTTAAAATTATGAGTTTGGTGGTCCCTGAGGTCCAAAAGGTTGGCAACCCCTGGTTTAGACTTAGCCCAACCTATTTACTAGATCAAACTTTTTTTTTTGTAGCTCGGTCCGCATCCAAATACTCTGTATGTACATGCAAGACTCACACCCTCACATTATGGATGACAATAACTATAACCAGAAGTGATGGATCTATCCAAGGGATGCATTACCTAAGTGAGGTTGAATGGCAACAGTATTAAGCCTTTCAGTTTGGTACTTCAACACCAGTTGAGGCATTTTTTCTTCTATAAATTCCACAGTATCTCTGTAACTGTGGAAAATACTGAACTTCTCAAGATCAAGCCCATCTTTTACCAGCAAGATCCCTTGCAATTTGAAAATTCTCAGGCCATTCTTATAATTCCTTAACAGGGCGGTGATGAATGCCATGACTTAGCTCAGTACTGTTGAAAAAGGGGAAATATATAGACAGGCGGCCCACCAATTGGCAACCGCTGGTCTAAACTGTAATCCTCCTTCAAGTATGAAAATTGGCCAGTTACTTTCTTGGAGTCCAATTTGAAGTTTAGAAAAGTTCAGAAAAGCCATGGAGAACAAACTAATGCATCAAACCAATCTAAGAATACCATAATATCATATAGTCACACATAACAAATTACTCAGGAATCCCATCTTAATCAATAATTATATGCATGTGTTTGCTTGTGCTGAACTTAACATTGATTCAACTAAACAGGCCATGAAATACTTTTCTGAAAAGTGCAAAACAAGGTATTATGGCTGTTAGGGATACACCCTAGCAGAATCTGCATGGCAGTCAGGCAGATATGTTGAGATAAGCGTTTTTTCAGATTACACTCAGTAAAAACAGATACACTGTGCTAATTAAATAGTTTATTCCAGTAAGAGTTTTAGCATAGTCAAAACAGTCCATATATCATTCACTAGTTCAGTCCGTCCAGGGATTATTCAGTTGCAAATTCCAGTGTCGAAAAAGAGGTCAGTAAACTTACAAATATCAGTCCAGTAATATATCTCTTTGCAGTAGAGATATGAAGAAGTCAAACCTCCTTTCTTCCTTCAGCAACAGGGAACATGCAGTTAGCAAACCATCAATCCATCATAGTCAGCAAGCAATCCAGTAAGCCAGCAGGTTCTCTTGCTCCCTCTTATGGCAGTTTTACAACCGCACCCAAAATTACATGCTTTGCAGTTTAAAGTGACACACACTTAAATTCACTATCATAGTTTATATATATTATTTTACCCAAACTACGTTAAGTAACCTTGTTATTCCTAACAATGGCCAAGAATACAAAAGCAAATTAGATTCCAATCAACAACCCTGTTAAAACCAACTTACTAGGCCTGTGAGTCTATACATACATACTATATTAAGCCGTAGTGCAATTTGCTTGGTTTTAGCTCAGCATAATAAGGCACAATGTCAGCATTCCAATGAAACTGCCCATTTCATTCAGCATTCAGAAACAAATTTCATCCAAGCTTCTGAGTAAAATATGGCTTCCAAAGCTGACACACAATATGTGAACTATTTCATCAGGCATGTTTGAAGACCATGGTTAAAACAGCCTATTTAAACACATATAAACCATAACCAATGGCTCATTGCTTGAAAGTGATCAAATTCCATTTCTATATCCACCTCTACAGAGAACTAAAAAAAATTCTATTCTAAAAAAATAGCATCACTTATTTGTTTAGATTAGAACATCTTATTTATTCTGTGATTTATCATTGCTGGTTTCTTGTTTTAGCACTGTTTGTACCTGGGCAGATTGTTCTACATTTCGGGGGAATAAGCAGTAAGGAAAAAGGCAAATTCTTTTGCAAAGAATTCATGATGTATACATTTTCTAATTTATCATTTTTCCAAGACCTTCCAAAGTTATTTTTAAAATATGTCAATCCTTTAATTTTACAGGTTTGCCATCTTCCAGAAAAGGATACCAAGCAATTATACTCTAATTTCTAATCTTTATTAAGATCACTTTTAATTTACTTATTTTCATGCTGGTACTCTCCAATAGGGTTTGATCCTTATCATGGGTCCTATCATGCATTATCAATAGTAATATTAGATTTTTTAGATTAATAAACTGATGGATAGTAGATAGTGGAAGGCTGTTTGAATTAATGTTAATTTTCCCATTTTCAGGCAGGGCTGCACAGGATTCCTACTTTTATGATTTTCTCATAAACTGAACTCTCTTGTAATATTTATGTAAAAATAACATATCCAAACTAATAAAAAAATGAATGATCAGCAAATGTGAGACACACATTTATAGAAGTAAAATTGGGCTGGGCAGGATCTTTTCAATTTCACTATAAATTGTTCTGAATGCAGTAGGATTTTAAAAGGTTAGGCATTTGAAAAGATTAAGAGCTGCACATCAAAATGACAATCTTTAGGCTCTAGAATGGGGCAGAACTATTAATTACTGTGAAACAGCAAAAGAGAAGTATATTGTATGGAATAATCAGTTTTATTGTTTACCGTAATGAAAAAAATGGTGAACTATGGCTGATGGTGATGATAGCTGTTGGTATGGTGATATGGCTGAAGAAGGTCATGGCTGTTGATATGATCTAGCAAAATTCAAATTGGTGCCTTCTAGATATTTTTGGGACTACAACTCCCAGAAACTTACCAGGCATCTTTTCAGATTCATCTTTGTTTGAATTGCTTGATGTGCCAGTAGATTGATCTGAGTCAGAACTGAAAGAATAGCTGAATTGGTATGAAGAGCAGCTGAAGGGAATTGGAATAGTAGAAACGTAGGGGTAAAATGTGAGAACATTCAGAATGTGAGAAGTCAGAGAAACAAATCTGGCCAAAAAACCCCATCCAATTACAGATTCTCAACTATAGTTGATAGATAGGATGGGATGAATAAGGTGTTGGCTATTTACTCAGTTCAACAACTGAAAGGTCACTCCATCTTCACAGTCTGAGTAATATGAAAGACCATTTTCTCTGTCCTTCTCAATTATTCTTCCCTCCAGATAAATGGAAACCATCAATG
The DNA here is from genome assembly GCA_033807585.1 of Hydrophis major. Lineage (NCBI taxonomy): Eukaryota > Metazoa > Chordata > Lepidosauria > Squamata > Elapidae > Hydrophis > Hydrophis major. The sequence continues at coordinate 34,751,115 of CM066343.1, read as the reverse complement.
GCAAAATTTCCAGTCATTAAAAAAGATCAAGATTTCCCCTGTTCAGTCATGTCTTGACTCTAGGGGGCAGAACTCATATTTGTTTCTTAGCCAAGGGAGCCAGCTTAGACTGTAGCATAGTATTTTTACTAGACCAAATGTCAGCCAGCCTGCTGCTTGCCACCATAGAATAGGAGGGAGGAAATAGGAGGAAGCTTACATTACAGCTTTGCAACTGCTGTTATCTCCAAGGCCAAGTCTGTTGGCTCTGGTATGTGGTTGCCTAGTTGTAAGGTGGTTGCATTGTATACTGTGTTTGAATCTGGATTTACATTTTTTTGGCCTCAGCTTGCTTGAAACTGTCTGCTATCAGTTTGTTTCTAGTAAATGTACTTTTCTCTAAATCTATGGAAGCAAGGATTTTCTTTCCTAGGAAATGAACAGGGGCAGCTTTGACATCAAACTTTTTTCTTTTGTAGCCCAATCCAAAGCCAAATACTCTAGATGTGTTGTACATGCAAGACCCACTCCCCACATTAGGGATGCCAATAACCATCACCAAGAGTGATGGATCTATCCAGGAGATAGCTAATGAAGCCTGTTAGTTTGATAGTTCAACTTTAATTTAGGCATCTTTTGCTCCAAAAATTCCAATGTGTCTTTGTCGTCCTGGGCAATGCTGAACTTCTCAAAATCAATCCCTTCTTTTATCAGTAAGTCTTGCAATTTCTTAACTCTCAGGTCCATCTTATACTGTACCTGCTTAAGACGGCAGTGAGTGAAGCCATAACTTTTCTCAGTATTGCTGAAAATGTGTATACAGGCATGTACGCAAAATGTGTATACAGTTCAGAAAAGCCACGGAGAACAAACTAATACATCAAACCAGATCAAGAATACTACAAGGGCCATATTCACAAAAATGGCAGTTGTTAAGTGAATCATATCAAACTCACCAGGCTTCTTTTCAGATGCAGCTTGCTTTTCTTTCTTTGATGTGCAGATAGGCTGTTCTGAATCAGAAGGAGAATGGCTAGATCGGGATGAAGAGCAGCTTGAGTAATCTGGAAGAGTAGACAAATAGGGGTGAAAGATATGGAAATTCAAAAGCCAAAGAAACAAATCCGGCCAGAAAAAAAAATCTGACTACACATTGCCAATTAAATTGAAAATTGATTATGTATCACTATCACAGACTGTGGATTTTCAGTTTGTTTGTTTTTTTCAGGGAGATTTAGCTATACTTCATGCTCACCATGATATAAAGGAAGATTTTAAAAGTGGTTTAAATGCCTTTGACTTCTGCCTAGAGCTGAGAGTGAATGACTGACCAGTCACCTAGCTGGCTTTCTACATGAGGGCCAGAATGTGAGTTTACCCATTACTAATCTTGCACCTTTATCCATTACACTGAATTAGCTCATATTCATCCACACATCATTTTAATATTAGTTTTCCTATAATAAATTACAAGAAATTTAAGTAGATTTGATTTTGCCTTGATCATTTGAATGCTATGCCTCACAAATATTATTGGGTCAAGAGCTTCTTCAGTACAGGGACCATATCTTCAGAACATCTTGGCTCCCTTGTTTCAGATATTGATAGCAATGAAGTTGTAAGCTTTGCTTATGCCTCCTCTCCTAACACTGGCTGGATTTGCTTAATATGTCTCTTGACACTACTGTCTTTTCCATTGTGACATCATAATGAGTCCAGGTGAACCTAAAGTCCTTGGGTTAGCTCACTGAAGTTGAAATTCTGTTGTTCTAATTATCTCAATGAAGACTTTCTGTATAAAATTATGACTCTTATTGTTTCTAATTTGTTGACTGCTCAAACACGAAGAGGAGGAGGAAAAACTTTCAATTTACTCATTACACCCAGTTATATATTGGGGCTTGTGTTCTGCTTTTTCTTTTCTTTTTTATGAGTCAGGATATTTTTATTTATATATAAACATTTTGAATACAGTGTATTTTCCAGGCATACCTTTTTACAAAAGAAAAGAAATAGTAACATATATACTGATAGCAATCGTAGTAGTACAAGAATGATTCTAACCAGATTTATAATTATGTTAGCTTATTTGTAAACCTACTCATTATATTAGCATCCTTATAATTATAAACAATGTTCATGTTTAATTTATACACAACAATGTTCTCATGTTCTACTTTTTCTACATGTGAATAATGTGGCTATCCTTTCACAAGCACAGTAGGACAATTGAGCACTCAAAGCATTCACTGATTCTACTGAGAGCTCTCAATGCTAATTACTTAGCAGACAACTGGTTGTTTTTGTCAAGAAACTCAAAAGATTTCATGAAGCACCAAAAAGAATAAAACTGATATTAAAAATTTTAGGTATTTGGGTAGATTCCAGTCCTCTAGTGACTGAAACATAAAAATTGATCATATTGTTTCACAAGTGTAATGGAATACAGCAGCTACTATGATTTTTATAGCATTTGGGCATACCATTTCTTTCTCCTTTTGGAATACACATAGGCTAAAATTATAATTAGAAAAAAGATGGTCCATGATTTCCCATCACATTTGAACCCAACATTTCCACTACTAAGCAAGTCACTTGTCAAATGAGCTTTGCCCCATTTTACGACATGGCATTTCCAGCAGTCCCCAGTTACCATCATTAAGAAAGGTCTATGCAGGTTTGTTAAACAAGGACTTCATGTGACCAAAACACCCTACTTCCTGCAGGTTTCTCCATTGACTTGGCTTGTGGGAAGCTTACAGGAAAGTCAAATTATGGTCACATGATTGTGGATTTTGCAACAGTTGGAAATTTGGGGAAGTTTTTGAGCAGATTGCAATAATTACAGAAGTTCACAGATCATTTGTAAATACCATCCTTTCAATGTTGTTGTTGAATGAGTAATCCATTAACTGAGAACTACCTAGAAAGTAATAGGTGTCATCTTCCATGATCATCCTACCCAGTCCTGGAAGCGTATTAGCACCACTGACCTTAGTGTGAACTTCAGAAAGTGATATTAGGCATTCAGGACTGACGAACTAGGTATATAAGCTAAATTTCACTTTATTGGTAGTTCACATCCCTCTTTATTTTATTGCTATTTCCTGCCTGAACTATCTTGGTCAGCATAAGCATGCTCTTTTAAATGCCTCAAAGCCATTCCATATTCATTTATCCAAACTTCTGTTTGCCCATCAGTTACATTTCTTACCTGGCTTAAGTTGAATCCTACAATTCCTGTTTTTATTGCTTTTTATTATCAGCTTAGGAATCTCCTGGAGGCAGGAAACTATGTTGCAAAAGCCAACCTGATAGCAAAATACTTCCAGGTCATATCCGCATTTCTTCTTCACCGCCCCTTTTAACTTTGACAACTTCAAGCCATGAGGATATAATTTCAAGATTTCACAAACTGGCACTGATACAACTGTTAAATCTGCAAATGAAGATAATGATTTCAATCCTCATATTAGGTAATTAGTAAATAGTTTTGTTGTAAATGAATCAATACTGCAGGAGTAAAGCATTGGATGCTCCTAGAAATCTCCAAAAGTCGCAAATTGTAATTTCAAGTTACAGAAGGATTAAATAATTCAGTGTGGAACTTGAAAACAGCCACATTAACTATACCTAAAATTGATGAAAATTCATGATGTCAAGTGAAATTTTGCTCCTGGGTTTATTAAGTACATTTTTGAGGAGATGGCACTTTGCTCAATAACCAAAGGTCAAATGCAGTTTCTCAAGTCAAAAGAGGTGCTGTTTTGCCAGCCAACTTAAATTCAAGGAAGTGGATTAGAAAAGGTTTTGAAGGAATGCCCACAGAATAAACTGTTGGCTAGCAACTAATTTCATCAACATACACAGATACAGTATATTTGTACATTCCTCAAAATCTCTCATTGTCTTATTAAGAAACTAACTCACTGAAGTTTTTGTGACATTTTACAAAGAATTTAAAAGCTTTCTCTTAATCTCATTTAAGGCTATGTATAAATGCTATCATGGATCCCATCGAATTCAAGCAAGGGTAGTTTTTAGCCCTGTGTCTCCTGCAGAAATTTGTATAAGAGAAAGAAAGAAGAAATTCTCAATCAACTTGAAATTGTGAAAGTATTCCATTCCCACCTCATGATCTGTTTAAGAGTAGAAAAAATCAACTACCAAGGCCACACTGTTGTGTTCCCTGGAAGGTAGTCCCCATTAGCCATTGAGAAATTATTTCTATTTAGTAATAGTAAAAAAGCCCTTTTTCCAAACTAAGATTAAGGCTAGTTTCTGAAAGTGGCAAACTGAGCATTAGGATAGCAGGTTTTTAAAAAGAGGATAAAGAAGAATGTTTTGCTCTATTACTTCTACTAAGATTATAATTATTGCAATAAGGGCTCACTTTTCCATAAATAAATTTAGATATGCATTACTGAACAGGATCTCTATGCTTTCAGAAGAAAATGTAACATTCCTCTAGGAATTCTGTATTTAATTTTTTGAGAAACAGATTGTCTTCTTGCTCTAAAATATTTTTAACTATGGCAAATCATGTCAGAGAGGTAGAAGGAACTGTTATGAAGAGTCCTTAGTGCTCTTTGACCTTGGGTAATGGAATGACTAAGAAAACTGAACTAGGTAACATCATCAATGTTCTCCTTTATTAGAACTTTCATGGCTTCTGATAAGTATTTCTTGCTATGGTAACTCCATCAATCATGGTTGATCAGTGTTTTCCAGTATGGGAGTTTCTAAATATATTAATTCCAAATTCCCCACAACCGCTATCAGAATGGCCACATCTTAAAGTTCCCTAAGGATATACATGTTCCATGCACAAACAGTTCTGAGCACAGAACATATACTTTCAGGTGGTCTGTATCCAGTCCAAACACTGAGTTCTGGAAAGAGACTGTTGTTGCCCGGATGGAGACAAGAAAATGGCAAAGTTCCAAGATTGACAGGAAGGGCATGTAGTAATTAAAGGGAAAGAAGGAAAAGAAAGCAACAGGAAGATAAACTGTCCAGCAGTTGAAGATATCAAGTGATGGCTTGATGCATCACTGAATCATTTTTTTGCAGACCAAAAAAAATGCACTGGGGTGATTAGGGAGATAGGCTGGCTGGTTTGGTATGTACATGCCTGAACCAAGAAAACAGGCAATCGTTAAACAGTTGTAGAGAAAGAATTACACTGGGAAAATTTGCAGATAGGACAGTGCACAAGTCATGAAAAGGAAGAAAGGTAGGGATCCTAGTCTTGCCCTCAGGAAAACCAAAATGTTCTGGTTTTAGTTTTGTGGAATCTGAATCTACTTGAATTATATGGCAGAAATTCTGAGATATAGTGGATTTCATGCATTTTTTAAAAGTTGCTCATGTAGGATGATCTGCAAGATCTGATTTGAATTAGTCAATTCCACAAGATGACAACTAGACTAAAATTCTTTTTTAAGAAAAAGTTCGGGGAATTTGTTTCTAATTTCAAGCAAATAGACTGGTGTTAAATAAACCATGCAGATTTTTTGGAGGCATCTGTTTGGATGATATGTGAAAAATATTGGTAAATTTGATAAGTTTTTACCTGATCCAGCAGAGTTTAACCTTCTTATACAATATATAGAGACATTTCTAATTATTACATTAAATATGGAATCAAATTTTATTTATATCAATTTTATTAAAATAGAGATTTTGTGGCTATTCTGTCCTCTGTGCTATACCTTCAGAGAGTTGAACAACACATCTGTGAAGGTTCTCTCGATGTCTGATGATTAGCTTAGGTATCTGGTCATCCAAAAAGGTTAGGATATCCTTATAGCCTTTGGTGATGATAAATGCCTGTAGATCAACTCCAATTGTGGAAAGCAATAATGTTTGGATTTTCTTAAACTTCAAACCCAACTCATATTCTATTAGGAGATTTGTAATTGCTGCTAAGACTTCAGCCAGACCTACCAAATAATGCAAATCAGTGATAAAAAAACAATCCACATCTTAATGTAGTATTTTATAATGATATTATAAATTATCTTAGTCTGAACCTGTCTTCTCCCTGAGGTTCTGTCTCAAGTCTGCCACTAACTTGGTCATTTTTATATAAACATTCTAAAGAAATCTGAAATCTCAATAATCATCAAATATATGTTAATTAGACTGTAAACTGGAATAGCATACAGAGGTGGAAACCTAGAAATATTTCTTGTTGATCTATTATATTTGTAATTTGAAAAAGTAGCTCTTATCATCTAAAAGAACTGAGAAGCATGTTAGCATTCTGTGTTCCATAATTTCCATCAGTTACATGGCTTCAAATAAATGTGATTTTGTAACATGAATTACCTTTGGATGGACAAATATTTCATTTAATTATTAGATGCAAGGGAACTGCAGAAGACTGGATAAAAGGTGAAGATATGCTTTTATGAAACTTTGCATCCAGTCATTCATTTCAATGTACTATCTGACATGCAGAGACCAGGCAATATGCCCAGTGAATAAATGAATAGAGCACTGGGCTACTTGTGATTGCTTCAGTTAAACTGCATTGCTACTAAGTCATAAGACCAAGAAAAATTAAGTCTTATCCAACTTGCAATACAGCTAGGCCTTGAGTTACAACTACTGTATAATAGAGCCTACTCATTAGTTGCAAATTATGATGGTTGTTAAGCTATACCACGATTACCTTAACAAACATCACCCCTCCTCTTCCTGATGATGTTAAATGACTACTTCAGTTATTAAGCAGAGCACTGGGTACCTCAGGAATAAGGGGCAATAGAAGCTACCGACATCCACAGGGTTGTTACCACTTATAGACCTAGGTCTCCTACCCAGCCACTCAGTCACGCAAGAGAATGCAAAGTGACCCAGAGACTTGCAGGATTTATCCTGCTCCTAAACAAGCTCCAGAAGCCAGCAGCAATAATTCAAGGTGCTGGTTATCACCTTTAAAGCCCTTCATGGCTTGGGACTAGTTATCTGAGAGACTGTCTCTTGCTGGTCACATCTATCTGACCCACTAGAATGGGGAGGCAAAGAATGGTGTTCCATCCCCTCAGGAAATACATCTGGCAGGACCCAAAAGAAGGGTCTTCTCCGTGGTGGCTCCCTCCTTCTGGAAATTAGATTGGCCCCCACTCTAACTCTCATTCGGAAGGCCTCAAATACAAAGTTCTGCCAGCAGGCCTGGAGAACCCAGAGCAGCATGGAGCACATTAAATGGCTGGTATGTGTGTGTTGTGTTGTCACTGGGGTGGGAGGTTATTATTTTATTATGGTGTTGAGGATATTATTTTATTATTTTTATTTCTTTTATATTGTTTCTATTTCCTGTAAGCCACCTTGAGTTGTTCTGTGCAACTAGGCAGCAATATAAATTTTCCAAATAAAATAAAACTTACCTTTCCTCCTTTTTTTGCAGAGCCTCATCAGGTCAATGTGAAATTAAACTTTCCTGCAGAGGCTGCCTCATGGCAACCACTTGCTATTCTGCAGGCAGTATTATTCTCATGATCCTTTAGGGGGTCCTGCTTTTTAAGTAGGTTCCACAAATAAATAGAGTCTAGCATGTGGTTCACATGAGGTAGCCTCTGTAGGAAAACTGAATCTATGATCCCATCAGCCAAAGCACTTCTCTGCAAAAAAATAGAAAAGGAAGTTGCATGCTGCTGGGCCCTGGAGCTAACCAAAGAGTAGACTATGTCTTGTGTGGGATAACATGTAACAGTCCTTTGTGTGCCAGTAGTTTCTTCTACCAGCTTTAGGATCCCTTAAGTGGCTGGGTGGAAAGCAGGTTTCAGCTGTGGAATATGTGTTGGCATGAGTAGGACAGATAGGAAGAGGGCCACTGCAATATCCCTTCATTCACTTATAAGGGTGAACAAATGCAGGGCTATTGCAGCAGCCATAATTTTGAAACTGGTTCATAAATGGATTTTATTTGAGTATGTTATTTTATTTATTTAGAGTCTTGTAATTTTGACCAGGCTTTTGAGGGAAGGGAGGCAGCAGGGGGGGAGAAAATGGGCAGCACACAAATAAAGCAAATAAATAAATGAAGCTTCAGATAGCCAGATATAATGCCAAATATATGAGGCAAATGCTATAGTTCTAGCTGTACTGGGCTGCCTTTTCCCCCATAGGTAATGCATTTACCTGCTGCTATTGCAGCTGTATCTTCCCCTCTTTCTCTTCCTTCTTCCTCCTTCAATCTTGAATCTTCCTCTTCAAAACTGTCCGGTCCACTGTTTTCTATTTCATCTAGCAAGCCATCAAGATTTAAACCACTTACTAACTTCATTACTGAGCCACATGATCTTTTGCCTTCTACAACTACAGTTTCTTTCATGTGGTCGAGCAATTGTCTGAGTGAACAATACCCGTAATGAGAGAATTTGGGATGAAAATTATGGATCTGATAAAAAGCTGCACTGAAGTCCCCAAATTTGATACCATTTGGGTGGTTGATTAGCAATTGCAATACGTTGTATCTTAAGTCATCAGGTTCCTTCCGCTCCGAGTCCATCAGTACCTAAAACCAAATGAACATGTCAAGAATATCACCATTGTTTTATATCACCTGGGGACTTATCAAACCTGGTCCTAAAAACAAATGAATGCATTCTCACCAACCAAACCTCTCCTAAGAATATCATAACAGCTTAACTCGTCAAATTCCCAGCCAGCACAGAAATAAACCAATAAAATTTTGCTACCTCTGAAGGGCTAGAAAAAAACTGGAAATCAGTAAAGAGTAAATAGTAGATTAGATGCCATTAGTCACCTTTTTGATTTACTGATCATAACAGGATGCAACTTGTTTAATTATGGCTTATTAGAACATGTGATCTGAGCAAATTTGGGCAAAACAATATATAACAACATCTATGATTCTGAAATAGAAACATGTTAAGAGTGAAGAGTGCTCAGAAAATAATTTAGGGTCAGCTTGATCTGGTAGTTAAGGCAACAAGCTAAAAACCAGGAAAGTATGAATCCTAGTGCTGCCTTAGGCATGAAAGCCTCTGAACCAACCATGTTCTCAGCCCAACTTACTTCAAAATTGTGGGATAAACAGGAGGAAAAAAGTATTAACTATGTTTGTTTCCTTTATTTATCAAAAATAAAAGTGGGGGGAAAATATACAGGTAGTTCTCAGCTAGTTGCTTAGTAACCATCCAATGTTACAATCGATCTCCCCAAAAAGTATTTGTGACCCAGTTCTGAAATACCAACACCATGACCACTACCAGTAACATTTATGGCTGTTTCTAGCATTCCAGAGTTATGAACTGCAATTTACAACATTTTTGCTGAAAATCAGCAAATGCAAATGCCAATTGTTGACAAAAACACTCCATAGTGAATGAGTTTGCTTAACAACCACAATGTTTGGCCTGCAGAGCATTCCACAAAACAAGAGTAACCACAGAAATGTCACACTTTCTAGGTCCCATAAAGTGACAAGATTTTTTAAAAAAGGAATATGGAGCAACCCTCCCTAAGGAAGATAACGGATGAGCAGATATTCTTGGGAGATAGCTGTCCCTCAGGTAACCCAGTTCTATGCCATTTAAGGCTTTGAAGATAACCAGCATCTTGAATTGCAACTGGAAGCCTATCAAAGATGCCAGTGTACTGTAGCTTGTACAGTAGCAGTGTTACACACAGTGTGTGATGTACCCATAATAACCTGTGCCATTGCATTCTGGACTAACTGAATTTTTCATAGTTTTCAAGAGCAGCCCTGCACAGAAATGTGGAACCTTCCTGGAACTTCCCTTAAATTGTACAAAGTAAAAAAGGAACTTCCAAAAAGATTCCATGCCCATTTGCACAATTCGGGTGACCCTGTGAGGGTACAGATAAATGTCCTCAATGACTCTCAGAAAGAGTGCTAACAACTAGGTGACAACCAGGAATATAAATCTATTTTCCATCATTCAGTCAAAACTGAAGCAGCTTCTTGGATGAGAAGTGAAATGTCTTCAAGGAAAACAAAGTCCAGTTACCTTTTGAAAAAGCAATTTTGGGATAATCACGATCTGGATGACTGAAAATCTCCATAGACACTGATCAGAATTTCTGTTGCTAAACATGACAATTAAATGAACTGTACTCAATTTTATGACTTTTCTCATGTTGTTCAACAAATCATTACAGCTGTTAGGAGAATCATGTGGCCAGCAAGCAAATTTAGTTTGCCCCATTGACTCTGCTTGTTGTAAAGCTGGGACAGTTGCAAATGATCATATGACACTGGAGATGCTGAACTTTGAAAATGTGACTTTGATGGTTATAATAAGGACCAGAAGTGTAAGGTGCAAGTCATTTTTTTTCAATGCAATTTTGAATGGTTGCTAAAGTTTTAATTAAGGACTACCTGTAGTATTATTAAGTGGTAGTAAAGCACAAGTAACCCTGAGCAGGGCCTTACAATCCAGGAATGGGTACAACTGACCTATGCAACTGAGCAGCCTCTATGAAGCCAGAAGAAAACTCCAGAATGCACAATAAGTCTGAATAAGATAGTGTCTCCCTTCAGAACCAAAGGCAGAAACTTTCCAACTGCCAGTTCTGGAGGTCTCAAAACACATTACTACTCAGTTTTGGCAAGATTCAACTATCACTTGTACTTCCCTATTCAAACTTTGGATTTTAGAAGTCTTTAGGATTTATTTCTGGACAAGTTTATAAAGCAAACATAGGTAAGCTGCAGTTCCTCACATACTGTTCTATGACCCTGTTTCATGTTGGAAGGAAAATTGTCAATAGCAATATATCAAATATTGACAAATAACTGTTTATCCTTGTAGTGTAGAACTGAGGCTTATTTCAGAACAGAACCTAGTCTATATTAAGACATGATTTAATTATGATTTATCAAAAACACTTCCAAGCAATGGACTGAAATAGTTTACCACCGAGTGGGTATACCCAAGGCAATATGCCTTAAATAAAGCACATGTTGGTTTTGCATATGAATGCAGCCAGAAACATTCACTACAAGCCATCCTGGACAAAGACAGTATTATTAAAACAATTACATTTATGTAATGGCTTATAAATTCGAATTGCTAGAACTCTTCCTTTAGTTTAATATAGGGAGTAAAAGGGGAAGGGACTGCAGCTGGCCCTCATCATTTTACAGTGCTAGAGAGAAGAAAAGTCTTCAGAATTGCAAATGAGACTTCTCTGATAAAGCTGAAACCAGGTACCCTCAAAACTTTCCAGAAAAAACCAACAAACCATAGTCGGTTTTTTACTTCTGGAAAAAAAAGTGCATGCATGTTTTCCCTGCATTCATAATACAAGCCTCTGGGATGCATAGACAGGCAAAAAAGGAAATGAACTCAGGAGTTTATCCAAGAACAAACATTTTGTATTTGAGCTATATGCCAAGCTGATAAAAATTAACAGAAGCCTTGGTAATAGTCCTCACGCAAGATCTTTCTACGGAAGGGGACTTTAAAATCGAGCTGTAATGCCAATACAAACCAGTCTTTGATTCCTAGCAACGGCCTGGACTAGAAAAATGGTTTACCATTGCCTGCGTCCTGGGACTGAGAGACGTGACTGGCACAAAATTCCTGGTCTTCCGCTTTCTAGACTGGTGCCTTACATCAAACTATTACATCAAACAGACTCTTATGTCAAGCTTTACGGACTTCCACAAAATACGTATTTGCAAGGTTTTTTTAAAAAAAACAGCCTGATAGCACCTTTTCCAACAAACTTCATTCGAAGACATACGCTTTTCCCTACTCAGAAATTCCCTACTCAAAAATTCTGAATTTTTGTAACTGCTACTAACCTGGCTCCCCTCCAACTAGACTTAGAAGTGGCAGAGAAATGGGGACGGCGGGAGAGAGAGAAACACGTGAATCCAAAGACTTAATATGAACACACTAAGATAAAGAAACCACCACTTTTAAATTCTTACCTAAGTTAAGCCCTTTCTTCTGAAGGGGGTCGGAAGAAGCTGAAAAAAAGAAAAGAAGAGTTTAGTAACCGTAGCAAAAAGAACACGTCCGTGCCTTTTCCTCTCGTTTCGTCATGTGATCACAAAGGAACATGTGACTAGGTTCGGCCTCCTCCCTAAAGAGAGTTTGGCGGGAATGGGCGGTTCTTAGTCACCTCAAAATTAAATTGAAAGAAACCACAATTAGAATGTTCAGCTAGGGATACAAAAGTATGGAACGCGCAGAGAATTAGAAGTAACGCCACGTGTGAGGCGTTGTATGTTACACAAATTCGAACGGCTGACAGCAAAAAGATATAGCAAGCTCGCTTGATTGGTATCCGAGAGTGATCCGAAGTTTTGTACCCCGAAATTTTCCATTGCCCTTTTTGGAGGAATTGGGGAATTTGCTAGCCAGGTTCACATTTTGAGTTAAACTGAGTTACTCACGAATTTTTCGGTTTTGCTTTATGGGGAAGCCAGTTTTTGTGGGTTGTAAGTTAAGGCTGAATTCCTTTGGGTACCATTTGGATTCGCGCAATTAAATATGTTTCTGCGCAGTTTTACCATCTCCCGTATAAACGTTTGAAATCGCATGATTGTTTCAAACTACATACATACGTACATACGTACGTAATTCAGTACAGGGGATCGCACGTGACCAAAAAAACCGAGCAGTTATTACAGTAGTAGCTGTAAAAACAAATTGGTGTTCTGTATTAATTCTGATATACAACAATAGGAAATGGCTGTATTGCTTTAGTGACCATACTCTGAAATCTCTGTCTCCAAACTAAGGAGCGCATAAGAAGTTTTCACTGATCATTTAAAGCAGGGATGTCCAACCTTGGCAACTTTAAGACTTGTGGACTTCAACTCCCAGAATTCCTCAGCCAGCAAACCGGCTGAGGAATTCTGGGAGTTGAAGTCCACAAGTCTTAAAGTTGCCAAGGTTGGACACCCCTGATTTAAAGGTTGGTGGCAACTTGTGGAGCTCTCTGAATATTCATACCTTAGGCTTTCCAAGGCTATATACATATATAGGCCAGAATCACATTAAATCAGACCCCTGTATTTGCTTCTTAACATACAGATCTTGCCATCCTTTATGTGAGGTACTTTAGGCAACCAAACCTAGGTTACAAAAATACATTGATCTTGGGCTGAATACCAATGCAGAAGCAACAAAGAACTATAGAAAACTATTACAGAACTCTGCAATGGTCTTGTCTAGTGATATTCAAAAAATTGTAGCCCAAATATGAAAATCATGGGAGTCTCAGTCTGTTCTTCCCAATCATCACTGTTAATAAAATTGCCTTTACTGCAGCCATTGACTGAGTTTGAGGGGTCATTAGTCCCCTGAGCTTGGTTGTTTTCTTGCAGATGTTTCATTATCCAAACTAGGTAACATTATCCATACTATTGGCTGAGTTTATACAACACATTAAACTGCAGTTGGTACTTTCTGGACAGGAGCATGATGCAAATCCAGGTAAGCAAGGCTAGTTTATAGTTCCATGCACTGTGCAAATCCAGTGCACTAAGTTAATGAAAGAATCTGCAAACATAACAGACTATGCTCTAATAAAAAGAGGCAATACAAGTAGTCCTCACAACCATTGATTTCAAGTTATAATAGCACTGCAAAAGGGTGACTTACAACCAGACTTCTCACTTCACAGCAAAATCCCCATAGTCATGTAATCAGAATTTGGTTGCTTGGCATCTGGCTTGTATTTGTAATGTCCTGGGGCCATATGATTACCATTTACAACTGTCCCAGCCCACTTCTGGCAAGCAAAGTCAATAGGGAAAGTTGAATTAATTTTGAAGAGTGAATGATTTACTAAACGACTGCAATGACTCCTTAACTGTGGCAAAAAGATCATAAATTAGGCACAACTCATTTAACAATCACCTTGCTGAACAAAAATTCTGATCTCCATTATGGTCGTAAGTCGAGGACTATAGCATCTATTACAGCTGTAGAAATGGGATTTGAAACATTTACTGCTTCAGCAGTTGGCCACTAGATGGCAGCAGGAGGAATATTACAGCAATAAGCCAATTTTGTATTTTAGTGTAAGTTAGACTACTTTTGAGCTCTCCGTTGAAATTATTTGTATTTTTCCTGTAGCAGCCAGGCTTTAGTGTAAGTAAATTAGAATCTGGAAATGTTCTATAGAAAAATACTTCAAATATTAAGTTAGATAAAGCTTATTAGAAGATCTCACATATTCCTATTCTCAATCACCATTTTGGCTCACCTATCCTTGACACATTGGTTGCTGAAAAAAAAAAAAAGTCGAAGAAGCCATGCCCACCCAGTCACATGCCTACCTAGCCATGCTTTTTATGCTTTTATTCTTATGCTTAGCTAGGTCATTTTCAACTTGTGTTTGGGAACACAAAACTGTTCTTTTGATTTATATGTCAAATGTTTAATTTTTAAAAATTCTTCTCTGTACAGAAAGCCTTACGATAACCATAGATGCTAATTGGTAGCTTGGAATGTCATATGAACACATGTATACTACAACCCTGTCTTTCCATGAGTATTGAACATAACCCAACACTCTTTCTTTGGAAGTGAGGCCTTCTACAGGTAAGCTATGCACTTGTGTTGCTAATTATTTAACCACCTACGGTATTTAATACACCTACAATTTTAAATTGGGTTTTAATACTGGATTTTAATTGCTGTATTTCACTGTTTTTTTGTTGTTGTTTTTTGAGGTGCTGATAGATTTTACACTCAATCTTTTCTGTTAAAAAGGTAGTGTTTAGAGCACCTTCAGTTTCTCCTATAAACTGATGGGATAGATTAAGCTGACGTCACATAATCTCTCAGAGAATTTCCACAGAAGGTATACTTAACTTGATCTTCCTGATCACCTTGGAAAAACACCTCAAACATGTAAGTGATACAATTATAATTCCTATTAGTAATAAAGGATTATTCTGAGCAGAGACAGCTGCATTTGTAGGTTCTGCCAGGCCATGATTTGCATTAGACAAGTGTTTACTAAAATTAAAATGATTGCATTCACACCTAATGCGTAGATATAATTTATAGTGCACAACCATACAGGTAGTCCACAGCTTACAACAGTTCATTTAGTGATCATTTGAAGTTACAACAGCATTGAAAACAGCAACTTGCAGCATCTCTATGGTCATGTGATCAAATGCTTGGCAATTGACTCATATTTATGACAATTGCAATGTCCTGGGCTCATGTGATTCTGCAACCTTCTGACAAGCAAAGTCAATGGGAAAGTCCAATTCACTTAACAACCGTGTTACTAAATTAACAATAGTGATTCACTAGCAAGAAAATGGGGCAAAACTGTCTCATTCAGCAACATAAATTTTGGGCTCAGTTGTGGTCATAAGTCGAGGACTACCTGTACAGATAAGAGTTTCTCAACCTTGTCAACCTTAAGACATGTGGATTTCAGTATGCTGGCAACTGAAATCCACACATTATAAAATTGTCAGGGATTAAAAACACTGATATAGATATGCTAAGCCAGATCAAAGAAACTATTCTAGTTGGTTGTGCTGTATCAATCTTATTGATGGTAGAAATGAAGAGGAAAAACATGCAAGTGATAGTAAAAATCTAAAATAAATAATATTAATGGATATTAAAGCTGCAGTGTATGCAAAAGGAACATAGACTTTTTAAAGCAGTATTCTAGTTAATACCTGGAAGATGGAACAAAAAACCATTGTTCCTCAATCCAGAAGGCTCAAAAACACATACTAATTTTTCACACCAACAGCAGTTTAATGCAAATGTCCAATATTAATTAGTCTTTTTGTCTTTTACACCATCATGATATGCAAAAAATAAGGGAATTGTTGGAGATGGGCTGGTGAAGCTGGTCATGTGGGGGGGAAGCAAGAGGGTAGCTGTGGCTATGTGTGTGAAGCCCCACTTGTTTTAGTGCCTACATGCAAAATAAAAGGAGCTACGTTTCAACCACACCGTCATGGCCACTATTTCGACTTTTGTAACAGGTGCCCTGGGAAGATCCTTTATTTTACCTTTTATGGAAGGCAGAGCAGGGACTTGAGACAGGCTTGATTCCTGGTGAATACCTAGCTGAGTCCTTGCAGTATACTTGGCAATATTTTCAGAATAGTTTGTCAATTTCTAGGACTGAGAGAGAATAACTGGCTCAAAGTCACCGAGCTGGCTGCTGTGTGACAAAGGCAAGGCTGGAACTCAAATTGTCATGGTTTTTAGACTAGTGCTTTAATCACTACAGCAAATTAGCTCTTTTGCAAGTTACAAATATCCCTTCAAACCTCATCTGCAAATAGTTAAGTGGCACATTTGATGACTTTGAGGAATCCCAGTTTTAGATATGTTTCAGCTGAATGGTATACAGTGTATGCTTATATGAATACCAGCAGAGGCAGTACAGATGGTATTATAAGATAAGATCCTCAGGCTCTTAACACAGTGTTTCTCAATCTCAGCAATTTTAAGATGTGTAGACTGATTCGCAGAATTTTCTAGCCAGCCTGGCTGGGGAATTCTGGCAGTTGAAGAACTCACATCTTAAAAAGTAGTCAACACTGAGGCAGAACTGGGAAAACTGATCAGTGAAATATTTGACCATGAATACAGAATTGGTGACAGAATGTTAACCAACAAATAAATACAGTTTTATGAGAAAAAAGCTGGAAATTATTTTGTCAAGAGGTGTGAGAAGCTCGTATTACATAGGGGCAACATTCTAACTATTGCAAAAAAGCATCATAACTGAAGAGGTAGAGCTTGAAAAGAAAATGGAATGGGCATCTTACTAAAAAGTGACCAGAGAGGGGAAGGAAATTGTGGGAGTAGAAGATTAATATTGGCTGAAATTGTCGTTTTCTTATCTGGTCTTTGCAGCTATGCCTTAAACAGCAACCTTATAGGCAAAGAAAAGCTGATGACTTTCCTGAACGCAGAACAGAATGAACTGCATCTTCTAGTTATGTGAAGAAAAAGTTTATCCTGGCAAGGGCCTCGTGCTTTTGTTCTTTGTAAAGGAAAAAAAGGTTTAAATTAATATTTAAAATTTATCATGGAGAGTGTATATAGTGAGAAAAAGAAACAAACTGAGATCATCAGTGATGCACAGTAACGGGAAATAGAGTACCTAGATTTAGTAACCATAGAAATAATCCTCAATTTACAACCATTCATGTAGCAACTGTTAAAATTACAGTGGCACTGACAAAATACTTATAATACTTCATGATCACATGATCAAAATTTGGGTGCTTGGCAAGTAGCATGTATTTAACAAGGTTGCATGTCCTGGGTCATTTGATCATCATTTTCAACCTTCCCCAGCAAGTTTCCTATAAACAAAGTCAGGGAATTGAATTTACTTACCGATAGCATGACTCAATTAACAACTGTGGCAAAAATCATGCACACCTTATTTAACAACCACCTTGCTTAGCAATTGAAATTTTGGTCCCAGTTGTGTTTATAAGTTGAGGACTACCTATATACTAATTTTTGAAAGAGGAACTCACAATAAAGTGATGACAACCTTTAACATATCAGAATATTGTACTTATTTTGACCTGCTCCTGTAATGTTTAGAAATTTAAATAATTCTATCATTTGTAAAATAGATTTCAGGATTGCTGTAGTTGACAATGAGTTTGGAAGACCATGGTTTGAGTCATTTCCAGAATGCAAATATTTCATCTCATTATATCTTCTGATTAGACAGATTTATTGCAAACTTGGAAATGTGTGTGGATGGATGGATGGATGGATGGATGGATGGATAGATAGATAGATAGATAGATAGATAGATAGATAGATAGATAGATAGATAGATAGATAGAAATTAAAATAAAATTTGGAAACCCTGATCCTGCTCTAGAGTTTTTCCCACTTTGAGTGAGATGGGATAAATATAAACCACCTCAATCCTATAAGAACATGAATTAAAATAGACTGTTGAAATGGGACTATAATATTCCAATGAATAATTATAGAAATCTAATTAATCAGTCCTTCTACCTCTGTTCTGTCTCCACCATTCTAAATTTAGTTTAAAGAGACAATAATTGATCTGAGTTGATCTGATCATTTTCAAAATTATTTGACAACAGGATATTGTAAATGTAGATACATTTACAAGTATACAGTTTGCATAGGACCAAAAATCAATCAGTACTTATCCTTCCTGGCAAATAGCTGAATCTGGAGAATTGTCAGCCAATGATTGGTCATTTGCCACTCGGCAACTAGACTCCTTCTCATAACCTTCACATGTATGCCAAAACCCATTTCCCTTTCTTCTCTTCATGAAATAAAATAAAATCATTCAATACCATTTCCTATTACTAAGTTAAAATGACTTGCTATTGTGTTTAAAACTTATCATGTTGGAACTCTGGCATTTCTGCTTTTGAGCTTTGCTTAATTATGCCAGTATGCTGTTATGAGGGACATGAGATGAGAGATGGGATGAACAGCAAGAACATAGACTGTGTGACAAAAAATAATGATATGTTGCCAGTTTTTCATGGCATTGGCTGCCTTGAAACAACATCTTCTACCTGTAAGCCCAGCACTTGGCAAAAGGTTTACTGAAATTGCTTGCAATTTCAAGTTCCCTGTTACATGATTTTATCATTAACTAGCTCGATACCTGTGCTTCGCTATGAAACTATGTGGTCAGGCTTAGTTTTTGGGGAGGAAAATAAGGGGAAAAAATTCTGCCTCTGCCTATCATCATCCATCAGTATTCATCTGGCTAGTGTCCTGTCAATATGTGAGAGAGTTGAGGGCTGTTTGGAAACTGAAACAGTATTCGCTGTGTGAACAAGAAGGAGACAGCAAGGAGCCTGGGCATGGCTTAGCTCAACTGTTCTGAATTTAAGCTCCTTGGTGCTGTGAAACTAAAACTGAATCTCCTTTCCCCTACTTGTATTTTGTAGTTGGAACAGATTTCTTTTCAGGTGGGGAGGGAGAGAAGAACTTCTTAGCATCAGAATGTGTTAATAATAATATACGAAATACTAATACTGTGATGGTCATTTCGAAAAATCCTTTCTTAGTGAGCAACTAGAAGTCAAGAGGAACATACGTGTCAAATTTCAAGTTTATAGGCTTTACGGTTCTGGAGATTTTTATGATGATGCATGAGTTGCATTTCACTTTTATATAGAGAGATGGGGGTTCACTTCACACAAATGGTAGACTGATACCTTTGTCTGCTAAACTTTACAATTTCAAGCAATGATGCAAAATCATGATCTATTTATTAACTTCATATGCTACCTTTTGTTTAGAAGAAAACACCCAGAGCAGCGAGAATTAAAACAATAAACATAAAAATCTAAGCTCAAATAAAAAGAAAAATAGAAAAACAAATATTGATATTTCTAGTGCACTGTAATAAATTACAGTATATCATGCTTTACAGGATAACTATCTTCCTAAAGTATTTCAATCAATACATATAATTAAAAGAAACACAATTCTAGGGTCCTTGTAATAGGGCAGTTGATAGCAACAGCCAGTTAGTGGAATAGGAAAAGGATATGTGATCTTGACTATGTATCAGAATGGTCAAACAAATGGCAACTTCAAATATCAACAAATAAATGCTCTGTCTTACATATTGGCAAAAAAAAAAATCAGAAAATAAAATACAAACTGAATAATCAAGACCTTGTTGATGATCCAAGCTCTGTCAAGGACCTTTGAATACTCATCTCTCATGATCTAAGTGCTAGAGCCCACTGTAACTACATAGCCAAAAAGGAATTAAGAGTTGTTAACCTAATCCTACATAGCTTTTTCTCTGGTAATATCACACTACTAATTAGAGCATACAAAACATTTGCTAGACCAATACTCAAATACAGCTCATCAGTCTGGAACCCACATTACGTATCTGATATTAGCACAGTTGAAAAAGTCCAGAAATATTTCACAAGAAGAGTTCTCTACTCCTCTACTCATTGTAGAATACCTTATGCCACCAGACTTGAAATTCTAGACCTAGAAAACCTTGAATTATGCCGTCTTCGGTCTGATCTAAGTAAGTATGGTATGTAAAATCATACATTGCAACGACTTACCTGTCAATGAATACTTCAGCTTTAACCATAACAACACAAGAGCACACAATAAATACAAACTCAAGGTTAACCGCAACAAACTTGATTGCAGGAAATATAACTTCAGCAACAGAGTGATCAATGTCTGGAATACTCTACCCCAAAAACTCTTCCCCAAACCCCAAAAACTTTAACCTTAGACTGTGTACTATTGACCTCACCCCTTTCCTAAGGGGTCTGTAGGGGGCGTACATAAGTGCACCAACATGCCTACTGTCCCTGTCCTATTGTTTCTTTTATTTTTCTTATATGTACCCATTTCATGTATTCATAACTATGTATATATTTATATCTATTACCTATTAAGCGATTGACAAATCAAAATAAATAAAATAAATAATTTTTGATGTCAATATTGCTTATCTTCCTTTTTTCTTGGGAGACATCAGATGTCTTAAGTGTCATTAAGAATCCATCCTATTCAGTATCCTGTTTTACCTGTGAGAAGCCAAGCATCTTCAGGAAGTCCCTAAATAGGGCACATTAGTGGAGAAATGACGCCCCCCCAGATTGCTGTGCTAAGGTATATCTCCCTTCCTTAACATTAGCGAGATTGGTTGGATCTGCTGGAACATGTAGTTCAGCAATATTTTGGAGGTCCACAGATTCTATCCTTAAAGAGGACAGTCCTTACTGGTCTTTTTTATCTAACATGGAACATTTAGACATCTTACCTTTGAAAATGGAAATTACATTTAGCTCTCATGATTCATCAGGGTCACTTGGTATTAAGTTGGACACATTCAAATCCTTTCCCTTTTCATGCATTGACAAAAAAAATAAATAACATGCTGTTACAAATTTGTGTGGCTCCCAAAAATGGATTGATTAAAATGTATTGATAGATCTACATATTATTTATATACTACTAAAACTCATTTATCTGTGTATATATAACCTTTAACCTGGCAAAACAGTGTGTCTTAGGACAACAATTTTTAAACGTATTACAGAATGTGCCCAAAATGCAGAACGCATAACTCCTGTGGTATTTTATAAAACATTTTATGACATAAAAATTATCACATTTTATGACAAGTGTCGTAAACACTTCTCATGTTTGTGCTATGTAGATCAACATGGGCTATTTTCAAATAGATACCTTATAGAATATTCCTTTTATTTTTAACAACTTTTCTAGTGGAGGCAATACCTTAGAAACTCTGCAATTGGTAAGGCAATATCTTTGAAATTATGATCCAACAGGTCATAGGTAGTCTAATTATTAAAAATCCCAACCAATTTTACCCTGCCTTCTTAATAGTATCTCACCTTTTTCAGTTGTTCCATCTTCATTAATCTTGATTGTTGCTGTTCTGGGCAAACACGACATCTTGGATGATGTCAGTATAACAATTTTCAACATAGCAGGCCTCCCAATTTTGTCTATCTTTCATCATTTTTCTATTCCATAATAAGCTGGCACATATGTGATGGTCTCTTTTAGCTGAAATAGTAATTTTTCTCATAATTCCAGAGATAATGGGATTTTCTCTTTGTCACTTTCTCATTCCATTTCCCTTTCTTCAACTGTCTTTTCTCTCTCTTCTTTTTTTAACTTTCAGTTCTCCTAGCAACTGTCTCCTAGCAACTGCCTCCCAGTATCAGTTTTGGGGACTTTTTCAAGTTTTCATAGTTCTGAACGTGTTAACTGTATACATCCTATTACACTCAAATTCATATCTACAAGTATTGTTCTAATTAAAAAGGAAATAGAACACTTATTATAATGAGATATTGCAAACCTTACAATTTCCTCTGACAATGAGTACTGAAAAGTGAAAGCAAAATTTTCCACCCACTGGGAATAAGAAACAGATTATAATTGTAATTTGAGATTGAAAACAGGCATATCAGAATTTTTTAAAACGCCAGTTTTCCTGAGTTCATCTGTGTCTGTCATATACAACACTAACTACCATGTAGCACTGAGCTCCTGTTCCTAGCCCAAAACATAGTCTTGGCTATTAAAATATTGTCCATCTATGCATTACTTCTGAATACAAATGCTAAAGTTCCTGTTCTTTTCTCTTCAGGTTTGTTACCTTGAAACAGTACAGGTAGTCCTTGATTTACAACAGTTTATTTAGTGACCATTCAAAGTTACAACTGCACTGAAAAATGACCATTTTTCACAATTACAATGGTTGTAGCATCCCTATGGTCACATGATCAAAACTGAGACACTTGGCAACTGATTTATATTTACCACAATTACAATGTTCCAAGGTCATGTGATCACCTTTTGCAACTTTCTGAAAATAAAAGTCAATGGGGAAGTCAGATTCACTTAATAACTGTGGTAAGAAAGGTTGTAAAATGAGACAAAATTCACTTAAAATCCGGCTCACTTAGAAACAGAAATGTTGGGCTCAATTATGATCATTAGTCAAGAAGTAGCTTTATATGGGGTGAATAGTTCTTTAAATAGACTACATTTTTTGCGTAAAGTTAGAAACATGATCTATCTTGATAGTAGACACATTTGCATGATACAGTAAGCCATAAATTTAGTTGGACTTAAAATATAAAGTAAGAATCCTTTTCTGATTAAAATTAATCTAGAAAGCCATGCACCCGTTGTTTGTCTTCTGCTTATTTATGTTAATTATGTTTCTATGTTTTAGCCAAATCCAGATACAGAACTAGGTGATGGAATGGAGATGTTCCTGCAATTGCAGGTCTGCTGTTTTCCATCTTTACAGTGGTGGGATTCAAATTGTTTTACTACCGGTTCTGTGGGCGTGGCTTGGTGGGCGTAGCAGGGGAAGGATACTGTAAAATCTCCAGTCAGAGATAGTATTTGCCCGTTAGAGATAGTATTTGCCCGTTCTCCGAACTACTCAGAATTTTTGCTACCGGTTCTCCAGAACTGGTCAGAACCTGCTGAATACCATCTCTGCACTTTTGATTTTCAAATTCTCTGTCTGTCCACAGGGACTGTCCTAAAGGCTAGCAAGCTCCTGTTTCCTTTGTTGATAGTTCTGTACTTGGAGCCATTGGTTATCCAGTAATCTACACTTTATGAGCATTATGTTTATATGCTTACTAGCTCGATAGTGTGCTTCACTACAAAACTATGCGGTCGGGCTTAGTTTTGGGGGAGGAAAATAAAGATAATTTTTCTTTTTTTTGCCTCTGCCTATCAGCATCCATCAGTATTCATCTGGCTAGCATCCTGTCAGTATGTGAGAGAGTTGAGGGCTGTTTGGAAACTGAAATAGTATTTGCTGTGTGAACAAGAAGGAGACAGCAAGGAGCCTGGGCATGGCTTAGCTCAACTATTCTGAACTTAAGGTCTTTGGTGCTGTGAAACTGAAACTCTTTTCCTCTGTTTGTGTTTTGCATTTGGAACAGATTTCTTTTCAGGTGGGGAGAGGAGTAGAGCTCCTTAGCATCAGAGTGTGTTTATAACAATATACGAAGTACTAGTGCTGTGATGGTCATTTCGAAAAATCCTTTCTTAGTGAGCATCTAGAAGTCAAGAGGAACACATGTGCCAAATTTCAAGTTTATAGGCTTTACAGTTCTGGAGATTTTGTGATGATAAATGTGTGGTATTTCACTTTTATATATATAGATTTAAGCAGACATGAATAACTCTAAGTTTCTGACCTATCCAGAGAAACAGAGAATCTCTGGGACAAAAGCAAAAAGACATTTATTGCTGGTTTTGCAAAAATCTCAAAGATCTCATCAAGTTAAATCTGAGGGCAATGGGTAATTTAGAAATATGAAATATAAATAAAAGCTTCTTGCGAGCTAGAGATATAACTTCTCTCTCATCAGAACACAACTGCCTTCTACATTCAAAAGTCCAGTCTCTGTACCTCTGCTGGAGGAATAATTGGGCTGCTAGGACAGAACTGAAAATTTTTCAAGAACTTAAGTACGGAGACATGATTTAGCTGTAAGGTTTTGGATCCAAAGAAGGCCAGGAGAGGCCTTTACAGTGCCACAGCCATTTGAGCATTTTTATTATTTTGTCTACTGGATTCAGGCCACCTACTGCTTTCCAACTACTTTCAAGGAGAAGAAAAAAAAATAGTTGGACCACTAGTAACCTTCAGAATGGATAGAACAGGGGTCTTCAAACTTGACAGCTTTGAGACTGGTAGATTTCAACTTCTAGAATTCCTCCTTCAATCATGTTTGCTCAGGAATTCTGGGAGTTGAAGTCAAGTTTGTCTTCAGAATAGATAGAAGTTCTCTGAATGAAACCACCCCATTCTTTTATCCCATTCTCTTGAACTAGGTTTCTCGTTGTTTTCTCTCCAGTTTTGCAGCAGAAATCATAAACTTGAATGTGATATGCAAAATGTGATGGATGATGTTTGCTGATCAGTGTCCTACAAAGGTTCAGGAGCAGACTGATCTACTTTTGTTCTACTCAAGTGGAAAGCTTGTGATAGATCCGTGTAAGGAAAGAAAAAGAAGTATCTGCTAATATTTCATTGGGGAAAGATTCCAAAAGCCAAGGAAGAGGTGGGCCAAGCCAGCACAGATAATCCATGGTTGAGATGAGGTAAGAAAGAAGAGATGGTCCTGCTCCACTTCTCAAATATCAAGCCTTTCAGAATAGGAATTTGCTGCAGCGTCCCATGGAATCTTAGCACTGCCCAAGCGTGTAACACGGCTGCAGGACTATTTTGGAACTGGGGACATCTCATGGTAATTATTACAACAATTTCTGTCACCACCTTGGGATTTGCCAGGTTCTCCTCCAAGTTTGGACTCAACCACGTGGGTCTAGTTGCTTTGGTGCTCATAAATACATAACTCAAAACAAGAAGTTGTCAAACAGCCCACAGAAAGATACAATATAAGGAAAAACCATGGAATTGGAAAGATGGAAGAAAAGTCTAGTTGTATCTCACTTTAGTGTACAGAGATCTGGAAGGCTTCCATCTTCTTGATCATGAGAGGGCAATAATCAGGGAATTAGAATTAAGTCAGATTGAAGGAACTAGGTAAGAAAGGTTAAATAGGAGAATGATTTGATATACTCTACTATTTAAAAAGAAGCCCAGACTATTCTCTCATGAGAAGACAGGATTCAGAATGATAGGTTTAAAGCAGTCGAAGGCAGTTTCCAATTCCACAAAATAACCTTTTATTTAAGAGAAGAGTAATTATTCAGGAAAGCTTGACTTCTATTTATTGGATGCAATGCAAATGGAATCTAAACTGGCTTCTGCCTGTGAAACTTTTATTTAGATATCTGAAGTGAGAGGGAATTGGACTGGATGGTTTAAATCAGGGGTGTCAAATTCATGTTGTTATGATGTATCCGGACTTTTTTCCCATATATTTCTATAATTTTATGGTTCTTATCAATGAAATATTGTACCAACATTTTACAATAAGACCTTCTGGTGACTGAACCTCATATTTTGATTGTAATCCACTCAGACTGAACATGTTTTGATTGTAATCCACCCAGAGGTACTTTGTGGCAAGCCAATAAATTTTACAAATAAATAAAATTTAGGTGATCCTTCCCTGCTTTGATGCCCTCCAGATGTGTGAACTTCAACTCCCAGAATTCTCAGCCATGACCATATAGCCTTGAGAATTCTAGGGTTAAAGATTGTGTAATAAGTTGTTATAGGTGATACTGAAAATAAGTACATGCTCAATCTCAGGTTTAAAAATGATTAAGAGTATGGATCCAAAGGGAACAAAAATATTTTTAATTTCTGAACTTCCGGTTTGCAAGCTTTCGGTGGCGGCAGGGATTCGTGACCGCGTGATCCCTGCTGCGTTCGCTGCCAAGGTTCCCCCGATCCATTTGGATCTGGGGGATATAGCTGCCCCGTAGAGGCAGCTGAAGGGGGGATCCGGCAAGGGGTTTGGGGGGTGCCGCAACCCCCCTCCCCAGCCAGCTAAATCCCCTTTTCCCGAGGCAGAGGAACGGCGGTCAGCAATGGCCGCCACGAAGAAAGTTGCAGCCGGGTAAGCAGGTGCATGAGGGAGGAAGCCGGAAGAAAAGTGAAAGTTGCTTCTCTCGGGACAAGATGGGAGAAAGTGACCTGGAACCTGGAAGGCTGCTAAGTATATATTGTTCCTTGTGAGAGTTATAAGCTGCGAATACTCTAAAAGGGAAAGTTTTTTCCTTGTTCTACTCTCCTTCCTAAAGTGACGCGGAAAAAAAAGAAAGAAAGAAAAAAACCTTTTGTCTGTGAGTAGGAAGGGAGAGTGGAAAAAATAAGAGCAAAATTTGAAAATAAGGAGAAGATTGCCTAGAATTGCAAAGAGTTTAAAAACTTCCAAAAAATATATTTGAAAAGGATTTGTGACTACTTTAACCCCAGAAAGAGAAAGTGAAGAAGAAGAAGGTATCTAAAAGAAACAGTCTGTTTGGATTGTTTGGTGATTTTGGAACCTTTGGAAATTACTTCTGATTAAATCATCTGGGTGGTTGTTTGGGGAAACTTTTCCTCTACACAATGGCATCATCTATGGATGAATTGAAACTTATATATCAAAAATATGAAAGAGAAAAACAAGGAGGGGAAGATGGTCTTGGCACTATTTTTCAATACTTAGAAATGGTGGTTTATTCTTATGTGAAGCAGAATGAGGATGATGGGGATGAAGAAGAAGAAGAAGCCATTTTGATGAACAAATTACTTTGACTGGAGAAGGGAAAAAGCAAGAGAAAAAGGAAAAAAGGTTTTTGAGATCTGGAAAAACAGCCCAAAAAGAGAAGAATAAGGTGAAAAGGGGACATTGTGTTAAGAAACAACAGAAAGCGGGAAAGCAGAATAAAAGGGAGGTGGAGAGACAAGGGGTTAAAGAGGACAAGGAGAAGAAGAAGCAAGAGAGAAAGGAAGGGATGAGAAGTCCTAATGGTGGGGAGCAAGATGTTAAGAAGCAAAAGTTTTTTAGAGATAATGGATACATTTTATTGTTAAAGGGATTCTAGAAAGGTACATAAGACTGCATTTTTATACTTGTATTTAGAAGTAATCATAGAAAATTAGAAATAATATGTAACTTAAAATGTGATAAAATATTTAACATAAATTAGTGAAATTTTTGGTTAAGAAAGGGGAGTACTGTAATGAAACATGATTTAAGATTGTGATGTGGGGGGGGTAATAATTTTTGGAAAGCATAAGTGTTCCCACAAAGGCATGATATTTAATTGAAATGGATAAAATGTTCAAGATATAAATGATTGTTAATATTAATGATTAGAATATGGTATACTAGCAAAATCTTTGTGAAATGAGATTTGAAGTAGAAGAAGGAGGAACATTTTAATGAAATATTGAGCTATAATATGTGGTGGTGGTGGGGGAATAATTATGGAAAATGGGGCTCCCATAAGAGTATGTGATTTAATTGAAAAGCAATGAGTTAAATGTTTAAGATATGAATGAATATTAATATTAATGAATAGATTTGTATTATTTTTGATAGTATAGTATAATTTTAAAATGTACCAGACAGAATCCCAATGTATGTTATGTGTTTTATATTAAATATTATAAATATAGGGGAAAGAGATAAAGGCATCTTACTCCATATAGTGTACAGGAGAAGTATTTCTTCTTCTTTTTTTAAAGAAGAAAAATAAATGGTTGGTTAGAATAGAACAGACAAAGAATAATAAATATTATGATATGAATTGAGAGGAGATAAATAAAATAAAATAAAATTGAGAAAATTTAAAGGAGAGAAGTTATATAGAAAATTGAAAATGTTGATAAGATATGAAATGGTATGTAAAATGAATATGAATTTGAATTTGCGTCTGTACCAAGAGTTTTAACCCGGGACTAAGCAACTTTCAGAAAAGAGATTTTTTTATGCTTTTATGTTTTGTGTTTATGTGTAATTATGTATTGTGTGTTTTGAAAATAAAACTTGTTTTTTTTTAAAAAAATATATTTTTAATTTCTTATGTTGGTTACCTTAACTTTGGGACATTTGAATGTTGAGTAAGACAGAATCCTTCATTACCAAATGTGACTTTCTACTGTCCAGGCCCAAAAAAAAAGTTACAACTTAATCCAATTTTAAATATAAAAAAATTATCACCTAAATTGTTATAAATGTCTCTGAGATATGAGAGGTCATTCTCAAGGTGTCAGACAAGTATGAGTGTGATCAGTCAGTTCTATTTGATAAATCTTGAATTTGGGGACATCATACTTATAGCAGTTATATTATATAATAGTACATTACTATTACTAAATTACATAATATATATTAATATATTACATTACATTATTATATTTTGCTTAACACTACAAACCTTCTGTAATTTGTGTGTGTGTGTGTGTGTGTGCACACATGCAAATGTATGTGTGTACTACCTTTTTAAAGGTTTTAGACTAGAGATGTCAAACTCGCGGCCTGCAGGCCAGATACATCATGTGTTGCCACGCCCTCACCCGGTTTATCAAAGGGGGGGGGAAGTCCCGATAGGTCACGTGATTACACCATGATAACGTGAGTTTGACACCTCTATTTTAGAAAGTTCACATTAGATTAAATTATCTTGTTATAGTTTCTTATGTTTTTAATTTTTCCTCTAGTGATTTACTGGGTTTTTAAAACTTTTGGATTATCAGAAATGGGTGGTAGACACTAATTCACATTGTGAAGAAAATCAGCACAATCTTCCTTTTCTGTTCCAATGCATTCAGGAAAAACTTAAAATTTCATTCTTGCAATTTAAAATTGTGGATCTTATTTCAAGTGCTATTCTAAAAATAGCTCTTATTTTGAGCTTGTTTGCCCAAATATAATTGCATTTTTTTTATCAGAACTCAAAAATCAACAGAGACAAGAAACCATATCTGGTTCTCTCATTTATAAAAAAAAAATCAAACTGGAGCATGCTATTTAGGTTTTTGAAATTTTTGAAGGAGAAATATTAAATGGAGAAGAAATAATAAGGCAAAGGTATGAAGCTTGCATTCCACAGATATATTGTTGTACATCCAGCAACTGCAGCCAGCCTAATCAACAGAATGAACTGTAGGGAATCATAACAGAATGACATCTACAGGATTCCAGATTTTCTACATTCGTATTAAGGAATTTTTCTCAGTTTTCTTACCAATTTCAATGTATAATTCAAATATTAGTTGTAGCAAGTCAGTAAAATTCAGACATCCAGACATTTCAGTGACATTTGGGAGATAAAATAGAGTCCTGATTGTCCTTGTTAGTGAGAATGAATGAGGTGTGGTCCACTTCCCCAATCATATCTATTGCATTCATGGAAATAATGTTAACTATGTGCAGAGAGAGCATGCAAGCAAGCTCTAGTTGCTAATGCATTTCTTGGCAAGCCTAGCAGTGGCAAATAATAAATCTTATTTCTCAGGTTAAAGTTTGTATTCAACAAGATTTGTATGGCAGTAAGATTTGCTGGATAAGCAAAGATTTCTTCTTCACCAATCTTCAAGAGAATGAATGAATTTGGGAATCTCTCTGGGGATTTTGGCCTTTTGAGCAAGAATTGTTTCCTAATGATAGGGTATATTCAATCAGAAAACAAGGTTTTCTACTTATGAGCTGAGTTCATGCTGGTTAGGAAAGCACAATTCCATGCCAAATATATAGCTAGTATTATATAAATTAAGAAGATAGCCAGATTCCCACAACACTTTAAAAAAAAGGTCTTCAAACTTGGCAAGTTAAGACTTGTGGACTTCAACTCCCAGAATTCCTCAGCTAACATACTGGAGGAGGAACTCTGGAGCTGAAGTCCACAAATCTTAAAACTGTGAAGTTTGAAGACCCCTGCATTAAAAGAAAGATTGAGATCTTACTTTGAATCATGAAAAACACAAGCACCATTTTATTTAGTTAAGCATCTTACACAAACCCAGTATTCTATGCTCAAAGCCCTAGGCTTACATTCACACAACACTGCTAAAATAGCTTTAACAGCAGATCACTATTATCTCTAGTAGCTGAGTGTCTTACATAACATTAAGCCATAAATTATGACTTGTAAACTATTAAAGTTTACATTGTCAAAACCAAATACATCAAATTACAACTTATAGCTCTGTGTATACTCAGCCACTGTAGTTAGTAAACCACAGAACATGGTCATTAGTTTTGAGAAGTCTTCAATACTATTTTTTTAATTAAAAATTTTTTTGGGAGTGCTATATTGGAACCAATCAGAAATTCAGCTAGGATGACCAAATGCAAAATAATATATTTCTTCATCCTATTAAACTGTGCAAAAGAGGGATCAAGAAAAGTCAGGACTGCAGCTGTCAACATATGATAGAGACCCCACTCTTTGTTATGTGTTTTGTATGCAAAAAAACAAACAAACCTGGGATGATTTTGGACTGTTGTCCCTGAATCTTGCCTTTTTTTTGCAAAAGAGAAAGCTTCACTTTGTGATTTTTTTAATGCAAGTTTAATTTGGTAACCTTCCCTAATTTTATCCACCTGGTCAACTGTGAATGGTACTGAAAAAATTAAGCAGGGTTGAACCTGGTTAGTATTAGGGTAGAAAAGAACAAGGGAATTGTAGATCTGATTTAAAAACATCCCTGAAAAGCCATCACTTGTTTAAAAAAGACCCCATGGGTACCCAAGTAGTCCTCAACTTAGTGACTTAAGTTACTTATGACCTGTCTTTGAAGCTACAACCATCATACTACCTCTATGTTCACATGATTCACTTAATGAGCACTTATTTAGGCTCTTTATTTATTATTGATTCTTGTGCATTTTGGCCATCCCATTTTCAATTAGAATAAAGTACAATTCATTTAAGTACAATCTCCTGGAATACAGTCAGCTGTAATCTTCAAAAGTAAATGGTTTAACAATTATCAGTAGAACGGCTCAGAAAAGTAAAAGATCCCACTAATTTTGCAGGTTAATAAAAGCAGACATTCCTTATTTCAGCCTTCATGTTTTATGATTATTTCATGAAGTGGGAAAACTTTGAAAAAAATACCGATGACTGTTTATGAGATACGTATCAATTTTTACTGTGTCATCATCTTGGATCAAAATAAGCAGTACATTAGATAACATCTAAGAGAAATCCAGACAGGTTTCCAACTGTGTACTTAACATTACGCAGAGTATAAGGTGGTTGTATCAAATATTGCCTGTGACATCAATGGACTTTGCTTTAGAAGCCCAACATAGTGAACCAAAAAAACCCTGAATGTCAGCTGATAAGTTTCATTATTTCTTTAAACTATGTGACATTAAGGAAGTCATTAGTTTCCCCACTAGAAAAATGTTGTGACTTTAATAACAGCATGTGCAGATGTCATTAGGGACCATCAAGGTTTATCTCACTAACTAAAAAAAAATATTGAGTTTTGTTTTGTTTTTCAGAAACTCCCTTAGACTGAAACAGTTACGAACATTTTATTACTGATTCATTATTAATGCAATAGAGTTCAGGGGATAATCATAACCAATAGACATATTGTTGCCCATCGATTAAGATAAATGTCCATGTGCTTTTTAAAATGTGAATGGAATCAGTTTGATAGGGATAAATATGGGACATCACTAGGAAAATTCAAAACTATTGAAAGGATTTAGAAAATAAGAAATATCTGGCCAGTGGCAAATAAATTCCAATATCATTACTAAGAAAATTGCCTGAATGTGTCCAAAAAATTAACAAGTGTGAACCACTGTTCAAAAAAGACTTAACCTCTCAGCTTTGTATTTTAAGTGCTTCTGTTCCTCTTGTGAAATAGAATGTATGGAAAAGAGACTGAAATAACTGCATTTATTTTAGATTTCTCAATCAGTTATGAGTCATTCCGGAATACATATTTTGCAACTATATTTGAAGTAAAAATGCTGACAATGGGAATATGATAATACAGATACTCTGGAAAATATAACTATTTGTCCATAGAAAAGGTTCAGTCTCCTTTAGATTCTACATACAGATGCTATTCAAACCAGAGTCTAATTGTCATAATAGTATTGAAGGAAATAGCCTTACATTTTTGGATCAGGAAAGTAGGAATTTAGGGAAGGAAGCTGGAACAAATTTCTGTCTCAGTTGGATGTGCAGACATCGTGTGTGTGTGTGTGTGTGTGTGTGTGTTGATAGACAGACAGATATAGATAGATATAGATATTGCTGAGATATAGATATAGATAGATATAGATATTGCTGAGATATGCACAGAATGTTTTTTAGCCTTGGCAACTTTAAGTCAGGTGGATTTCAACTCCCATAATTTCCCAGCCAGTAATACTTAAAGAATCATCTTATTAAGTCATCTTATTAGAATTATCATTCCATACCTTAAAGTTGCTAAGACTGAGCAACACTAGTGTAGACTGTAACTTTGTAATTTTGCAGCAAACTTTGAGAATTATAATGCTGAATGACCAAGCATAATAAGGGTAAAATAAATTTTAAAAAGAAGGCTGTTTCAATATACTGCCCTCTTGATACTTCATCCTTATTATTTCTTTATTTCATCCTCAAGAGGAACATATTCCTGGTTCTTCCCTCCCCCTTAGCAGCCACTTGATGCCTCTCTGGTGGTGTTACAAGATCCACCCTGCTGCATTAGCCGAAGTGTTGCCCTTTCACGGATCCAGGCATAAGGCCAGTAGCTTCCCACTGTGCAAGCAGCATGGCTGCGAACAGGCCAGCATATTTACAAACACCTTTTCTCTGCTTTGCAGCTCCAGCAGCTGCTACAATGCCAGGATGACAAGGGTGACAAGATCCCTTTCCAGACCCTTGACATCTTTCTCAGAGCATTTTCCATTCCCTCTTTCCTTCTTTGGTGAATAAATATCAACAGGCATCATTCTCCCAGGGAAAATGCAAATATCAGGAAGTATTACAAATGGATCCTTTCCTGATCAAGTCAATGTCTCTTTGCAGTGCCAAGAGTCATGAATTTGTTTTTTTACTTCCTAACTAGAACAAACATGCCCTGGCAAATCTTTTTTATGACCTTTCCTTGTGATACTGCTTTTATCTCATCCTCTGCCCAAAGCAAAGGTAGCTTGATGTTATCTGGCTGTTCCAGTTTTAAAAGCGGTTCCCTAGTACAATTTTTTTTTTGTAAATTTTATTGGTTTTTAAAAACAAATATAAACAAACAAAACATAAAAACATCAAACTTTCTTCCATATGTATACAAACAGTATGCCTTTTGGTTTACCAATCATTTTGTGCATCTATTTCGTAGTCTTCAATTATAGTTACATTACATAAAAGCTCATATTATCAATCAAAAATTAGATACCCTAATATCATTATTAATTAATCATATGACTATAGTTTTATTCATTTGTTGCAGCAGATCCTGTTTCCAAATCAGGACACAAGACCACAAAATGTTGGAGAATACAGGTTTTTATTTGTGCACAAGGTTCAGAGCATTAGAATGGCAAATTCTGAACCCCTGGCTCTTTCTGAGGCATCACTTTTATACATGTCATGACCTCAGCTTAGCCCGGGGCGTTACTTTTATTAAACCAAACAACAAAGGATAATAACATATATACCAAGAAAAGAGAAGTACATATAATTACTCATTTTGTCTTACACCATCTGTTATTTTCCATCTCCACTCTCGTTTACTGTAATATGGTTAGTTTCTTGGTTCAGTAACCTTGAAGTTTTACACAACATTGTACAAAGCAAAGCCTTGGGAAAGTGGGGGACCCCTGCCAAATACAAAAATGCTTTATGTGTAATTTTCCCACTGCTTCACATTCATATTTTACGAGATAACCACAATATACTTAGTTTATTTTATAACAATTCATATTATCCTCCCAAATCTATCCTTAAAACATTTTGTAGATATAATAAAAAAGAAGTACATCTTTATATATTTATTATTTTCTAAAAATCTACATATTTCATTACTATATTTTATTATCTAACCATTGATAGAAAAGGTCCCAAATTTTATAAAATTGTTTATCCTCTTGTTCTCTAATTTCAAATGTCAATCTACTCATTTCAGCACATTCCAATATTTTCTTAATGATTTCCTCCTGCGATGGTATTTTCTCATTTTTCCAGTTTTTGGCAAATACAATCCTAGTCACTGTTAATACATTTACAATCAGGTATTTCAAATCTTTGCTGTATGTTCCAGGTAAAATTACCAATAAAAATATCTCTGGTTTCAAATCTATATGTTTTTTGTCATTTTTTCCAGCCACATGTGGATTTTAGTCCAGTATTTTTTAGCGTCTGCACAAGTCCACCACATATGGTAATATTAATGAGCCAGGTGTCTGATGACATTTCCAACATTTTTCGGATTTATTCTTCAACATTCTTGCTATTCTTGTCGGAGGGGAAATGCCACCTGTAAAACATCTTATACAAATTTTCTTTATAAGCTGTTGACATTGTCATTTTATAATTTTGAGACCACAATTTTTGCCATTTCTCTAAATCAACTGCATATCCAAAGTTCTTCCCCCAAGTAATCATAGTTTCTTTGACTTGTTCTTCTTCTAGTTTAATTTCTAATAAATATCCATACAGTTTTAATCACCTTTTCATCAATACCTGTCAAAATCTTATCTAGATCAGTCAATTTATCATAGAAACCTTCTGTTTTAAAATCTTTACCATACCTTGAATGTATTTGTGCATATGAAAACCAATTCATCTTTATACCTTGTTTCTCTAGTTTTTGCATAGATTTAAGTTCACCTTTTTCATTCAATATTTCCTAACTGTATCTAACTGTTTGTTCTTTTTTGTATATTATAGGATAAGAAAATACTTCAATAGTCGATAACCAGACTGGAATTTTCAAATAACATTGTCTTTTAATCTTCTCCCAATTTAACCACAAAGACTCCCATATATGATGTCTTCTAAAATACCCCTGTATTTTAGTTCCCTTGTACCATAAAAAAGCATGCCACCCCAACAACAAATCATGTCTTTCTAATATGAACAATCTAGTATTTCTTAATGTTATCCATTCCTTGACCCACATCAGGTTTGTAGCTTGGTGGTACAAGTCCCAATTAAGCAAACCAAATCCTCCTCTTATTCTGGCATCTTGCAAAAGCTTTAACTTTATTTTCGCTTTCTTTCCTTGCCATATATATTTCAACACAATTTTATTTAAATCTTCAAAATAATCTTTCCCAAGCCTAATTGAAATTGTTTGGAACAAATATAAAATTCTGGGTAATATATTCATCTTGATTGTTGATATTCTCCCCATTAGTGACGATTGTAGATTTTCCCTTTTCGCCAACTCTAGCTCTATCTGCTGTTTAAGTCTGATATAATTATTCTCTTTTAATGTACTACATCTTGCTGTCAAATGTATCCCCAAATACTTGATCTTATTTGTGACTTGAATTTTCAATAGATTTGCCAAATCTTCCTTTTGTCTTAATAACATATTCTTTGTCAAAATTTTTGTCTTATCTTCGTTTATTTTCAAACCAGCCACCTTGCCATATGCCTCTATCTTTTCCAATAATTTTGATGCTGTTTCTAGAGGGTCTTCTAAGATAAAAACCAAGTCATCTGCAAAGGCTTGCAGCTTAAATTCTTCCTTTTTAATTTTCATTCCTTTTATACACTTTTCATCTCAAATATTTCTGTTTAACACTTCCAAAGTTAACACGAATAGCAAAGGTGATAGTGGGCACCCTTGTCTTGTTCCTTTTTTTATGTTAATGGAGTCTGTCAATTCTCCCTCTATCATTGCTTTTGCCATTTGCTTGTAGTATATAGCTTCTATTGCTTAAATAAATTTTCTAGCAAAACCCATCTGTTCCAACAATAATAACATGAATCGCCAATTCACATTATCAAATGCCTTTTGTGCATCTAGAAATATCAAAGCCATTTGTTTTTCAGGATGTGCCTCATAATATTCCAAGGTATCCAAATTTACTCTCATATTATCTTTAATTTGTCTCTTTGGCAGAAATCCATTTTGATCAGAATGAATAAAGTTATTTAAATATCTGTTAAGTCTTTCTGCCAATATTGAAGCAAAAATTTTATAATCTGCATTTAGTAGAGAAATAGGTCTATAGTTCTTGATTTGCAATGGATCAGCCTCCTCTTTTGGAATAAGTGTGATATAGGCTTCTGACCATGATTGGGGTATCTTCTTCTTTAGCATAACTTCATTCATAACTTCTAACTTCTTGTAAAGTTTTATAGAATTCTGTTGGAAGTCCATCTGGGCCTGGTGCCTTTCCATTATTTTGCTTCTTAAGCGCTTCAGTTAGCTCCATCATAGTTATATTGCTTTCTAACATTTTTTCAGTCTCTTTGGGAATCTTGGGTAAATTAGCATTCTGTAAATACTGCTTAACTCTTTCCTCATCAATATTCTCTTGCTTATATAATTTCCCATAAAAGTCTCGAATGATTTCCTTCTTCTCTTTACTACCATGGCAAACTTGGCCTTGGTCATCTATTAATTGCAATATTTTCCTTGATTCTTTCTCCTTTCTCAGTTTATATGCTAACCATCTACCTGGTTTATTTGCATCTTCAAAGTAGTTCTGTTTAGCACCTCTAATTTTCTGTGCTAATTCTTCTTTCTCTATTTGACCCATTTTGTGTTTAATTATATCCATTTTTAGCTTAATGTCCTTTTTCTGTGGTATTTTCTGTAGCTCTTTTTCAAGTCTTTTATGCTCATCCTCTAGAGCCTTAGAGGCTAGCCTTTTCCTAGTATTCCTTTTCCTTGTATAATCTATTATCAAGCCTCTAGCATATGCCTTCATTGTATTCCATACATTCTGAATTGATATATCTTCTTTTTTATTTTCTCAAAAGAAAAAGGCCAATTCTTTCTGCATCCACTGTGTAAAGTCTTTTTCCTTTAAAATAATATTATTTAACGTCCATCTCGATCTTCTTTTTTGTCCTGTTCATTTAATTGTCATTGGATTGTGGTCTGCCCAAGTACTTGTTTCAATATTTATTTCTTGAATATTAGATATTAATTCTGTTGACATCCATATCATTCTGGACCATGATAAATGTCTATTTGAATAGAAGGTATATTATTTAGTTTTGGCATTTCTTTCTCTCCATGTATCTTTTAAATTTAATTCATCGACCATTTAAAAAAAGGAATTTGGGAGAGTCTTTCTGTTTTGCTTTCTTGTTGCTGTATAGTCCAATTTATTGTCTACAATTCCATTAAAATCTCCCATCATAACTATATTAGCATAGTCCAGTTCAATTATTTTCATATGCAATTTTTTGTAAAATTCTTCTTGTTTATCATTCGAAGCATATATTGCAATGAGGAGTGTTTTCATATTATTGTCCATTATTTCCACCATTATTACTCTTCCATCTTCATCAGTATAGGTCAATTTTGCTGGGGTGGTCTCTTTAATATATAAAACCACTCCTCTTTTCTTACATTGGGTCAAGGAAGTAAATATTTTCCCTAATTTTGGCTGTACCAACAATTGTTCATATTGTTTTTTAATATGTACTTCTTGTAGACAAATTATATCAAATTTTAATTTATCTAATTTATGAAAAGTTTTCCTTCTTTTTGCGGCTGAGTTAAGTCCATTTATATTAATTGTAATCAGTTTTTTCTCTTCCATGGTTATATTTTATAGTTGGGTTGAGCAGCTCTCATAGATCTTGGTTCACATTGTTCTTTGGCTCCCACCTTTCCACCTACTGCGCCTTCTTCTTTTTCAGTCTCCATTTGACAGTCCTCTTGGAATTCAATTAGTGAGACCTCTTTTTCTGCCTCTTCCTCTTTCCTTCCAAAAAATAATGTATAAAATAATTCCGCTTTCTCAACTGAATCTATTCTATGTCTCTGTTCTTGCCATGTGAATATTAGCCCTTCTGGAATCAGCCATCTATAATTGCCTTTGTATTTCAATGTTTTCTCTCTTGCCACTTGCAATATATGCGTTTTAATGGCTTTCTTTGTAATATGAACTTCTCTTGGTAAGCTGTTTCTCATCGCATATCTTGTAAAGACTCGATATACCTCATCTATTCTATCCATCATCTTCTCTTCAGTTATTTCCAAAGCTTCAGCCAATATTTCTGTCATTATCTCAGCTAGGTTTTGTCCTTTTTCTTCCTCTATGTTTTGAAATCAAAGATAAAATTCTGATCTGTCCATCTCCCATCTCAGCATACCACTTTTATCTTGTTCAACCACATTTAATCTATTATCAATGTCTTCTATTATCATTATCTTCTTGTCTCTTTGTTTGTCTTCTTCAATTTTTTGGAATCTCTCGTCATACTTTGACATCATTTGTTGAATGTTCTCCAATTTTTCATCAGTTTTCCCTGTTTTTTGTTCAATGTTCTCTGTTCTTTGTTAGATATTCCCTATTCTCTTTTCAATAGTCTCTGGTTTTGCTTTGATATCTTGAATTCCTTGCATAATCATCTGTAGAGTCACTTTTTCTTGTCCTTTTTCTTGCTTTAACATTGTCTGTATTGAACGTTGTCCTCCAGATGGTGGAAAGGCAGAAGTAGAAGTTGAGGAACCAGGAGCTGTAAATTTCCTATTCATTTTAAACAATTCAAAATCTTCAGGTTCTTCTAAACCTTAATCCAATTGTGAAGTAGCCAATTATAATTCAAAATAAAAAATAAAAATGGTAGAGAGGAAAAAAAAACCCAGTAGTAATTAAAAAGGGGGGGGGGATGAAGTTTCTTCAGGTTCTCCCATCAGTAATTAAATAAAGAAAAGGACTTTTTTTAAAAAAAAAAAAAAGAAGGGGAAAAATTCTTCAGGTTCTTCAAAACCTTAATCCAATTGAAAGATCTCAAATAGAAAAAACTGCTTAAAAATAAACCAAAAAGGTAAATAAAAAAACAAAAAATGCCAGGAAAGAAAAGAGAAAAGGCTTTTAAGGCTTTCCCTTTAAAATAAAAAGCAAACATGGAGATTGGACTTCCAAAAAAGAAAAAGAAAAAAAAGACAAAAGCAATCTCCAACCAGGCCAACAACCCAGATAGTTGTTACAAGATTAAAGGCTTTTTTAAAAAAAAAATACAGCAAAGCTGGTAAGGAGGGGTAGCACAACTTAGAAAAAATAAAAAGCACACTGCACTTTGTTTAGTTATCCAAGGCTCTTTTTATAACTCTCTTCTCCAAAGACTTATCACCTTTTCTTTTCGTAAGCTTCAACACCAGGCTCCAGCTGTTGATAGAAATCCAGAAGAGCACCTGCAATAACACTCTCCCATATTCTTCCCTCTATCTTATCACATAGCAATGTCCTTCAAAAGGAGTCTCAGTTCTTTCTTTCTTTCACAGCTTTCTCAGCTTCATCTAATCACAAGAAATAAAGCATTTTCAAGCCTCTAGTTGGCAGTGTTACAAAGTTTCTTTGCTCTCACTTTCCCCCTCCTTTCAAGCAAAACATAATAAAAATCACCAAAAAAAAGAAAAGAAATATTTTAAAAAGCAGATAACTAAGTAACTAAAGGGAGCCTCTAGCCTAAAATATTCCAAAATCAAAAAGGAGAGGAAAAAATAAGTATAAATGGAAAAAAAAACCAGTCCAGTTTCAAAATACAGAATCGCGTATAAGAATCCAGCAATTAAAAAAAAAAAAAGCAAAACCTTACTTTGACACTTCCGTTTAAAATTGCCGCTTAATCACTTCTGTCAAAACTTTTACAGATTTTTTCTTTTCTTTAAGGTGTCCTTTCAAATCTTAGAATAAAAAGTTCTCACCAAACGGGCACACTTTTTCTTTCGGCTCTCTTCCGTTTCGGAGCTGTCCCAACTTCAGCAGCTTTAATGGCTGCCTCTTTGCCACTGGCAAGAAGAGCTTCTCCTGAATCTACCAGGGACTTTGCGGTATCCCTGGGATCTACAGGATGCGCTCTTCACTTTCGCCATCTCTTCGGGACGGTTTAGATCCATTGGGACCGTCCAGGGGCAAAGATATCGGCTGCAATCTCAGACCTCCGAGATCACATGCCGTATCGTCGTGACGCCAGCTCCGCCCTCCCCCAATACAATTTTTTGTTGGGGATACAATTTGATAGAAGAGAACAGAACAGAATTCTTTATTGGCCAAGTGTAATTGGACACACAAAGAATTTGTCTTTGGTATTTAAGCTCTCAGTGTACATAAGGAAAAAATAAAATACATTCATCAAAAATCATAAGATACAACACTTAGTGATAGTCATAGGTTGCTAATAAGCAATCAAATCATAGTAGGAAACAAATAAAACTAGGGGTGGGATTCTACCAGTTCGCACCTATTTGCTAGAACTGATTGTTAGCATTCTAAGCAGTTTGGAGAACCGGTTGTTAGAAGAAATTACTGGTCTAATCCTGTAAGGAAGGCAGAAAGGAAACATGATGTTGCTTACAGAAACTGTCTCTCTGTTAACCTTTATTACATTCTTGGCAGGACTAAACTTCCTGTCTCAGGAACATTTCTGGAGTTTTTTTCCCTCTTTTGCTGGTAATTTGCTTGTGTGGAGTAACCATTCAAAGTTTCAATGGCACTGAAAAAAGTGATTTATGACCATTTTTCACACTTACGACTGTTGCAGCATGCCCACAATCATGAGAGGCCAGGCGAGGAGATGCATGCCTCGATGTGAGTGATATTGAGTTGGCCATGCCCAGCCAATAACATGACTATCAAGCCATGTCCACCCAGTCACATGACCATCAAGCCACACCCACCACCTAAGCCACACATACAGAACCGGTTGTTAAAAAATTTGAATCCCACCCCTGAATAAAACTATAAATTGTAAAGATACAAACAACACGGTTATAGTCATAAGTGGGAAGAGATAGATAATAAGAAGGATGGGAAGAATAATAGTAACACAGTCTTACTAAATAGTTTGACAGTGTTATGGGAAATTAGTTATGTAGCAGAATGATGGCATTTGGGGAGAAAACTGTCCTAGTTCTGGTAGCACCACGACAAGTTGTTCAAACTCCCATCTGCATGCAGATTCATTATTGTCTCAAATGAGATCAATCACTGTTGTACCATCTGCAAACTTTTAGTACTTTAACAGAGGGATTCTTTGAGATGCAGTCATTAG
This sequence comes from Hydrophis major, assembly GCA_033807585.1. NCBI lineage: Eukaryota > Metazoa > Chordata > Lepidosauria > Squamata > Elapidae > Hydrophis > Hydrophis major. Next base: position 34,709,989 of record CM066343.1, on the reverse strand, counting down.
TATATAGAGAGAAGAGAAATGGTGAAAACACACAGCCCTAGAGGGCTCCTGTGCTAATTGTATATATGTATCTGATGTGATTTTGCCTAGCTTCACCTGCTGCTTCCTGTCTGTTAGGAAGCTTATGAACCATTTACAAGTGTGGTCAGGTACAGCTAGCTGATTCATTTTAGTTAGAATATCTGGAATGATGATATTGAATGCTGAGCTAAAGTGTACAAAGAGGACCCTTGCATAATTCTTTGGAGATTCAAGATGTTGTAAGATGTAGTGCAGCGTCATATTAACAGCATCATCTGTCAATCTATTGGTTTGTTTGATATGATTGGTTTGTTGTTGGATTGATTATGTGCTGTCAAGTCCTTTTCAACTCATAGTGACCATAAAGAATAGATTTTCTCCATAACAATCAACCTCTAAGCTAGGCTTTCAAGATTTCCAGTTGTGTATTCACCATGGTGAAGCTGAGGTTGCAGGCTGAAATTTTCCCAATTCTTATTATACACTTTTGGGTGCTGCAGGCACTCACTCTCTGGAGATTCTCAGTCATCCAATTCATAGTTGTCTCAAAAGTGCTTTTTTTCAAAAAGCAGCTGGATTTTTTTCCCTTTGTTTTTCTGTTTTTGTTACTTTTTAAAGGCACTCTGTTTCCCTCTAGTCCCTAATCACTGCCTGTCAGCCATATTAGAAGGATCAGATGAGGAAATCATCTTCACAGGAAGGCTAAATCTGTTTCTATTTGTTGGAAGAAAATATCCTTCTGAGTTCAGTTCTAAGTGGGGGAAAAGACACTAGAAACATGGAAACTGTTTGGAAAGATCATTTAATGGTGAACAGGATCATATGGCTTGGAGCTCCAAAGAAGGAAGGGTTGAGATGCTGAAAATGCCTAGATTTATACCCTCTGTTGGGATTTGAATTTGAGCTTGTACTCTGATTGGTTATCAGACTCCTATGGGGTCAGGCAGGAGAAACTCTGTAGGCTGTCCAGAATCCCAGGCTTGTTTGAGCCTTGCTGGATGATGATGTAACGAAAGGGCTTTGGGCAATTCCTATTACCACTCTACCTGGAGTAAATCTTTCCTATGTAAAATAGACTGACCCAGGCCTTAACGGCCCATTAATAAAGAGGGGAGGGGGTGAGTTTCTGCCTCTCTGAGTTTCTACTTCTCTTTTAGTGGAAATATTCTGCCTTTTTAGTACATCCTAAAATATTTCATTTTTCTAGGAGAGGAGTGGTTTATGACTTCCAACATATTAACATTGGCTATTGTAGAAGAACCCTGCAAGTTGGATTGTGCTGTATTTGTCCTTTTATAGATCATTGAATCAGAAAGGTGTCTGTCTAAGCAACTTCCAAGTGTTAGCTCATTTCATCCCCCTTTGCCAAGGTAATGCTTCTTGCAGAATTTCATCAAGATCATCTTTCTTACCCTTTTCATCAGCGATCAACAACCCCAATCCATAGATCGGCACTGGTTCATCGCATGCCAGCAACCAGTCCATGCAAACAAGTGAAGCCCCATCTACAATCTGCAGTTAGCAGTTAGCACACAAAACCACATCCGCTCCTGTCCTTTCTCCATGGAACCAGTCCTTGGGGCTTAAAAAGTTGGAGGCTGCTGCTCTGCGTAGAATTTCATCATTTTTTATAGGGCAGCCTGAGAAAACCTGAATTAAAGGATTAGCTGAGAATCAAGCGGATAGGAAATTACAGTAAAAGCTTAACAAACAAACAAAAACCCTTAAAAGTAGAATACAGTAGAATGTCTATGGAGATTCTTAGTCATCCAGGTCATGGTTGTCCCAAAGGTGCTTTTTCAATAGGCAACTGGACCAGTGGTGGGATTCAAAAAAATTTACTACCGGTTCTATGGGTGTGGCTTGGTGAGCATGACAGGGGAAGGATACTGTAAAACCTCCAGTCATAGCTGGTATTTGCTGGTTTTCCAAACCACTCAAAATTTCCGCTACCTGTGCTCCAGAACTGGTCAGAACCTGCTGAATACCACCTCTGAACTGGACCTCCTGGTTTTTCTTTGAAGACATTTCACCTCATCCAAAAAGCTTCTTCAGCTTCTTAGATGAGAAACAAAACAACTACAGTACAATTCAACAGCGGGATACTATTTGTATAACTGGAAAGAGGATAATAGGAAGAAAATATTGATGCAACAAATGTGTTATTTTGAATCTTAACATTGTGGGACACCTTGATAAATTTAATCCTTTTATGAGATGCTAACTGTGTATTAATAAGATTGAATATCAATCCAGACAGAACTCCAAGATATAAGTTGCTTACAGGTGTGGGATTCAAATTTCTTAACAACCAGTTCTGTGGGTGTGGCCTAATTTGTGGGTATGGCTTGGTGATGTGACTGACTAGGTGTGGCTTGGTGGTCACATGATGGCTGGGTGTGGCTTGTATGTAAATTTTGTAAATATTTATGTAAATATTGAATTTTTTATTTTTAAAAAAGAGTAACTTTTACCCAAAACCAGGCAAAGCAGGCAGGCAGATTGAGTTGCCCACAGAATCACAGATTCACTCAGAGATCTACCTTTTTACAATCTGCTATCTGAGTCCGCACTGCAAAATAGAAGCTTCAGTCCTAAGGAAGGTTCAGCTCTGCTTTTATATTAGCTAGAAAGCAAGAAATCCAACAATTTCCTGCTTTCTAGCTAATCTAAATATCCCATCACAGCTGATAGTAAGAACAGCTGATAGTCGGGGGGAAAAAACAAAGGAAAAATAGCAACTTATCAAAAATTAGGCAAAGGTACAACACAGGCAAGTTGGATGGCGCACATGCCAGGTAAGGAGTGAGTGGGTGGGGAGGAGAGGGGTACGGCCAGCCAGTGGCACAATTTGCCGGTTCTCCAACCTGGGCAGAATCATAACAACCGATTCTATAGAACTGATCCGACCAGGTAGAATCCCACCCCTGGTTGCTTAAATTAAAAATACTGCAGGGGATAACTTCTAAGTTTAAAAAAAAATCTAAGAGTAACTTTTTTTTACTGTTCCTGGGGGAAACAGCAATCAATTGTTTCTAAATTACTTTTTCCTCATTTCCCATTAAGAAATGATAAGCTGTATGCACAGTTATGCGGCAGTCCGTCATTGATACTGACTGACCTCAAAGGTGAAGCAGATCCAGACATTGTTTGGACTTGAACAGACATCATTAGGAGATCTCAAGGTTGTGTACATCATTAGAAAATTGAAATAAATACCATGGAAGACATGTCTGGTAAATCACATATGTATCATTGTCAAGAAAATTATATGAAGGTGTCTGTAATATTACCTAGAACTCTCGTGAAGTGGGGTTTACATTAATAAATCTTGCACTTGGAAACAGTTTTAGGTTCTTCCTCCTGTTTGGATGTGGTACAAGCTTCCCCCCTCCAAATGTTTGGGAGTAATGCTGAAGATTGATGTAGAAATGATTGAGAGTGCTTGGAAAAAGAAGCAGTAGGGCAAAGATAGCTTTCATCAGAGGCAATAATTCACTCTATTTGGAGACATCAGAAAAAAGTAGAAAATACTGCAACCCCAGCAGAAAATACATTGTCTCCTGGACTCTCTGATGTCAAGAATTTGGTTCTTGTCTGCTAGGGATGCTGAATCCTCAAGCCAACCCTTGGCTCCTGAAAAATATGCTTAGATAGAGTTTCACTGTGGTGTAATTATTAATCTTTTTAGGGAATTCATTGTAAAGCAAAAAGGGTAACAATAAAAGTAAGTAGAAAATATATATTGAAAAAAGGACATTATAACCCCCATTATAACCACCTGGGATCTGGCCCACCAGGATGGTAAGGCAAGATATGTTGCACATCCCATCTATTAGATATGTACACCTAGTGAGACCACAATAAAGGGCCTTCTTGCTCAGAACTTCCATAGATCATCAATACTCCAGTGGAAGGATTAGTTCCCACAGTATTTTTCTAAAAGGCCCTGAATACATGATTTTGTCAGCCAGCCTGGTGGCCCTGAAATGAGATAGAGCCACTCAAGTGATTGATCTGATTGTATTGTCACTGCCATTGGGGAAGGGTGGGTCAATTGGTGATGGTTTTCATATTATGGTTTTATACTGTAAGCTTCCCAAAGTTACCTGTGAGAGGTGGGCAGCCATATAAACATTTTTGTTTAATAAACACAATGAATTGATGGATGAATGAATGAATGAATGAATTGAAATGAATGGTGTTATACTTTCATAATGCATATAGGAAAGATGATAGGCACAGTGGAGGAGCCTGTAGAAAGAAAATGCCTTAGAGTTCAGAGACACCTATTAAAATAGAAAGATAATTTATCTCTGTCCCTCGCTGTCATGATATATGTATAACTGAACTTTAAAAAAATGACATTTTTTTTAATCAAATTACTAAAAATATTTATCAACATCTCTAGATTATCTATAATGCAACCATTCTCAATCTCTAGAAATATTAGACCACAGCATTGTAATTCTTAACCATTTGGGCTCAAGATTAACTGATCCAGAAGATGCCAATCTAGCTATCTTGTGCTTCTTTAGAAAAAAAATCATGGTTTGTTTGAGAAAAACAATGTACAGGTACAAACACATACATAAATGGGTTTTCTCTTGTTGTGTTCATATGACTGGTAAACCCAAACTGACTGACCTTAGATAGACAAGCCTATTCAAAATTAAACTTTGAAATCACATACATTCAACACATTGTGCTAAATCAGGGGTGTCAAACTCATGGCCCAGGGGCTAGATGCATCATACACTGGCCACGCCAGATTTAGCAAAGGGGAAAAAATTCCCGTCACGTGTTGCCACCATGACGTTGTGAGTTTGACACCCCTAAACTAAATCATTGTGGCAAGATTAATTTTCATTTACATGCAAAGGATCCAGTAAGCAAGGCAATTAAGTAAAATGAGTGAGATGACAATTATTATATTAGTTAGTTAGTCAATTCATATAATTGCCTCTCAAAATACCATTTAGAAAAAAAATATTTAAAAGATAGAAAAAAAATTAAAAAGAAACTCAGTTTGGACTAATGTGTTTCACAACCATGGCAACTGTAAGATACTTGGACTTCAACTCCCAGAGTTGAACTGAACTCTGGGAATTGAAGTCCTTCCCTCTTAAATTTGCCAAGATTCAGAAACCTTTGTCGGGATGTCAAACTGGTAGCCTGCAGGCCAGATGCATCACAGGTAAGCCACGCCCACCCAAACTTCGCGAAGGGAAAAATGTCACAATATGTCACGTGATGGCAACATAATGCCATGAGTTTGATACCCAAGGTCTAACGGTTATGGCACAGAGTTAAAATCAAGAGACTGTGAATTCTAGTTCCACTTTAGGCATGACTTTGGATAATCACATTCTCAGTCCAACTTACCTCACAAAGTTGTTGTTTTAGGGAAAACAGGAGAAGGAAAAAGTATTAGATATGTTCACCTCCCTGAGTTATTTATAAAAATAATAAATAGGATAACATAATATACATAGTTCTAATTCAATGGCACCTTGACTTTTAAATGTTGGTTGGTTGGTTGGTTGGTTTTAAAAGTCAGGATTCATTGAATTAGAACTATAATAACCAGAGGTGAGTATCCCTGATATTTATTTATAGGAGGCTGCCTGAGAATCTTATTTGATTTTTGTCTCTATTAAATCTATATTAGATTATACTACCAATTTTCACCTTTTGTTACTCCTGGCCTGAAACTTTGCCATACATATTTTGGTAATTGTACTAGAGAGGGTTCTGATACAAAAAAGAATCCATATGTAGCCCTAGATTTGCAGGTTGTTCATCTCTGCTGTTAAAAAAAAACATCCATACCAAATTAAGCTAAAATCAAGCAAATATGACTGCAATGTGTGAAACCAGTAGTTGACTAGGTTCACATATTGTGCGAAACCATGGATTTTTAAGCATGGCTTCTTGACTAAACTGTAAGCAGTGGTTCACAAACCACAATGTACAATGACACCCTAAGCTGAAACCAGATAAACTGCATTTTGGCTTACTAGATTAGGATCACTATATTTCATTAGGAGCAAGGTCTGAACTTTGCGAAATGAAAATGATATATTTTCATAATTTAAATTCCAACTTACTAACAACACAAAAATATTTACCTTTATGTTTTATAATCATCTTAAACATGATCACATGCACTGATTTAGACTCTCATAAGAAAATCAAACCATTCAACAGATACACATTGAGCACTGTTGTAAATTACCCAATGAATAGCATTTCTTTTCTTTTTCTTTTTTGCAAATTCATAATAATGGGGGGATTGTCTTTCACCCCACTCCTTCCCTCTATCCCCATTCCAGTCTGGTAAATTTCAGCTCAGATGGCAGTTTTAGCAGCGACGTCTGCTCGCCATGGCCGATCCAGATAGCTGAGTACTTGGCGGATGGGGCCACGCTTGGTAGGCTCCAGGGCTAAAAGATTTTGTAACATAGCAATGCAATCTTGAGACAGAGGACGCCAGTGAAATGGCAGATCTTCATCTGAACCTGATTCTTGCCATATCACAAAGTCGTCAAAAAAAGAATCCTCGGGTAGAGTCTTTTCCCAAGGAAAATAGCCAGTGAGCAAGCAGAAGATCAGCACCCCAAGAGCCCAGGCATCAAGGCTGGCATCAATGGGTAAGCCTGGAGTGCCAGCAGTGCCACGGCTTAGTTCAGGTGCAGTGTAAGGGATGACCCCAGTCACAAGCTGCAGCAGAGTGCCCTGGGGTCGAGTCAATCCAAAATCTGTCAGTTTGATGCAGTGACAGTGACGGTCAAAAAGCAGGATATTCTCTGGTTTAACATCTCGATACACCAGGCCCCGGCTGTGTATAAAGTCCAATGCACTCACCAGTTGCTTGGCACAGAGCTTGGCTGCCTTCTCAGGAATGCCTGCCTAGATGGGTTAAAGAAGAACATTTTTTTACTCCATTAGTTCTTCTCAATGGTCAATAACAGTGTTTCTCAATCTTGGCAACTGTAAGGTGTGTGGACCTCAACTTCCAGAATTCCCCAGCTAGTCAGAATTTTGGGAGTTGAAGTCCACACACGTTAAAGTTCCATGGCTGTGAAATACTGGTCTATAACATTTAAAACTCACACCTTTTTTCTATTCTTCAACCCATCTCAATCACAATTAAAATTGGACTTACTCTTAATTTTTTTCAGCATCACATGATTCTACTGAAAAAAGCTTTCAAAATTCTTTTGAAAGTGGAATTATGATCATCTTTTATGGTCAAAGTTCAAAATTACAAGTTTTGAAAATTCAAAAATACCTCATCTCGTACTTTGTATTTGACCCATAATTTATAACATATTCTGTGTTGATTAGTTGACTTGTTTCTAGCTGATTTTGAAAAATTCAACTTTATATACTGTTTTTAAAATTAATAAGTTAGTAAATAATGTATTAAATAAGTCTCCTGATTATTTTAAATTGGCTATGATCACAGCAATATATACATATCTTAAAATGAGACAGAACAGAACAGAATAACAGAATTGGAAGGGTCCTTGGAGGTCTTCTAGTCCGACCACCAGCTCAAGTAGGAAGCCCGATACCACTGCCCTATACCACTTCAGACAAATGATTATCCAATCTTTTCTTAAAACCTTTCAGGAGCATTCACAACTTCTGGAGGAAAGTTGTTTCACTGACTAATTGTTCTGTCAGGAAATTTCTTTTTAGTTCTAGGTTGCTTCACTCCTTGATTAGTTTCCATCTTGTCCTGCCTTTAGATGCTTTAGAAAATAGGTTGACCCCCCCCCCTTTTTTTTTTTTCATAGCAACACGTTAGATATTGGAACACTGCTATCATATTACCCTTAGTCTGTCTTTCCATTAAACTAGACATACCCAATTCCAGAAATTTATGTTTTAGCCTCCAGTCCCCTAATCTTTTTTTTTTTTTTTTTTTTTGCTTTTCTCTGCACTAGTTTCTGGAGTCTCAGCATCTTTTTTACACTGTGGCCACCAAAACTGGATGCAGTATTCCAAATGTGGTTTTACCAAGGCACTATAAAGTGGTATTAACACTTCACAAAATCTTGATTCCCTCCCTCTGTTAATGTAGCCTAGGACAATGCTGGCTTTTTTGGCAGCAGCAGCACACAGCTGGCTCATAGTTAAGTAATTGTCCACTAGGACTTCAAGATCCCTCTAACAGTTACTACTTGTAACTGTTGAGCCAAGAACCACCTCTATGCATTTGGTTTTTCTTGCCTAAATATAGAACCTTACTTTTTTCACCACTGAATTTCATTTTCTAAAATAGTGCCCAATATTCAAGTCATTATTATTATTAAAAACTAAAACTAACAAATTGCAGGTGTTAAAATATACAGTAAATCTAAAATCTATTAAAAATACTAATTTTTTTAAACCTTGAAATGTAAAAATATTCCTTACCTTGGGCTTGATAATGGAGATAAGGTCTCGATGGAGGGCTGCTTCATAGAGAAAACCGTAATGCTGGCTGGATTCTATAGCAATGCCAAACATACCAATGATGGCAGGATGTGGAGAAAGTGAGAGTGCCACACAGTATTCATATAAGAAATTCTGGAGCTTGGTGCTAGATTTAGGTAGTAGCTTGAGAGCCATCGGGGTCCCTGAGAGAAGTTGGGAGGGGATATGGATAAGATCAAGATCCTCATTTTCCAATAATCAGAAGTTTTTTCCTGTCTTATGATGTACAATTTCAAACAACTATTCCAGCAGTGTTTTCTGTATGCAAAGTCACGAAAATTTGGGGTCATTGTGACAGGTTGCCTTCAACTTATAACTATAATTGAACCTGGAATTATAGTTCACAAATCATTATGATCATAAGTCAAGCCATCACATGACCACTTTGAAGTTATGACCATTAAGTGGAAACATTGTTGTTAAGTGAATTCATATTCCTTAAGGGATGTTTTTGCCAGAAATCAGAAATAAGTGCCAAAAACTGGCAGAAACACATTACAAATTGGAGTCAAGTGATCACGAGACACTGCAAATGATCGTAAAGGTAAGTGTGTTGCCAAGCACCCAAAATGTGATCTCCCAGTCATTGGGGTTTCTGTGGGTGTCATAACTCTGAAAACAGGTTGGAAGTATGTATAGGGAATGTCTGTTGTAACTTTGAATGGTTGTTATGTTGTAAATCAAAGAGTACCTGTACCCCCTATATCAATAAATGTATTTCCATTATAGATAAATGGACACATACAGTCTGGATTTTTCATTTTTTAAGAATTTAAAATATGGTAATATAATTCTGAAATTATAATGTTTTAAAGTTCAGGTCAACAGTGAATTAGTTAACATAATCAAATATTTCAGCTCCAAATCAATAAACATTTTTAAAAAGACACAACTATATATAATTACAATTTGCATGGGGGGGGCTGCTGGCAGAAGTTAATAGATTAAATGATTGCAGCTAAATATTAAGAATAACACTAAGTGCTAAGAATAACTCAAGAAAAACAGGTTTGTTTTCACACTCATTTAGAGAGAAACTGTTTTTTAACAATTTCCTCCTCTTTCTGTAATTTTGTTATTTCTTCCTTCTTTTCATCAGTATGCTAAACATAATTTTTACCATTATATATATTTAAATATACAGTAGATTTTTCCATTTTGTATTGCCATGTGTACCACGTGTGTGATGTTAAACTCTTTCAGTCTCTATTTTTTTTAAAAAAAAATTATGTTTGGAATGTATAAGGTGATCAAATCCCTGTGACAAAAAGGAAACATATATCCAGTTGAATTCTTGCCTAATGTATTCCAGGTCCAGTTTTTGAAGAACCTGGAATATAGCATCCTGTACAAATCCTTGCAAATATTATTTTATACACCATATTAAATATTTTCCTGAATCAGTAATTTCATTTTTGTTCCTTCTCAATTCTTTTCTATTCAGATTCTAAGATAGAGAATCAAAAAATATTTCCAGTTCAGGAAAAAAACATTGTAAAATCAGTATTTAAAATTTCTGCTAAACCATATCTGCAAAAGAATTAGACAAGTAATAGGAATTCCCCTTCACATCTTTGAAGAACTCTTGCATTGAGAAACAAGGGCTGGAATAAAACTCTGTTCACAGAATAGATATTATATATGTGGGTACAGATGTGCTTTTGTAACCAAAACCTAGCTCATCTGAAGCAATCAAATCACTTGAAGATCCAACATAATTGTATTGGAATGCATGCAGGCAATCATATACTATATATCAGACAATCAGTAAAGCTTTGATACTTTACTGAGTGGCCATGAGCAACAGCAAAAACTGTGTGCATGCGTGTATGTGTGTGTGTGTGTGTAGGTGATTTATTTATTTGTATCCCACATTATTTTTACAAATAGCTCTAGGCAGCAAACATATTCAACACCCTACCTAACAGGTGTCAAACTCGAAGTATCACATTGCTATCACATTGTTTTGTGATATTTCCCCATTTGTGGAGCTGGGGTGACGCATCCGGCCTGTGGGCTGCCAGTTTGACAACCCTGCCCTCAACACAACAAGAAGTTGGATTAAGCTGAGAGAAAAAGACTAGCTCAAAATTACTCAGCTGTCTTTCATGGCTAAGACAGGACTAGAAGTCATGGTCTCGCATTTTTTAGCCTGGTGCCTTAACCACTAGACCAAACTGACTTTCTCTTTTTCTATTAGGTCAGTATGGCAGCTGCACTATCTCGGTTAATAGAAACAATTAGGTTTACTGAGTTACAGGTTCCTAACTATGTCTTCTCCCCATCGCCACTTGGGGTCAATTCAGCTTGCTATGAATATTTTCTTATAAGGGCACTTAAGCACTTCATGTGCCTTGGGGGTGGAGAGACTTGGGCTCAGTAGTGAATGCACTTTACATTTGTACAGAAGAAGGGGAGATACATGTACTCTGACCACAGTAGCCAACTGCAGAATTATTCAGTTTTAAATTAAAAACTTGGCTCAAATAAGTGGCGGATCATAAAATTAGTGGGTATTTGTCAGGAAATCTTTGTTGATTTTGCATTTGTAACAATGATCTGGTGGGTTTTGGCAATAAATTATTTTGTATGTCACCATAAGCCACTCTAGGATATTGTCTAAATTAAAACACAATTGCACAAAATATTGGAAAAGTATCATTAATCCCAATATCAAAGATTGGAAATATCAATATCAAAGATTGATTAATTTTCAAAAAGATTTTATTATTTTTACTTATCAAAAATAATGTTTCCCTTTGGTGTAAAATTCATGTTTTGCAAATGTATAAGTGATCATGGTTTATATCAATTTAATAAACGTAATTATTGAGGTGTGTTAAGCCTGTGTTCCCCAACCAGGGTTAAGGAGACAAGCTAAACAGAATGTGCAGCGTTAGTCAGATAGGCACACAGATAAATGAGTGATATAAGTTTGTATGTTTGTTAACATACAGTAAAAATAACAGATAAGCTTGTGCTATCAAAAATATAGTTTATTCTATTTATAGCATAGTTAAAATAACAGTCCATTAGTCATGTATCATTTAGTCAATCCATTCAAGGATATTCAGTTAGCAAAGTCCATGTAGAATATCCTATGTCAGTTCACTTACAAATCAGTCCGTCGTTTATCTCTCCCGTTCGAGTAACGCAGTCTTGAGTCCATGCAGTAATTAGGGATCATCAAAGCCAGAGAGAGAGCAAGCTGTTGTCTTGCTTCTTTTAAAGTGCTTTCACAACCACTCCCTTAATTACATTCCTATATTTAAAGTTGCAGACACTTTAACTTATAAACCATGATTACATATTTATTATTTTACCTAAACCAGTTAGGGTAAACAATGTTATCCCTAACATTCTCCCCTTTTCGGAAATAATAATAAATATAACTATTTACATCTTTAAATCATATTTGTTACAAGTCTCTTTAAACTTAATTACACCTTGAGTTTTTGTAAATTGGTCTGCAATGTTTTCTTCCGTCATGCAGTATTCCAATTTAATTAGCCCATTCTTTACAGATTCTCTAACATTTAAGTATCTTAAATCAGTATGCTTTGATCTAGTTTTTACAGCAATACTAGTAGCTAACTTTATAGCTGCCTGGTTGTCCTCGTACACAATAATGGAATCTTTAACAGTTACACTCATGTCTAATAATAACCGTTTGTACAAAATTAAGTCAGTGCATAATAATGACAGACATGAAAATTCCGCTTCCATCGTGGACAAGCTAATATGCTGTTGTCTGATTGACCTCCACCCTATTAGTGTCTTACCAAATAATATAGCCATCCCAGATATTGATTTTCTAGTGTTTATGTCAGTTGCAAAACTTGCATCTGCATAGGCACTAAGACTCAAATCACCCTTTGGTTCTATATACAATGCATGGTTCATTGTTCCTTTAAGATATCTTAAAATTCTCTTTAATGATTGCCAATGACATTGATGTGGATCTGAATTAAAACGTGCCAGCTGATTTACACTATAAGCTATATCTGGCCTCGACTAATTGCTTATATATGATAAGCTACCAATCAAAGATTGATATATAAACTTATCAAATTTGGGACTTTGATCTCTAGTTTGGCAAACTTCCTGACTCATTGGAGTCTTTGCCGGTTTACAAAGTTCCATTTTATACGTTTTAATTAATTGGCAAATTTTATCTTCTTGAGATATCTTAAATCCATTTTTTGTTTTGTAAATTGTCAATCCTAGATACTTTTTAATTTCACCTAAATGCTTTAATTTTACCTTTTTGGCTAATAATGATATAATCTCATTAGCTTCATTATTAGTCTTAGTTATCAAAGCAATATCATCTGTAAATAATAACAATAATGACACGGTTCCATTATTTTCTCTTTTAAACACACATGGATCTGCTAAACCAGATTTAAAACCTATATTGTTTAATTCTTTCACAATATATTGGTTCCACTCAAAGCCAGATTGTTTCAACCCGTAAAGACTCTTTTTGAGTTTCCAACAATCATTACTATTTACTTTATTGTCTTTTATACCTACTGGTTTTCTTAAATATATAGTGTGCTGCAATGGTGCATGCAGGTAAGCAGTTTCTACATCTAAATGGTTAATGACATAGTTTTTCTTAGCTGCCCACACTAATGCTGCTCTCAAAGATGTTGCCTTAAGACTTGGTGTGAAAATTTCATCGTAATCAGATGCAATTTGATTAAATCCTTGAGCTACTAACCTAGCTTTATGGGTAACAGTCCCATCATTTCCAGTTTTTACTTTAAATATCCATTTGCACCCAATGGATTTTTCTCCTGGAGGTAATTTAGCATCTTCATATACTTTCATTACCTTTAATGAATTTAGTTCTTTTTCCAATTGTCCTAATCCTTAGCAGGATACATCCTAAGTTCATCTACACTAGTTGGAACTTTAGTTACTTGGCAAACTATACTTGCTTGATACCTATCAGGTGGTCTAGTTACATGTGTAGTACGTCTAGGTATTACAGGACTTACAGGTGGACTTTCATTTATTAACTCTTCTTGATTATCTAACTCTTCCTGATCAACTGTTTCCTCTTGTTCTGCTCCTATTTGCTCTTCATGGACTTCTTCTTTAATTGGACTCTTCTTATAATTAGTCTGATCTTTTTGCCTTTTGTAGGGTTCAATAATTACTTCATTATTTAAATCTTGCTCTAATCTATTCCATCCTACATGTTCTAGGAATTTTGCACTAGCACTGGTGTAAACTCTAGATGTTCCTGGTTCCCAGAATCTATAAGATCTATGATTAGATTTATATCCTACAAAAAATAATCTTTTAGCTCTATACTGTTCTTTTTGTCTAAGTTGTGTAGGGATATGCACCCATGCTGGTGCTCCAAATGTGTGCATGTAACTTAAATCAGGTTTTGTACCATGCCACAGTGTGAAAGGTAATTCACCTGTTGTTGAATTAAGAACATTATTTAATATATGATTACCACACATTATTGCTTCTCCCCATAAATTGTCAGGTAATCCTGAATCAGACATCATAGTACGTGTCATTGATTGTAATGTTTGGCCTCTTCTCTCTATAAAGGCATTATGTTGTGGCCTATATGGTGCAGACTTTTTATGTTGAATACCTAACATTCTAAGTCTATTCTGGAATTTATTATTTGTAAATTCTGTACCATTATCTGTTATATGTGAATGTATTATAAAATGTTGCCATTAGTGTTCTTTTAAAAGACACGTACACGGAAATCAGAACCACAAAAATGCCCTGACATACAGGAAAACTTATCTTGCAAGGACACAACAACTTTAGCTAATCACGCCATAGATAACGCCCGGCTAGCTTGAAAAATCCTTGAGACATGTCAGTGATATATAGTCATGATATATGAGCTATGCATTCCCTTGTAGATATTCTTATATGGCATAAACTGCTTATTTCTTTGTTCTTTGTACTCCTAACCCCTCCCTACCTAACGAACACAATAAAGGAGGTTGTAGCAGAGCAATCGGGGCCGGGACCACTCCATCTGCCCCAGGAGCGATGTGCTTCCTCACTTCAAGCATCTAAATGTCCGGTGTCTTTTCTTGGTGCTTAAATTCTGGTCCACCCTCGCGAGGGTCCCGCCAAAACTTAACGGACTAGAAGAAGAAGGTCTGCCGGGCCGGTCGCTCAACGCGACAGCTGGGAGCTCGTCCGGGATCCTTCGTCCTTCGGTCTTCTGGTCTCACGGTGTTGCCTCTGTCTAGAGGAACACTGCCTTCACTCCTATTACTACGCACCTGGCAAAGGCTTTGTACAATTGTAAGTAATGGGCTCCCCACTTTCCAAAGTTTCGTCAGTACATAGGGACGAACTTTACGCACTTGTGAAGAAGGCTAATTCTTGTCAAAAATTTAATGGCACTACAATTTTCTCTATCTCTAAAAAATCCCTGACTAATCTTTTACTTTACATAGAAAAATATTGTCCTGTCTATCCCTCTGGAGGAACGCTCAAATCCTCCACTTGGGAGCGGATAGGAAAATATCTTCATGATACCCCACGGGCTCCCGTGGATATTCTGACTTCCTGGAAGGCTGTTATGGCAGCCATCAACACCCTCTATCCTCCCTCTTCGTCTCTAGAACCATCCTCTTCTTCCACTTCCGATCCCAAAACTACCGCCCCTCTCGCTGCCCATCTTGACTCCACTTCTCTACCTCTTCCTCCCTACCCTGACACCTCCCCCTCCCCTTCAGCCCCTGTGTCCGATTTCTCTCCACATCAACCTCTCGGAGGCACTATTACTGAACTCCTTTCCTCTCCTCTTTCTCTGGAAGTTGAAAGCCCTTCGGCTTTTCCTATGACCATTGTCCCAGGGGCGGCAGGAGGAAACGTGTATAACAACATCGAATTTAAAGTTTTGAAACAGATTAAGGACGCTGTAACCACCTACGGTCTACATTCTCCTTTCACGAGGGGGATACTTGATTCCTTAGTTACTACTAACACTGTTATGTTACTATATGACTGGAAAATGCTTTTTTCAATGCTCATGACTCCAGCTCAATATGTTGTTTGGCAATCTGAATATGAAAAAGGGGTAGAAGCAGAAATTCGAAGAGGCTTACCCGCAGGAGTCACTGCAGATCAACTATTGGGGAAAGGGCAATCCGCGATGCTAGTCCAACAACAAAATTCCCCCCGTTGCAGTTTTGCCATAATTCACATATGTGCCATGAATGCTCTTAAACGGGTGGATGATTCGGATTCTCAGTCTACCCAAACTTTCTTAAAAATCATGCAGGAGCCAAATGAGCCATATGCTTCTTTCATCAGCTGCCTGCAAACAGCCTTGGATAGGCAAATAGATAATTCCACAGCCAAACAAGAATTGCTCATGAAACTTGCCTTTTCCAACGCTAATCATGATTGCCAAAAATTCCTTCAACCCGTGGCCAACAAACCAGGAGCAACCCTGGCTGAATTTTTGCAACTTTGTAGAATTGTGGGCACAACTTCTCATAAAATGAATGTTCTTGCTATCACTACCTCTTTACCTTCCTCTGTTACTGCCTCCCCCTCTGGTAATTGTGCTCCTGATGCTTTTCCCATAGCGCGCAATGGCAATTGCTTTAATTGTGGAAAACCTGGACACTTTAAAAACCAGTGTCGAATGCCGTGGGGGGAGGTGCGCCTCGTGGCCAAGCAAAAGGGCCGCCTTCTCCGTCCAAACCTAAAACTATCTGCCTCCGATGCCGTAAAGGGTATCATTGGGCTTCGCAATGCCGCAGCAATCCTCCTCCTCTTCCCCAATCTCCGGGAAACTAATTGAGGGGTTTTCAGCTAACCCCGCCACAAAGGCTGAGTTTTCCGCCACCACCTTCCCGGTAGAATTGGCCAAAGATCTTGTGTATGATGACCCTGGCGCTGTGTTTTCTCTTCCCCTTGTCATCACATTTCTTAAACCCCTTCCTCCCTCTAACCCTGTTTTGCTCATTCCTAACTCCTCGCTCACAATTGAGGGCGTGGTCGCTGCTCCCTATCTGTATGATTCATCAGACTTAAAACAGCTTTCTTTGGCCGGAATAGGGGATAAATGCTTTTCTCTAAAAAAGGGGACGATCATCACTACTCTTATACTTCTGCCCCCTTCTGACGCTCCGTCCTTGTTTGCTTTGCAGCAACCAGTGCAGGCTTCAAAACCTACTCTTACTGTCATGCTTAATGGTCGTCTTTTCGAGGGTCTGATTGATACCGGCGCTGACGTTTCCGTCATCCGCTCCGCCGAATGGCCCTCCTCTTGGTCCCTTGCGGAAGCATCCTCGGTGCAGGGTGTGGGCGGAGCACAGGCCGCTAAGGTCAGCTCTCACTGGCTTTCTGCTGTCACTAAGCATTCTAACATCACTGCTTATCTGAAACCCTACATTTTACCCTTGCATTGCAATTTGTGGGGTCGTGACTTGCTTTCTCAATTTCATGCTTCTATCCAACTGCCATAATCACACTCATGGCTACGCAAACATACATTGCTCCTCTTGATCTTTCCCTAAAAACACACATTCCGGTATGGGTTGATCAATGGCCACTCACTAAAGAGAAATTGCAGGCCTTACACCTTCTTGTTCAGCAGCAGTTGGATGAGGGTCATATTGAAACATCTACTAGTCCCTACAACACCCCAGTGTTTGTTATCAAGAAAAAATCCGGTAAGTGGCGCCTCCTGCAGGATCTCAGGGCTATCAATTCCATACTTCAACCCATGGGGCCGTTACAATGTGGCCTGCCCAATCCTAATCTTATTCCTGAAGGGTTTGACCTGGTCATCATAGACTTAAAAGATTGCTTCTTTTCCATACCATTGGCACAAAAGGATAGAATGCTTTTTGCTTTCACTATTCCTGAACTTAATAATTCCAAACCTACCTTGCGATACCAATGGAAAGTCTTGCCTCAAGGTATGTTAAACTCACCCACAATGTGTCAATTTTTTGTAGACAGGGCTTTATGCCCCTATCGATCTCAATTTCCTGATTTTCTTGTGTATCATTACATGGATGATATTTTAATTGCAGCAAATGGCCCAAAAGGAACAATTCAAAAATCTTTTCTTTGCTACTAAACATATTAGCACAAGCAGGACTGCACATAGCCCCTGAAAAAATTCAAACTCAATACCCAATGCAATATCTAGGCCACAAAGTTCTGATATCCACAGCATCTCCCCATATCCCCGCACTCACACTCCCTCAACCCACCACCTTGGTCCAACTACAACAGTGTTTGGGGGTCATTAACTGGGCTCGACCATATCTTTCCCTAACAACACACATGTTATCGTCTCTGTTCCAAGCACTTGTAGGCTTGAAGAATCCAGCAGACAAAGTCATCCTATCCGAGGAACATTTGCAAGCCTTGCAACAAGTAAACAAAGCCCTGGCCACCCAGTGGGTGGACTGCGCTCTTGCAAATACACCACCCTCCCTTGCCACCCTTTCCACACACCACCTTTTAACCGCAATTGTAGTTCAACTCTCCCAGACCAAACGCCTGCACATTTTAGAATGGTTACATCTCCCACACACTCCTAGAACTTCAATATTCACAAGAGCAATGCAAATGGCTTCTCTTATTGAAAAAGGAAGGAAAAGGGCTAAGGCCATGATGGGGTTGGATATATTTACATTGTATGTTCCCTTTAAGATTACCCAATGGGAACCCCTCCTACAAGCATCGACCGTTTTACAGGACGCTCTGGAAGAGTGGTGCGGTCAAGTATCATGCCACCTCCCTCCAGATCCCCGTTTACAGGTACTCAGGACCGTTCCATTTGTGCTAACCTCTCCTCTTGTTCAGCAGCCATTAAAGGAAACACTTACTGTGTTTACAGATGGATCCAAGACCATTGGAGCATGCGCATGGTACAGGGATGGCCAGTGGCATAAACGCTTGACCACTCCCCAGCCATCCGCACAGCAGTCTGAACTGGCTGCCTTTATCTTGGCTCTCTCCCTCTTTTCTAATGAATCTTTAAATGTTATCTCTGATAGTTTGTATGTGACTCAAATGGTTGTACATATGTTTGATGCATATATTTCCCCTATGACCCCTCCTTCTCTAATGACACTCTTTTTACAGCTTCAGGCCTTGCTCAAAGAAAGAAAGACACCTTTATTTGTTGCCCATATTAGAAGTCACCAACAACTGCCCGGATTCCTTTCTGAAGGAAACCAAATGGCCGATGAGGACTGCAAAGTTATGACTGCTTCCCCATGCTCTCAACCAATTTTGGCTGGGGAAAGTCATGACTATTTCCACCAAAATAGAAAGGCCTTGGTTCGACAGTTTGGCATCACGAACCAAGAGGCCACTGCAATAATCCAACAATGCCCAACCTGCAGTTTACAAGCCAAGGGCATTCCCGAAGGTGTTAACCCTAGGGGTACTAAAGCTTGTGACACGTGGCAAATGGATGTCACCCACCATTCTTCCTTTGCACCCTGGAAGTACATTCATGTGTCTGTAGACACTTACTCTGGGTTTATCATGGCAACTTTGCAAAGGGGAGAAGCAACAAAAAATGTAATCAATCATTGTCTTCGGACTTTCGTAACGCTGGGATGTCCACAAAATCTCAAAACAGACAATGGACCTGCTTATACCAGTTCTCCCTTTGCAGAGTTCTGTCGTAAGTGGACCATCACGCACACATTTGATATACCCTTTAATAGTCAAGGACAGGCTATTGTAGAAAGGGCTAATCAGACCTTGAAACAAGCCCTTGACCGGCAGATGGGGAAAAAGGCATTAGGCCCCCCGAACCTCCCGACGTTACAAAATCTCTTAAATATCACTCTATATACTCTTAACTTTCTTAATCTTACTGGAACCCCTCCCTGCACTGCAGCATCCCATCACTTTTCTAAGCCAACAGCCCCCTCTTCCCGTCCCCTTGTCTATTTCAGACAACTTCCAGATCCACAGTGGAAAGGACCTGCACAACTTATCACCTGGGGAAGAGGTTATGCTGCCGTACAACTTCCTGACCGGGTGCTCTGGGTTCCTGGTCGCTGTGTCAGGCCCTATCATGGCAAGCCTCCCAAAGATGCTCCCTGTGATCTTTTTGCTTCCCTGGACCTCTCCTGTCTCTTCACAATTTAATGCTTCTCCTAACATCATTCTGATCTTCCTGCTTCTCTTGTCCTTTCCTGTCTTTCCGAACTTTAATCTCTCCTCCAAAGAAATGGTCACAGGATATGCCTCCGCCTCCAGACCAATGCTTACCTGGTACCGACGCCTATTACGTTCCAGGGGACTTCGCCTCCGCCGATCCGTTCCAGCATCCTCCAACCAGCACCAACCGCAGACTTACACCTGGACTATCCTTGATTTTCAAGGACAAGTGCTGAACTCCACCACCAATTACACCAGGTGGCCCTGGTTCCCGCCATTGTACATGGATTTTGCCGAAATGGGTACAGGAGTCATCAAATTCAGTGACAAGAAACTACAAGCTGATATATGGGACAAACAAGGCTCCTGCTCTCCTGCCCCTGCAGACAACTACGGATTGTATTTTTGTCCATCTCATTCTACTGGATCTTCACGTGCGGCATGCGGAGGGGTTGTGGATAGATACTGTAAAAAATGGGACTGTGTTTCTACGGGTCACATCTGGTGGACCCCACCTACCAAAAATGACTATTTACACATTACTAGAACTAGAGAACAAATACCATGCAATCCATGGCCGTGTTGTGGCCAAAGGTTAAACCCTCTTATCCTTACCTTTACTGAGGTCAGAAAGGCACTACCACGGGCCAAATGGATGTCTGGATTCACATGGAGGGGTTGCCAGTGGGATGGGGAAAAGGATGAGGGCAACATCTGCCTTTCTATTCAACTGAAAAAATACGATATGGGTCCCAATCTTAATCTTAAATCAACTTTTCTACAGAAACAGGATTCTGCCCAAAACCCATTTTTTCAATTAGTGAACTCTTCGCTTTCTTTACTCAAGGCAACCCTTAATGATTCGGCTAAAACCAATGAATGTTGGCTTTGTATTTCTGATTCACCTCCCTTTTATGAAGCAGTGGCATCGGGGGAAGCAATCTCCAATTCCACAAACGATACACTCTGCCGATGGAATACCTCCTCCATCACTATCACAGATATAATAGGCACAGGTTGTTGCATTGGTAATATACCTACCAATTATTCTCAATATTGTTACAATGCTTCTTCCAGGTATCACTGTGATGTATATCTCCCAAAAAACAGAAATGCAGCCTTACAAAAATCACCAGACACACACGGAGCCATGGGCGCTCTATATACTACATCAGGAGGTAACCTCACAGACCGTCTAACTGGCTATTTTTTTATTTCTGATAATAATTCTATTTGGGCTTGCTCCACGGGCGCCACTGCCTGTGTACATGGGGATGTTCTATTGTCAGAAAACACTTTTTGCATACAAGTCCAATTACTTCCAAAGATTTCTTATTACCCAGGCCCTGAACTGATTACAATGTTAGAACCTCCTCAATTCCCTCTCCACCAAAAAAGAGAAATAGCCACTGCATTAACATTATCAGTACTCCTCGGGTTAGGCGCAGCAGGAGCTGCCACAGGAGTGACTGCTCTAGCTGTAGGGCATCAACAGTTAGCCACTCTCAGCTTGCAAATAGATGAAGATTTAAAACGCATTGAAACTTCCATTTCCGCCTTACAGGCTTCACTATCTTCTCTTGCAGAAGTAGCATTACAAAACAGAAGAGGTCTGGATTTGCTCTTTCTAAACAAAGGGGGGTTGTGTGTAGCCTTAAAAGAAGAATGTTGCTTTTATGCAGACCATTCAGGTATTGTAAAAGACTCTATGGCAGAGTTAAGAAAATGCCTCAAAGACCGTGAAAACGAGAGACAACAACACAATTCCTGGTTTCAAGGCATGTTTAATTTTTCCCCATGGTTGACTACCTTACTTTCTGCATTAATAGGGCCACTTATTTTGTTTGTATTAATTTGTACCATTGGCCCTTGTATATTTAGCTGAGTGCTTCGCTTCTTAAAAAATCGCTTGAACGTGCTAGATACTGAAGTTAGTAATACCCAAAAATCTATAAATTTGTTAGCCTCTGCCCTTGCATCAACAGATCCTGCTAAGCAACCGCTACTCGGATGGTCCTCAGACACCGAGTCAGATGAAGAAACTCCTCCAAAAAGGTACTTATGTGATGGTGGTTCGGTGTGTGACATTCTCACCTTGGACGAGACCGGACCGCGGGAACACTTTGAGCTGAAGAGCTCGTTGTCCTCCTGCGGCGCCACTCTAGAGGAACAGGACTCTCTCCTGGACCACTTTGTGCCAAAATTTAAAGAAAAGGAGGAATTGTGAATGTATTATAAAATGTTGCCATTAGTGTTCTTTTAAAAGACACGTACACGGAAATCAGAACCACAAAAATGCCTTGACATACAGGAAAACTTATCTTGCAAGGACATGACAACTTTAGCTAATCACGCCATAGATAACGCCCGGCTAGCTTGAAAAATCCTTGAGACATGTCAGTGATATATAGTCATGATATATGAGCTATGCATTCCCTTGTAGATATTCTTATATGGCATAAACTGCTTATTTCTTTGTTCTTTGTACTCCTAACCCCTCCCTACCTAAAGAACACAATAAAGGAGGTTGTAGCAGAGCAATCGGGGCTGGGACCACTCCATCTGCCCCAGGCGCGATGTGCTTCCTCACTTCAAGCATCTAAATGTCCGGTGTCTTTTCTTGGTGCCTAAATTCTGGTCCACCCTTGCGAGGGTCCTGCCAAAACTTAACGGACTAGAAGAAGAAGGTCTGCCGGGCCGGTCGCTCAACGCGACAGTTATAAGAGTTACTAATTTCTTTTTAGTTTTCCTTTCAGCAAATTTTATCCAATTAAAGAGATTTAGATACGTTTCAGTTTTGCTCTTCATTAAATAGCAAAACCCATATCTAGAATAGTGGTCCATTATACTTAATATGTAACAAGCTTGGTTTTTTGGGACCTTTTAAATCAGCAAATACTACTTCTAAAGGCTCTTTGGTAGTAAATCCATCAACTCTATTAACCGGTTTGACCTTGGCTTTGCTTTGATTACAAGCATTACATTGCAAATACTTATTACAAGGTTTCAAACTTATTCCCTTAGATAATTCAACAGTTTTCTTAAGCATTTTAAAATTTAAATGCCCTAGCCTTCGATGTAACAAGTGAATACATTCATCATGACGTTTCTTATCATAAACCGTGTTAGCCACTTCTAAATCATTATAATTTAACACATATAATTCACCTCTTAAAGATGCAGTAATTTTCTTATCTTCTTTTTCAATTATGCAGTTATCTCCTTTAAAGGTAACTACATATCCTAGTTTAACCAAAATTCTAACTGAAATTAAATTAAACTTAAGTTGTGGTACACATAACATTTTTACATTCTCTTTTATAAAAGAACAATATGCTGTACCTTGACCTTTAGCTTTCAGTTTCCAGCCATTGGCTAACGATATCTGCTGTGTACTCTTGGACATTTTAATAAAAAAATTTGTTATCATTTGTTATACAGTGGGATGCTCCACTGTCAACCACCCATAAATTATTTTTTTTACAGCTCTGTTACTATACATGGCTAACTCTAAATTTTTATTTATCTTTTGATGATTTTTAGTATTCTGGCCAGCGTTCTGGCACTTTGCTTTTTTACAAAATTTTGCCAAATGTCCTCTTCCTCCACAATTAAAGCACTTTTTAATTGCGTATGCAGTAGGAGATTCATTATCTTCTTTTTGAGGTTGTTCCCTCCTTAACTGGTTTCTTTCAAGTCTTCTTCTGGCCTCTTTAATCAATCTGCCAGTTATATCAGTTAAAGTTAAACTTTCCTTAAGCAAAATTTCAAGGGAAGTGACGTAGTTGTCATAACTTTCATCTAGTGAAGATAGAATTATGTAGACTTGGTGTAGTTCAGAGAAAATAACCTCTTTCTCGTGCAGTTCTTGAAAAATGCTTTTCATAGTTTCCAAATGACTAAGCATATCACCATTCGTCTGGAGATGCATCCTGAAAAGCTTCCGTGTAAGATTTATGTGAGCACCAACATTATCTCGGACATAAATCCTCTTCAGCTTCTGCCAACACCCAACAGCTGTTTGCTCTCCGTGGATATGAACAAGTTGCTGGTCAGTTAATGTTAATTCTATTATGCAAATAGCTTGTTCATTTTTATGCATAAATTCTTCTATTTTTAGTCTATCTTCATCATCCTCTGGATCCCATTCCTCTACGTTTGGTGGATTTTCAATTATGTTCCACAGACCTTCTCTTCGTAGAAGTAGACTATATTTCATAGACCATGATACATAGTTTGTTCCATCCGGCTTGGGTATAAGGGACAAACTTTGTAGATTGACTTGTGCCATGTTTTTCTTTATATGGATATAAAACTATAATTAATAAAACACAGCTGTCTGTTTACTGTAACGTATAACAACACAAACTCTCACTTTTTACATAAATCTGTTTTATCCTAGTTAAACTGACTTTGCAGCCTCTGGGCCCATAACCAGTGTTAAGCCTGTGTTCCCCAACCAGGGTTAAGGAGACAAGCTAAACAGAATGTGCAGCGTTAGTCAGATAGGCACACAGATAAATGAGTGATATAAGTTTGTATGTTTGTTAACATACAGTAAAAATAACAGATACGCTTGTGCTATCAAAAATATAGTTTATTCCATTTATAGCATAGTTAAAATAACAGTCCATTAGTCATGTATCATTTAGTCAGTCCATTCAAGGATATTCAGTTAACAAAGTCTGTGTAGAATATCCTATGTCAGTTCACTTACAAATCAGTCCGTCGTTTATCTCTCCCGTTCGAGTAACGCAGTCTTGAGTCCATGCAGTAATTAGGGATCATCAAAGCCAGAGAGAGAGCAAGCTGTCATCTTGCTTCTTTTAAAGTGCTTTCACAACCACTCCCTTAATTACATTCCTATATTTAAAGTTGCAGACACTTTAACTTATAAACCATGATTACATATTTATTATTTTACCTAAACCAGTTAGGGTAAACAATGTTATCCCTAACAAGGTGTTTTATTTCTTGTTTGTCTTTTGGTATTTTAAGTTAATTAATGTGTTGGGTGTTTACATATTATCACTTCTAAATTTTGTCTTTGTATATTGTCTTCTCTGTATTTCGATAGACACACACACAGGGAGAGAGAAACACACATATATAGTGCATATATACATATGCGCAGCTAAGGACTCAGATAGTAGGTGGAAACATGCAGAACCCTAAGGAATTCTGGGAATTGAAAGTCACACATGTGAAAACTGTCACGTTTGAAAACACTGATATAGAACCACTAGCTATATGAATCAATCTGTTTTCCTCAAAAGTAACTGTAATAGAAACTATTTTCCATTGAAACTGAATCCCCGGCTATTATTCAACTGGGTATCAAAATATTATTAACTACTACGTCAAATCAGTATAAAGCAGGCAGCCTAACCTGAAACTCCAGTACTGCATACATACTCCATAGCTTTGGATATATCCCATCTTCACCTCAATCAAATTTCAACTTTTCAAGTGACAGAAGGAAGACATTTTAAGTAAACATACAAACATTGTATTAGATATATTTAATTGATTTATATTTTATTTTTTATTTCTTCATCTTCATGTCCTGGTTTCTACTAATTGTTGTGGTTCGGCGGCAGCCTATGCAGACAGCAGCAGAATTGGACAATGGGGAACAACGGGGACCAGTCAGCGACTCTGGAGAGGACTTGGACAAGAGTCCTGCATCCAATGCAGATATGGGGCCAAGATCATCTGGATGCTGACTCCAGAGCCTCTGGAGTCTGGCAGCAGTGAGGCCGAGGAACAAGGGGAATCTGTTCCCAGTGCGCGTGTGTGCAGAACTGCTAGAAGACAAGAGCAGCTGAGACAAAAGGGGCAACTCGGTTATAAGGCTTGGAGGTGATTGCCCCTCCCATAAGGTATAAAGGACAGGCAAAGGTGATGAAACCTTTATAGGAAACGAAGTTGTTTGTTTCATTCAGATTAATCCTTGAAGTTCAATGTGGACTTTATACTTTGGTTGTTTTTTTATAATTCATTTGGCGCTCTAGTTGTTGGCAGCAATTCAAAGGAGAGAAAGGTGGGTGCTTATCTCAAAGGGACTGTTTGGGACTCATTTCCAGCTGGGAATGAAAATAATTCCCAGCATTGAAATAAAGCAAGAGTTGTTTTAACTAAGTGTATGCTTAATTATGGTCTCAGGAAGCCTTGGTCAGAACACTAGTCCTGCATTCAAAAAAACCCTCTTCAGTCCAAATAGAGCGCCAGTTTGTCCAGACTAGAATGTGGGAGACTGTAAATTCTAGTCCCATTTTAGTTGTGAAAGCCATTTGGATGATTTTGGACTAGTCCCTCTCTCTCAGCCCAATCCATTTCCCAGGATTCTTGTTGTGGAGGAAATAGTAGCAGGAATATGTGTAGTGGATATCTTGGCTGCCTTGAGTTATTTCTAAAAATAATAAAGGTGGGAAACAAACAAATTTAAAATGGTTTAGTGAAAAAGAGAGTAGAGTTGTTTGACCATACAAGCAATTTTTACCTCTTTGCCTGTGCATCACCAGGACCACCTGTCCATATTTCCCCTTGCCCAGCTCCTTGATGATTTGGTAGTGTTCTGCTACTTCCATGTGCACCAGACTCTGGGCAGTAATCTCCAACATATCTGTGAGACGAGCCTGTGCCTCCATCCCCAAAGTACGATTCATGGTACAACCCTATGAGAAGTACAAAGAGGTTGGTGACCTTATCTTATTTCAATAGTATATGAAAAGGACCTCAAGGGATGAGGAATTGAGATAGCATTAGCACTTAGACTTATATACCACTTTATAGTGTTTTACAGCCCCCTCAAAGTGGTTTACAGAGTCACCATATTGCCCCCAATAATTTGGTTTCTCATTTTACTCACCTTGGAAGGATGGAAGGCTGTGTCAATTTTGAGCCTGGTGGGATTCGAACTACCAAATTGTAGTAGGAGTAGCTTGCAGTAATGCACTCTAACCACTGTGCTACTGAGGCTCCGAGTTAGTGCCTAGGGAATGATCAGACAAGATAGAAAGGAGGATGCAGTCTCTTAATGGTCAGAGAGGAATTATACCCATCCTAATTCACCAGACAATTAAAGTGACTGTCAGAGATTTGTAAACCAGACAAGAAACATGACTAAATGAGTTAATTGCATCTCATTGCCAGTCTTCATTAACTGTATTTTGTGGGACTGAAATTGTCTTGTCTGCACAGATGCAGACACAGAGCATCCTGCCGCAAACAGCGCAGGAAGAATACGTCAAAGTTATTGGATGACAGAGTGGCAGGCAGTTGCTATATAAAGGTTGCCCGCCAGCCATTATCTTTCATTATGGTTACATTGTTGCTGAGCTTACCTCAAATAAACAAGTGTTGAAGATCCTTGGCTCTGGGTGTTTATTCCAATCCCCTGACACAATAGAAATCTCCTGCCATCTCTTTTAACAGTTTTAGTTTGTAATTTTTATTCATGAACTCTGCATGCTCCAATGTGCATCATAATATGAAATAAGAAATCTTTTAATTTTCTTTGTAATTATAATTTTCTTTATGCCTTTCTACTTGCATTCAGTCCTACAGAATTACAAAACGGCAAAATGCAGTTTCCCCTACCATGTTCTGTGTATTAAGAATATTAATGGAACCAAGTGAAACTCGAGTGAAATATGGTCAATTATCACCCATGAGTTTATTTTCCTGAAACACAAAAAATCTTCCTTTCAAGTCCTCTTTGGGGGGGTGTATCCAGATTTTAATTGTTATTATTGTTGTTTGGTTTTACTCCCTCTTATTACTTTCTGCCCAAAATTGTATTTACAACTTTATAGATTAGAAAAGAAAAATGGGATTTATTTATTCTGCGTTCAGTACTTTAAGAATGAAATCTATCTGGGTCTATTAGCCTTAACATAGATATTGCTCATTTTCATTAAGCTTAGATTCCTTTGGCAATACAAGAGGGAAAGAAAGTTAGTATGCTCTTCCAACTTTCCAGCATGTTGCAGTGAAACATCTGCTTTTACCGGTATGTAATCTTACTTCAGAAGAGGCAATAAAAGGGGTCATACTACAGCTCCAGAGGCCCCTGGGAAACCTGGCTTATAACCTTTCTTGTCTTTTCCCCAGTTTCCTGAGAAACCAAAAAACATTGTATTAACATTGTACGTGTACAGGCTACTAGAGATAACAATATCAGAGAAAAAAACCTTACAATCGACAAACATGCTCAGTTCTCCTTAACGTGGTCTCTTCCTCTTATTTTGAAAGATTTAAAATTTGGTAAACTTGAGTTCTAAATTTGGAAAGAGAGAAGGGAGGTGACCTCCAAGGTCCCTTCCAACTTCTTTCCTATTCTCTCTCCAGATTGCCACTTTTTCCATGTGAATATGACCTTCCTATCTAAGAGGTAATTTTTCACTATGAAGTTATTCAATATATATAGGACTGGGTGAATCAGTGCATAAATTGAATTAAGTTAGCCGGTCTACTGTACTCAGTTGGTGAGCTTTTACTGTGAAGCTTAAAGTCTTTCAGTTGTTTTTCTATCCAAACCAACGCAGCAACAATAATAATGGAAATG
Source organism: Hydrophis major (assembly GCA_033807585.1). Classification (NCBI taxonomy): domain Eukaryota; kingdom Metazoa; phylum Chordata; class Lepidosauria; order Squamata; family Elapidae; genus Hydrophis; species Hydrophis major. Next base: position 34,681,761 of record CM066343.1, on the reverse strand, counting down.
CATTGGCAGTGTATTTAGAGGTGACTTTGATTTCCTTGAAAGTTTTTGTCCTACAATCTCTATGTGCCAATCATGGGGAGCTTGATATGCAGGTAGCTGTTTTCATGCATCTCTATATGAACAAAACTACAATCCTTCATTTGTATCTTCTTAGAGCACCATATCCCATGGGTCGTCTCTCTCTCCCCTCGTCCCTATTTCACACATGCAAACCTCATTCCAAATTTAGCAATGCAGAATTTAGCGGGTTCATTAAGTATATCACTTTTCCCAACTAATGCCGTTTGCAGAATTTTGCCCTAGTTGCAGAACTATGAAATCTTGGAATGAAGAGTGGAAAATATTCCAGGGTAGGCCTTTTTTAGGCACTCTCTTTTTTAGGCACTCTCTTACTCTCCAATTTTGGGGTAGCAAAATCATTGCAAACTGGACCAAAGCCATGTTCTTTATTGTATTTCTGTGATCCACTGATTACTTGTAACCTCCTTACTTAACTGATGCCAGTATTTCTGGCTTCTGATTTCATATCAAGTGTCCTATCCTACATGTTACAGGGTTATGGGAATGTGAGGCTCAAGTGATACACTCTAAACACTTTAGAAAATCATATTTAAACTTCTTTACTTATCCCTGAATATTTTTAGATTTTTTTTGAAAGGGACAATGTTGTAGAAATAACTCTCCTCATAATAGGATATATGTTATTGTTGTTCTTGCTGTTCTTATGATACACTCCTTATTTGTGAGTTCCACCCAGTAAATATCACAAATAAATGTCACAATATAAATGTCAAAACTTACAACACTTTTACAGCTAGTTATGAATGTCTCTTGTTCCATTAAATACTTGGAAATGGTAGTACCTCCAATTTCCAGAGATAATGGCAAACAGAAGTTAGCTCCATAAAAAAATGAACCAATAACCCCAGTCTAATGAAGAATTGGTGAGTACAGTGGCTCTTTGTAATTCTTCTTCAGACAAAGTAGACTTGAGATTATCCACAAGTGCTCCAGATAGTTGCTCCTCCCAAGGAGATTGTAAGATGTTGGTCTTTGCAAGATTTAGAGTTCTGGGAGATGAGGGTTCTTTCTCAACCGTCTTTGGCACCTTTAAACGGATAGTGGGTTCTCATAGTTCCTTTTCATCACTTTTGGAAAATGCTTGTTAACTGCTTTTCATCTATTAAAAATAAAAATGCTTTCCATGTGAAAATGCATTTTTCTTATTTTTTTAAATAATTGTGTACATAAGATAATTGGACACTAAAACAAATTAGAAGGAACTAAAGATTAAAATCAAAAGAGAAGAACACATTTAATTTATAGATACAGAATGAAGCAAAATTTAACATTGGACATATTGAAAGTTATTTTTGAATAATGAAACCAGAAGTCTTAATTTTTAGTGACTGCTACAGATGAATTGCATTTAAACAATGTTATGAAAAGAAGAATTTTACCTGATTAAGTTGAGACTGATCTGAAAGTAAATTTAAAAATGATAGGCTATAATAATGACTTAGAAAAAGATGTCATACTGGATACTGAAACCAATTGATATTTAGTGTTTACAACAGATATACAATTAACACACCAAGAGAGCAATCAGGATAATTTGTCTATATTACATTTACAAAAGAGACTTGTTAAAGCTTTGAATAATTTTGTGAAAATGGACAACAAATTAAAATGAAGTTAATTTATTTGTATGCAACTAAAATAAATATGCTGATATCTCTGGTAACAATGGACTTTTTACTTAAATGTTTCTTCAACAGAACATTTGAAGTCATCCCCTTTTAGAAGAAAGCTAGATGTGAAATTTGCTGTTCTCTGATCACAATAAAGGTATCTATGTTATAGATCTATTTTCTAGCCAACAATTTTTTTTCTAAATTTCTAATTCTGAGTTTAAGGTACTGAGCTCTATAGTGAACAATCTGTGATCACACATATATGTCAAAGAAGTGTGCATTTCACATATATGAACTTGACATTAAAATTGATCTTTGTGCAACATTCAGAGAAGACAAATATACTGTACATGTCTTTGCAGTGAAGGAACTGTTACAAATTGAAGCAATGTTGGGAAATGAAATTGCCAAGTAAGATGCACCACAGATTCAGATGAGGCCATCCATTCAAAAGGGAAGAGTGAATTTGTCGGGTGAATTTGTCTGCATAGAATTGGAAGTCTTACACAATTCTTAATTTGGTCTTTATTTAAGCAAAATGAAAAAAGTCAGTAAGAAGGGGCCAAATATACATTCCTTTTTAAAATGGTATTTCAAAAGGGACAGGCTTGGTTAGGGCAGAAATGAACAACCTGAAGTCTTTTAGACGTGTGAGTTGTTATGGCTTCAGTTGCAGTGCATTGCCATTTTTAATGTGACAGAAGAAGAACCTTATTAAATATTTCTAAATTATTCAACATGGTTGGATTTTAAATGATTAAAATTGTTGGTAATTAAATTAGCTATTTAATAAATTCATTTATATTTTAGTGTAAATTAAATTGCATTTTGAGTTCATCTTTTTTTGTTTCTGAGTCCACCTAAATTATGCACTGTTGCTCTAGAACCTCTGTATCTTTGCACCATTCTATCTCAAGCCAAAGAAAAGGAAAATAACACCTCTGAAACTGCAAAAGAAAAAAAAATCCTACTGCCCCATTTTTCTAATAGTTTCTATCTTTTTATTTTATTTCATTTTGTTTTGTCCTAGAAGGCTTAAAAACATGCATCTTTGCGTTAAAGGTTGACAAATTAACACTGAATGAGGGATAAATAAGAGTTACAGATTATACTTTGTTTTACCCTTCAGTACTTGAAAATCCTTGAAGTGAGATTCTGGTCCGTACTATTTGTGAATGTTCATGCGACTTGTTCATCTTTTGCATCTACTTTTTTCTATGTTTTTTTTTAAACGAACCAGCTTATATCTGGTCCATGAAAATAAACATAAACATTTTTGTAATGTATAGATGCTTGATAAGGTGAATGAAAAAATGTAATGTAGAATCTGACAAAAAAAAATAAAAAGTAGATATAAATAGATGATAGATAGATAGATAGATAGATAGATAGATAGATAGATAGATAGATAGATAGATAGATGTGTTATATAGTAATTAGGGTGATGGTATCAAGGTAGATTGGAGGTGGCTGGCTCAAATTAATAATCAGAGGGGACAATTTTAAATTAAACTAAGGATTGATAAAATTGCAAATATGACAGATAAAGGTAATTTGGGAAATGAATATAGAAATGAGATGGGAATTTTAAACAATGTTGTAAAATAAGATATGAGAATACTCTAATGAATGAAATAAGTTATAATATGAATTGGAATTGGACAAGTTTAATACTTAATACTAATAAGGTTAATGTGATATGAAATTGAACAAACAAAATGAATAGGTAAATATGGTCATGTTTGTACTGTATTGAAACCTGGAATCAGACTGCTTGCCAAATGGGATTTTTTTTATTTAAAAAGAAATTGAGGAAGACATTGAATAATGAAATTATTAGGTATATCTAACTGACATGGTGGTTGGCATTAGGAGAGAGTATTGAAATGTTGAAAATAAGCAATGAAGGATTTTGACTTAATATGAATGAGGATATTAAGAGATTATTAAGCTTGCTTATACTAAAATATATGATATATTGATGCCACACAGTTAATGAATTGTTGCATATGTGTAGATTAAAATTAAAAAAAACTTTTATTAAAAAAAAGAAAATGAACATAAACAATTAATCATAGGGACTTGTCATGCTATATGATATGTAAGTTGGCCCACACCTAAAGTAAATTTTGTGGTTGTGGTGCCTACAATTTTTGGTTTTTTTAATTTTGAGGTTAGTATGAGAGAATTCCCTCCCCCACTTTTTTAACTAACAAGGTAAAATTCAGCCCAAAGTATCCACTCTTAGTCCTGAAGTACCAAATAAAATTGGATTTCTAAAGTCATTTAAGAAAACTAGTATTTGAAAAAGTCAAATGCCTGACCCCAAGATCTGTAAGGAGCTGTGAATAAAAATGAAGGAGCAAAACAAAAAAACCATTGTGATTGTCATTTAATAAGGACAGTGGTTCTTTAACAAAAATGTTATGGGAAAAAACAACATCCCTAGGTTATATAGAGTCACCACTAATTATCTGCAATTCTCCTTCCTCATAAACAATTCTGATTAAATTATCAATTAACAAAATCACAAGGATTTATTTTATCCATCCAGCTGACACCCATATCAGCTCTTAAGACCCAATTCACACAATAGATCTGAGCAACACCAACTTTTCCTAAATCAGTGATGATGATTTAGCCAGGTGTTTTTTGTCAGTATCAAATAAATCATTATTTCCCAAGACCATATGTCTCACATTTAGCCAGCAAGAATATTGTTCTGAAATTATTCATAAACTAATTCATATGATTCAAATGTCTGATGATATGATGTATATCAGTCATAAAAAGATGTGTGAACAATATGATAAAATTATAAAACAAAATGAAAATAAGGCAACATTCACTGTGAGCATTGTGAATGTAGGGAAAATTTTTCACATATTTATGCATTTTGCCCAAAGTCCCAACATTTTTGTAAAGCTTATCTAAATAAAAGTAGACATTGCAAGAAATTGTTGCTCTAGGTTTATTTTTCCAATCTTCCCCATCTTATAGAGCATATGTAATCTTATATCATTGCTCTTTACTGTTAATTCTTCCATTAATTGTCCAGGTGTGCTGCAGGTTGCAACAAAGAAATAAAATGATATCTCAATTCTTCACATGTGGCACCACAAAAAATATAACTGAGTGCAGTAACTGATAAATGATTGGTTTATTGGATTTCAGCATTAAGCCATTCATTCACACCTGCCCATTTCTGCCTATTTTTGCTGCTGTCTGTAATTTTTTGCATTCCGAGTGTCTGGACAAGAGCCCAAACCATTTTTTACCGTATTTTTCTGACAAATATGCAGTGTTGCATTATAAATCATTAGACATCAAGAGACAAACCCTATGTGCTAACCCAGTTTCCTGCAAGGAGACATTAGCTCACTCTTCTATACACCATACACTTTTGCAAAATGTCATAATGTGTGCATAAATTTACAGACAAAAGCGTTACATGAACTCAATCCCCCTTGAAGATTGTCATGTCGGGACCTCATCTTTGCAGCCCAGATAGCAGAGTCCTCACCGCGGTAAATGGCATCACAGTGGCATCAAGAACTTACCCACTTCCTTTTGTGCTGAAGAACCTCTGGGGTGACCAGTCTTTCTCTCTCTCTCTTGCTCCTGTTGCTGTCTAATGAGGCTGTGTGAAGTGCAGCTGGGGTGTCTGCTAGACATTACTAGTCTAAGTGTGACGCTCCGCCTCTTCTCCTGTGCCACACACCCTACAGAGCTGAAGTTTGAAGAGGGGGATTGGTTGAAAATGCAAGGGAAAACCTCATCTATCTTTCCTGGACAGATGAAAGAGTGAGCATGCCAGGCAGCCCGCTCTATTCTGTTGCATTCAGCCCTAACAATGACATCTGCCAGTATAAGTAATCCTCAGGAAGATATTGAACTCCTCTTTCTGGGACTTCAGTAGCCTTTCACTTTTCTCCCATGCTCCTCAGCCATGCCCCATAATCCTTCATCTTGTACTTGTGATAGAGTGACATCCTGTGTCCATCTCTTTTCATTGCACGGGGGGATTGGTGAAAAGAACACAAGGGTACCCCTCTCTGAACCCCCTTTGCCTGTTCTTTTTCCATGTTGTTCGTGCTCTTTGTGCTCCAGCTTGTTCTGATCTTATGGCTGCCAACAACCTGCTAGTTCATCAATGTGAATCCCATGGAAATCAGGTTGTTATGGTATGTATCACATCTACAAATATAAGATCATTTCTCATATAAGAACATTTCTGGATGTCTACAAAGCTAATTCAGGAGTTTCAATAGGAAATAGTCTGAACTGAGTAGTTTGGAGTTTTTGCCATTCAGAACAAAATAGATTTTATAAATAAATATAACAATTAAAATAAATATAAATTACATAAACTAAAATGGAAGCAATTGGAAAAGATGACTGTACTTATGAATATAAGGAATTGTACTGAAGAATATTAAAATGGGATTTGTCAATGAAAAGAACTGCAAGAGATTCAGGATCTCTGTCACCAAAGGATAAAAGAGGCAGAGAAACCTGAAAATCAAAAGCAGAAAAAGAATGCATTTCTCTAATTGGATTAATGCAGCATATATGAAGATGCTGAGAAATTCTGCATATACCCAATAAAGATTAGCTGAGAAATTCTGCACATACCCAAAGATGCACACCCCTTTCTACCAATAAATGTGTATATCTGTAGCTCAATGTTGAACTCTGGAGTCCTTGGTGGTCTCTGAATATGGTTATTTTCTTGCAGACACTTCATTGTCTGGCTAGGACTAGATAATCAAACATCTGCAAGGAAAGAAACAAGCTCAGACACCACCAAGGATAATAAAGCTAACAGATAATAAAGCTTTTTGGAAGAAATCCATGAATTTATTTTTCACTTTCATATTTTTTAATAGTAGGCGCTGCTTCTTTAGAATGCAAGTGGATTTCTGCCTTTACTTCCTACCTTTCTACTATTCAGTTGGCTATCTCACTTCTTCTACCAGTTTCTCTTCTTCTGTTGGAAGATACATTCTGTGATTGTACATTATATGTTTCCAGCCCTTGATTTAACTACCATATGTCCTTGGGGGGATGAGAAATGTTGAAATACACAATATGAAATATGGAGTGTGAGTCAGATGAAGAATGGCTTCTAAATGAGGCATTTCACATTTAGCTTCACTTCTTTCTTTCCTTCTATTTTTGTTTCTTTATCAGAAACAAAATTCAGAAAGGAGTAAGGACCAAAAAAATAATCATGCCGTATTTTCTCATTGACAATACTAGGAGCTCTTTTTTCTGGAAATATCTAAAATTCCAATCTGGGACCAGAGATTTAGTCTTCTAAGGTTTCAGACTTGTACTCAAGACCACCCTCAGGGAAATTCTCCTTACTAGAATGTGTATCTAAAATTCCACTTAAAATGTCACAAATGTGTATTGTAAGAAAGAAGTGTATTTTCCAAAATTTCCATCAGGGCTTGAGATGGCATTAGCATTTGATAGGTGGATTATTTTCTTCCTAAACAGGAATAAGCTGTGTTTCAGTTTTATCCAGGCTTTTGAAATGGCAGCAACCATTTCTTACTTTGAGTCCCAAGAGTCCATGTGCAGGTCCAGATGAGCTGCTGGAGATAGCGGTAAAGACTTGTGCCAATCAATTAGCAGGGGTCCTGACAAAGATCTTTAACACTCTCTGCTAATGGCCTGTGTTCCATTATGCTTGAAAACAGCCACCATTGTCCCAATCCCCAAGAAAAAAGCAATTAACTACCTAAACAACTACAGACCTATTGCATTAATGTCAGTACTGATGAAATGCTTCGAAAGACTGGTTCTCCAACTCCTTAGAACATGCCACCCACCAGACTTTGACAAACATCAGTTTGCCTACAGCGGGAACAGGTTGACAGACGATGCCTTGGCTATTGCCTTACATTCTGCAGCAAGCCATCTGGAGAAACCCGGAAACTATGTCTGGATGCTTTTTGTTGATTACAACTTGGCCTTCAATACTATCCTGCTGAGCATCCATATCAAAAAGCTGACTGACTTGAATTTTCTCTCTTCCATCTGTGACTGGATCAAAGACTTTCTGAGGAACTGACCACAGACAGTGAAGTCTGTCACATCCACCTTCCTGAAGCCTAGCACTGGCTCCCCACAGGGCTGTGTGCTCAGTCCCTACCTGTACTCACTGTACATACATGACTATGTATCGTCTGACTCATCCACTGTGATCATTAAGTTCACAGATACTACCATATTGGGTCTCATTACAGGTGGAGATGAAACAGCGTATAGGGGGGAGGTTCAAAAATTAGCTTCATGGTGCCTAGCGAACAACCTGCCCCTAAACATCAACAAGACAAAGAACATGTTAGACTTCCAGAAGAAAAGAGAGGAACCCTCCCCACTTTACCTCAAGGGGGGCTGTGTGGAGAGAGTTTCCTTCTTTAAATTCCTAGGAGCCATGGATAAAAAGACCTCACAGAGGGTGGTAAGCACAGCACAAAACAACATGGGCTATTCACTAGATGACATCACTAGGGCTCGCTGCCTTAGAAGAGTGAGGAAACTTCTCAGGGATGACTCACATTCCAGTCAGCACTTCTTCACTCTCCTACCATTGGGTAGGAGATATAGAAGCATAGCCAGCTGCACCAAAAGGCTGAAGAACAGTTTCTACCTGTGGGCTGTCAGACTTCTGAATGGAAAATAACTTCATGTCAACATGATATAACAGACTTGCGGGGCCGGCACATTGTGCAACAATGTCACAAAGTGTAATAAGATTGGGACTGGGTTAGGGACTTCTATTCTCACTGTGAATTGTGTTACGGGGGGAGGTGCACGAAGGGAGGCTCAGCCAATCTCATTGTACACATGTTGTATTCTGACAATAAAGGTAATAATAACCTCTCAGCCCTCTTGGGTAAATCAAGCAGGAATCATAATGAGATGAGTTCATTCTACTTTTCATTAATAGAATCTTGCAAATCTGAAGGTACACGCTTCCTGCTGTCACTTTTAACTGTCTGATCAATTAGGACAGGTCTTTCCTAGATTTCTTCCTCTGACTGTTAAGCCTTGGGACTCTCCTTTTTCTTCTCTGATTGTTTCCTAGGCAATATCTTTTTCCTTCATCCCCCAAGGTCATCTATACATTCTTTTAGGCTGACAGTCTTTTTGGTCCATCTCACTTCTATCCTTAGCTCAGATCACCACCCTCCCCGCCCTTTTTTTTTTTTTACTTTGCTATAAAGGAGGTCACAATCTTTCTCAAGAAGTGTTAATCCTATCATTCATCTGGTTAACACAACAGCAGGTGGATGGACATATTCCCAAGGTGCACGGTGCGGGCAAACATTTCTGTCCATGCAAGAGGCCCAGAAAAGTAGTGGTTGTCTTTGAGGAAAACGTGATTTGGCTAAAAGAAATAGAAGTAAAACTTTAAACCTAAATGTCAGTAACTTGGCACAGTGTTTGGTTAATCCTTCGGTTTTAAATACTACAGTGTGTCTTAGCAATGCATTCCACTTTATGCCAAAATGCTATAGTTCCAGCTTTGGAAATATATTTTCACCCCTGCTCTTATTGGGAAACAGACTGACATGCAAGAGTAAGACACTCTAACACAATACTTCAAATATAGCTTGTTGTCTTTCTTCATGTTATGACACAATTAAAGGTTCTATTTCAGTCCAATGGCCAAACTTATTCTAGGAAAACATGCTAGAGAGGAGAGGCTAAATCTCAAAGTGAGTGGCGATAGTCTTGTGTGATGTGGCCTTCATTTTTTCATCCAGACAGGTTGAACACACCCACATTATAGTTTGGATCCTCAACAAGGTCTTGATTATTTAGCTTGTATTTTATTTTCTGATTTTTTTTGCCAATATGTAAGACAGAGCATTTATTTGTTGAGATTTGAAGTTGCCATTTGATTGGCCATTCTGATACATAGTCAAGGTCTTTTTGGAGCATAGTATTATTGTCCGTGGTGTTGAATAGCTTTACATCATCAGTGAAGAGAACTCAGTTGCTCTTAATGTGATCACAGAGGTCATTTATGTAGAGTATGAAGAGAGTTGGTCCTAAAACACTGCCTTGGGGGACACCACTGTTGACAGGTACAGAATTTGATAGGACGCTCCCAATTTTGACCATTTGTTGTCTGTTTGACAGGAATGCTTCTATCCAGTTATATAGGTGTCCAGAGATACCATAAAAATTTAGTTTTAGAAGTAGTTTGTCGTGTACTACTGAATCAAATGCTTTACAGAAGTCTATGTAGATTGCATCTATTGCTTTGCCCTGATCGAGTTGTGTAGTCCATATGTTTTTGAAGTGTAAGAGTTGCAGATGACAGGATAGTTTTTTTCTGAAACCAAATTGTTTATCAGAGAATAGGTACAAATGTACAGACAGACACACACACACACACGTATGCACACATACAAACATATACATAGACACACACACACACACACACACATATATATGTCTGGCATTCAGCTTTGTTCGGGTATTTTCCCATGTCATAGTAAAGGTGCTTTTAAAGTTGTAGCAATGTTTCAGCAGAATCTCATACAGACACCACATCAAGACTGCCTTCAAAACAGACAGAAAAAAAGCAGCCATCCTCAGGAACCCCAAAGACAAAATTGACCTGGAAAACCAAGGCATATATGAAGTCCTCTGTGCATCATGCCCAGCCACATACATTGGACAGATCAATAGAAGAATAAGCACCCGCCTGGATGAACACAAAAATGCAGTCAAAAAGCTGGAACACACTTCCTCACTAGTCCAACACATGGAAGCCACAGGTCATAACATCAACTTCAATGGCACCAAAACCCTAGCCACTATAGAAAACCCTAACCACAGAATCATCAGAGAATAGCACATGCACACAAAAGGGGTGGGGGGAAGCTGCTGTGGGAAAACATAAGTAGCTATCTATGAGAAATGCTATCATCTAGACTCCTGTTTCTATACTGTTATATCCATATGCTGAAGCGCCTTATGGTTCTACATTGTTTCAGCATTGTTGTCTTCATAATATTTCTTGTTCAGAGCTCCACATCTTTGCTTTTCATACTTGCCAACATTTATATACCTTCACAATTTCCTTGAAACAAGGTGATTTCTTGTTGATCAATTTTCATTCTTCAAATTTTTGCTATTCCTGTCTCCTTGCCTTTAATGGCCACTGTTATCTTTTGTATTTATTACCCATTAATTTAACATATTTCTTTTGAAAGTTTATTCTTTTTTCCCAGTACTATTCAGCTCTTTTCCTATGGCTAGCCATGAATCTGTAGGCTTTCCCCTCTCTGTGCCTCATCAAATTTAATTCCTGTAAGCAAAGACAGTTTCTCAGTTCTCTATAGCTATAAATTTTATTGGAATTAAATAAGCATAAAGCAATGGTGCATTAGACAGAAAATATAATGCCACAAATCAGCTGTTTAAATTTGGTATAGAGCAGAGAATTAAATTTTATTTCTAAATTCAGAATTTTATACTGCATCTGGAAATCTGTTGCTATTGGATTATTATCAGTTCCATGGAACTAAATTTCAAGCTCTGGATGAATGCTAATAAAGTAGTTCTGAAAAGCTCTGTCCCATCGTCACAGTCATACCCTCAAACTGAACCTTGAGGAATGCAATCTAATTCTGTGTAATACCCATACGTTAGCAATTTGAATGCTGTATTATTAGCTGCTATTCAAAAATGTAAACGATTCTTCCATCTTGTATGCATATTTCCCAGTTGTTGCAGAGGGGGTGAACTGGCTCAGGGTTTTCCTGAAGGTTTAAAAGTTTTCCAAAATACTTTTAAAACATTGCTTGGTCAAAAAAAAACTTGGTTTGGCATTTAGTGGCTGAGGTTAAACTGACGTTGTGCTAATAGAAAGTTTTCTACTTTATTTTTCAACTGTTGCTATCTGCCTGGATCTTTTCAACAGGGCTACTATATACATTAAATTAAATAAATATTAACCAAAATTGAAGAAACGTCTTTTCATATTTTTGTAGTGTGTGTTTGCCATTAGGGTCACAAGGTGAACAGTCCTTTTTTCTTTTCCTATCCCTTAATTACTGAGGAAAAATACTGTAGTTCCATCATAGACCTTCCCAACCACATAAAATGTACCAAACTAAACCTTCCATTTAGTTCAGGCAGATTAACTCGATCATGACATGGAATGTGTGACAGTCCAGTGGGCTGTTTGTTGATCCATCAGTAGCTGAGGTCACTGCAAAGTTTTTCAATTAGCCATTAAATGATCTGCACAGTGTGTCACCCTGACAGCTGCTTTGACCTGGGTTGGGTGTTGTTGCAGAGTGGGTGAACTAGCTCAGGAGGGTAACTGAAGTTCTGTTCCCAGTGTTATAATCACATCTAATATGATGTTTCCCTGTCAACATTTAAAACATGCATATGGGGAAGCAAGCCCAGAAATAGTCAAAGATGCACATCTTAATAACAGACAGAGAGCCCTAGGAAATTTCCCTGCATGGAATTTTTCAGAATGAACTTCTATTTATGTTAATGAGTCATGGTCACTATGACTTTGGAATGGATTGCTACAAGGTACAGCAAAAAATTAAATATTATTTTATAAAACACCAACACTTTTTAAATGTTCCAGGAATTTCACAAAGTAACTCTCTGTTGCAATAAGAATAGAGTCTTGCTGGTGGGGGAGGTTCCCACTTTTTTCACTGCCAGTGCATGCCCCAAACACTTATGTCCATTTTTTCAGTTCCTTGTTTTGGGCCTTCTATTTCCTTATCAAAGAGGTTCAGGGTGTTAGGGATAACATTGTTTACCCTAACTGGTTTAGGGAAAATAATAAATATGTAATCATAGTTTGTATGTTAAAGTGTCTGCAACTTTAACTGTGGGATAGTAATTAAGGGAGTGGTTGTGAAAGCACTTTAAAAGAAGCAAGACAACAGCTTGCTCTCTCTCTGGCTTTGATGATCCCTGATTACTGCTTGGAATCAAGACTGCACTGCTCGAACGGGAGAGAAAACAAAGGACTGATTTGTAAGTGAACTGACATAGGATATTCTACACGGACTTTGCTAACTGAATATCCCTGAATGGACTGACTAAATGATACATGACTATTGGACTGTTATTATGACTATGCTATGAACTCATAATGGAATAAACTATATTTTTGATAGCACAAGCGTATCTGTTATTTTTACTGTATGTTGATAAACATACAAGCTTAGCTCACTCATTTATCTGTGTGCCTATCTGACTAACGCTGCACATTCTGTTTAGCTTGTCTCCCTAACCCTGGTTGGGGAAACCAGGCTTAACACTGGTTATGGGCCCAGAGGCTGCAAAGTCAGTTTAACTAGGATAAAACAGATTTATGTTAAAAGTGAGAGTTTGTGTTGTTATACATTACAGTAAACAGACAGCTGTGTTTTATTAATTATAGTTTTATATCCATACAAAGAAAACATGGCACAAGTCAATCTACAAAGTTTGTCCCTTATATCCAAGTTGGATGGAACAAACTATGTATCATGGTCTATGAAATGTAGTCTGCTTCTATGAAGAGAAGGTTTATGGAATATAATTGAAAATCCACCAAACGTAGAAGAATGGGATACAGAGGATGATGAAGATAAACTAAAGATAGAAGAATTTATGCATAAAAATCAACAAGCTATTTGCATAATTGGGTTAACCTTAACTGATCAACAGCTTGTTTATATCCATGGAGAGAAAACGGCTGTTGGGTGTTGGCAGAAGCTGAAGAGGATTTATGTTCGAGATAATGTTGGTGCTCACATAAATCTAACACGGAAGCTTTTTAGTACGCATCTCCAGACGAATGGTGATATGCTGAGTCATTTGAAAACTATGCAAAGCATTTTTCAAGAACTGTACGAGAAAGAGCTTTTTTTCTCTGAACTACACCAAGTCTACATAATTCTATCTTCCCTTGATGAAAGTTATGACAACTACGTAACTTCCCTTGAAATATTGCCAAAGGAAAGCCTAACTTTAACTGATATAACTGGCAGATTGATTGAAGAGGCCAGAAGAAGGCTTGAAAGAGATGAATTAAGGAGGCAGCAACCTCAAAAAGAAGAAAATGAATCTCCTGCTGCATACGCAATTAAAAAGTGCTTTAATTGTGGAGGAAGAGGACATTTGGCAAGATTTTGTAAAAAAAGCAAAGCGCCAGAACGCTGGCCAGAATACTAAAAGTCATCAAAAGAAAAAGAAAAATTTAGTTAGCCATGTATTCTAACGGAGCTGTAAAAAATAATTTATGGGTGGTTGACAGTGGAGCATCCCACTGTATAACAAATGATAACAAAAATTTTATTAAAATATCCAAGAGTACACAGCAGATATCGTTAGCCAATGGCTGGAAACTGAAAGCTAAAGGTCAAGGTATAGCATATTGTTCTTTTATAAAAGAGAATGTAAAAATGTTATATGTAGCACAACTTAAGTTTAATTTAATTTCAGTTAGAATTTTGGTTAAACTAGGATATGTAGTTACATTTAAAGGAGATAACTGCATAATTGAAAAAGAAGATAAGAAAATTACTGCATCTTTAAGAGGTGAATTATATGTGCTAAATGATGATGGTTTAAAGGTGGCTAACACAGTTTATGAAAATAAGAAACCTCATGATGAATGTATTCACTTGTTACATCGAAGGCTAGGGCATTTAAATTTTAAAATGCTTTAGAAAACTGTTGAACTATCTAAGGGAATAAGTTTGAAACCTTGTAATAAGTATTTGCAATGTAATGCCTGTAATAAAAGCAAAGCCAGGGTCACACCTGCTAATAGAGTTGATGGATTTACTACTAAAGAATTTTTAGAGGTAGTATTTGCAGATTTAATAGGTCCGAAAAAACCAAGTGTAGGAGGAGCTTGTTACATATTAAGTATAATGGACCACTATTCTAGATATGGGTTTTGCTATTTAATGAAGAGCAAAACTGAAACGTATCAAAATCTCTTTAATTGGATAAAATTTGCTGAAAGGAAAACTAAAAAGAAATTAGTAACTCTTATAACAGATAATGGTACGGAATTTACAAATAATAAATTCCAGAACAGACTAAGAATGTTAGGTATTCAACATAAAATGTCTGCACCATATAGGCCACAACATAATGCCTTTATAGAGAGAAGAGGCCAAACATTACAATCAATGGCACGAACTATGATGTCTGATTCAGGATTACCTGACAATTTGTGGGGAGAAGCAATAATGTGTGGTAATCATATATTAAATAATGTTGTTAATTCAACAACAGGTGAATTACCATTCACACTATGGCATGGTACAAAACCTGATTTAAGTTACATGCACACATTTGGAGCACCAGCATGGGTGCATATCCCTACACAACTTAGACACAAAGGACAGCATAGAGCTAAAAGATTATATTTTGTAGGATATATATCTAATCATAGATCTTATAGATTCTGGGAACCAGGTACATCTAGAGTTTACACCAGTGCTAGTGCAAAATTCCTAGAACATGTAGGATGGAATAGATTAGAGCAAGATTTAAATAATGAAGTAATTATTGAACCCTACAAAAGGCAGAAAGATCAGATTAGTTATAAGAAGAGTCCAATTAAAGAAGAAGTCCACGAAGAGCAAATAGGACCAGAACAAGAGGAAACAGTTGATCAGGAAGAGTTAGATAATCAAGAAGAGTTAATAAATGAAAGTCCACCTGTAAGTCCTGTAATACCTAGACGTACTACACGTGTAACTAGACCACCTGATAGGTATCAAGCAAGTATAGTTTGCCAAGTAACTAAAGTTCCAACTAGTGTAGATGAACTTAGGATGTATCCTGCTAAGGATCAGGAGAATTGGCAAAAGGCAATGGAAAAAGAACTAAATTCATTAAAGGTAATGAAAGTTTATGAAGATGCTAAATTACTTCCAGGAGAAAAATCCATTGGGTGCAAATGGATATTTAAAGTAAAAACTGGAAATGATGGGACTGTTACCCATAAGGCTAGGTTAGTAGCTCAAGGATTTAATCAAACTGCATCTGATTACGATGAAGTTTTTGCACCAAGTCTTAAAGCAACATCTTTGAGAGCAGCATTAGTGTGGGCAGCTAAGAAAAACTATGTCATTAACCATTTAGATGTAGAAACTGCTTATCTACATGCACCATTGCAGCACACTATATATTTAAGAAAACCAATTGGTATAAAAGACAATAAAGTAAATAGTAATGATTGTTGGAAACTCAAAAAAGAGTCTTTACGGGTTGAAACAATCTGGGTTTGAGTGGAACCAATATATTGTGAAAGAGTTAAACAATATAGGTTTTAAATCTGGTTTAGCAGATCCATGTGTGTTTAAAAGAGAAAATAATGGAACCGTGTCATTATTGTTATTATTTACAGATGATATTGCTTTGATAACTAAGACTAATAATGAAGCTAATGAGATTATATCATTATTAGCCAAAAAGATAAAATTAAAGCATTTAGGTGAAATTAAAAAGTATCTAGGATTGACAATTAACAAAACAAAAAATGGTTTTAAAATATCTCAAGAAGATAAAATTTGCCAATTAATTAAAACGTTTAAAATGGAACTTTGTAAACCGGCAAAGACTCCAATGAGTCAGGAAGTTTGCCAAACTGATGATCAAAGTCCCAAATTTGATAAGTCCACATATCAATCTTTGATTGGCAGCTTATCATATATAAGCAATTGGTCTAGGCCAGATATAGCTTATAGTGTAAATCAGCTGGCACGTTTTAATTCAGATCCACATCAATGTCATTGGCAATCATTAAAGAGAATTTTAAGATATCTTAAAGGAACAATGAACCATGCATTATATATAGAACCAAAAGGTGATTTGAGTCTTAGTGCCTATGCAGATGCAAGTTTTGCAACTGATATAAACACTAGAAAATCAACATCTGGGATGGCTATATTATTTGGTAAGACACTAATAGGGTGGAGGTCAATCAGACAACAGCATATCAGCTTGTCCACGATGGAAGCGGAATTTTCATGTCTGTCATTACTATGCACTGACTTGATTTTGTACAAACAGTTATTATTAGACATGGGTATAACTATAAAAGATTCCATTATTGTGTACGAGGACAATCAAGCAGCTATAAAGTTAATTACTAGTATTGCTGTAAAAACTAGATCAAAGCATACTGATTTAAGATACTTAAATGTTAGAGAATCTGTAAAGAATGGGCTAATTAAATTGGAATACTGCATGACGGAAGAAAACATTGCAGACCAATTTACAAAAGCTCAAGGAGTAATTAAGTTTAAAGAAAGTTGTAACAAATATGATTTAAAGATGTAAATAGTTATATTATTATTTAACCTAAAAGGGGAGAATGTTAGGGATAACATTGTTTACCCTAACTGGTTTAGGGAAAATAATAAATATGTAATCATAGTTTGTATGTTAAAGTGTCTGCAACTTTAACTGTGGGATAGTAATTAAGGGAGTGGTTGTGAAAGCACTTTAAAAGAAGCAAGACAACAGCTTGCTCTCTCTCTGGCTTTGATGATCCCTGATTACTGCTTGGAATCAAGACTGCATTGCTCGAACAGGAGAGAAAACAAAGGACTGATTTGTAAGTGAACTGACATAGGATATTCTACACGGACTTTGCTAACTGAATATCCCTGAATGGACTGACTAAATGATACATGACTATTGGACTGTTATTTTGACTATGCTATGAACTCATAATGGAATAAATTATATTTTTGATAGCACAAGCGTATCTGTTATTTTTACTGTATGTTGATAAACATACAAGCTTAGCTCACTCATTTATCTGTGTGCCTATCTGACTAACGCTGCACATTCTGTTTTGCTTGTCTCCCTAACCCTGGTTGGGGAAACCAGGCTTAACACAGGGTTATTGATCAATGGTTGACTTAAATATGCACTCTGTGATCACTACATGGATATTACATGAATTACCAGATTATTATTATCTTTTATTCATTAAACATGAAACTGAACTTTTAAAAATTACCACACAACTGACTGGTGCTAATGGTTGATACAAATTGCTGTCAGCATCCTAGGTATCAACCAAGTATTTTCTTAAGATGTATAATATTCCAAGTGCAGTTATGTTGGTGTTATTGCAGGAAGCTGCAATTTCCTGATGTATTTTATAAAATTCTTGGACATAGTACCAAGTTCCCCGATGATAATGGGTATCACTGTTACATGTTTCATCCGTAATTGCATAGTTTTAATGGGAAGGTCACAATATTTTGTTATTTTTTTTCCAGTTATTTTTTTTTTGACTCTGCCGTTTCCTGGTACAGCAATATCAATAAATTGTACACTTCGGTTTTCAACAACTGTGATATCTGGTGTGTTATGTTCCAAATGACAATCTATCTATATTCTAAAGTACTACAAGATCTTCACCTTTTCATTTTTGACAAGTTTTTCCACTTTAAGTTCCCCTGACTTTTTGGATCGAGGTAAGTTGTATTTTTTACATAATGACCAGTGGATTAACTGAGCAACTCTGTCACATCTAGCTTTTTGATCAGTTTGCACAATTTTGCTGCATTCACATATTAAATATGAAACAGTTTCAACTTTTTTATTGCAAAATCAGCAGTTTGGATTGTCAGTGTTTTTTGTATCTTCACTTTCATTTGTACTGCTTTGTTCTTGAGCAGCAAGGATTAAACCTTTTGTTTCTTTGATGGTTCCCATCTTATGCCATACCCATGTGAAATTATCACATTTTTCTTCAATGTTTTTAAGTGCTGTCCATTCAAAACTTTGGTTTCTATACATTCAATTTATCATCTAGTTGTTTCTCCTTATATTCTGCTTTTTTCCTGTTGTTTTTATAATGTTCTTCATTTTCATAGCCTGCAGCAATTTTTCTGTACATAATCTATACATACAATTCACATAGTCATTCAAACTTCATTTTTCTTCTACAATTTGATGGATTTGCAATAGCCCTCTGCCCCCTATTCTTCTTGGCAGATACAACCAGTCGATCTCACTTTGTGGATGTAAAGAATGGTACATATTCAAAAGTTTGGGCATTTTCCAGGCCAAGTTTTCCAATTCAGCCAAAGTTCAATTAATGATTACAGCTGGGTAGCATATCACTGGAACTGCCAATGTACTAATGGCTTTAATTATTTTTCCAACATTCAGCTTTTATTTTTATATTTTACAGGCCGTCCTAATGTCGTCCTTTTGCATTGACTCTTTGACTATTCCATTCAAGATGTTATCTGCTTCCAATGTGCCTAGGTATTTGAAACCTTCATTCTTTGCTAATGCTTTCACAATTCTTCCATTTCCCAGTTCTATTCCTTCTATTTTTTTCCATTTTTCTCACTGCATGAATAATATAGCACATTTTTCAAGTCCAAAGTTAATTTTGATGTCATTGCTGAACAGTTGAACTGTGTTGAATATTGATTTAAGTTCAATGGAGATGATTTATCATGCCATGATGGCTTCAGATTTGATAGCTCAGTTTTGTATTTTGTAAAATTATTGTCATGGGATTAATGAGATGTTGAACAGTAGTGGCGAAAGTCCTGTTGGAAAATTCCTCATCTGATGTTGGCTCCACCAATGTTCTCCCCATTTGCTGTTAGAACTGTTTTCCATTTTTGCATATTTGCTTTGAAAAATGTATAAATATTGTACATTTCTTGATGATTCTAAAGTTTTACAGACAGGCATTAATCCAGTGGGGTAATGAGTGAAATGCCTTTTTGTAATCAATCCACACTATATTTAAATTCATTTTTCTTCGTTTGCATTTTTTAGTACCATTTTGTCAGTTGAACTTTTGTTTCTCTTTATTTTTTATAATTTCCTTTTTGTTCTACTGGATACAAACTGTTTTCCATCAGATGATTCAATACTGAATTTGCCAGTATCCTTGTAAAAAGTTTGAACTTTGTTGGCAGACAAGTAATTGGGCAATAATTGCTTAGTTCTGTGTCCTTTTCTGGATCTTTCATTCATGTTCGGACAGCTGTTAACCATTCTTCGCTTGTTGCATTTTGAAGCATTTCATCAAATTGAGTGGCCATGCGATGATGGAGGCTGGTCAGGTGTTTTAGCCAGTATCCAGGCAGTTCATCCAGGCCAGGTGCACTCCAGTTCTTGACTTGTTTTGCAGCCATATCAGTTGTAATTACAATATTCTCCATTTTGTTTTGTGCTGCTTGTTTTTTAATATCTTTGATCCAGGAGGCAGTTTTATTGTTTTCCATTGGGTGTTCCCACAGTTCTCTCCAAAACTTCAAAGTTTTTTCTTTACATAGGTGAACATTAGTTTGGAGTTGATTTTCATCAAGTGATTGATAGAAAAAGTGCTGGTTTCTTCTGAACTGGAAATGTTCATGATATTATTTTATTCATCCTTCATATATTTCTATTTTCTTTGCTGTTGCTATTACACACTGTTTTAGTTCTTCCGTGATTTCTGTTATTGTTTTTTCCTCCAGGTTTTATTTTTTGCATAAACTATTTTTCAGCTTTTCATTCTTTTGTTTTCTTTCTTTCAAGCATTTCAAATTGCTAACATCTCCTCATAGTTCTTTCAAGTCAAATTTTCTACTTTGGTGTTTCAGTAATTTCTTTTTTGGCATTTTATAACCTAATTCTGCAGTTATAATGGCAGCTGTGCTGTACATTAATTGGTTTGTTTCACATAGTGTATCGGATGGGATGGAAGTTAAAATATTGTTTATGGCAGTTAATAGATCGTTCACTCATTTGCTATGCTCTTTGCAAATGGCAGACAATCTTTTTCTTTCTATGTTTGCTTTGATGTGCTTTTCAATCTGTTCTTTCAGCATTTACACTAGAACACTTAGCTCTACACTTTTGAATTGCTTTTAATTAACTGTTGTTCAGTTACATCACTTTCCAGGTGTTTTTCTTTCTATCGTTGCATCATTATTTTTTGAAATCTCTTCGTTGTTGCGTCTGCCTGGTAGTAACATTTGATGATTTCTCATTAAATGATTTTATTATTGTTATTGTTATTATTATTAATCACACAGTCAACCAGATGTTCAGACTGGGTTTGGCATTTTTGTCTATCTATCGAGTCCTTACCAAGGACCTGGGATAGGCAAATCTGGATGTTTCATGATGTTACAGATATGGGCCACAGGATGGAAGCTGTTCCAAGTAAAGCTGCCTTCTACAATTGACTGATAGCAAATTTGTCAATGCCTATGATGCTCAAGTGGTGCTCCAGTTGTTGTTGTTGTTTTTGTTATTTTATTTCATGGCATCAAAAACATTTTGGATATGAGAATCTAATACTCGTGACAGGCAAACAGGAAACCAGTATATATAACACAAACTGAAGGCCAATAATTTCTTTTTAGTGCCTTAGTTTGGTTAATAGGTTTCATTTAAAAAATAGGTAATAGGCTCTATTACCAGTTTGCATGGAGGTGGCTGGTAATGATGCAAAACTAATTGTAATGTTGCTTTCAAGCAGGGATGGGATTCAAATTTTTTAATAACCAGTCCTGTGGGCGTGGCTTAGTTGGTGGTCATGTAACTGGGTGGACATGGCTTGGTGGTCATGTTATTGGCTGGGCATGGCCAACTCAATATCATCGAGGCACGCATCTCCTCGCCTGGCCTCTCATGACTGTGGGGATGCTGCAACAGTCATAAGTGTGAAAAATGGTCATAAGTCACTTTTTTCAGTGCCATTGTAGCTTTGAATGGTCACGCCATACAAGCAAAGTACCAGCAAAGGAGGGGGAAACAAACTCCAGAGAAGTTCCTGAGACAGGAAGTCTAATCCTGCCAAGAATGTAATAAGGGTTAATGGAGGGGCAGTTTCTGTAAGCAACACCAGAATGTTTCCTTCCTGCCTTTTTTACAGGATTAGGCCAATAATTTCTTCTAACAACCGGTTCTCCAAACTGCTTAGAATGTTAACAACTGGTTCTAGTGAATAGGTGCCAACTGGTAGAATCCCACCCCTGCTTTCAAGCTTATTATTATGGTTATTCTGCTTTACAACTGGAAAAGTGTATTTATTAAATTTATTTTATTCATTAATTTGTTTATGTCCCCCATTTCCTATGCAAAGTTCGGAACTATTCAGCTTGCTTGGCCTAAGTAGAACTAGGCTAAAGTTTTGCTTTGGGAAAAGTTATGGATGGCAGTGATCATTAATATCTAGTGCTTTTAAGACTTTGTATGAAAATGTCGGGACAACTGAATTTCCAAAAAGATGAGACTGATCTATAAAATGTTTTTCCTCAGCCTATTTTCTCATCAGATGAATTGGATCTGCAAATTTAAAATTATCAGAAAGAGTATGGAGTGTTGGGGAAAACCTGAAATAAAGCAGAGGAGGAGGAAGAGATTTGGTCAACAGAGAATTTCTCTGCATAAGAGGATGAGCCCATTTATTGGTATACCTGTACAGACTTCCCTTGTTGCAGGAGAGGAAATGACATTGCAATAATTTAGATATTGTTATATCTGGCAAGGATTCATTACTGTGAAATATAGCATGTTTTCTTTTTCTTGCTGGCCTTGCTCAAGGGGAACATTATAAAATGTTAGCATAACTCCAATAAAGTTCTAGACAGGGAAAATCTAGTTACTGGTTTAAATCTGTGCAGGGTCAGGCTGTATTATGCAAAGCAGTCTCTTTGTATGCCAAGTATCTAATGGCGGTTTCCTATCCCCAGATTTCTCACTGTGAATTCTATATGTAGATAACTCGTGACCACAGAGGTATTTCAGCGTGCTGTGAAATCTGAGTTGTGTTCTTACAGTATGGAATTTGCATACTAGTGGACATAAGGTGTGACCAAGTGCAGAATTACACACGTCCTATGTTTGCCCATGGCAATATAGGTGGCAGTATTATCAATGTAATGTAGATATTAATTTTTTAATCCTCCTTCCCCAATTTAAATTAACAACACAGCTCCTGCTGAAGATCTGGATGTGTTATAAATTGTTTTGTCAAAGGAATATGATCATGTCTATAAACTGATGAACTGTACTCTACAAAATCAATAGCCATTTGTAACTTCAACTATTAGAAGTTTGTTGTCTTTAAATATCATTCTTAAGGAAGATGAGCGAGGGAGTGGTCCTGCTTAATGGATTTTAGATCTGATTGGTCCTCAGATCTAATCTAGCAAAGTTTCTGTTAATTTTTTAAAAATGCACATATCTCTTGTGACATCTACATTCAATGTTTCTATTTGCCTGTGTTGACTGCTCCAGTAATATATCTTTGCCAATGGAAAATCAGTGAAGTTGCAATTGCATGAACATCCTATTTGCAGCACATCTGGTGATATGTTAGTAGAGTTATACAAAATCCTAAGTTATTTATGCACAATAAACAGTGGTGTGATTCAATTGGCGTAACAACCAGCTTGGTGGTCACATGCTTTGCATGCAGGTGATCACTCTTTTAAAAAAAAATCCCATTTTCAGCTATAATACTTACCTTCTACTACAGCCCCAGTGAGTAAAACAGAGCAAAACCGCTCTGCCACACGAATCAACTGTACTCCAAAACAAGGAAATAAAGCACAGGAAAGAGCAGAGGCTGGTGGGCGGGATCAAATGATCACCGGAACTACTGGTTCACCCAACCAATCAGAACCAGTAGAATCCCACACCTGACAAAAAGATATCTAAACCAAAATAGATATTTTTGTTTGCTCAGTTTTTCCTTCCTTCCTTCCTTCCTTCCTTCCTTCCTTCCTTCCTTCCTTCCTTCCTTCCTTCCTTCCTTCCTTCTTTTCCTTCCTCCTGTCTACATTTCAGTTAAATTTTTGTTCAAGATCTTAGAAAGAAGTAAATTCCTTGTAATTTATTTCAATAACTGACAGAATTAAACACAGCACCTTATAATTCACAAGTGAAAAGTAAATAATATTTTTTAAAAAACTCTTTTGCTGAAAATGTAACTCATAGCAGAAGGACAACTTTTTAGGAAACTATTTCCACAACTTTGGGATGATTCAATATTTCAAATTCAGATTAAGCAATAGATAAGTATCTCTGAACTATAATTTTAAAGATATTTAATTGTGGTTTCTTAAAGATATGTAATACTGATATGTGAGTTATCATGATTGTGTTGCATTAATAAATTATTTCCTTGGAATATTAGGTAGAATTATGACTGCTTTATTGTCCATCTTTCTCTAAATAATTCAGTTTAATCTAAATTGTTGAATATATTCTAATGAAATGAAAATAAATTAATTAAGGAAGAGTTTTCTGTGACAGATAATTAATTTAGCAATCTATTCATAGAGAGATATTAATAGCCAGATATTAATGTCATGTTTTAAATGTAGTATTAGTATCATCGAATGGTATGAAGCCATAAAGGATAGCTTTTTAAAGTGGCCTCTTGTATTTTGGACCAGATTCTCAAGTTCACTCCAGAAAGGGTCAGCATAGCATCTTCATTTTAAAGCATTCTGAAGCTGTCTCTTACCTCCTGCTGACAATAAATCACCAGCACACACAATAAAGTGCTCCCTTCCACCTACCCCCTTCCCATCTCATCCTCTTCTTTCCCAGCAGGTGGTAAGAGGATGAGAAGAACTGCAGGGATGACCTAATGACTCTCTTTAGGTTGCTTTCTGTAATTTCCAGCTCTTGTGTATAGCCAGCTGCTGCTATTTCCAACTGAAAGTGCCTCTTGCTCTCTGAGGTCATCTCTTTCGAGTCATTATTGTGGAATTTCCTGGCTTTCCTCCCAAGCTCTTGGCTTCTGTAATCCTACCAACACCAGCGATTTGGGCTTCAGTACAGCAGGATACAGGATTCTCAGCTCCATATATATCCACCTCTTAAGCCTTCTAGTTGGGGTAGCCTTTAACACTATATGTTCTTAGTGTAGATGGGCCTTCATTTGTCATTGTCATTTCTTTTTTTTTTTTTTAAAAAAAGGTTTTAGAAAGGAATGTGCAAATTTTCAGTTAGGTATAACTAGGGACAATAAAATAGGTGTCAGAAAAAGGGTGATATGTTGAAATATCAACTGGAACAATTCCTTCATTTTCTACTTCAGGCTATGCTTTATATGGTTATTATCTAACAAAACTGATTATTATCCAATAACAAAACTGAAGACTGGGTTGGACAAAGCTGTGGAAAGGTTTGCCGTAGTGGACAGGCAAAGTATTATTACCAGTTTTACCAGCCCAAGTAAATGTATCTGATATACTAAATTTAATTTGCTTCTACTTGATTTAATATAGTTATTACATCCCATCTATTTAACAATTTGGCCATTACTCCCCTACAAAGATTACATTTTGGAAGCAATTTTTGGTGCAATGTTGGCATTTTATGAAATCACATTTGGCTTCTACAAGACATGTAATCCTGCATTATATAATGGCAGTTCATTATGAGCAGATAAATCTATGAGGGAGAGGGAGGGAGGGGGAGGGAGGAAGAAAGATAATCCTGCTTTCTTTTTTTGAATTAACAATTCTGAACCATACTAAATAAGATCAATTCTGCTAGTTAATGAACAAACCAACACTGAAGTAACAGACATTAGTTTATCAACACAACTATTTTCTTTTTTTTTTTTTGACAAATTTTATGAATTTAAAAAAACAATACACCAACAAACAAAACGTAGAATAATAACATAGGACATCTTTTCTAAAGAAAACAAATAGAACGTCTTATTTAAAGACAGGATAATTCCAAATTATCACATTTCCATACCAGCACAGTTTAATATGCATATTCATCTTATCTGTTCAACTTCATATCTTTTCCCAACTTCTCTTTATTTCTCCCTTTCCTTCTATTCAATTATATTTCTTTCGCCTTAAATTGTATATCCATCTGTCTTATTTAAAATTTCATTATTCTCTTCCAACATTCTTCTAATGTTTTGATAAACAAACAAAACACAAAACATGAACACATAAAACTTCTTTTTGGAAAGCGGCTTATCTGGGTAACATCTTTTTATACAGACATAAATCAAGTTCACTTAATATACTATTTCATATCTTATTTAACATTCTATATTTTCTATATATTTTCTCTCTTAATTCTATTTTATTTATTTCATCTCAGTTTAAATAATTATACTTGCATCTTTTGTCCGTTCTCTTTCAATTATCTCTTTTTCTTTTCTTTCTAATACAATATTTCTCCTGTAATCACTAGTTGAAGTATGACAACTTTTTATCTTTCCGCTACATTTAATGCTTAAAATAATACATACTTTCCATACTGATTCTGCTTAGTACATTCTAAGTATCACATTTGAGAATAATAAAACAAACAAAAAGAGAGAATTAGATTTATAAAATAGTAAAGACAATATTCCATAAAAAGTTAAACTCTATTGTTAAATCTTAAACATTTTTATACGTTCTCTTTAATGTATTATTAACTCATATAATATTTCAGTTTTCTAATTCAATTTCAAATATTAATATCTACAATACAATCTTATGCACTTTTGCAGAATCATTTTTTAAAATTATTGTTTACCCTTTATCTCTGAAAAAAACCTGTTTTATAACATCTTGTTTTAAACCTTTATGACTTCTCTTTCCTTTTTCCCTTCCTTTCTTATCAATTCTAGCCTTTTTAACCCCCCTTCTCTCAAACTCCACTCTCTTAATCTTCCCTCTCTGTTGTATTTCTCTTTTCTGTTGCTTTCTGACATGGTATCGATTTTTCATCTTATTTTTTCCTTTCTTGGTTGCTTTTTTAAGTTCTGAATTCTCTGTTTTCTTTTCCCCATTTCTCTTTTCTTCTTCAAGTGAAATAGTCTGTCCATTAAAGATGGCTTCTTCTCCTTCATCCCAGCCTTCTTGTTGTTGTATTTCTTGGTAGGTAGAAATCAGCATTTCTAAAAAGTGAAAAATAGATCCACTTGCCTTCTTATTCCTCTTCTTTTAGCTTTTGAAATTCCATTTGTAATTCTTCAACCGATAGTGCCATTTTTTTTCCTTAAGCACAACCCAAATGTTTTTAATCTTTCAAGAAATAGTTCCCAAAAATCCAAAAGTCCTGAAGCAATCCAAATCAGAACAAATTGTTTCATTTAGCACTTTCTTCTTTTTGTATTTTCTCTTCCTGGGGTAGAGTTCAATTACACAGTCCCAAAATAATTTTTAGAAGTCTTATTATCATTTATTTCTAATTTTATAAGCTGCAAGCAGTCTCCTTCAATACAATCTTAAAATAAATTCTTTACCTCTTCCCTCCCACTTATAGCAAAAAAAAGTTTTAGTTTTTAATTCCAATGTTCAGAAATCTTTTATCCTCTTGGCTTTAATTTTAAATTTTAATTACCTTCTATGCCCAAGCAGGTTTTTCCAATTTCCATTAGCTATTTCCATAGGGAGGGAGAGTGAGAAAAAATAACTTTCACTTTTCTTCCGCCGCTTTCCAATCTTCTTAGGAAACAATGTATCATTCAAGCAATTAAGATTCCAGGGTTTTTAAAAGTTCCTTGTTGTCCTGGTTCAGCCAAAAAACTTTCACTTTCTCCAACTTCCTCCTGCACAATCTTACCTGGCTGCAGACTTCTTTGTGGCAGCCATTGCTGACCGCTGCTCCACCACCTAGGGAAAAAGGAGTTTAGCCGGCTGAGGAGGGGGTTTGCAATACCCCCAAGCCCCTGCCTGGATCTCCTCTCTCTTCAGTTACCTCTACGGGGAAACCATATCCTCCAGATCCAGCTGGATCAGAGGCACTTCGGCAGCAAGCGCAGCAGGAACCGCGCACAGTCATGGATTCCTGCCGCCGCTGAAGCCTGCAAACCGGAAATCCCCACACAACTATTTTCAACAATAAATCAAAGTACAGCAAATATTTATTTCTATTTTTATTATACTGAAGAATACAAATATTATCTACAATTAATATAAAACAAATACTCACTCTCAAAATGTGTATGGGTGTATACACACACACAAACATGTACATTTACATATTTACATATTATTATTTTTTTAACAAAATGATAAAAATTAATACAAACTAATATAAACTAAAAAAGAAAAAGAAAGTAATCAAAGAAAAAAGAGGAAAAACAGAAAAGAAAGAAAAAAGATATAGAGAAGTAGTTTATATTCTTCATAACAGTTATAAGTAAAAAAAAAAAAAAGTTCTCTATTACTCTTCTTTCTATACTCTGTCCTATTTTTAGGATATAGGATAGATTTATTTGTATCTAAAATTTGTACGGAGAAAGCCACAATACAACATTGCCAATACACAATGGCAAAAGGGGTTATCTCCACTAGGTAAGATAGAAACAATGTTGACACTTTTCAACTTTTGTGTTCAATAATGCCATGGACAGCCATGAAAATAAACAAAGAGATCATAGAAAATTACCAGCCTGAAGTTCTCATTCAAGCACCAATGATCAGACTCAAAAGATCAGACTGAACTTGAGTCTGGAGAAGTCTAATGCTGGGCAAAAATGGAAGGTAAGAGAAAGTATGTGGAGTTTTTCACATTTGTAGTAATTATTATTTTTATGTAAGTTTTGCTTTATTAATTGTGGTAATCTGCCTTGGACCACTTTTTAAACTGAGACAGACTTAAAATAATTTTATTGTCACTTTGAATGTACACTAATCATCATACATTAAAATGAAATTTCGTTACATACAGCTCTCAAAGGGTCTCCACCTCCAGTATGCACTACATAAACATGCCTAAATAAATAAATACAAAATTATATGTATATCCACAATCTCTGTATATGACACAGAGAAACATCAGTCTAATTCATATGTACACATGAACATGGCTGGCAAAACAAATCTTATGAGTTTACCAGACACATAGCGTATGGAATAAAACTGTTACAGAATCTGGTAGTCCTGCTAAAAATATTTCAAAACCTATATGTAAGACCAAAATGCCAACTGGCTCTCCCTGTTTATATATATTTTTAATTTAGGTACAGTAGTTATATATTTGCCAATTTCATCACAACAGGAAAAACTATGGGGTTTTTTTGAACAAATTTTATTAATTTTTAAAGACATACAAAACATGAAACATGAGAACATAAAACCTCTTTTCTGAAAGTTATTTGTAAATTTTAACAAAACAAATAAAGCATTTTGTACACCATTGGCACATCTCCTCATAAACACATACATATCCTTTCAAGTTTCTCATTATTTCTCCCTTTACTTTTATCTTTATTCTCTTCTATCTTTTATTCTCAATTGTCCTCTTCTAACATTCCTCCAAGGTTTTATTAGCTCAATCAAACATAAACACACAAAAACAAAAAACATAAAAAACATCTTTTCTGAAAGTTGCTTAGTCCCGGGTTACAACTCTTCATACAGACACAAATTCAAATTCATATTCATTTTGTATACCATTCCATATCTTATTACCATTTTCAATTTTCTATATAGCTTCTCATCTCTTTTAAATTTTCTTAGTTTTATTTTATTTATCTCATCTCAATTCAAATCATAATATTTATTATTCTTTGTCTGTTCTGTTTTATCCATTTATCTTTCTTCTTTAAACAAAACTTCTCCTGTGCACTAATTGGAATCTGATGTCTTTGTCTCTTTCCCCTACATTTATAATACTTAATATAAAATACATAACTTACATTAGGATTCTGTTTGGTACATTCTAAAATTATACAATGTTATCAATGCCAATACAAATCTATTCATTAATATTAATATTCATTTATATCTTAAACACTTAACACATTACTTTTCAATTAAATATCATACTTTTATGGAAACACCAATTTTCCATAGTTATTTCCCCCCCACATCATATATTTTAAATCATTATTTCATTAGAATGTTCCCCCTTCTCCTATTTTAAATCTCTCATTTCACAAAAAAATTCACTGGGATAACACCATCTAATCATTAATATTAATATTAAACATTTTACCCATTTCAATTAAATATCATGCCTTTATGGGAACACTCATGCTTTCCATAGTTATTCCCCCCCCACACACACGCATCACATATTTTATATCATTGTTTTGTTAAAATGTTCCCCCTTCTCCCACTACAATTCTCCTATTTATTTACTAAACATTTTATCAAATTTTAAATTACTAAATGTTTCAATTTTCTAGGATTATTTCTAAGTACAAATATAAAAATACAATCTTATGTACCGTTCCAGAATCCCTTTTTCAATAAAGTTTACCCATTATCTCTAAAAGACTTTTGTTTCTTTGCATCTTGCTCCCCACCATTAAGGCTTCTCGTTCTCCCTTGCTTATTCTTCTCCTTGCCCTCTTTACCCCCGTGTCTCTCCACCTCCCTTTTGTTCTGCTTTCCTCCTTTCTGTTCTTTTCTAACATAGTATCCACTTTTCACCATATTCTTCTCTTTTTTGGTTGTTTTTCCAAATCTTAAAGTCCTCTTTTCCTTTTTCTCTTTCTCCTTTTCTTCCCCAACTAAAGTCACTTGTTCATCAAAAATGGCTTCTTCTTTATCCCAGTCATCCTGTTGCGTAGTCAGCTTTTCATAAGTACAAACCACCATTTCTAAAAATTGAAAAAGAGTGCCAAGAGAATCCTTCCCTTCTTGCTCTTCCTTTTGATATTTTTGGTATTCAAGTTTCAATCCATCCACAAGTGATGCCATTATAGAGAGAAAAGGTTTTTCCAAACAGCCACCCAAGTGCTTTTAATCAAAAATAGTTCAGAAGCTCCAAAATCACCAAGCAATCCAAATAAGCTTTCTTTTAAGTACTTTCTCCTTCTTCATTTTCTCTTTCTGGCGTTAATGTTTAGTCACAAAGTTTAATTTAAAATATATCTTTTAGGAGTCTTGTTGATGTTTAATAACTCTTTAAAATTCTAGGCAATCTTCTCCTTATTTTCAAATTCTGCTCCAATTTTTTTTCCTCTCCCTTCCCACTCACAGCAAAAAGGTGGTTTTTTTAAAAAAAAAATGTTCAGAAATCATTATCCCTTCAGCATTTAATTACTTCCAATGCAGGTTTTCCGATTTCTCTTATAGTTCCATCTGCTGTCACGCTGGGAAGGAGAGTGAAAAGAAAGAAAAGAAAAAACTTTCCTTTTTAGAATTCCATTCGCTGCTTGTAACTCTCTCTGGAAACAATTTATCTTTGCAAGCTTTCAAATTCCAGGGTACTTTCTCTTACTTTGTCCCATTCAAAAACTACTTTCACAGCTCTTCCGACTTTCTTCCTCCTGTACAATCTTGTCCTGCTGCAGGTTTCTTCGTGGTGGCCATTACTGACCGCCGCTCCTCCGCCTTGGGAAAAGGGGGTTTTGCTGGCTGGGGAGGGGGTCTGCGACACCCCCAAGCCCCTATCCGGATCCCCCCATCTTCAGCTGCCTCTACAGAGCAGCTATATCCCCCAAATCCAAGCGGATCGGGGGAACCTTGACAGCGAGCGCAGCAGCGATTGCATGTTATTGCGAATCCCTGCCGCTGCCGAAACCTTGCAAACCGGAAGTCTCAGGAAAAACTATGTATTTTGTGGAACCTTTTCCATTTTATAAATTGATATCAGTTATACATCTTTGAAGTTACTATTCATTGCAACTAATATTTTCAAGATAGAGAGCAGGTAGCGTGCCTAAAATAAGAATAAGATTGTATCATTTTGTAAGTCATGGGTTTATAATTGTTTCCTCCCCCCCCCCAACAATAAATCTGGATTAAGTTGGTTTGAGATAGACCAACTGGCCTAAAACCCTTTGTGAACATCCATGGCAGGTAGAATAGAAATTTAATTTTGCTATCTGAGTTGTACATCTTAACTATTCTACCATGTTCACTCTTCACTTGAGTCTGTATCTCTGAATTGTGATGCAAGGACCAAAGTATAAGATACTTTTTAAGTCATATGTGTGACTATTGCTGAGTTTCAATTCTAGTACATGTTAATGACTTACTAAGTGTGCTGAATGATGGTTTTTCATGCTTGAAACTCTTGTTGGAAGTTAAAACCCACCCTCTCCTAGGAAAATGAAATATTTTAGGATATACAAAAAAGGCAGAATATTTTCCCTAAAAAGAAAAACTGAAAAAGGCAGAAACTCAGCCCTCCCACCTTGCTAATGGACCATTACTCTGGCCTGAGCCAGTCTATTTTACATTACAAAGATCTACTCCAGGTAGAGCTATAATAGGAATTGCCCAAAGTCCTTTCATTACATCATCATCCAGCAAGGCTCAACCAAGCCTAGGACTCAGGACAGCCTACAGAGTTGCCCTGCATGGCCCCACAGGAGTCAGATAACCAACCCAAATACAAGCTCAAATTCAAATCCCAACAGAGGATATAAAATCTAGGCACTCTCAGCATCTTTCCCCTTTTTTCTTCTTTTCTTTCACCCAACATCTTGAAGTATGTGATCGTCCTTTTCACTTTGGAGCTTCAAGCCATGTGGTCCTGTCAATCATTAACCCATCTTTCCACACAGCTTCCGTGTTTCCAGTATCTTTTCCCCCGCTTGGAATTGAACCAAGGATAATTTTTCCAACTCTCTAAGCCTCAAGTAACATTTTTGTCTACTTCACTTTTTTTCCTTAATAAAATGTAATGGTAAGAAAATAGATGAAAAAACTGGATGGAAAATAAAGGAGGAGAGTAAGCTGAAGTTAAAACTCTCCTAGAAAGCATAACATGCTTTTGAGTAAGCCAACATTAGATTTAGACTATTCCTATTCCCATACAATTGTATGAATGAAGCAGCAATCAGATGTTGAATTTATGTTTGCTAACATACTTTAAAAACCTGTCATGCCATTTTGTGCCAGATGAGGGCAGTAAGTATTTTCATACAGTACACTATCTTATTTACAGCACATATTCCAACCTTCAAAAAAAGGAAAGAAAGGAAAGGAAAGGGCAGTTAGGATGATGTTTACCCAAAAACAAGTATATTAAAGCAACAAGCTAAATCAAAGCAATATGTCTAAATGCAAGATAAGAATTATGTCAAAAAGAGGCAAGTGATGGAATAATGCCTGTAATTTAAGACATAAAGCAGGATCTCCACAGGAATTCCTTTTCCTGATATTGTGATGGCAATTTCTTCAGAGTACTATTACTTAAGATCTAGAATAAGAACATTTCCATTGTTTTAGAATCATCTATGTACCTACTATCAGTTGGGTGAGATTGCCTGAGAAAGAAAGAAAGAAAGAAAGAAAGAAAGAAAGAAAGAAAGAAAGAAAGAAAGAAAGAAAGAAAGAAAGAAAGAAAGAAAGAACAGATAATCAGAGTTGGAAGGGATCTTATAGGTCATCTAGTCCAACTCCCATCCAAGCGGGAGACCCTACACCATTTCTGACAAATGGTAGTCCAATCTCTTCTTGAAAGTCTCAAGTAATGATGCTCCCACAACTTCCGAGGGCAAGCTGTTCCACTTGTTCTAACTGCCAGAAAGTTTCTGCTTATTTCAAGGTTAAATCTCTCCTTGTTCAATTTCCATCCATTATTCCTTGTTTGGCCTACAGGTGCTTTGGAAAATAGCTTGACCCCTTCCTCTCTGTGGCAGCCCCTCAAATATTGGGAGACTGCTATCATGTCTCCCCTGGTCCTTCTCTTCACTGGACTAGCAATGCCCAGTTCCTGTAACCGTTCTTCATATGTTTTAGTCTCCAGTCCCCTAATCATCTTGATTGCTCTTCTCTGTGCTTTTTCTAGAATTTCAACCATCTTTTTTATAATGTGATGAACAAAACTGGATGCAATACTCTAGGTGTGGTCAAAAGAAAGAGAGAGAGAGAGAAAGGAAGGAAGGAAGGAAGGAAGGAAGGAAGGAAGGAAGGAAGGAAGGAAGGAAGGAAGGAAGGAAGGAAGGAAAAGAAAATCTACAAACTTGTATGACCCTACTCCACACTGATGAATATCAGTGATTTTTAAAAAAATAATGCATTAATTAAATCATCCTGATTTCTGGGTTCATATAAACAAACCTTAACAGCTCCCTTACTTGGCTTCTACTTTTTTTCACAGGAGCAAAAGTGGAATGCAACACAATAATAACATGTATCTGCATCTAAAATGGAAATTTTGGGGTGGAAAATTGCCAGTATGTGAAGCTCCCTCAATGAATCCAGCATAATGTTTGTTATGTTAAAATGGAGAGGTGTGAATCAAAAACTGATTTTGACTTCTGGTAACTGCCCTTGCAAAAGATTTCAAAAATGGTTTTCCATTGCCTCCTTTCTAGGATTGAGAGTGAGTGACTGGCTTGAGATCATCCAGTTGCCTTTGTGATTTATTAGAAGAAGTAAAGAAGATCTGTAAGTCAAAGAGAAGCTATATCTTCTCAAAATATCAAATTCCTTTTGTGGCCAAATTTCTTCTGTGTATCTTACAATCTAGCATATCTGCACTGAAGCAAAATAAAACAAAAAAGTCATAACTTATATTGTCATTTTCCATTTGATCTCCTTTGCTTTCATTTTTTTTTCTTTCCAGGCAAAATATACATTAAAAAGAGATGTGAAGATGCGAGTTTTTTGATTGAGAGTGCTAAAATTGACTAACTGAAAGGCAATTTGGATAAAGATTGGTTTGCTAAATAAAGTATTGAAAAGAAAAATGGCCAAGCATGCAATTTGAGTATCATGATTAAGAGAGGAAAAGTATTCTTAACTTGTTTTGACTTCTTTTCTCGGTCACTTTTTAAAAACTAAAATTATCCAAATTACCAAATTATATAAATGTTTAGTGATCTCTGTGGATCTAGATTTCACATTGCACAGATAAACTTTATCAAGAGTTTTACAAAATAAATAAGTGTAATAAATAAATAGAAAGCCAGAACAAATATGTGTTTCCCAGATGCATATTATGCATCCTTTGGATCCCAGACAATTGTAATTAATTTCTTTATTAATTGCAATTAATTCAACTTATCATATGCTTTTACTTTGCAGGATTGCGCTTGTAAGATTTACTAAATGATTTGCAGGTTTGCTACTGTTATGGAGAAGTTAAGGTTAGGCTATATAAGGGTCCTCTTCTGAGGGTCTTAAGGAGCTGTTGGTATGCTAAAACTTTGTAAGGAGTGAGTTATATCTCAAATATGCCTGTATTTATGCTTTGTTGCTGATGACAGTCCCAGGATGAGATAGTAGCTCATCATTCAACATTCATTAGTTCATATTATATTTCCAAAAAATCCAGAAAGTTTAGAGCTTCTGTTCTCTTTAGATCAGCAGGCTGGGGGATTCCAGGCATTGAACTTCACACAGCTTAAAGTGGCTGGATTTGAGAAACCCTGCTTTAGATCAAGGATACACAATTGATGTTGGCTTAAGAATCAAACTTCATTTCATTCAGCAAGCCTATAATTACACTTCAAAAGCAGGTGCAAGTTTGTGTTTGTAAATATTGTGTGTGTGTGTGTGTTGTTTTTTGTAGTTGTTATGCAAAATTGTTCCCAAGGCTGAAGCTTTTTCTTTTATTATTAGGGAGGATACCAACAATCTTTTACCAGTGTTTTTGCTCCCTCTATTGTGATATCCCTTTACTTGGTTCATCCTGAACCAAGAATTGGTATTATGGCAACTGGTGCCTAATATGGAACAGACAGTTCCTCCCTTCCTGAAAACCTTGATTGCAAAACTGAGAGTTTATGGTAGACAAAGTTATTGTGAATAAAAAAAGTCTTTATAACATCCATAAGACCTTCTTTGTGATC
Organism: Hydrophis major; assembly: GCA_033807585.1. Classification (NCBI taxonomy): domain Eukaryota; kingdom Metazoa; phylum Chordata; class Lepidosauria; order Squamata; family Elapidae; genus Hydrophis; species Hydrophis major. The sequence goes on along the minus strand of CM066343.1, from coordinate 34,646,334 downwards.
AGCTGTCATGTCCTGGCCAGTTTCTATCCTCTTTTAAGAGGAATCTGATCACATACTGTCTTTTGGTTGAACAAGAGGACACAATGCTCCTGATGTTAATAAAACATGATACAAGCTCTCAACCTGTCATTATCCAGCCAAGCTAGTAAAGAGAAAGACTTATCTAAAGTCTAAAGATCCAAGGCCCCAAATTTTCATTTGAAAGAATTTGATGGACAGTATCAGGGAACATGGTGTTAAGAATCAAGAGATTTAAGTATTTTATGTTCTGAGACCATGATATGAGTTTATAACAGGGGTGGGCAATTAATTTCTGTCGGGGGCCACATGGAAAATCAGATCTGTGTTTGAGGGCCGAACCAATTTTATAAAAGACCATTATAAAGGGCCCATTATAAAATGCAGCAAATTATATATAAGAATCATTTACCTGTTCAGTGGGAGAAATCCAATCTGTCTTGGGCTTGAACAAGTTTACTGAAATCTGGCAGAATATCTGAGGTGGCTATGCGAAGAACAGCTGAGAGGTGGTCATCAGTGATAGAGGATCTGTGTCTGGATTTGTTGAACTTCATCACTGAGAATGTCTGTTCACATATGTAGGTAGATCCAAAGAGGACTAGAATTTTCAGAGCATGTCTCCTCATGTGTGGAAAGTTCTCCTCTTTGAGCGATGAGTAAAACTCAAGCAGTGGGACAAACCTAAAGTGCGCTGCCAGAAGTGTGTCAGACTGCAAGTCAATGAGTTCCATCTGAACATCACTGGGTGCATTATCCACATTGCAGCTGAAGGGAGAAGAAACCATGTCCCTTTCACTCTCAAGTGTTTTGAAGTCTTGAAATCGCCTTGAAAACTCAGCATGCAGTGCTTCTAACATGGATGAGTACCTGTGGAGGTGATCAGCTGATGGTTTGGCTTCCTTCAGTGTTGGCATGTGAGTAAGAATATTGTTCCCCATTTGGCTTGAGAGAAGCTGCAACTTTCTCATGAAAGCCTTCACTGCGCTGTACATTTCATACACAAAAAGGCCCTTGCATTGCAGTTTGACATTCAGGTCATTCATCAAAGAAGTCACGTCTACAGCAAAACTAAGGTCTGCCAGCCAGTCTGTATCTGAAAGCTGAGGGATGTCATTTCCCTTGTTCTCACAGAACTACCAGATCTCCTCTCTCAGGTCCCAGAAAACTTTCAGGACTTTTCCCAGGCTCAGCCACCTGACATTTGTGTGGTAGCTGATGTCATGATGTTCAGACTCATTTTCCTCCAATAGTGCAACAAACTGTCTGTGATTCAGTGCTCTTGCTCTGATGAAGTTGACGGTTTTAGTTACAACATCAACAACATGGTTCATTTTTAATACTGACCTACACAACACTTCCTGATGTATGATACAATGCAAAAATGTCAATTTCTGCTCAGGGTTAATTTCGGTAACTTTATCCTGCATTCTCTTCAAAAGTCCAACATTTCTCCCCGTCAGATTTGGACAACCATCTGTTGTCACACCTACAAGTTTGTCCCATTTCAGTCCCAACTTGTCTAAACATGCATTTACTTCCGTTAGGAAATCACTCCCTGTTGTTGTCCCTATCATTGACTGCATGGCTGCCAGTTCCTCCATTATTTTGAAGTCTGCAGTGATCCCACGTAAGAAGATGAGTAGCTGGGCAGTGTCTCGTACATCGCAGCTCTCATCCAGAGCCAGGGTAAAAAAGGAAAATGTAACTGCTCTGTTCTTCAGCTGAAACTCCAGATTTCCTGCAATGTCCTCAACCCTTCTCGTCACAGTATGCTGGGACAGAGGAATGTTCTCAAATGCACCCTTTTTCTCTGGACATATTAGCTCAGCAGAGTCCACCAAACACTTTTTAATAAACTCTCCGTCAAAAAACGGTTTACTTCGTTTAGCTATTTTATGAGATATGACATAACTTGCTTTGGTAGCTGTATCTCTGGATGTGCTAAGTTTTGTAAAAAGTGTTCGTTGAGTTTGCAGCTTGGATAGCAAAATCTCCGACTCCTTTGCTTGCTCTTGGTCAGACAAGTTCCTATATTTATCCTCATGTTTGGTCGCATAGTGACGATTCAGATTATAATCTTTAAACACAGCAACAACTGTACCACAAACTAAGCAAACGGCTTTGCCTTTGACTTCTGTAAATAAATATTTAGCTATCCATGCCTTGTTGAAAACACGGCATTCAGAATCAACTTTCCTTTTTTTAATGTGAGCCGACATTTTTGGGGGAGCTTAGTGGGTGAAACCTCTCCTAAAGAATATTAACCCCCTCAGATCCAATCCCAGGTTCCCAGGTAACCTTCGTGCAAGGGCACTGTTTGGGGAACGAGAGAGAACGAGCCAGCGAGGAGAAGGAGGAGAGGCAGGCACGAAGCGAGGCGAGGCGCACCGGAAAGAGGCGCTTCGTGGCCTACTAATACTGAATCTAAACTTGATTGAATTCCTCACTTTCTGCTGAGCCCACATAAATGATTTTCCATTCCAAATCTACATTGGAGAAAAAAGACTTTTAAATAAAACGTTCAAATTTTTGGTCTTCCAAACCACCATCTCTTTGAACTTGAAAACAAAAAACCCTAATACTTAGTTTCGATCAAATCAAGCTTGTACCAAATGCTGAAGTCAGTGGCTAAGTGGAAAATTAGTTGGGTGGGGAGGGTAATTGAAGTTTCAATTTTGAATTACAGCAAGCAATTCTCCAACACCATTTCCTCCGCTCGAGGGGGAAGAGAGAAGGCAAGGAAAGGAGCTCTTTGCCCGCCAGTTAAGTCTCAGTTTGCAAGGCTTGAATTGACTCAGTGATTTTATTTCGCTACCGAGGTTAGCGAAAACTGGAATCACTCCCGAGCTGGCAAGGTCCGATCACCGAAGCGCTCTTCCAAAAGAGCAGCTTCTGGAAGCAAAGTAATACCACGGCTTTCCACGCTTTCCAATTGCGAGTCCCAAGAGCAAACCGCTCTCAGGGGCATTCAAGCCCACCTAAAGCTAGGCCGCTGCTGGTGGAGCCTTGCCCTGCCTTGGTGCCACGTTTCTCGCCTCAGCGGTCCTGCTCGGCTGGCACTTTAAAAGCCTGTTCCCAGCACCCGAGCAACTTCCCAGCAATTTTTGGCTTCCTTTTAACTCGCGGGCGCTCGCGTCTGGCCCCGAGCCACATGGTGGAGGGAAGCCTGGAGCGCCGCCGGGTCGCCTCCTCCAAGCAGCCCACCCACCCACTGGGCTTCCCTTCACCATGCGGCTCGGGGCCAGGCGCGAGCGCCCACGAGTTAAAAGGAAGCCGAAAGGGCTTCCAGGCTTAAACTTTGCACAGGCAAAGTTTGCAGGCGGGAGCATCTTCCCGCCGAGGAAAGGGAAGGGTTCCGCCCGGTGGGTGGGTGGGCGGGCTGCTTGGAGGAGGTGACCCAGCTGCACTCCAGGCTTCCCTCCGCTGCGCAGCTCAGGGCCAGGCATGAGCACCCGCGAGTTAAAAGGAAGCCAAAAGGGCTTCCAGGCTTAAACTTTGCACAGTGTGGCAGAGAGGAAACCCGGAGCGCCGCTGGGTCGCCTCCTCCAAGCAGCCCACCCACCCACCCGCTGGGCAGAACCCTTCCCTTTCCTCGGCGGGAAGATGCTCCCGCCTGCAAACTTTGCCTGTGCATAGTTTAAGCCTGGAAGCCCTTTCGGCTTCCTTTTAACTCACGAGCGCTCACGCCTGGCCCTGAGCTGCGCAGTGGAGGGAAGCCCAGCGGGTGGGCGGGCTGCTTGGAGGAGGTGACCCAGCGGCACTCCGGGCGGCTCGGGGCCAGGTGCGAGCGCCCACAAGTTAAAAGCAAGGCGAAAGGGCTTCCAGGCTTAAACTTTGCACAGTGTGGCAGAGAGGAAACCCGGAGCGCCACTGGGTCACCTCCTCCAAGCAGCCCACCCACCCGCCTGCCGGACAGAACCCTTCCCTTTCCTCGGCGGGAAGACTCTCACGCCTGCAAACTTTGCCTGTGCAAAGTTTAAGCCTGGAAGCCCTTTCGGCTTCCTTTTAACTCGCGGGCGCTCATGCCTGGCCCCGAGCCGCGCGGCGGAGGGAAGCCCAGTGGGTGGGCAGGCTGCTTGAAGGAGGAAACCTGGCAGTGCTCTGGGCTTCCCTCTGCCATGCAGCTCGGGGCCAGGCACGAGCGCCCGTGAGTTAAAAGGAAGCCGAAAGGGCTTCCTGGCTTAAACTTTCAATAGGCAAAGTTTGCAGGCGGGAGCGTCTTTCCGCCGAGGAAAGGGAAGGGTTCCGCCCGGTGGGTGGGTGGGTGGGCTGCTTGGAGGAGGCGACCCGGCCGCACTCCAGGCTTCCCTCCGCTGCGCAGTTCGGGGCCAGGCACGAGCGCCCGCGAGTTAAAAGGAAGCCAAAAGGGCTTCCAGGCTTAAACTTTGCACAGCGCAGTGGAGTGCCACCGGGTCACCTCCTCCAAGCAGCCTGCCCACCCACCCGCCGGGCGGAACCCTTCCCTTTCCTCGGCAAGAAGACACTCCCGCCTGCAAACTTTGCCTTTGCAAAGTTTAAGCCTGGAAGCCCCGGAAAAAAAAGGGGGATCGGCGGGGACTCACCTTCAGAGAGGTCACACTCGAAGGTGATTTCAAACTCTCAGCCGAGGGCTTTGCAAAGTTCTTCTTTTCTTTCCTACTCCAAGAGCGCTCCGCACTATTTTGCAGCTTTGGGGGCCACGCGGCGCAGGGCAATACGCCACACCCAGCAATTTTTTTTCAGGGGCAGGCCGGATTGGACAGACCAACGGGCCAGATGTGGCCCACGGGTCGTAGTTTGCCCACCCCTGGTTTATAACGTATGGATTCTTTTATCACTAAGCACAAGAAGATGAATTTTCAGGGGATGCATATTTGAGACCTGAGTTTGTCAAACACATTATTTTCAGATGAGTGAGATTGTGGAAAAGGTACTTAGTATCAATTACTGAAAAAAGATTATTAACAATTAGTGTCCTTAGATCTGATGTGTGGGAAAGTTTGAGGCTCCTCTACTATGGATTTCCCATTAATCCTATGTTTAGAAGACAATGGAGATTTTCCAGAAGAGGGAAATTATGAAAAAAAACTTTTAATTTTTTTACAGAAAAATGCAGTACTGGCAAAATGTAGCAAATAAAATTATTTAACTTAGGAAAAAAGAGTAGTCTACATAAATCTACAAGTAGGCTAAACTAGTATGATTTGAAATAGCTGATGCTCCAAATGAGTGGTGATATTTGTCTCCTAATTTAAACTCTTCAGTTGACTTCTTCTAGAAAAGCTGTACTGGATTCTCTCAGTTGGTGAGCTAGTGTATCTCCAAGCATGGAATACAAAAGAAGGTATTTTTCTAGAGTGAGTTTAATCTATTATTAAATTATTTTTAAAAATAGTACTGCTAAAAAACCAATTAAAAGTCTAATAGAGAAAATACACCTAACAAACAAAACGGAACTTACACCCTTTTCTTCACTGTCATGTAGGCACAACCAGGGTGAAATCCAGTTATCTCTTTTCATAATCTCATCAACACAGATTTACCTTATCTTTCCTGCCCCCAGACACAGCTGTCTGAAATCCCATCAAACCAAGGTGCAAAAGCCTGCTAACCAGCTCAGAGTGTTGTGAACTAATAAAATACTCAAATAAAGCTTATCAAAAGCTTTAGAAAATAGCAGGATTCTAGCCCTGCACTTCTGATTGGCCGATAATAGCGATATCAGATTGGTCCGTTCAGGAGAATCTGATTGGCTGTTAACGAGCCACTCTCATTGGTTAAGGAGGTTAACACTCCACGTTTCCTATTGGTTACTAGAGCAGCACTTGCCTATAAAAGGGCTGCTTTTGCTCTAGGGTTTTTGCTCTGTTCAGAATGTATAATAAAGAGTTGAAGTTCACTGTTCACTGTCTCGTCTCCGTTCCTTGCACCCATGCGCAGAACTTAACACTGGCGATGAGGATGGGATGCGGAGACATCAGAGCTGACTGAACACTACAGAGCACTAAACAGAGCATGTGGCTGAAGGCGCATCAACGGCGGAAACCATGACCGGCAGCACCATACCACCCGCTCCTTTCAACCCGGCACAAGAAGACTGGGACTCATACATGGACCGGTTCCAGATGTTTCTGGAGACCAACAACTTGAAGGATGCCACTACTGGGAAAAAGAGAGCAGTATTCCTGACTCACTGCGGACCTGCCGTTTTCAAGATGGCCAAGGCACTGGCGAAACCGGCTGAGGTGAAATCCATGGACTGGGACGTCCTCAAGCCCCTCCTACGGGCCCACTATGCACCTACAGTACTAATGCTTGTCCAAAGACATGAATTTTACCAGAGAGACCAGCGGAAAGGAGAAAGCATTGCAGATTTCATTGTGGATCTCTGGAACCTGGGAGGCCTCTGTGGGTTCACTGACCTCGAAGAAGCTCTCAGAGACTGAATAGTTCTGGGATTAGATGCACCGCACGTGCAAAGCAAGCTGATGGCGAAAGGCGGCATCAGCCTTGCAGATACCATCGCTGACGCTACTGCAGCAGAAGCAACCAGGAAGTCGGCTGCCCGAATGCACCGCACCAACGCCCCACTCTGTCAACTTGCCTGCGAAACTTCACCTCGCCTTGAGGGACATGCAATGGCAACCCACCACGAGGACCTCGAATCGTCATGAGAAAGTGATGAGGAAGAAGTCAACCGGCTCCGGTCTGAACGAGACCAACACCACCAGCATAACCAGAGACTGCAATATCAATGCGCAGGCTGTGGGGCGAACCACCCACAATCAGACTGCAAATTCCTCGACGCGCTCTGCCATATTTGTGGGAAGAGAGGCCACATCGGAAAGGTCTGTCGAAGCAAGATAGGAGCCAGCCCATTTCAGAGGGGAACCAATTATCGCCAACCCACAGGAAGTCGTCCTGTGAATCGGGAACATTCGAACCACCAATGGAACAACCACTCCTACAGAAATAAACCACTAGCCCATTCAACAAAATGAGAAGAGGCACACCAAACCATCACGATTGGTCACGCATCATCATTAGATGCAAAGAAAATCCAAGTGAAGGTCGCCATCGAAAACCAGCCCTGCGTGATGGAAGTCAATTCAGGATCGTCCCTCTCGATGGTTTCCTGGAAGACCCTGAAACAATTGATCCCTGCCGTCCAGCGGCAAGACCTCAGAACCCAAAGAATCATTCTCAAGGACGATCAAGGAAACTGAATTCCGGTCGTTGGATCAAGCCTAGTCTGGGTTGCTGTTGCATGTCCCTCAAGGCGAGGTGAGGTTTCGCCGGCGAGTTGGTGGAGCGGGGCATTGGTGCGGCGCAGTCGGGCAGCCGACTTTCTGGTTGCTTCTGCTGCAGTAGCATCAGCATTGGTATCTGCAAGGCTGATGTCACCTTTCGCCATCAGCTTACTTTGCACATGTGGCGCATATAGTCCCAGAACTATTCGGTCTCTTAGAGCTTCTTCAAGGTCAGCGAACCCGCAGAGGCCTCCCAGGTTCCAGAGATCCACGATGAAATCTGCAACGCTTTCTCCTTTCCGCTGGCCTCTCTGGTAAAATTCATGTCTTCAGACAAGCGTTGGTATGGTAGGTGCATAGTGGGCCCATAGTAGGGCTCGAGGACGTCCCAGTCCATGGGCTTCACCTCAGCCGGTTTCGCCAGTGCCTTAGCCATCTTAAAAACAGCAGGTCCGCAGTGAGTTAGGAATACTGCTCGCTTTTTCCCAGTTGTGGCATCCTTCAAGTTGTTGGTCTCCAGAAACATCTGGAACCGGTCCATGTATGAGTCCCAGTCTTCTTGTGCCGGGTCGAAAAAAGCGGGTGGTATGGTGCCGCCGGTCATGGTTTCCGCCATTGTTGCACCTTCAGCCACGTCCTCTGTTTAGTGCTCTGTAATGTTCAGTCAGCTCTGACGTCTCCGCATTCCATCCTCGTCGCCAGTGTTAAGTTCTGCGCATGGGCGCAAGGAACGGAGACAAGACAGTGAACAGTGAACTTCAACTCTTTATTAATCATTCTGAACAGAGCAAAAACCTAGGGCAGCAGCAGCCCTTTTATAGGCAAGCTGCTGATCTAGTAACCAATAAGAAACGTGGAGTGTTAACCCCCTTAACCAATGAGAGTGGCTCATTAACAGCCAATCAGATTCTCCTGAATGGACCAATCCGATATCGCTATTTATCGGCCAATCAGAAGTGCAGGACTAGAACCCTGCTCATTTCTAAAGGTTTTGATAAACTTTAAGTGTTTTATTAGTTCATAACACTATTTCTGCTTTGAGTTTAGCAGAAATAAAACTTATTGTGATTTGACTTGATATTGCTTTGTGAAAGTTGGAACAGAAACCATGATGATATGTAATCCAATAAGTCAATTGAAAATAAAAATAGCAGAAGAAATGTAACGGAGTAACCTGGGGCATGGAACAGTTCTCTTGGTGAAAATAAACAGATGTATTCCACTTAGAAGATTAGAAGACTTGGCAACAGGTTTTCATTCAGGACTGCCTGTACCTGATTTCAACTCACTCATTGCATTGTTCCTGTTCCCATTTTGGGGAGGTAATGGTTATGAAAACTCACAGATGTTATTTTTCTTTTGCCAGTACCATTACTTTAGAATTTTGTTAGCCATGAGATTTGAGCAGCTCCATATATTTTTCACACACATATATTTTGAGAATATTTTTTTAATGTTACATTTAATTTTTGATTGTTTGATTGCATCTTAGAAATTTTGTTGCAAATTTCTGATCGTTTTTAGCCTATGCAGCAGGCTAAATCATTCAAAGAAAATTTTTGTTAGGAATAAATATGAAAAATAAATGAGAATGCGATAGGAAAGTCTATATAAAAAAAAATCTACATCCTGCTAAAGAAATTCAAAGAGATGCAAATAGAATTCTAATGTAAGAGGGGAGGCTAAATAGCCTGAAATTACTCTTTTTGCTAACTGAGATCTCATTTGTTTCAAAGAGAGTTCTAACCAGCTATAACTATGTGAAGCTTCCATACGAAAGGAGGAATTGTTATGACATTGTGTTATATTTCTGTGTGACATAGAAAAATTTACTGGTGCTACATTTCTTGCCCTAAGCAAAACTTAACTGTAATATATAAATCTTTTGGATTTATGGAATAGGATAGGGGAAAAGACATTTCTCAACAATTGGTTGCAGGTCCAATCTTTATTTTTTAAAAAATACATCAAAAGGAAAGAGCTCTGAGTCAGGTTAATTGAAAACCTGTTTCCACAACTGTCACCATCTCATTCAAAAACTATAGGATATGTTCCCTCTGCAAGATTTTCTCAATTAATTTGGAACCTCAAGACATTCAGCTCTCCCAAGCAGCAAGGTTTTGTGATAAATAATTTATTATAGAAATTCAATGACACAATCAAATAAACTACATACTATTATCTTATGTAACTCACTACTTCAGGATATCATACTTCCCAACGATTATCTACCCTTTTTGGTTCAATGATTAGGCTTTTGCTACAGATATAAAACATGATATTTTGGATCCTTCCGTATTAGAACCCTTTGGCACTGCAAAAATATTACTTCCCTGTGAATTGTTTCATGCAGAAATAATGTAAAAATTCCATGTAAATAAAGTGTCACTATATTATCTAAAGTACCCTTTTCCTGTGCAAAAGATCCACGTACATTTTCTTATAAATCTAATTGAGCAAAAGTTATTTAAAACTCAAAGTTTATTTACAGGTTACAGATTAATTCCTATTAGTTTCCCTTGCCTTTTGTGATGAAATACTATTATTATATTATTATCTTCCCTGAACTGCTGCATTTATAGTGTCTGTTCCTGTGACAGAAACTTGAATTGTGGATATGTTCCTTTCAACTATTAGAAAAAAAAATGTTTAAAGAGCCTAGTTCTTCTTAAAAAGAAAAGAAAAAAGTAAATAGAATTCAAGGAAAACATTAATGAAAAGTTTCCAATTTCAGAAAATTCAGGAAGCTATTGATTTTTTTTTTTACAATCTATTGATCATTAATCCCATCCAGGAATTAATGCATTAATGCAAGCAATTTTTATTTAATTTTATATGCAATAATAAGACCTGCAAAGTGGAAGATATTAAAAGAATAGCATCCTGAGAAGTCAGAACTAGATGGGCTACTACACCTTCTTTCAAATCTGATATTTTAAAAAAATCTATGAAAGGATAAAGCTAGAAATACTGAATTGCAATGATTTCTTTTTGTTGCATTATCTGGATGTATCATTAAAAAACAAGAAAAAAAAGAAGGATAGCTGTTCAAAAAATAATAATTCTCCAGAACTGTTTCTAGGTATCATGATGCTACATTGATACTACACAACTGAGCACTCCTATTCTGAAAATCTCCCTATGGAGTGACTAGTTCTAGTCTTCCTTTATAGGAAGAAGGTAAGATAGCTGGAGTCCTTCTTGTTTTTCCCTGATGAAAGTAGCCATTATTTTCAGAGCTGATACTTTCTTCAGGGCTCAAGCCCAGGTCCCGTTAGCCTTGAACCTTCATGTGGACTGGGACTGCTTCCAGGATTGGGACCCATCTGTATGGTATGAGTTTTCTCCGGGGGAATGACTTCGAGTTGCATTTGCTGAAGGCAATTCTCCTTGGGGTTTCTGCCCAGTTCAGTATTATCCTCACTAGGTCCCTTAAGACAGGCCTCAGAATTAATTGTCTTCAGTAAATCATCCTGGGTTTCTTCAGAAGTACCCACTCGCCAAGGCAAATGCAAGTATTTGTTCACTTCAATAGCAGGGCTACGATGGTTAGGGTCAAGAGCCATGATGCGGCAGAACATACACAAGGCAGGAGCTGTGAAAATTTTCCACAGGCCTGGAGCCTCACCTGGTATTGTGCGATTTTGCCAGATGCTAAATTCTTCAAACTTAGGATCAGGGCTCATTGCCATATCCCAAGGGATGCAACCAGTACAGATACAGAACAGCAGCACTCCAAAGGCCCAAATATCAAGGCTTGAGTCCAGAGCTAGAGACTCTGTCTTCTCCAGCAGGCACAGTTCTGGTGGTGAATATGGCAGGACAGTAGACATAGCAGATATGAGGGTGCCTTCCAGTCGTGTCAGGCCAAAGTCACCTAATTTCACCAGCTGGCATTGTTGGTCAAAAAGCAGCACGTTGTCCAGTTTTATATCCCGGTGTACAAGGGCTTTGCCATGCATGAAATCCAGGGCATCAGCCAATTGGGCTGCACACTGTTTCACTTGCACCTCAGGAAGTCCCTCCTATTGAAGAAAAAAGAAATAGAATTACAGAAAAGGTCCACAAAATCCCCAGGATTTCAGTGGAGCCAATTTGAAAACAATCTTCCTGCAATCAAGGAGTCCTTGCAGGGGTGGGATTCAATTTTGTTAACAACCAGTTCTGTGGGTGTGGCTTAGTTGGTGGGTGTGGCTTGGTGGTCATGTGACTGGCTGGGTGTGGCCAACTCAACATCACTCACATCAAGGCACGCATCTCCTTGCCTGGCCTCTCATGACTGTGGGATGCTGCAACAATCGTAAGTGTGAAAAATGTCATGTCACTTTTTTCAGTGCCATTGTAACTTTGAATGGTCACTCGACACAAGTAAAGTACCAGCAAAGGAGGAAAAAAAACCTCCAGAGAAGTTCCAGAGACAGGAAGACTAGTCCTGCCAAGAATGTAATAAGGATTAACGGAGAGGCAGTTTCTGTAAGCAACACCAGAATGTTTCCTTCCCGCCTTCCTTACAGGATTAGGCCAGTAATTTCTTCTAACAACTTGTTCTCCGAACTGCTTAGAATGTTAATAACTGGTTCTAGAGAATAGGTGTGAACCTGTCGAATCCCACCCCTGAGTCCTTGTCTTGAAAAGTTATGAAGAAATGCTTTTTCGTTTCTACAGAAACCATGCATAAATGATATAGGTTGCCAACACTGTGATAGGCTAGTACTCTCTAAAAAATTGTATATTTACAGTATATACCATAATTGTATTAACCAAACTATCAACTTGGAAACAGTTTAAAGTATCAAAAGAAGAAAGCAAATATATGTACTGAAAAGTATAATCTGTGATTTTAAAGAATAAAAGGGCACCTAGCTCAGTTGGGTACAAAAAAAGCTTCCAGATAAACGAAATAGTATTTAATGCGCTATCAAACTGTTCTTTTACCATTCAAATTACAAGCAGGATTGAAAAACTTATTGCAAACTCTCCTTTTATCTAATAATTACCGTACCCTTAATTCTCCTCTTGTACCCACTCAAAAAATATCACCCTCTCATATCCCATGCTTGATGAGATCTTGCCATTTGTGGCAAAGGTGGTATTCAGAAGATTCTGACCAGTTCTGGAGAACTGGTAACAGAAATTTTGAGTAGTTCAGAAAACTAGCAAATACCACCTCTGACTGGAGATTTTACAGTATCGTTCCCTTGCCACGCCCACCAAGCCACGCCCACAGACTGGTAGTAAAAGCATTTAAATCCCACCACTGATTTGTGGTGCCTTTAAGATCTTTAGACTTTTATACCCCTGAGTTCAGAATGCTGCAGAGGTCTCCAGCCGGTGCCAGCTCCTGTGCAAATCCATAATGTGTAGATGATTCAAAAGCACTGCCAATGGTTCGAAGAAGTGTAGGGTGTGAAGAAAGGCAGAGAGCAATACAATATTCCCATAGGAACTCCCGTCTCCCTGTGTGTTCCTTGGACATCAGTTTCAAAGCCATTGAGATTCCTGCAAGCAAGGATATATGGCAACAAATATTTGGCAATAAGTACACACACGCGCACACACAAACACACACATATATAAGCCCAAGGCAGAACAGGAATACAGATTCCTGTTTTGTTTTGTTCTTTAGATTGTACCTTAACCGTACACCAAACTGGTTGACTGCTACTATGTTTAATATAATAATTACCAGGTGCATATGTCAGGATTATATTGTGTTTTTCATAGTATATTAAATGCTTCAGGAAAAATTTTTCTGAAATCTTGATCTGCTTACAATATTATTTTTAGAGATTCATTCCATAAGACCAGGCAAATACATAAGTGATCTTTGCGATGCATTTTGACTTGCAAATGAACTTTAAAAGCCTTGTCTTTGCATCTGGTTATGTTAATTTTGTTAATCATATAATAGTTCCTCCCCCCCCCAAAAAAAAAGATATGAGACTGAAAGTAAACCCACAACAACCTGAACAAAGCCTTACAGAGGAAGAAAGAGACTAGACATGGCTGGGATTGTCTTTCCTGCAGATGTCCTAATAGATGCAAACAAGCTGACGAAATGCATCTTTTAGAGCTGCTAGAAATATTTACCCTGAAAACTGACTAATTCAATGTTGTTTTGATTCTTCAGAATAAGCTTCCAAGTAATAGAAAATGGCATTCTTCCCCCACCCGCATCCAGAGTCCATTTTAAAGGAGAGAGAAAAATGTGAAAACAAATGCTTTTGGTTTGTCTGCAGTTCGTTTGTTAATTAACTGTTTCTGACATTCTTAAAGGCTAGTCAACTTGATATTCAAAGGAAGGGGTTTTAGAATCAAATATATGGAATATGGAGGCTAATGGTGACACATTTTGCTAGTTTAGGGGTATCAAAGTCTTAGCAATATCTGATTGATGCTGCCTCTGATCTGAAACTAAGTAGTCAGTACATCAGTGGACGACTTTCATAGAGTCTCAGGGCTGGAAACCAAACAGGGAAGAAAGAAAAAATATTGGGAGATCAAACTTCCAAACTTGGAGGTGTTACTGAATCCCACTAGATGGCACTGTGAAGCTAGTTAATTAAACAATAAAGGAAATCTATGTAATAGGGGAAAAAACAAACCTCCATACTCTGTGCTCAGAATTTTACTTGCATGAATCTGCCATTCATTTTTCTTAAGGACTGTTTTCTTCTGTATGCCTTACAGATGGGAAGCTAGCCAATTTGCTGCTCTATTTGCTAGGTTTTGCTTTGCCAAAGCAGCACCTGCTTGTTGGCAGTTGTCCACATGCCTAGGATGACACAGTTAATTAATTGCAGGCAGTGTTAGTTGGATGACAGCCACAAACAGCGCAGACTAAACTCAACTCAAGTCAAGACTTGATGAAATAAAACTTTAATCCCAACCTGAGGAACCCTTAAATTCCTCATAATTAAGTGAATTCTTAAATAGAGAACTTGTGAATAAGACTTTCCAATATGATCTTCATAAACCTGTACCTACTGAACAACAGAATAAACTCAGATAAACAATAGCATGATATATCATGGTCTCGCTTCATACATAATGCTAAGCTAGAAAAAAGATTTGTTCGGTTTTGCCTTAGTGGGATGTGTAAATTCAGCCACTGGAATCTATAAATCAAGATTTATGGATTAACATTATCACTGTCTTACTCAATACTCCACGGTTAAAATGAACCATAGGAAAGTCTAGAAATGTATATTATTTGCATTTGTTGGGGGGGGGAAACTGCTTCAGAACCTATATTGGCATCTTTGCTGGATACACAATTATTTGGTGAATAAGCAAATGGCCTCATGGCCATTTTGTATTACATGATAGGCATAAAAATATTCCAAATGAATTTATGGCTCCCAAAGTTTTATTCACAAAGGGGCTAAATAAAGATGGCTAATTTTTGGATTCAAAGAGGGGCAAAGATGTGTCATCCTCACAGCATCTGCAGACAGTTTCTTAGAGAAGCCTCACTCTGAGTAGTATGGTCTCCATGTCATCTGTTGATAGGACATGACCACACTCAAAATAAGCATCTGTCCTGCCGGAAGATAAACTAATAAGGACATTCCCCTACTTCCTATCAGTTCCCCAAGATTCTGTTTAGCACATCAGGCTGGCCCTTTGTTCTGTAGAACATAGTGGAAGTTGTTCTAGTCCAACATTCTGCTCAAGCAAGACACCCTGTATCATTTCAGATATTTGGCTGCCCAGTCTCTTTTTAAAAGTTTCCAATAATGGATCAATCACAGCTTTCAAGGCAAGCTGTTCCATTGGTTAATTGTTCTCATTGTCAGGAAATTTCTCCTAAATTCTGTATGATTATATATCTCTTTTATAGGTTTCCATCTGTTGTTTCTTGTCTTGCCTTGGGTGCTTTGGAAAATAGGTTGACCCTCTCTTCTTGTGGCAGCACTTCAAATTTTGCCCAAAAATAGAATGCCAGTTTTCCATAGATTTCCATACCAAAAATAGAATACCAGTTTTCCATAGATTTATTTTTTATTGAAAGAATCTGAGAAATAATGGAAATGGGGGCTCTGAAATGTTCCAACAGGTATATTGGCAAACATAGGTTGGGTCTTCCTTAAACCCAATCAGATGGTCACATTTATGTACTTACCTCTCTCACGATGCTGAACCTGTAGAACATGTCCATAGGAGCCACTCCCTAACTCTCTGGTTATGTTGTATCTCTCCTCTACCTCCAGTTTCGGTAAACTCTTGGAGGTAATGGATATGAGCTTTTCTAGGAATTCCTCATTGTCTTCAGTGTCATCCACATTCTCAGCAGAATTGTTATCTTGCTCACCAGCAGCATCTGAGGAGAGAGATGAATATTAAAATAAGCTATTGCAAATCAGATATCAAGTTCCAGTTTATCTTAGTATTGATTGGAAAACTGAATGTGATTTATAAAAGTTGTATTGTCTGATTTCAGCTGAGAAGAGCATTCAATGATCTATTTTTTTTTCCACTGTAATTTTACATTAAAGTTAGTATTATGCAACAGCTATGCAGATATCAATGGGCAAAGGTTTAAAGAAAAAGGTTAAAGCCAGAAAAGGTTTGAAGTAATTTTACTCTCTTTAAATGGAGATTAAAAACAATGTTTCTATATTTGCAGTTCAATCAGCATTGGCATTTCAAATGTGTATGTATGAGTGCATTCATTGCCTTAATTTACCTAAAACATTGGAGTAAAGAACACAACCATAATATTATGGGAGCAGTATAAGTCCACTAGACTTACTTGGCTATAAGTTTAAAAAGACTTTCTGAGTACTAATTCAGTCATTAAACCAAGGGTGTGGCTGGGTTTTTTTTCTCAGTTGTATCTGTAAATGAATTAATTCTTTCATTAAAATACTACAATATATTAACATTATTACTATGTGTTTAAAAATAAAATCAGTATATTTACATTTGCACTAAACCATGTGATTTGTTTGGTTTCGACTTATTGTGTGAATTTATTTGATCATCAAACAATATATAAAACTAGTCACTATTAACATTATGCATTTTTGTTGTTACAAATTTAGCACTGTTGAGGAGAGCCAGTATTTGTGGCATTTGCCTTCAGATGCCTGGTTAACTTTATAGTGTAGGTTATTGTGAAGAGCACAACTTCATGCTCTGTGGCAAGAAAGCAAGTTAATTCACCCTGATTTAAGAAATGTATTGTTCCTATTAATGTGTTTAGAGCCTTTGTAGTTTCCTCAACCTAATATTCCACTGTAAGGACATAATAAATCCAATTTTATGGGTTTATATAGCAAGCAGATTTCATAATCTGGACTCTCATAAAGTAGTATATTGGAATATGTATCACAACCCTTAAAAATGTTTCTCAAGCTTGGCAACTCTTAAGATGTGTGAATTTTAATTCCCAGAATTTCCCAGCCAGCATAACTAGATGGGGAATCCTGGGTGTTGGTTTATATATTAAAGTAGCTAAGAGTGAGAAACACTACCTTAGATAAATTGCACCTTCCCAGAAGATGAGCTGGGACATGCTGAATCCTTTTCTTTGCCACTGGAGGAAATGTAGGAAATGCAGATTCCAAATCTGCTACCTTTCATGTACCCCATGTTACAAATTCTGTAGGAGGTCTCTGATTTGGGATGTTTTGGAAGTGATGATAGAAGAAATCTTCTGGTGCACAGTAAAAGCACATAAAGGAAACCTTCACTGGATTGATGACAGCTCCCATGTATAGCATGGCTGCTGCCTCTTCCTTCGGGATTAATAATTCCTTCATCTCTTCTTTTTAACTAATTGAAGTTTATGGTATATTGCTGGCTATTGCCTAAGATTAAAAGCAGTCCACATCTGTTTTCAAAGACCTCCTTGGGAAGAAAGAAAAAGATAACAGAGCAGCTTTTTTTGTTATGTACTTCCCTTTATTTGAGAATTTCAGACTTGGCGTTTACAAGCTTCCCAAATGGCTCAATGCCCGTGTCTTCCAAAGATCACCGGTATCTTTCTCTGCAAATTCCTTTCTTGGGAGTGGAGGTGGGGAGTGTCTGGCCTTGAATCCAAGCCTAGCAGGTAAGGGTGCACTCAGCACAAGAAGACTAAAGCCGCCAGCAGGTTAGGAAACAGCTAATTGCTGGGAGATGAACCTGAGCTAGCCGAGTGGCACCCTTCCACCATCCCGCACTCGGCGAGAGGACATTCCTTTTGCTTGAGTGTGTCTGAGCGACTGACTCTGCAGTTTCGAGTCCTAGGAAGACCTTCAGAGTTCAAATAGTGCTGGAAAAGCACTCTGGTGTGAAGCAAAACGGAAACTAATAGCACAGAGAAATCCTAGTAGCAGTTCCTTGAGGTTGGATATTTTTTCAGGCCAAAGGAAGAACATATGCCTCTGTTTGAAGATCAACCTGCTAATTGATATTTCATGAAATCATAGAATGACAGAATTGGAAGGCACCAAGTCCTATCTCCTACACAATGCAAGATTCACTACACCATCCCCAGTATGACTATCAATGACTATCCAGCTTCTATTTGAAAACCTCAGTGAAGGGCCATACATGTGAGTAACTTGTTCCATTGATTGATAGCTCTTACTCTCCATAATTTTTTAATAACACTGACCCTGTATCTACATCTTTGAAATTTTATCCAATTAGTCTTAAGCTCTAGAAAAAGTAAAAATAAATTCAAACAGTGTTTTGGGTATTTGAAGACAACTCTCAGGTCCTCTCTCAATCTTGTCTCCTCTAAACCATTAAAAAGAAATTTTCCTGTCTCATGCATAGAGGTGGATTTGTAGCTGTGCAGATGCAGATAGCTATAGATTCCACAAAACATCCGTAACAAAGTACATTTATTGGTACATCAGGTATCTTCATAACTCACAATTGTGATGAAGTTGTTCTAAAATGACCAATCCTTTGTATATTAGCCTTGTAGGTGAAAGATGGTTATCTCCTAACCCATCTCGTAGTGGTAGAAAAGCTGCTATCAGTTCATGAGTCCAGGCAAGAATGGAGGGAAACTCCCCCAACCCCCTGAGGGTTAATTTAGTGACCAATCAGGATTACAGATGTGGCCACGTGACATGTACTACATTTCCCAGGATACCTTTAACTACATTTACCATGATGCATTTCCTTAAGGGGACAGCTCATAATTCCTAAGTAACTATCCAATTCCCATAGACTGGCTGGGACAGCAGAGAAATCATTTAGCAGAATATAATTTCCTCCCTCTCTCATTACAGATTCTGTTGGAACTATGACTGTAGTAGTAGTAGTATAGTAGTAGTAATCATCATCATCATCATCATCATCATTCAAACTAAGATCTTTGGGGAAAAACCTCCAGTGTTTTAAGATTCAGTGGAAAGTGGAGAAGACCTTTAGTATTTGATTTTAGAAATGAATGAGTTTTTTTCATATATGCAGTGCAGCGCTTTGAAAAGTTACCACACTCATATGCTGGGGAAAAAATCCTCTGTGGTTTTTCAAGGTTTAGTCATTTGGGAGCTAGAATGAGTCACTTTTTAAATATGGCATTGTAAAACTCAATGGCAAAAACAGGCATCACCGAGAGATTTTGATGCTAACTCCACAACAGCCAAAAATCTAAACATGGAATAACGTAGGGAATTTCACTGGTCTACCTTATCTTTTGTAACCAGACTCTCTTGTTCATCTTCCAATATACAATTACTTATTCTAAGCTGAGAAGAAAACATCCCAGAAATGGTTTAGTATAAATGTTGACAAAATGTTGCCTGAATTTTTAAAAAGTCTGTAAGAACCTTTTGGAGAGGCATATAAACCATTTAATCTTAGAGACAGCTAAGTTAGTTTCAGAGAGATGAAGTATTATGATTCATTTTGTAGTGATTCATAGGAGAAGCCATCAGGCATGATTCATAGCAGAATTAAAATGCACCATATGTTTGCTTTTTTTTTTTACATTTCAGTCTGCAAACATCACTTTGTAACAGCAAATACCCACAGCAACAATGGTCCTCTTTCACTGCATCTTTATTGTGAAATAGTAACTGAAAAAATGTGAGTTTAAATGTGAAACTGATTTGAAGGTCTATGTGGGCTTGGAAAAATTAAACTTTGTCCCAGTTGGATCTATACTATAGGGATATTTGTTTGTTTAAAACACTGTATTGCCTTTAGTCCAATAGAAACAAATAAAAGTATAAAACACAAATGTAATATATTTTAGAACGTTAAGGTCATCAATCGATTTTCTGGAAGAAGGATGGGGTTTTTCTTCCATCTGCCCTCATGGTAGCCTAATCAGAATACAATGAAGAATCTCCTGCTTTTGCTATTCACCTGCGGTTACAAAAAAAAAAAAATTAACAGGAAAGGGGGGCAAGGAAGACCCCTTATTTCATAACACTTTTATGAGTACTTACTACAGGTGCAGAATTTCAGCAGTTTTGGCTTTCCAGTGCATGTCTTTAGATTTTTCTTACTTTTTTATTTCAAATTAAACAAAAAAAGAACCAAGTAGCTGAAATCATAGGAGTGGAATATATCAAAATTAAACTAAAGAGGAAATTCAACATAAAGTTTAATATATTTTTAATTCTTGGCAGAAGATCACCCTATTATTTATTCAAAGGCCCTAAACTGAATGTCAAGAATCAAGGTATTTTTCAGAGATATTTCATTGAAAATAATCATATATAAAACACGTCTGCATAGAAACTGATGTATTAATAAGTGTACCTGTATAAGTGTATACAGACCTAAATCAAATTCATGCTCACTTTGTATACCATTACTTATCTTATTTACCATTCTATATTTTCTATATAACTTCTCCCCTCTTTTCACTCTCTTAATTCTATTTTATTTATTTCATCTTAATTTAAATCATTATACTTGTATCTTTTGACCGTTCTTTTTCAATTATCTATTTATCTCTTCTCTTTAACACAAAATTTCTCCTGTAGTCACTAATTGAAGTATGACGCCTTTCTATCTTTCTATCTTTTAAGTTTGACACTTAAAATAATACATAATTTCCATTCTGATTCTGCTTAGTACATTCTACATATTGCATTTTAAAATAAGAAAATAATAAATTTATAATATAGTTAGATATATAGTTTCCATTCTGATTCTGCTTAATACATTTTAGATACTACATTTTGAAATAAGAAAATAAGAAAATGATAAGTTTATAATGACATTAAAACAATAGCAAATTAAATTCTATCATTAAATCTTAAACATTTTACACATTTCCTTTAATATTTGATTAAATATTGAAGTCTATCATTAAATCTTAAGCATTTTAATATTTTAATATTTTGTTAAATCTTGTAATATTCCAATTTTCTATTTCAAATACAAATACTACAATACAATCTTATGTACTTTGCAGAACCTTTTTTAAATTGTACTTTACCCTTTGTCTCTAAAAAAAATCTGCTTTTTTCCATCTTGTTTTAAGCCTTTGTGACTTCTTTTTCCTTTTTCCCTTCCTTTCTTATCCAATCTGGCCTTTTTACCCCGCCCACCTCTTAACCTCCACCTTTTTAGCTTCTCTTCTCTGTTGTATTTCTCTTTTCTGTTGCTTTCTGACATTGTATCGATTTTTCACCTTATTTTTCTTGGTTGTTTTTTTGAATCTTAAATTCCCCATTTTCCTTCCCCTCTTCCTCTCTTCTTTCTTAGCTAAAGTTATTTGTCCAATAAAGATGGCTTCTTCTTCTTGTTGTTGTTGTATTTGCTGGTAGGTAGAAATCACCATTTCTAAGAAGTGGAAAACAGATCCAAAAGAGCCCTTGCCTTCTTGTTCCTTTTCTTTTAATTTTTCAAATTCCATTTTTAATTCTTCCACAGATAAAGCCATTATAAAGTTTTTTCTTCTTCTTTTTTTTTTAAATAACCCAAGTGTTTTTAATCTTAGAGTAGTTTCCAAAAATCCCAAAGTCATCAAACAATCCAAACAAACACAAAATGTTCCATTTAGCACCTTCTTCCCTTTACACTTTCTCCTCCTGGGGCAATATCAATTACAAAGTTCCAAAGTATCTTTTGAAGTCTTATTGCAGTTAATCTCTGATCTTATAAACTCCAAGCCATCTCCTCCAATAGGATCTTAATATAAGTTTTTTAATACCTTTCCCTTCCCACTTATAACAAAAAGTTTTTAATTTTTACCTTCTGTGCCAGAGCAGATTTTTTAATGTCCATTTGCTATCTCCGTAAGGAAGGAGAGTGAACTTTCCCTTTTAACACTTTCGTTCGCCGCTTGAACAGTCTCCTTTGGAAACAATATATCATTTAAAAAAAGTAAGTCTCCAGGGTATTTAGATATATCTTAGTTTTTGGTTCAGCCAAAAACTTTCACCTTCTAACACTTCCTCCTGCACGATCTTGTCTGGCTGTAGGTTTCTTTGTGGCAGCCATTACTGACCGCTGCTCCACCGCCTTAGGAAAAAGGAGTCTAGCCGGCTGGGGAAGAGGGTTACGATATCCCCAGACCCCTGCCTGGATCTTCTCTATCTTCCGTTACCTCTCTGGGGTAACGACAGCCTCCAAATCTGACTGGATCAGAGGCACTTCAGCAGCGAGCGCAGCAGGAACCACGCACAGTCACGGATTCCTACCGCCGCTGAAGCCTTGCAACCGGAAGTCCAAGCTCTCTATCTTTTTTAACTACAGGAAGACATCTGAAAGAGATGTAGATGTAATTGTGCAGTACAAATATACTTTTTCTTCAGATTGGAACTACTTTATTCTGAATTAGTTTAAAAGAGAAAAGTCAGTGTCCAGAATCACAATGAATATATCATCATAATTAGGCTCACCTTAAGATAATATTACCTCTCAATATGTCAGCAAAATTCTGCAAAAACCTTGTCACAGAAATGGAAAGTAGCATCAAACATTACACTGTAAATAGTTGCATTGAACCTATGGGGTTCAATGTAGCTCATATAGTTATGAACTGCAGACATTCAGTGTTTATTCCTCTCACATAATTCTAATCTGATCAATATCTTTCTCTTAAACCTAGCTCTCAAAGTTGTTGTGATTATATAAAATCTTAGATATTAACTTAAACTCTGTGAAATCAGAGTTTAAATTATGTATCAGTTTAAAATTGAAGAGAAGAATCCGAGAAATGGAAGTTTGAACATTTGCTGATTGGTTCTTTTTTCTTCCTCTAAGTAACCTTAACTGGTCCATTTACCTCTGTGAAAGTAAGTTGACTTTTCAGAGCACAGAGTTTAGTTTCCAGGCCAGCTTACTTATTACATAGCACCTCTACATTTAGAATGTAACTTGGCTTGGCATTTTCTCTGTAAAAAAAACCCTATGTCTAGGTAGGAATCTGTGGACCATTGGTTTCAGTGTTAAATAGACACCAAGGAAGATGGGAACGGGCAGCAATATTAGAGGTCCTGCTGAGACAAAATCTCACACTTAAGGGTCTCAGCTCTCAAAAACATAGGAAAGTGTTTACACCACTTGGAAGAAATGTCAACCACTTGCCTAATTAATTTGTAAGCAATTATGTAGGATAGCAATGCTCCTCACCACAGTGTCCACCTGCATCAAGAAATCTATGTTATGTTCCAATCATTTAGAACTATTATTATTTTATTAAATTTATTTACCACCCATCTTGCAACAATTGATTGTGATTTAATCTTTATCAGAATTCATTTGGGCTTAGTCTGAAGTTTGCAAGTTCTCTCCAGCATGAGAAATAAACTAAATTCAGTGGATTGGAAACTTGGTTTCCCTAGATCTGGACTGAAAACATCTAGCTGGCTTCTTGATGACAGCAAAGAGATACCTGAAGTTTTCTGATGTCATCCGGACTTTTGCAGCTCAGATCTGGTTACTCAATATAGTTGCAATTTCTTCAACGCTGTATTTATTACTGTGACTCAATAGTATGTCCTGCTTAAGCTGCGATATCACATAAATATTTCTTAAACATCTTCAGATCACAAGAAGCATTATAATTCTAACCTTAATCTTTGTGAAACAAATCTTAGTAATCAGTAAAAGTTAAGCTGAATAAAGTGCTATAAAATAATCACACAGACACAGGCATACATGATGGCCTCAAATTGGACAGATACTCTAATACAAGAACACGATTAGTTCTTTCTTACAATATGTAGAGAAAATGTAAACACAAGCTTGTATGCAAATCTCCCTTCTTCAAATAATAGCTTTACAATTAGCTAGAGTTGGTGTGGTGGTTAAGAAGCAGGCCTAGAAATCAGTTCAAGGAGGTTTTTGAATTCTAGTCCAGTTTTAGGCATGAAATTCAGCTGGGCAACTTGGTGTCAATCCTTTCTCTCAATTGAACCTATTTCACAGAGTTGTTGTGAGTAAAATGAGAGGAAGAAGGAATATTGGGTAAGTTCATTTCCTTATTTATAAAAAATAATAAAGGCAGAATATAAATATTTTTTTCAGTGCAAAAAAAGAGAAGAAAATCAAGAGGTGCTGTAATATATTTAATAACTACCATTTTACTGTAATTAAGACATATTTTTCATTTAACTAAAGACAGCTGTCCTAAATATATAGATAAATGAAAAGGCAATGCAGGGGGGGAAATTGCAAAAGCAATATAATTTTTTAAGAGGGAGAATTGTAATTGCCTTTCTGATTTGCATAGTCTTTTTAGCCTGAAATTTTATTCAACACAGGTAAATCCTTAAGATTGGGCAAACACAAAATTAAATCTCTACAGGCTAGAAGTTAATTAATGGGTAGATTTAGTCTAGAATAATAAACTTCTTTTCCCCCCTTTAGTTAAAATATGATGCAAAAGCAGAACCTGCTTAACTTGCTTTTGTCTCAGATAACAGAAAAAAGGCTTATTTGAATCTGCTATCAAAACTTCTCTTAATATAAATCCTGTATTAAGAGACATAAGTCAGCTAAACAACTATCAGCTTTTACATGTGTCTTTTTCCACTCACTTAAGCTGGAACAAGATATCTTTGTGACGTGAAAGATGGCTTAAGCATTTTTGCTCATGCACCAATTCCAAGATAAACATATCACCTTTTCCTCTATAGTTTCTTATTCTACTATTGTTCCCTCTCAGTTCTCAGCTGTTGCAGGCTAAAGTACCATTTTAATCTCTGATTGTACTATCTCTAAGAGGTGTTGTTAGATAGATCTTCTGTGAATATATTTAATCCATTTTTGATCCCAATTATTCTTTTAGCATTGTCAGCATCCCATAACAACAAGAATTTCTTTTTTCGTTTTTTACTCTTTTTTGTTCTTAGTGATGGGCAATGATATTTAAGTTTGATTCTTTCTTCTTTTGATTTCCCAAATGAGGCTTTTATTAAAAACAAAACAAAAGTATATTTTCCTGCCCCCGCTTTTGTGTCCTATAGCTGAACTCCTGTGGAGAGAGAAACATTACAATACTAACACAGGCCAGGGATACAGCTTTGCTCATGCCTCAAAATAAGTATGACTATGATCAGAAAGTCATAGTTAATTATCAGTTAGGATTAGATGTGTTCATAATGAGAGACCTAAGTATTAATCTATGTGCAACTGTGAAGATTACTGAATTACCTATGTACTATCACTCTTTTTCAGTCTAACCTATCTTATAATACAGTTATGAAATTAAAGAAAGGAACTATACAGCCTTGAATTCTTAAAAAAGAAGCTCATGCTAAAAATATATAAATAAGAATATTTAGAAATTATATAAAGTACATTATGATTAAATGCAGCAAGGAACTTTCTTACAGAAATTCACTAACTGATAAAAATATAAAATTTATTTTTTTAATACAAAGTGACCTTCAATTCATGTTAATTTCCTTTGCTCTCAGCAACTCTTTGTGTTCCACCAGCATATTCTGGAAGACTAAGATATTAATATGACAGACAAACTTGTTTTTGGGCACAACCTATTCTCTATTCTCAATTTGTCATGCCTTAAATAATATTTATTTTTTTAAGATCCACATTAATCCATAAATGGTTGGCTTTTTGTGATATATTACACTTTTGCCAAGGAGAACATAAAATAAAATCAAGTGAAAAATTGGTGACTAAAGAATATAGTTGTCAATGGTTCTCTTATTTACAATAGACCAAAGAATTTGTAATTTTGAACATTGTAAGATTGAGTTTGAAGTAGAATTTTGTCAAATGATGATCATGTAACTGCTAAAATATAAACATTTTTATTGAAATTTGAAACAGAACTTATAAAAGAATGATATAAACTGGGCTAAAATGGTTGTAATATACAAATGAAACAATGGGAAACCATGATTGAAAGAATTGTAATTTATATTATTTTTAAACAGACATTTTTTTAATAAAATGATCTACAATTATATAGCACATATTGTCTAGAATTATAAAGGCACTTCAAACTTAACTTGGAAAGCGAACAACAAGAAGGGACTTTTTATTGTTTGATGTACATGTAAAATAAGTAGAAAGGTCTAGATTAAAATGCATACATTGATTCAGAAGATTGAAATCCATGATTTTCCTTTTTGGACAAACACTTGAAAAATGTAATGGAGCATTTTTGTACATGATAACTGCAGCAAGAGTATTGTATGCACAAAAATGGAAAGGTTCAGCACTACCCACAATGGACTAATAGTTGGTAAACTGCTGATTGGACCTCTTTTATAGACTTTTTGCAAGACAGAAAAACAGGAAATGATTAATGGTTTTGATGATTACACATGATCAATTTTAGAAAAAAGAGAGTTGTAATCATAGAGTAAGAGATAAATTTATAGTTGTTCATGTAATTGCTATAAAGAAGAGTGGAAGCTGCTTTGTACTGATTGCTTTCCCTTTTTTGCATTCTAGCTTTCTCTTTTTTTCTTTTTTCTTTTCTTTTTTTCCTCATACTAATTTGTGTTGAATTTTATCTTCCTTTTAAATTTTTTTAATAAAAATGATGTAAAATATATACTAGAAAAAGTAAAAATAAGCACTGACATATTGGACTACTATTACTGATGCTATGCAGTAAAGACGCTTTTCAAAGAAACAATGAATTCCAAGAAACTTGTAATTTTCATTTTGTACTAAGGTATTTATGAAATAAAATACAATTTAAGAACACCTTTGCATATTTTCTGTTATTTTCATCAAATGTTACAGGAACTTTAGACAATATTGCTCTTTATATGTAACTCTCTTAAATTTTCCAAGTATTTCTTTCTTTCTTTGTTTCAGGGAACATCCATTGAGGAAAAAAGAGCAGAATAGAAGTACAATGTCTTTAACTGATTATATCACGAAGCAAACATAGATTAGAAGAAAGCACTGTGTTTGGTTCTTGGCTCAAATATGAGTAAAAATAATTTTATACTGAAATTCTCTAATTAATGAATTCTGAAGTATTCTGGTATTCCTGTGTGCATTTCAGAGACTGGGAAGATGTAAATTATCAATGATTACAATCATTATGCAATATATTTTTCATAACATTTTATAGTGTTTTGCTGATAGAATGTTTAAATTTTCTATAGACTAAAATATTCACATGTGGTTATTATGTATTTTTTGAAAAAATACTGCTCATAACATTCTGAACTTCAGTAGAATTGATATTTGTAATGCTTAATGAAGAAAGATGTACAATTGGTGCATCTAAGATTTAAATCTTGTAGACTTTGGATTGAAAATAAATTCCATCAAATGCAGGACAAGCAAATAATTTTGATTTGACACTTATCTATATACATGTTGGAGAAATCAGTGGTTCAATGAAATTGATTATACAAATCTTGCTTTACGGATGCCCCAAAGTATTATCTCCCAAATGTAGTTGCTATCCCTGTTCTGAACAAAATACATATAGGTAAGATTTGTATAGTAATTCTTGAATGAGTTGTAAAATCTATCTATGCTATGTGTATAAAATGATTAACAATTTGCATATAATTTATTACTCTGGTAAAAATGCATTATAGAATAAAACAGAACAGTCACAAAAAATATAGGTTTTTTTTTTTTTTTTGCAAAATAGGTCTTTCTTGCAGAAATAATGGGAAGGAATTGAATTTACCTCCAATATTTTAACATAAATGGCAAACATTCTTGAAATCTTTTGCTTAAATACCCAAACCTTTCACTTGAAATAATTCAGATAGGTATTAATTTAAGAATATGCAGTTGGCTCAGGTGCACAAAATAAATTTGTGCTGAATGCAAAATACTATATATTTAAAGCGTTTGCATAGGTTTTAGCTAAAATTTAAAAAAACATCCTACTTGTCCTGCAGAAAGATAGGAAAAAACAATGGGAGACTGGCTTCTCCATACCTGATCTCCCAGATCTTACCTTGATCTGGGAGGCACTTCTGGGTCGGTGCTGGAGTAGAAGGCTCATGTGGAAACATAGCGGCAAACCATTCTCTTGTTGCTGTTTGTTTCTCATGTACTATGACATTCATCTGTCCAGGTGTCATTGTTACTAGTTCAGATGTGGAGCTTTTGCTGACACTCAAGCTGTGTTTCCTGGATGTGCAAAAAATTGTAAAATAGATTTTCTCTCTTGGATTTTTCTCTGTGCTCAGTCTGCTGTTTGCTCCTATAAAAGCTGAGGCTGTCCTAGCTGGTTTTAATCTCTCCACTGTGAGGAGAAGGCAACATATGTCACAGGCTCAGACACAAGCCGGGCAAGCATCCAAAGATAGGCTGGGAAGGCTAGAGCAGGGTGGTAAGATAACAGCAACAATGCACAGCACCAGAGCTGAGTCCAAGCCTTACACCTCTGCACAATTGGAGGTCAACATGACATACCTTTAAAGCCTTCAGCCCATAAAGGATGGGAACTCAGATTGAGGGATGAAATCTGAATGCCTCAATATGGAGAAACAGATCCATGCAATAATTAAAAAAAATACAAACTTTCGGTGATAGCAATATTAATTCTATTTCAGAGATTGGAATAGCACGTATTACCTTCTGAGTGGAAATTCCACTACATTTCAGAATGCACAAATAATTTGGAAGTTCATATGATTTCTTCTCCTAAGCAGTTATTTTCAGGTAAAAAAAATCATATCTAAAGCAATGACTAACACCCTAATAAAGTAAATCTGCAAATAAACCCACTGAATTATCACTAGATGTTTCTAAAAGAATTCGATATTACTATTAAAAATACAGATTCTCTTTAGTAAAGCTAGACCTCTGACTGATTACATGTATTCATCCATCTAGTTTTCTTGGCCATGGCATGAAAGCGATCAGACTGCCTTTTTCCAGGTAATTTTTTTTTCAACTTGGCAGGAAAATCTGCAGTTTAGGATTTCCTGCTCTCTCATCTATTAATCATGTCCAACTCTCCTTAACATTTTGAAGATAATCGAAGATGGCTATGAGATGCTACTGCTATACATGATATTTCTGTTACTAAGTCATAATCTTGTTTCCGTATGTTCCTGTATAATAATTACTGCTCGGAACTGATTCTCAGGATTCTCTCTTTTCTTTTAAAATTAGACTGGCTCATCATCTCTTCTTTAACAAGATTATGATCTGTGACAAGGAAATACAGCTAGTCTTGTTTAGTGATTGCCTTGCACAATGTGCAAGTTTTACAGTTGTGATAGTGATGAGAAAGTAGTTTTGTAACCAATCCTTGCATTTATAACTTTGCATGTTGGTAAAGCAAAGGAAAACTGAAGTAAGATTGTAAGCACAACTGAAGTTTCACTAAGTAACTATTTTGCTGAATGATGAAATCCCCAGTCCTGGCTGCTGTTGTTAGATAAGGGCTACCTGTAACATTTTATCATAATACCTGCCTTAGTTCCTGAGGTAGTGCAGCAATTCGCTATTTAAAAATTATGGATCATAAGGAGAATTATTTGTGTAGAAACTTCTATTTATTTTGCCATTGTTATTCTTTCATCTTATGATGCTTTCACTACTTTTTTCTATTTGTGTTGGACATTATTTGATGCTTTATTCATTTATTTACTTCCTTTTAAATTGAAATCTAAGGAAAATGTTTGCTTGAAATGGTTTAAATTTGTCATTCTTGTTTGGGGAAGAATGTTGGATTAGGGTATTTGGGCCATGGCCAAACATCAATGATTGCTCCTTTTATTATCAAGAGAAATTTCTAAATGAAACCAAAATACTAGCTAAAAATCTTACAAATAAACATAAATATGTCTATTACTATTGGTTCTATTTTTGTTTTCTTTTTCCATAGTCTATGTACTTCTATTTACAGGTCTTTTTATTTTTTTGATTTTCTTCTCTTTTCTTGTCTCCTGAAACCGCCACATGTTACAGATATTTGTAGTAATCATCTTCATCCAGATTTTTTTATGTTATTTTCATAGGGCATTTTGAATGTGTTTCATCACATAGCCACATGTTTGGACTGAATTAGGCATTTTTTTCACCTATCAAGTCCTTTCCAAAGATCTGGGATATATAGAGTTGCTATTTGATGCTGTTTTTATTATTATCTAATGAAAGTATAAATTAAGTTATTGAAGTAGCATTGTTTAATTATATTAAAAATAATTTTAGATGATCTTTCATGACAGAGTTATTAAGATGCCATGTACATATGAAACCATAAATCTATAACTGGTTTGGCCCTTTCTTAGGTAACATTCTTTAAATCAAAAACAATTTGTCTAATTTTAATTGTATAGTTCAAAAAGCAAAACATTATTAGGCTTTCAAAAAACTCTTAAAGTTCTATAAATCACATATCTATCACATATCACATAACAGAGGAGAAATACAAATACCACATTATTAAAAATTAATACTATTTCAAAATTGACAATGTGTTAAATAGATATATATATATAAACCTTGCACAAACTATTTGTCTAGTTTCATGCACAGTTACTAAGGAACTCAAATAACAAAGAAAATACTAATGAGAAACAATGTGCAAGAAGTGAGCAATACGTAAACTATAAGTTCAAGCAAACCTAAGCGGACCCTACCATAGTGTGGGATGAGAATAACACTAGGAAGATGAAGCTCAATCAACCCTAGTAAGCATGGTTGGTAGTGAGGTATGCAGGAAGCTGTACTTCAACAGCTGCTACAGTATAGGTCTGATGAGAAAGAATGTGATCAAGAAGTTTTATGGTTCAAACAGTGACATAACTGTTGCCCTGTTAATTTATAATGATAATTGTGGGTGCTAGAACTACTCTAAAAGCATACGATCATGCCAGTGATGATATTCAGCCAGTTCACACCAATTCAGGTGAACCGGTAGCAAGGATTTTGACATGGGTCGCCGAGCCGAACTGGCCACACCCCAGACCCAGCCACCCAGTTGCTGCTCACTTGCTCGCCCCGCCTCCCTAATGCTCGCCCCACCTGCCTGACGCTTGGCCTGCCCACCTGACACTCAGCCCACCCAGTCATTCCTCACTTCCTATGCGGCACACTGGGTTCTCGTGGCTTGCCTTTAATTTGCCTTCCCATTGGTGCCTGTGCCCCAACTGAGCAGCCCTGATCTGCTTAGAGGTAAGCCTGCAAGTCACACTAGCCCCCTTCCCTTGCCATTCCCAGACTTTGCCTGGCCTCCCTCACCATTCCCGAACCTTGCCGGGCCTCCCTCACTGTTCCTGGATCATCTTGGGCCTCCATCATTGTTCCTGGACCTTACTGGGCCTCCCTCACCATTCCCAAACCTTGCCTGGCCTCCCTCACCATTCCCGGACCTTGCCGGGCATCTCCCACCATCCCCAGGCTCGGATGGCTGACTAAGCCACCATATGGTGCTCTCCCAATCACATGGCAGCCACAGCGCAAGAAGCCTGCTTGAGCTGGGAAGAAAGCAGCCCTGGCCTGCCCGTTCTGGCTGACAACTCTGCTCCCCTTGCTCTTATAAGTTCCGGCACACCACCCAGCTTGGACATGGGGCAGTTGACTGCCCTGCCAGCAAACG
Source organism: Hydrophis major (assembly GCA_033807585.1). Taxonomy (NCBI): domain Eukaryota; kingdom Metazoa; phylum Chordata; class Lepidosauria; order Squamata; family Elapidae; genus Hydrophis; species Hydrophis major. The sequence goes on along the minus strand of CM066343.1, from coordinate 34,615,161 downwards.
CTGCCCTGCCTGCTACTCCTGCCACCGCTGGAGGTGGAGGGTGGCAGTGGTTCATACCTACAGCCCTGCTCCTCAAAAGAGCAGCAGCGGCAGGCACAAGGTAAGAAACAGGAGAACTGCTGGTACCCTTTTGCCCTCAGTGATGGCAGGACCAGCTGGTGGTGCAGCATTTGCTGGCGGGACAGTCAGCTGTCACATGTCTGAGCTGTCCGGTGTGCCGGAACCTGGAAGAGCAAGGGGAGCAAAGCTGCCAGCCAGAATGGGCAGGCCAGGGCTTTCCCTCCTCCCTGCCTGAGCACGCTTCTTGTACCTCTGTCACCACTCACAGTTCATGCTCCTGTCTCTTGGCCTATTGTGGCTGCTGCTGCTGCTCTTCTGGGGAGGCAGGGCTGTGCAGGAGGTGACTCCATGCTGGAGAAACTTCTGTCCAGTGCCGAGGTAAGAGGTGATCCAAAAGGGAGGGTGGGTAGAATGTCCCAGGGCTGCTCGCTTTCTTCATCCTCCCACTGCCCGCTGCTCTGGAGCCCTCCGGATCAGTTCGTTCCAGACCTGGTGTGTGTGTGTCATGAGAGAGGGCGTAGTGTGTGTGTGTGAGAGAGAGAGACAGAGACAAGAAAGAAAGAAAGAAAGAAAGAAAGAAAGAAAGAAAGAAAGAAAGAAAGAAAGAAAGAAAGAAAGAAAGAAAGAAAGAAAGAAGGAAGGAAGGAAGGAAGGAAGGAAGGAAGGAAGGAAGGAAGGAAGGAAGGAAGGAAGGAAGGGAGTGTGTGTGGTGTGTGTGTGTGAGAGAGAGAGAGAAGAAAAGAAAGAGCAAGAACGGAAAGAAGGGAGAGAAAGAAAGAGAAAAAGAAAGAAAGACAAACTAAGAAAAAGAAATAGGAAGAAAGAAACAAAGAAAGAGCAAGAAAAAAAGAAAAAGAAAGAAAGAAAAAAAAGAAGGAAGGAAGGAAAGAAAGAAAAAGAAATGGAAAGGAAGGAAGAGAGAGAGAGAAAACTCTGTGCTATTATTTTTAATTGTTCTATTATTTATTATATATTAATATTTTACATTGTCCCTGCACCTAGAGTGATTTTACTGCCTTTCTTTTGCCCAGGTATTTTTTAGGGTTTACAATACATGCATTCAATGTCTATAGTGCAGAGCATAAATACATGCTTGTTTAACAAAATACATGCGTGTTTAACAGAGTTGAAAGAAACTTTGGAGGTCTTCTAGTCAAACCCCCTGTTCAGCAGGAAAACTGAGGATGCCAAGCTCTGAGTAGACGTCCTGGGAAAGATGTCAGAATAACAGAATAACACTTAGAAGGGACCTTAGGGGGAATCCTATATCATTTCAGAGAAATGGCTGTCCAGTCTTTTCTTTAAAACTGTTAAGTTCTGCGCATGGGTACAAGGAGCGGAGACGAGGCGGTGAACAGTGAACTTCAACTCTTTATTAATCATACTGAACAGAGCAAAATCCCTAGGGCAGCAGCAGCCCTTTTATAGGGTAGGCTGCTGACCTATTAGCCAATGAGAAACATGGAAGTGTTAAACCCTTGAACCAATGAAAGTTGGCCCGTTAACAGCCAATCAGATGTCCCAGAAAGGACCAATCCGATATCGCTATAATTGGCCAATCAGAAGTGCAGGATTAGAACCCTGCTTTTTCTTAAAGTTGTTAAAACTTTATTAAACACCTTTATTAGTTCATAACGAAAACTTCCAGTGATTGAGAACCCAGAACTTCTGGAGACAAGCAAGTCCACTGGTTAATTGTTCTCACTGTCAGGTTGCTTCTCCGTTTGTTCAGTTTCTATCCATTACTTCTTCTTTGCCTTCTTTGCTTTGGAAAATACATTGCCTCCCACTTCTTTCTGGCAGCCTCTTAAAAGCCTGTTGCCTATCACACTCTTGGGCAAAGCATGTGACCCATTTCCTCCTTTCAGTGGTCCATGAAAGTACATCTATAGTATGTAGATAATAAAGTGAAAAAAAGATGAACAACATTTTTACAAAACTATAGATAAGTTGAGGCTGGGTGTGACAAGGAATGGCTGGGAAGGGAGGAGCCATGCGAGGCAACCCTTAATGTGAGTGACATGGAGTTGACCACACCCACCTTGTCACATGACCACCAAGCACACTAACCCAGTCACGTGATCATTAAGCCATGCCCACCAAATAAGCCATGCCCACAGTACTGGTAGTAAAAAAAACTGAATCCTACCACTGTATCATGCTTTCATTTAAACAGGTAATCATTTATTTTCTTCCAAGTTGAACTGATGAAAAAAAAATATATGGAATAGTAATAGAATTTAACTAGTGTAGTGGAAATAAGTGAGTTATTTGTGTCTGTTAATTCACAAGCATTTTTTCCTGACACCATTTTTGCAGTTTGATTTGAATTAAATGTGAATTTTACAAAATGAAAAACCCAATTTTGAAATGAAATAATGTGAAAATGGCACAGAAAATGAGGTGCTATATAAAAATTCTACTAAAGAAACTTGATTTGCTAGTATATTCTACTGTCAAGATTCTAAAGATTTCTTAAGAATACTGAACAAATATTTAAAAATGAAGAAAATATTCACAGTCAGAAATCACAAATGAGAACTTTGAGAAACAAGTTGCCATGATTATCAGATAAAGAAAAAAGAATTTTATTTATTAATTTATTATATCATAATAATGCTTCAGAACTGATTTTTACTTCAATTAAAATAGTGATGATATCTGAAGTTACAGGGCAAGTAAATCCAAATGAGTTCTTTGTAGGCCAGAAAAACTGGAAAATTCAAAATATAGTATATGAATTTACTATGCATAAAAATATGGGGCCAACAGCCAACCTTTTATGCAAGCTAATCCTTCTAGCGATGGATTACCCAATTGATGGACCTATTAGTTTGCAGTTTTAAAGCAAGTCTCACTGTAAAAGATAACCATTTATAAATAAGGGTAAGAGTATTTGTTCTGGGAACTCAAAGCCTGATAACCTTAATATTCAACTTTATAAAAGATCTCAACAACCTGACATTCATAGAAAAATATGCCATTTTTTGTATTGTAGGATACAGCTGAATCAAGCTACTAATTTACTTTTCTTATTTTTGTATTAATGTGCATGGTTAAAAATTAGGGGCAAGCATATTTAGCTAAATTCTGCTAATTACATTTTTATCATAGGACTAAAAGTCTGCAATTTTTTAAAAATCTACCATGATTCAGATCTTTGTGGAAAGCACAGTTATTTATTATACATGGATGAAATAGGTGTATTTTTTGAGTAAGGGAAAGAACTATCCTGTGAGCTGGTCACTATAATTATTGAATTGTGAAGAAACTTAAGAAGTTAGCAGTTGGTTTATCAGATAATTCAATACATGTTTCTGAAGGAAAAAGCACATACTCAGTTGATGGATTAGATTTATAGGTATGTAGGAATGTGTGTTAGTTATTTATTTGGGTTTAGGGATTCTATTTCTTTCATTTGTTGAGTAATTGAGATGTGTTCAGACAGATGTCTGAATCGTGAAGAGTTAATATGTTGGAAAAAATATTGTAAGAGAGACAAGATTGATCTAGTTTTTGATGGCCCAATTCCTGTGTCAAGCAGTTTCTTGCATATTCTGATTATACTGTCCCAGAAAAAAAAATAGGATTATATTTCAATTGCTCTTTGCTGTATTTTAATTGGAAACATGCTTCAAAATTTGACCTGGTATCTAAGATACAACAGGAACTTGATGTATCATGTATGTATATTAATTGGTTATAATGGTATTTTTCATGTTATTAAAATATATTGCTTCCTACATACTGATAATTGTTAAAAACAAAAAAGTAGATTATCAATAGCAACCAATCATATTGACTACTAATTGCATGATAAGCTAGATGCCTTGAATATCTGTTATTTGCTATCATTATTGTCGTGTCCGCAAAAAGACGCCAGGAGTCGGTGACTACGTTTCAAGCTCTTTATTTAGGAGTCGAGAACCGAACCGGCGAAAAGGAAAAAGCCCGCGGCTTTTATTCTTTTCGCCGCGGCGGCCACGGCCAATGGCAGCATTTCAAGTCTCCCGCTCTTGGAGCGAGCCAATCACGGGAGACTTTCAACGGGCCAATCGGCGTGGCTCACCTGGCCAATTAGAAATCCCCGCCCTTTAGCCAATCAAAGCGCGGGGATTTCGAGTATGCAAATTAAGGACAGAACACCCCTCCCCTCTTGGTACAGTCCTTACGTTGCGTAGTCACGTAGGTAGGCGGGGCTCCGTCTAGTCCTACTTGACCTGCGCAACTCAGTTGCAAGCTGGATTTCGACCGGAGCAGTCGAGTTTTTGGCTGCTCCCTCTTCTGTGCGAACCGGTTGGATGATCGGGCCGGTTCCTTCTCCGTGGCTCCCACCTGGGCCTTCCGGGTTGGTTGAGCTACGGGTTTCGCCGCTCCCGCTTGGTCTTTCCGAGTCGGTTGAGCTGGCTTGGTGGTTCTTCTCCGGTGGGGGCTCGCGATGGCTGCGTTCCGGTAAGTACTGCTGGTTTATTTTTTCTTTCGATTGGTTATTCGGGTATTCCCTCCCCCCTTGGTTTGTGTTTTGGGGGGTGGATTCTGTTGTTGTCCGAGACCTGAGTTGGTCAATGTGTCGTTTCCAGGCTCGCCCATCTGTGGTTTGGAGCCGGTATGAGCGTGGGCCTGTGATTTGGGTGATGACGGCTGGGATCCATAGGGGGTCCCCCGTCAGGTTTTTTGCGTACACGAGGTCTCCGGGTGCGAATGTTCGGTATTTTGTACTTGAGTCTGGGGGCCGCTCTGGGTTATACGTTGGGTGTAACCTATCGAGTGGGGACCTCAGCTTCCTACCCATTAGTAACTCGGCTGGACTTTTGTTGGTAGTGGTGTTCGGGGTGATGTGTTGTATAAAGAGGAGTCTGTTAATTTTGTCTTGGATCTCCCCGTGGTCCATTTTCCGGATGGTTTTTTTGGTAAATTGGACCATCCGTTCCGCCCTACCGTTCGCCGCCGGATGCGCCGGTGCCGTTAATGCGTGGCGGATGCCCCTTTCCGCCAGGAATTTCTCGAAGTCGAGGGATGTAAACTGGGGCCCGTTGTCGGAGACGACGACGTCTGGGAGGCCGTGTGTTGCAAAGAGTTTGCAAAGTTCTTTGATCACGGCCTCCGTGGTTGTGGATTTCATATCGCTTACCTCCAACCAGTTGGAGTAAGCGTCAACTGTTATGAGGAAGGTATGTCCATTTGTGGGACCGGCAAAGTCCAAATGGATTCTGGACCAGGGCCCCCTTGATGTTTCCCACTCCCGGATGGGTGCTGTGGGTGGGCTGGGTCTAGTCTCCTGGCATCGCTGGCACCTAGCTACCCAGGCCTCTATCTGCTTGTCCATCCCTGGCCACCAAGCGTAACTTCTGGCCAGGGCTTTAGTTCTTACGATGCCAGGATGCCCCTCATGCAACATTTCTAAAACTTTCCCCTGTAGTCTGTCCGGGATGACCACCCTGTCACCCCATAAGATGCACCCTTTAAGTAGCGAGAGTTCGGTTTGGCGGTTTCTAAATGTCTTAACGGACTCGTCGTTGTCCCTTTCTGGCCAACCTTTTTCCACCCAATGCAAAATCCGCGCCAGACGCCTGTCTTTAATAGTTTCCCGGGCAATGTCTGACGCGGTTATGGGTAGGTTGGGTAGGTTCTCGATGCTAAGGGTGTTTGTCGTTGGTGCTGGGTCAGGGTCGGAGTCCGGTAACGGCGAGCGGCTCAAAGCGTCCGCATGTGAAATCTTCTTACCCGGTTTGTGTATAAGTTCGTAGCTGTAGGCTGCCAGGAACTGAGACCACCTTGTCATCCGGGGAGACAGAATGTTCGGGGTGGCTCGATTTCCTGCAAGGATGCCCAGCAACGGCTTATGGTCTGTTACAATGGTGAATGGGCGGCCGTAAAGGTATTCGTGGAACCGCTTAACGGAGGCAACTATAGCCAAAACTTCTTTGTCCAGTTGGCTATAGTTCTGCTCTGGCTTGGTTAGAGTCCTGGAAAAGAACGCGATGGGTGCTTCTTTTCTGTCAGGAAGGGTATGGCTGAGGACAGCGCCGATGCCGAAGGGAGATGCGTCACAAGTGACGGCCAGGGGCAGGGTTTCGTTGAATTGGATCAGGACGGCGTCGGAGGTGAGGAGGTCCTTAGTTTTTTGGAAGGTGGCTTGCTCCCGTTTCCCCCAAGTCCAGGTTGCCGCCTTATCCAGGAGCCTATGCAAAGGCTCCGCCGCCGTTGCCTTTTGGGGTAGGAAAACATTATAAAAGTTCAGTAACCCCAAAAATGCCTGCAATTCAGTCTTTGATCTAGGGGTGGGGGCCTCTTTGATAGCTTTCACTTTTTTACTTGTGGGGTGAATGCCGTGCCAGTCTAGTAGGTAGCCCAAGAATTCCACTCGTTCCGTGCACAGTTGGCCTTTCTCCCTTTTTACTTTAAGTCCCGTTACTTTAAATTTGGTTAAGACCTCTCTGAGTCGGTTTTCTAATTCGGCTTCGTTTGGCGCCGCCACTATTACGTCATCGAAATAGGGCACCACCCCCTTGATGCCCTGCAGCAAACGTTCCATCAGGCTCTGAAAGATGCCTGGTGCCACGCTGACTCCGAATTGGAGTCGGTTGCACTTGAAGGCCCCCCGATGGGTAACGATGGTCTGGGCTTCCGCCGTTTTTTCGTCGACCGGCAACTGCTGGTATGCCTGGGCGAGATCAAGCTTGGCAAAGACCCTGCCCCCTCCTAGTGAGTGCAGTAGGTGTTGCACGATTGGGACGGGGTAGGCGCTTTGTTGCAGCGCGCCATTTAGGGTGGCCTTATAGTCCCCACAAATTCTCACTGACCCGTCTGGCTTGACCGGGGTCACTATTGGGGTCTCCCATCGGGCATGGTCTATTGGTTGCAACACCCCCTGTTTGACGAGCTTGTCGATCTGCTCGTCAATCTTAGGTTTTAGGGCGAATGGCACCCGCCTAGGTTTTAGTCGCTTGGGGGGGACGCTAGGGTCTAGATCAAATGAGATAAGGGGCCCCTGGTACTTGCCCAGGCTTCCGTCGAAGACCTCCTGGAACTTCTGGGCTAGCCGCTGTTCCCAGCCGTCGTCGGTGACGTGGTTGACTCCTGTGAGAGCGATGTCGAGCGGGGGGAAACATTGTAGGCCCAGCAGGCTTGGGCGGTCGCGATCGACGATTGTGAGTGGGAGTTGTTCGGTGCGCCCCTTATAAGTCACATTAAAGTTCTTGGTGCCCACTACCGGGACGCGGTTTCCCTGGTAGTCTTTTATAATAAGTCTTTGGGCGTTTATGTTTCTCTTATGGAGTGTAGGCACCAATCGTTTTATCTCGTGCCATGCAATCATGGAGAGGTAGGACCGGAGTCCACCTCCATTTTGCATGGTTGGCCCTCGATATGGACCTCTACGTGTACCTTTCTGGTGCCGTCGGAGATGGCGTGGCCGATGGTTACCGTCTGGTGGGTCTCTTCTTTGCGCTGGTTGTCGCCGCCTCTCGAGGGTCGTTGGATCCGGTCCCACCGGTTGTCCGATTGGCGATCTCTGGTCCGGGGCGGTGGGCTTTCCCTTCTTCGATCGTGTTGGTCCCATCTGGGTGGACTGCGAGTCTTCTTTTGGCGGCAAACCCGAGCGATGTGTCCTTTTTTCTCACAGTGCCGACAGATAGAGTCAAAAAATCGGCATTCTGATCTGGGGTGGTCGCCGCCGCAACCGGCACAGTTGGTCCTCGACCTACGACCTCTGCGGTTCCGTTGGTCGCGCCCAGTCTTCACTCGGTGTATGTCTTCTTCGTCTTCGGACGTGCTGGATGCAGAATGGAAATCGCCGTGGTGTGCGGCTGTTTCGTTCTTTAGGTCGGCCGACCTTGCCGGGTTGTTGTTTCCGCCCTTCGCGTCTGGTTTTCGCATGCTGTCGGCGGAAGTGCGGGTTGCTTCTGCGGCTGCGGCTGCGGTGAGGGCGTCTGCTAGACTGATGTCACCCTTAGCCATAAGCCGGCTCTGGAGCGCAGGGTCCCATAGGCCGAGCACGAATCGGTCTCTTAGGAGGCTGTTCAGGCCGTCAAATTCGCAGAGCCCCCCTAGGCGCCGCAACTCGGCGACGAAGTCGCTCAGTTTTTCACCCGGTTTCTGGTCCCGCCGGTAGAATTCGTTGCGCCGGATCAGGATGGGGACCTCGGGGGCGTAATGTCGCCGAAGGATAGGTTCGAGGATGTCCCAATCCATGGCGGTTGCGTCGGCCGGCTTGGCCAATGCTTTGGCCATCTGGAAAACTTCAGTTCCGCAATGGGTGAGGAAAACGGCGCGTTTTAGCGGGCCCGGGGCGTCCTTCATTCCGGTGCACTCGAGGTACATGCGGAATCGGTCTGAGAACGATTCCCAGTCCTCGATGGCGGGGTTGAAGGGGGCGGGCGGTGCGATTTTCGCCATTTCGGTGTTAAGTCTGGCTCTCGTTGGACACGGGGTTCGGTTCAGGGTCTGGATCCCATCCTCGTCGCCAGTGTCATGTCCGCAAAAAGACGCCAGGAGTCGGTGACTACGTTTCAAGCTCTTTATTTAGGAGTCGAGAACCGAACCGGCGAAAAGGAAAAAGCCCGCGGCTTTTATTCTTTTCGCCACGGTGGCCGCGGCCAATGGCAGCATTTCAAGTCTCCCGCTCTTGGAGCGAGCCAATCACGGGAGACTTTCAACGGGCCAATCGGCGCGGCTCGCCTGGCCAATTAGAGATCCCTGCGCTTTAGCCAATCAAAGCGCGGGGATTTCGAGTATGCAAATTAAGGACAGAACAATTATTATGATACTAACTTCCCATAGATATTTATTTGGTTATTGTATGAAAGAAAATGGCAACTGGAAATGTTTGATCAGATAAAACATAATGTTTACATGCCTATGCATATGCCCACTAAATGAGATATTTGCAGAATTGGTTAGGTCAGAATGTTAAATTAAACCACAGCTATTGAACAACCACTGATATATTTCATAAACACTGAAGTGTAAATCACTATTCATAAACCAGAATTGTGAAATTCATACATCATGCTAAGCCAAAATCAAATAAATCACATTATGACATAGAACAAAATGTAAATACAAAAAAATAAAAGAAATCTTTCAGGAAGAGCCTGCCAAGTTGTATTCTCTAACAAAATGTGTGTGTGTGTGTGTATAGCTTTAAATAATGCCTAAAATACTATATATGTTATTTATATATATTATATAATTTATATAATATCAGTGTGTGTGTGTGTGTGTATGTGTATATGTATATATGTATATATATATTATATACATATACATACATACATACATACTTAAGGCAACATTTTATTTAGTGTTCTTAACACTTGTTTACTACTTGGTGCATTTTTCTCTTTTTTGTCCAATGTTCTCTGTTTTTAAATAAAGTATTTATTATTGTTTTGTTATATTTTGATACAATTCTGATTTTAAATGTTCCTCTACATTATTTAAATTCCAAAAGTCTTTCATTAATTGCTGACCATAAAAAGTAGAAAGGAATTAAGCTCAGTAAGGAATACTTGCAAAACTTAAAAATTGGATTTTTTTTTAGTTGAAGAATACTTTAAAAAATAAGAAAACCCTTAAGTTGAGCTTATCTCCTGATACCAGATTCAAATGGGTTGTCATTTTTAATTATGGGAATTTTTTAGAGTTTCCAATTAAATCCTGGAATTCTCTGGTGGTCTTTCATTTATGTCAAGAAGAGTAACTTTGGAACACAAACAAGGAGGACCAGGAGTAGAAGGGAGTGTCCGTATTTGTCTGTTGTTTTAATTTTAAAACAATTAAAATACAAAATTTAATTTAATGTTGTATTTTAAACACCCTAAACTAATTTTTTTCAGATTACAGAAATCCAAGCAAACCCAATATATGAAACCTGCTCATTATTATGCATAAAGGTAAAATAGATTATTACAGGCAATAATGTTTATGTACTGTAGTTCTCAGTATTTAAAATAAACTTATTTCATGTCCTGTTATGATTCTAAATATAATATTTCCATGTAAAGAATGAGGTTAATATTTAGAAAATACTTGAAAGAGCAGGAAACTTTGGAAACTTTGAGATATTAAACATTTGATGAGATTGCTAAAAAAAATGGTGATTATTATGACAGCCTAATAACTAGCTCTTTCCTCACACCTTTGTTGCAATAAGCAACGTTAAGGAAATCTTTTTAATGTTGTGTTTGATGAAATGAAGGGTTTATTGTAACGAAGGCTATGAATGATATCTTCAGAAAATTCTGTCAAACTGTTATTTTTTAAATTATTGCTTCTCATCTCTTCTTGGTGAGCATTTTTATTTAGACTTTTCTGTTCTGTTGAACTGTTGTCTACCATTATCTTTGTTCATTAAATCAATTCTTGTTTTGCTTATGGCAGTACCTAGAAAGGTAGCTTAGTTTTGTTTCTTACTATTACCTTACAAAATATATTTTCTACATTGATTACATTGATAAAATAAAGGTTCAAAATCAGTCTGTTTGAGAAAAGTCAACTTTGCATCATATTTTTAACTACTGTCAGTACCAATTGCTTTAAATGAGATTAATTAGAAGGATTTTTTTCTCCATTTCTTACTGTTCTGTTAAACTTTCTTTCCACACTACTGCCCTACCAGGGGCCTGTAGTATAATTTATTTTTCTTTTCCATTTATATATAGTTTTCCATACATTTGATACTTTTTAAAAATATTATGCCTTTTCTCTTTATTCTTATATATGAAAATTCTAAACTGTTGTTAATACTACAGTCAAATAACTATACTCTGTATGAAACATAGCAATTATTTCTACATGCATAAATGTATTATTTCATACATATCTGTACCAATAACTAAAGTAGGTGTGTGCATTTTTTCCTTATTCTGGAGTTTACAGTGAAGAAATAGGTGTGTGAAGGAACTTCCTAGCTGCTTACCCTATTATTCCTAATATTATACTAATATAATTCTAATTTAAACTCTTGATAATTTAACTCTAACTCTAATACTATTTTCCTTTTCTGTAAATATGAAATTTCTTCCTTCATCTAAATTATTTGCTTAATGATTCACCTTTTTCTTTCAGATTTTATATATAATAGACTAATATAACTGGTTTTTATAAGATTGTTCGTTTATTGTTTTGAATTTCATTAATTGCTCTTGAATTTCTCTTTCTCTTGATAAAATAGCACAATGGTTTCTAACAATTTCTTTGAGGTTTCAAAATCAGATGTTAAACATAATTCTTACTATTCTTTCTACTTTTTTCATAACCATAAAATCTTAACAGAATTTCTAAACTTTTGATTCCTTTAGAGGGCGGTCAATCAGCTACCAGATCCAATTTTTGTCCTGTTCAGTTCTTTTTAAATTCACTGCTTTTTGAAACCAATTTGATAATACTACCTTACCCTCTCCTCATTGTTCTACCCAAAAAAGATTACTCGGTTTATCATCAGAATTATATCATCCAATGATTAAGTCATTGCTGAAAACTTTAAAAAAGCAGATACACATCTCACTACTTTGTTTCTTTGTAGCAATTAGTAATTTTACAATTTGCATTTTAGAATTTTTCAGGTTGATTCAGGTCTCTTATTACATCTTTAAAATCTGTTTTGTAAATAATTGGGATGTAGCTGATCTGAGCTAAGATATTTTGTGAACATAGATTTACATCAAATTATTTGAAGTATGTTTGCATATAGTCCCAGCATCTACTTTTAAAATGATCTTTATGTGAGATCATATTGCCAAAACTTGTAGCCACCCACCAAACATTAGAATCTTTATTGGTGATAAATACTTTAGGAAAAAAACTTCATATGATACCTGTACAATCAGCACAGCCCCCCCCCCCCCAAGGCTGTGTGCTATCTCCACTTCTCTTCTTCCTATATACCAATGACTGCCTCTCAAACGTTGCATCTGTTAAAATACTGAAGTTTGCTGATGACACAACCGTGATTGGTCTCATTCGAGACAATGATGAATCTGCATACAGATAGAAGGTTATACAACTTGCCTCATGGTGTAACCAGAACAATCTGGAACTGAACACACTCAAAACCATAGAAATGGTGATAGACTTTAGAAGAAACCCTCCCATACTACCACCTCTTACAATACTAGACAACACAGTATCAACAATAGAGACCTTCAAATTTCTAGGTTCTACTATATCACATGACCTAAAATGGACACTTCACATCAAAAACATTATCAAAAAGGCACAACAAAGAATGTTCTTTCTGCGTCAACTCAGAAAGCTCAAATTGTCCAAGGAGCTGCTGATACAGTTCTACAGAGGAATTATTGAGTCTATCATCTGCACCTCTATAACTGTTTGGTTTGGTTCTGCAACCCAACAGGACAGACACAAATTTCAGAGGAGAAATAACAATTACTACCCACCTGCCTTCAATCGAGGACCTGTATACTGCACGAATCAAAAAGAGGGCTGTGAAAATATTTACAGACCCTTCATATCCTGGACATAAACTGTTTCAACTCCTTCCCTCAAAACGACGCTATGGAGCACTGCACTCCAGAACAACTAGTCACAAGAACAGTTTTTTCCTGAACGCCATTACTCTGCTAAACAAATAATTCCCTCAACACTGTTTTTTACAAAGTGTACACTACTATTACTGTTAATAGTATCATCAGTCCGTATCATCCATCCCCTCCCACTTGTGATTGTAGGACTGTAACTTTGTCACTTGTATCCTTATGACTTATATTGACTGTTTCCTAGTATGATTTGATTGTTGATTTTACCCTATGCCTATCATTAAGTGTTGTATGTTATGATTCTTGATTCTTAACTAATGTATCTTTTCTTTATACTCAGAGTATTTACACCAAGACAAATTCCTTGTGTGTCCACTCAGTCCACTGTGCCCTTTTCCTCTGTTTTACATGACAGAGGATCATTTTTGACAAAAAAGGGAAAAAAGAATACCAGAGTTCATTTCTTTCTTCAGATTCCACTTTATCACCATTTGATTCCCAAACCAAAGCAAGAGCAAGATATGAAACATCTGACATTAATTGCTAGTGAAGATACATATATGAGGTAATGATAAATTAGTTGCCTCACTGATTTCATTTCAGGCTTGTAAAATTCATTGAATGGTTCTGTTTATGCTTTTTAAAATTCCACAGCTGCTAGAAGATTTTCTTGCTACACAATGGTTTGGCTTTTGAGTCTGGAACAGCACTTAGGTACTCTTGATATGGTTACTTAAGCATAGTAACAACTGGCATAAACCCTTGTTTGAATTTTAAAGCATGAAGCGAGCTTTTAAATAGAGTAACCAAAAGGGAAAAAAACAACCATTAGCACAATTTAATACATTATTTTAGTGTGTGTGTGTACATATATTCTTAAGTTTTCATGGGTACTTACATGTCTGGCATTCAGCTTTGTTCGGGTATTTTCCCACGTCATAATAGTGGTGCTTTTAAAGTTGGAGCAACGTTTCAGCAGAATCTCATCTGCCATCATCAGGCTTCTGTATAGTGTTTGTCTGTGAGTCAGACTTTTACAGTGGTTTCAGATTTAAATTTGGGGCAGCCTATTGCTGTGTCAGAATGGTTTTTTCTTCCTCCTGATTGGTTGAGAGTCTTGGTCTGTGTTTATTGGTCTTGGAGTTTGCTGTGTTCTGCTACTAATATCTTCTGTCTGTTTTTTTGGGGGGGGGGGTCTCTTTTTGTATCTTGATTGGCTGGCAACATTGTGTTACTTTATTGGAGGCCTTTAGTGCAGCTTGGCTTCGGGTAAATGGATGGCTATCATTAGTTAGGAAGCTGGGTTTCATCTGGGTGCCTGGTTGGGGTGTGTTTGAGCTGGAGGTATCAGGGGGGATCTGTTTGTGCCCAGGTGTTTGCCTGGCTTGTGGTGTGGAGATTTTTTTGTTTGTGAGTGCAGGCTTCCAAATGATTGACAACCTGGTGGAATCATCTCTTCTGTTCATGCTTTCTGGTCTTTTTTCAAAAACTTGAAAAACTTGAAGTCCAAAGAGCTTCCATTTTATATGACCTCGCATTCCTATGCAACTGCCGAGATCAAAATTTAATTCCCACAAGCTTCCAATTGAAATTCCACACCAACACAGCAGCCACTAAACGCATCCTAAAAAGAACAGAATTGGCCCTAATTAGAAATGAACTTCACACAAAAAGATTTCTCCTAGACTAAATCAACAAAGATCTCCTCACACTTCACCTCAGACTCAGCAACAAGATTCACCCCTTACTTTGGGACAAATCCAAACAGCTCGCTGTCTGGAGAGCCGAAAGACAGACCACCCTCAAGACAGACACATACACCAACAAACTCAGAAAACTACAACAATGCCAGAAACCAACTCCTCCCCCCTCACAGCCACACATGAAACAAACAGTGCACAACATCTCAGACAAGATCCTCACCGAAGCCGAAACCAAGGCCCTTTCTAAAGGATTCAACTTTGCTGTCGCTCCCAAACACATCCCCACAGAAACCATCATATGCGGAGTTGAAACCAGCCTGACCAAAACCAACCCTGATGATGCTAATAGAATCAGACTCGAAATCACCAACATCCTCTGCACTAGCAAACCACCTAAAAGCAACTTATCCAAAGAACAATAAACTGCACTACTTAACCTGAAAGAAGACACCAGCATAATAATCCTACCAGCAGACAAGGGCAACGCGACAGTAGTTATGAACACATCTGACTACCAATTCAAGTTAACCAACCTACCCCAAGACCCCACATACAACCCCCTAAAGACAGACCCCACCACCTACCTAGATCCAAAATAAAAGTCTCCCCCATCAGTGAAGAAATCCAGCAAAGAATCATACCCAGAGATAAATCATCCAGATGCCCTAAACTTTATGGTCTCCCCAAGATACACAAAGAAGGAACCCCACTTAGACCAATAGTCAGCTCCATAGGCTCACCTCTACAAAACCTAGCCAAATTTCTCACCAAACAACTACAACCCTATACAGAATCCATCAACTCACATGTAAAAAACTCATTCCAGTTCATCGAGATCATAAAGAAACAAAACTTACAACCCAGTGACCTACTAGTGAGCTTCGATGTCATATCCCTCTTCACCCAAGTGCCAATAAAAGAAGCCTTGACAGCCATCCAAAACAAATACAACCCCCCCAAGCACATCCTAGATCTGACCAACCACTGCCTATCCAATACATACTTCACCTACAATGGACAAAAATACAAACAAATAGAAGGAGCACCCGTGGGATCACCCCTCTCACCTGTCATCGCTAACCTCTACATGGAACACTTTGAAACACAAGCTCTAGAAAAATATGATCACAAACCCAAACTCTGGCTCAGTTACGTAGATGACACCTTCATAATCTGGCCACACAGGAAAGAAAAACTGAACAACTTCCTCACACACCTCAACAGCCTACACCCCAAAATACAATTCACCATGGAAACAGAAGCTAACAACCAACTTCCTTCCTAGATGTCTTGGTGTACAAAAAATCCAATGGCTCCCTAGGACACACCATCTACCAGAAGAAAACACATACAAACCGCTATCTACATGCATTCTCATACCACCACCCAGCACAGATCAATTCCGTAGCCGAGACACTCATCTCCAGAACAAAATGCTTAGCCGACGAACAACACCTAGAGACCGAACTACACACTCTCACCAGCATGCTGAAAGCCAATGGATTCCAAAGAAAGAAGATCACCCACCTAATCCAAAAAGAAACCCCTACCAAAATCCAAAACAGAGAACAAGAGAATGGCAAAGCCCTCCTCCCATATATAAAAGGCACTACAGACAAAATCAGCATGATCCTCCAAAAACACAACATTAAGACAGCATTCTGCACAAACAGAAAGATATCCACCATCCTAAGAAACCCTAAGGACAAAATCGAGTTAGAAAATCAAGGAGTATACGAAATTCCTTGCACTGCCTGTCCCACCACATACATTGGACAAACTAACAGAAGAATAAGTATATGCATTGAAGAACATAAGAACTCAATCAAAAAGGAAGAACCGACCTCTTCCCTGGTCCAACACCTCAAAGCCACAGGACATGAGATTGACTTTAAAAATACCAGAACTATCGCCAAAACTGAACACTTCAGCAGCAGAATAATCAGAGAAGCCATAGAGATAGAAAAACGCCCACACAGCATGAATAAACGAGATGAAACCTCCCACCTACCAGCCATTTGGAAACCCACCCTCATGAACAGACAAGTACCTAACATGAAGAATGACACCCCTGACCCACACCCCTGAGAGCCACACAAGATGCCACCATCACACTTCCATGTAGAAAGCAGACTCACACCCACACAGAAGATGAGACATGACCACGGACCAGAAGCCGCACTGCAGCTGCATCACTACCCACTTCAAACTCCTCTAAGCCATACATGAAGTGAACTGACCCCCACCATGAAGATGCAGAACGATCACGAACTCGAAGCCAAACAGCAAGATCACAGCTCACCAGCTCAAATCCCCCAGCAACTAAGACTAACCTGAGCAAAACCAAGGCCCCACCTGAACAGAACGCACCCCTACCCAATCAAGTCACATCCCCACTAGAAGTTAAAAGGAAGAAGCAGCTGGAAGCTCACATCACTCTGAGTAGCACAGAACTGAAGACCAAGCCTGAAGATGATGAATGAGACTTCATCGAAACATTGCCTAGATACTTCCAATCTTACACGGGAGAAAACCCAAATAACCAAAGATCCATATATATTTGTTTTCTTAAGTTTTCGCAGGTACTTACATGTCTGGCATTCAGCTTTGTTCGGGTATTTTCCCACGTCAAAAAAGTGGTGCTTTTAAAGTTGTAGCAACGTTTCAGCAGAATCTCATCTGCAATCATCAGGCTTCTGTATAGTGTTTGTCTGTGAGTCAGACTTTTACAGTGGTTTCAGATTTAAATTTGGGGCAGCCTATTGCTGTGTCAGAATGGTTTTTTTCTTCCTCCTGATTGGTTGAGAGTCTTGGTCTGTGTTTATTGGCCTTGGAGTTTGCTGTGTTCTGCTACTAATATCTTCTGTCTGTTTTTTTTTGGGGGGGGGCTCTTTTTGTATCTTGATTGGCTGGCAACATTGTGTTACTTTATTGGAGGCCTTTAGTGCAGCTTGGCTTCGGGTAAATGGACGGCTATCATTAGTTGGGAAGCTGGGTTTCATCTGGGTGCCTGGTTGGGGTGTGTTTGAGCTGGAGGTATCAGGGGGGATCTGTTTGTGCCCAGGTATTTGCCTGGCTTGTGGTGTGGAGATTTTTTTGTTTGTGAGTGCAGGCTTCCAAATGATTGACAGCCTGGTGGAATCATCTCTTCTGTTCATGCTTTCTGGTCTTTTTTCAATCTCTATGGCTTCTCTGATGATTCTGTGGCTGGGATTTTCTATGGTGGCTAGGGTTTTGGTGCCATTGAAGTTGATGTTATGACCTGTGGCTTCCATGTGTTGGACGAGTGAGGAAGTGTGTTCCAGCTTTTTGACTGCATTTTTGTGTTCATCCAGGCGGGTGCTTATTCTTCTATTGGTCTGTCCAATGTATGTGGCCGGGCATGATGCACAGGGGACTTCATATATGTCTTGGTTTTCCAGGTCAATTTTGTCTTTGGGGTTCCTGAGGATGGCTGCTATTTTTCTGTCTGTTTTGAAGGCAGTCTTGATGTGGTGTATAGAATCTTACTAATTTTGTCTGTAGTGCCTCTTATGTAGGGCAGGACAGCTATTCCATAGGTCTGTTCATCTTCTGGGTCTCTATTATGTCTCAGTGTGTTTTTGTGGATCAAGTTGGTGATTTTGCTTTTCTGGAAGCCGTTGGCTGTCAATATTTTAGTCAGGGTGCATAGTTCAGTCTTAATGTGTGTCTTGTCTGCCAGGCGTTTGGTTCTAGTAATTAGTGTTTTAGCCACGGAGTTTATCTGTGCTGGGTGGTGGTGGGATTGGGCGTTGAGGTAGCGGTTGGTGTGTGTTTTCTTCTGGTATATGGTGTGTCCTGGTGTGCCATCTGTTTTCTTGTAGATTAGTACATCTAGGAATGGTAGTTGTTTGTTTGTTTCTGTTTCCATGGTGAACTTGATTTTGGGGTGTGCGCTGTTTAGGTGTGTTAGGAAGTTGTTTAGGTTTTCTTGTCCATGGGGCCAAATCACGAATGTGTCATCGATATATCTTAACCATAGTTTGGGTTTGAGTATGGCATTAGCCAGGGCTCTGGATTCGAATTCTTCCATGAACAGGTTTGCAATGACAGGTGACGGTGGTGATCCCATGGGGGCTCCTTCAATTTGTTTGTATCTTTGTCCTTTGTATTTGAAATATGTGTTGGTTAAGCAGTGTTCTGTTAGTTCCATGAGGTGTTTAGCTGGTTGGTATTTATTATTGATGATTTCGAGGGTCTCTTTTATCGGGACTTGAGTGAATAGTGAAACCACGTCAAAACTTACAAGCAGATCTTTCTGCTCGACGTGTAGATCTTTGATCATTTCCAAGAAGTGGTATGAGTTTTGTACATGAGAAGCTGCTGTTTCAGCATGGGGCTGTAGCTCTTTTGCTAGGTGTTTAGCCAGGTTTTGTAGTGGTGCTCCTCTGGAGCTGACTATGGGTCTGAGAGGTATGCCTTCTTTGTGTATTTTTGGGAGGCCGTATAGTTTGGGGCATCTGGAAGATTTCTCTCTGGGTATGATCGTGTGTTGGATCTCTTTGCTTATGTGGCTGGTTATAATTTTCTTCTTGGTTAATTTTTCCAGATATGTGGATGGGTCTGTGTTTATGGGTTTGTATGTGGAGTCTTGGAGTAGGTCTGTCAGTTTAGTTTCATAGTCTTTTCTGTCCATTACTACAGTGGCATTCCCTTTATCTGCTGGGAGGATGATTATGCTGCTGTCTCTTTTCAGGGTTTGTAGCGCTTTAATTTCATTTTGCTGTAAGTTGCTTTTGGGTGGTTTGCTTGTGCATAGAATGTTGGTAACTTGGTATCTTATTTTATCAGCTTCATCTGTATTTAATTTAGTTAGGCTGGATTCTACTGCATATATGATGGATTCTGTGGGGATTTTTTCGGGTGCTATAGCATAATTGAATCCTTTGGTTAGGACTTCTGTTTCTGTTTTGGTGAGTTCTCTGTTGGAAACATTGTACACTAATTGTTTCAGGTGTTGTTGTGAGTTGTTGGGGGTTTTCTTGTCATCTTCTAATTTCTTTAATTTTTTCAAGAGCTTTTCCTGTTTGTAAATGTTTGCAGATTCAGCTCTCCAAGTTGTAAGTTGTTTTATCTTATCCCAAAGTAGAGGGTGGATTTTGCTGCTCAATTCCAGGTGTAGTGCTATCAAATCTTTGTTTAACTGATCTAATTGGAATCTCTTACTGTGGAGCTCGTTTCTTAGTAGAGCCATTTCAGTTCTTTTCAGGATACGTTTAGTGGCTGCTGTGCTTTGATGAAATGTTAATTTGAAGCAGGTTGGTGTAATATTGTTGTCTCTGCAGCTGCATAGGAATTGGAGGTCACATAGTATTACTGCTCTTTTAATTTCCAGTTTCTCCTAGGTTTTGATCTGGTTGTTTATTCCCTCCCCGTAGAGGTTTGATATTTGTTTTCTTAAGTTTTCGCGGGTACTTAAATGTCTGGCATTCAGCTTTGTTCGGGTATTTTCCCACGTCATAATAGTGGTGCTTTTAAAGTTGTAGCAACGTTTCAGCAGAATCTCATCTGCCATCATCAGGCTTCTGTATAGTGTTTGTCTGTGAGTCAGACTTTTACAGTGGTTTCAGATTTAAATTTGGGGCAGAGAATGGTTTTTTCTTCCTCCTGATTGGTTGAGAGTCTTGGTCTGTGTTTATTGGTCTTGGAGTTTGCTGTGTTCTGCTACTAATATCTTCTGTCTGTTTTTTTGGGGGGGGGCTCTTTATGTATCTTGATTGGCTGGCAACATAGTGTTACTTTATTGGAGGCCTTTAGTACAGCTTGGCTTCGGGTAAATGGATGGCTATCATTAGTTAGGAAGCTGGGTTTCATCTGGGTGCCTGGTTGGGGTGTGTTTGAGCTGGAGGTATCAGGGGGGATCTGTTTGTGCCCAGGTGTTTGCCTGGCTTGTGGTGTGGAGATTTTTTTGTTTGTGAGTGCAGGCTTCCAAATGATTGACAGCCTGGTGGAATCATCTCTTCTGTTCATGCTTTCTGGTCTTTTTTCAATCTCTATGGCTTCTCTGATGATTCTGTGGCTGGGATTTTCTATGGTGGCTAGGGTTTTGGTGCCATTGAAGTTGATGTTATGACCTGTGGCTTTCATGTGTTGGACGAGTGAGGAAGTGTGTTCCAGCTTTTTGACTGCATTTTTGTGTTCATCCAGGCGGGTGCTTATTCTTCTATTGGTCTGTCCAATGTATGTGGCCGGGCATGATGCACAGGGGACTTCATATATGTCTTGGTTTTCCAGGTCAATTTTGTCTTTGGGGTTCCTGAGGATGGCTGTTATTTTTCTGTCTGTTTTGAAGGCAGTCTTTTTTTTTTTTGAAACAAATTTTATTAATTTTAAAGACAAACAACACATCATTAACCATTAAGTACATAAAACCTCTTAACATTATAAATTTTTACAAGTCGAATAAAACATTATTTTTATACAACATAATTCTAATTTATCCCATTTCCATATGGACACATAAATATCTTTCAGCAAATTTCTCATTATTTCTCTTTACTCTTATTCAATTTCATTTCTTTTCTATATTTATCCATTTTATAGTCTTCATATTCATTTCTTTCTGACTTGTTTATAATTACATTCCTCCAAGGTTTTATTAATTCTTTTTTTTTTTAAAGATTTTTAACAATTTTACAGAAGACACAATACACAAACATACAAAACACAAAACATAAACAAAACTAAAAGATTTTTTCTGAAGATTGTCTGATCCCGGGTTAAAACTCTTCACACAGACACAAATTCAAATATCATATTCACCCCATATATCCTTCCATATCTTATTATCATTTTCTTTTTTTATATATATATATAAAAACCATTTTTATAAAAACAATGCACAAAGAATCAAGGCATAACAGCTTATAAATTCTTTTCTAGGAAAAAATAATAGTAAAAAACCAATAGAGCATAACAATTCCAAATTATAGTATCAATACTTTATCTATTTAACTTCATATCTTATCCCTACTTCTCCTTTTCATCCAAATTATTTCTTGTTAATTAAAATTTTATTGCCTTTTATCAATATACAAAATCCAAAAAAAAAAAAAAACCCATAACAAAGCCTTTATATATCCTTCCATATCTTATTACCATTTTCAATAACATTCTTTGTCTGTTCTATTTCCAACTATCCATTCATCTTTTTTCTTTTGCTATACTTCTCCTATACACCAATTGGAGTAACATTTATAACTCATTACCCTAACTTAAAAGTACCTTGTGTAACAATTTTTCTTGGGATTCTGTTTAAAAGATTCTAAAATTACATAATGAATTTTATACTCTAAATACACATATAAAAACACAAACCTATGTACCCTCCAGAATCCCTCTCTTATCCTAAATTAAATTCACCCATTGTCTCTAAATAAACTTTTTTTCTTTAGATCTTGCTTCCCCCCACCAAGTCCTCTCCTCCCCCCCTTTCTCTCCTGCTTATTCTTCTCCTTGCCCTTTTTACCCCTTTGTTTTTTCTCCTCTCTTTTTCCACTCCTTTTCCTTTGCTTTCTAACCTTGCCTCCACCTTTTCGCTCATTTTTCTCTCCTTTGGTTGTTTTTACAATTCTTAAAATCCCCTTTTTCTTATCCTTTTTCTCCTCCTCTCCGGAAGGGACCCATTGTTCATCAAAGATGGCTTCTTCTTCCTCTTCTTCCTTGTCCCAGTCCTTCTGCTGCGTAATCAACTTTTCATAAGTACATAACGCCATTTCCAAGAATTGAAACAAAGCGCCCAAAGTATCTTCCTTTTTATATTTTTGATATTCAGTCTTTAGATCATCCACAAACAATGCCATTATGAAGAGAGAAACTTTTCCCAAAACAACCACAAGTATTTTTAATCAAAAACAATTTAAAAAAAAAATTCCAAAGGTTAATACTTTTCTTCCTTCTTCTCTTTCTCTTTCTGGGGTTAATGTCTCGTCAAAGAGGTCCAATTACCATATATCTTTCTTTGGGATTTTAGGCAATCTCCTCCTTTTTCAGCTTCTGCTTCAATTTTTTTTTCCTCTCCCTTCCCATTTAAAATGTCAATTTTAAATAATCAGAAATCCATACCTCCAACAAGGGTTTCCAATTTCTTAAATTTTTCAATGTCCAAAAATCCTTTTGTTCCTTAGCTTCAACTCTCAAAACAATTCACTTTCGATGTCCAATATATCCAAACATTTCTGCTGTTTCCATGGGGTGGGAGAGTGAAAAAAAAACGAAAGTTCCCTTTAACAGCTTCTCCGCCGCTTTCGCTCTTCTTAGGGATACAATGTATCCTCCAGCAATTCAAACAGCTAGGTTCCAGGCAATTTAAAGGATGTTACTTGACCCGGCTCAGACAAAACTTTCACTCTTCACATTTCCTCCAGCGCAATCTTACCCGGTTGCTGGCTTCTTCGTGGCGGCCATTGCTGACCGCCGCTCCACCGCCTTGGGAAAAAGGGGGTTTTCCGGAGAAGGGGGGGGTCTGCAACACCCCCATCTCCCTGTCTGACTCCCCTCTCTCTTCAGCTGTCCCTACAGGGCACCCATATCCCCCTGACCCATCTGGGTCGGGGGTACCTCGACGGCTAGCACAGCAGGAATCGCGAGCTGTCGCGAATTCCTGCTGCCCCGAAGCCACGCAAAACCGGAAAAAACTGTTTTGAAGGCAGTCTTGATGTGGTGTCTGTATAGAATCTTACTAATTTTGTCTGTAGTGCCTCTTATGTAGGGCAGGACAGCTATTCCATAGGTCTGTTCATCTTCTGGGTCTCTATTATGTCTCAGTGTGTTTTTGTGGATCAAGTTGGTGATTTTGCTTTTGTGGAAGCCGTTGGCTGTCAATATTTTAGTCAGGGTGCATAGTTCAGTCTTAATGTGTGTCTTGTCTGCCAGGCATTTGGTTCTAGTAATTAGTGTTTTAGCCAGGGAGTTTATCTGTGCTGGGTGGTGGTGGGATTGGGCGTTGAGGTAGCGGTTGGTGTGTGTTTTCTTCTGGTATATGGTGTGTCCTGGTGTGCCATCTGTTTTCTTGTAGATTAGTACATCTAGGAATGGTAGTTGTTTGTTTCTGTTTCCATGGTGAACTTGATTTTGGGGTGTGCGCTGTTTAGGTGTGTTAGGAAGTTGTTTAGGTTTTCTTGTCCATGGGGCCAAATCACGAATGTGTCATCGATATATCTTAACCATAGTTTGGGTTTGAGTATGGCATTAGCCAGGGCTCTGGATTCGAATTCTTCCATGAACAGGTTTGCAATGACAGGTGACAGTGGTGATCCCATGGGGGCTCCTTCAATTTGTTTGTATCTTTGTCCTTTGTATTTGAAATATGTGTTGGTTCAGCAGTGTTCTGTTAGTTCCATGAGGTGTTTAGCTGGTTGGTATTTATTTTTGATGATTTCGAGGATCTCTTTTATCGGGACTTGAGTGAATAGTGAAACCACGTCAAAACTTACAAGCAGATCTTCCTGCTCGACGTGTAGATCTTTGATCATTTCCAAGAAGTGGTATGAGTTTTGTACATGAGAAGCTGCTGTTTCAGCATGGGGCTGTAGCTCTTTTGCTAGGTGTTTAGCCAGGTTTTGTAGTGGTGCTCCTCTGGAGCTGACTATGGGTCTGAGAGGTATGCCTTCTTTGTGTATTTTTGGGAGGCCGTATAGTTTGGGGCATCTGGAAGATTTCTCTCTGGGTATGATCGTGTGTTGGATCTCTTTGCTTATGTGGCTGGTTATAATTTTCTTCTTGGTTAATTTTTCCAGATATGTGGATGGGTCTGTGTTTATGGGTTTGTATGTGGAGTCTTGGAGTAGGTCTGTCAGTTTAGTTTCATAGTCTTTTCTGTCCATTACTACAGTGGCATTCCCTTTATCTGCTGGGAGGATGATTATGCTGCTGTCTCTTTTCAGGGTTTGTAGCGCTTTAATTTCATTTTGCTGTAAGTTGCTTTTGGGTGGTTTGCTTGTGCATAGAATGTTGGTAACTTGGTATCTTATTTTATCAGCTTCATCTGTATTTAATTTAGTTAGGCTGGATTCTACTGCATATATGATGGATTCTGTGGGGATTTTTTCGGGTGCTATAGCATAATTGAATCCTTTGGTTAGGACTTCTGTTTCTGTTTTGGTGAGTTCTCTGTTGGAAACATTGTACACTAATTGTTTCAGGTGTTGTTGTGAGTTGTTGGGGGTTTTCTTGTCATCTTCTAATTTCTTTAATTTTTTCAAGAGCTTTTCCTGTTTGTAAATGTTTGCAGATTCAGCTCTCCAAGTTGTAAGTTGTTTTATCTTATCCCAAAGTAGAGGGTGGATTTTGCTGCTCAATTCCAGGTGTAGTGCTATCAAATCTTTGTTTAACTGATCTAATTGGAATCTCTTACTGTGGAGCTCGTTTCTTAGTAGAGCCATTTCAGTTCTTTTCAGGATACGTTTAGTGGCTGCTGTGCTTTGATGAAATGTTAATTTGAAGCAGGTTGGTGTAATATTGTTGTCTCTGCAGCTGCGTAGGAATTGGAGGTCACATAGTATTACTGCTCTTTTAATTTCCAGTTTCTCGTAGGTTTTGATCTGGTTGTTTATTCCCTCCCCGTAGAGGTTTGATATTTGTTTTCTTAAGTTTTCGCGGGTACTTACATGTCTGGCATTCAGCTTTGTTCGGGTATTTTCCCACGTCATAATAGTGGTGCTTTTAAAGTTGTAGCAACGTTTCAGCAGAATCTCATCTGCCATCATCAGGCTTCTGTATAGTGTTTGTCTGTGAGTCAGACTTTTACAGTGGTTTCAGATTTAAATTTGGGGCAGCCTATTGCTGTGTCAGAATGGTTTTTTCTTCCTCCTGATTGGTTGAGAGTCTTGGTCTGTGTTTATTGGTCTTGGAGTTTGCTGTGTTCTGCTACTAATATCTTCTGTCTGTTTTTTTTGGGGGGGGCTCTTTATGTATCTTGATTGGCTGGCAACATAGTGTTACTTTATTGGAGGCCTTTAGTGCAGCTTGGCTTCGGGT
The DNA here is from genome assembly GCA_033807585.1 of Hydrophis major. Taxonomy (NCBI): domain Eukaryota; kingdom Metazoa; phylum Chordata; class Lepidosauria; order Squamata; family Elapidae; genus Hydrophis; species Hydrophis major. Next base: position 34,589,900 of record CM066343.1, on the reverse strand, counting down.
AAATGGACGGCTATCATTAGTTAGGAAGCTGGGTTTCATCTGGGTGCCTGGTTGGGGTGTGTTTGAGCTGGAGGTATCAGGGGGGATCTGTTTGTGCCCAGGTGTTTGCCTGGCTTGTGGTGTGGATATTTTTTTGTTTGTGAGTGCAGGCTTCCAAATGATTGACAGCCTGGTGGAATCATCTCTTCTGTTCATGCTTTCTGGTCTTTTTTCAATCTCTATGGCTTCTCTGATGATTCTGTGGCTGGGATTTTCTATGGTGGCTAGGGTTTTGGTGCCATTGAAGTTGATGTTATGACCTGTGGCTTTCATGTGTTGGACGAGTGAGGAAGTGTGTTCCAGCTTTTTGACTGCATTTTTGTGTTCATCCAGGCGGGTGCTTATTCTTCTATTGGTCTGTCCAATGTATGTGGCCGGGCATGATGCACAGGGGACTTCATATATGTCTTGGTTTTCCAGGTCAATTTTGTCTTTGGGGTTCCTGAGGATGGCTGTTATTTTTCTGTCTGTTTTGAAGGCAGTCTTTTTTTTTTTTGAAACAAATTTTATTAATTTTAAAGACAAACAACACATCATTAACCATTAAGTACATAAAACCTCTTAACATTATAAATTTTTACAAGTCGAATAAAACATTATTTTTATACAACATAATTCTAATTTATCCCATTTCCATATGGACACATAAATATCTTTCAGCAAATTTCTCATTATTTCTCTTTACTCTTATTCAATTTCATTTCTTTTCTATATTTATCCATTTTATAGTCTTCATATTCATTTCTTTCTGACTTGTTTATAATTACATTCCTCCAAGGTTTTATTAATTCTTTTTTTTTTTTTTAAAGATTTTTAACAATTTTACAGAAGACACAATACACAAACATACAAAACACAAAACATAAACAAAACTAAAAGATTTTTTCTGAAGATTGTCTGATCCCGGGTTAAAACTCTTCACACAGACACAAATTCAAATATCATATTCACCCCATATATCCTTCCATATCTTATTATCATTTTCTTTTTTTATATATATATATAAAAACCATTTTTATAAAAACAATGCACAAAGAATCAAGGCATAACAGCTTATAAATTCTTTTCTAGGAAAAAATAATAGTAAAAAACCAATAGAGCATAACAATTCCAAATTATAGTATCAATACTTTATCTATTTAACTTCATATCTTATCCCTACTTCTCCTTTTCATCCAAATTATTTCTTGTTAATTAAAATTTTATTGCCTTTTATCAATATACAAAATCCAAAAAAAAAAAAAAAAAACCCATAACAAAGCCTTTATATATCCTTCCATATCTTATTACCATTTTCAATAACATTCTTTGTCTGTTCTATTTCCAACTATCCATTCATCTTTTTTCTTTTGCTATACTTCTCCTATACACCAATTGGAGTAACATTTATAACTCATTACCCTAACTTAAAAGTACCTCGTGTAACAATTTTTCTTGGGATTCTGTTTAAAAGATTCTAAAATTACATAATTAATTTTATACTCTAAATACACATATAAAAACACAAACCTATGTACCCTCCAGAATCCCTCTCTTATCCTAAATTAAATTCACCCATTGTCTCTAAATAAACTTTTTTTCTTTAGATCTTGCTTCCCCCCACCAAGTCCTCTCCTCCCCCCCTTTCTCTCCTGCTTATTCTTCTCCTTGCCCTTTTTACCCCTTTGTTTTTTCTCCTCTCTTTTTCCACTCCTTTTCCTTTGCTTTCTAACCTTGCCTCCACCTTTTCGCTCATTTTTCTCTCCTTTGGTTGTTTTTACAATTCTTAAAATCCCCTTTTTCTTATCCTTTTTCTCCTCCTCTCCGGAAGGGACCCATTGTTCATCAAAGATGGCTTCTTCTTCCTCTTCTTCCTTGTCCCAGTCCTTCTGCTGCGTAATCAACTTTTCATAAGTACATAACGCCATTTCCAAGAATTGAAACAAAGCGCCCAAAGTATCTTCCTTTTTATATTTTTGATATTCAGTCTTTAGATCATCCACAAACAATGCCATTATGAAGAGAGAAACTTTTCCCAAAACAACCACAAGTATTTTTAATCAAAAACAATTAAAAAAAAAATTCCAAAAGTTAATACTTTTCTTCCTTCTTCTCTTTCTCTTTCTGGGGTTAATGTTTAGTCAAAGAGGTCCAATTATCATATATCTTTCTTTGGGATTTTAGGCAATCTCCTCCTTTTTCAGCTTCTGCTTCAATTTTTTTTTCCTCCCCCTTCCCACTTAAAATGTCAATTTTAAATAATCAGAAATCCATACCTCCAACAAGGGTTTCCAATTTCTTAAATTTTTCAATGTCCAAAAATCCTTTTGTTCCTTAGCTTCAACTCTCAAAACAATTCACTTTCGATGTCCAATATATCCAAACATTTCTGCTGTTTCCATGGGGTGGGAGAGTGAAAAAAAAACGAAAGTTCCCTTTAACAGCTTCTCCGCCGCTTTCGCTCTTCTTAGGGATACAATGTATCCTCCAGCAATTCAAACAGCTAGGTTCCAGGCAATTTAAAGGATGTTACTTGACCCGGCTCAGACAAAACTTTCACTCTTCACATTTCCTCCAGCGCAATCTTACCCGGTTGCTGGCTTCTTCGTGGCGGCCATTGCTGACCGCCGCTCCACCGCCTTGGGAAAAAGGGGTTTTTCCGGAGAAGGGGGGGGTCTGCGACACCCCCACCTCCCTGTCCGACTCCCCTCTCTCTTCAGCTGTCCTACAGGGCAGCCATATCCCCCTGACCCATCTGGGTCGGGGGTACCTCGACGGCTAGCACAGCAGGAATCGCGAGCTGTCGCGAATTCCTGCTGCCCCGAAGCCACGCAAAACCGGAAAAAACTGTTTTGAAGGCAGTCTTGATGTGGTGTCTGTATAGAATCTTACTAATTTTGTCTGTAGTGCCTCTTATGTAGGGCAGGACAGCTATTCCATAGGTCTGTTCATCTTCTGGGTCTCTATTATGTCTCAGTGTGTTTTTGTGGATCAAGTTGGTGATTTTGCTTTTGTGGAAGCCGTTGGCTGTCAATATTTTAGTCAGGGTGCATAGTTCAGTCTTAATGTGTGTCTTGTCTGCCAGGCGTTTGGTTCTAGTAATTAGTGTTTTAGCCAGGGAGTTTATCTGTGCTGGGTGGTGGTGGGATTGGGCGTTGAGGTAGCGGTTGGTGTGTGTTTTCTTCTGGTATATGGTGTGTCCTGGTGTGCCATCTGTTTTCTTGTAGATTAGTACATCTAGGAATGGTAGTTGTTTGTTTCTGTTTCCATGGTGAACTTGATTTTGGGGTGTGCGCTGTTTAGGTGTGTTAGGAAGTTGTTTAGGTTTTCTTGTCCATGGGGCCAAATCACGAATGTGTCATCGATATATCTTAACCATAGTTTGGGTTTGAGTATGGCATTAGCCAGGGCTCTGGATTCGAATTCTTCCATGAACAGGTTTGCAATGACAGGTGACAGTGGTGATCCCATGGGGGCTCCTTCAATTTGTTTGTATCTTCGTCCTTTGTATTTGAAATATGTGTTGGTTAAGCAGTGTTCTGTTAGTTCCATGAGGTGTTTAGCTGGTTGGTATTTATTTTTGATGATTTCGAGGATCTCTTTTATCGGGACTTGAGTGAATAGTGAAACCACGTCAAAACTTACAAGCAGATCTTCCTGCTCGACGTGTAGATCTTTGATCATTTCCAAGAAGTGGTATGAGTTTTGTACATGAGAAGCTGCTGTTTCAGCATGGGGCTGTAGCTCTTTTGCTAGGTGTTTAGCCAGGTTTTGTAGTGGTGCTCCTCTGGAGCTGACTATGGGTCTGAGAGGTATGCCTTCTTTGTGTATTTTTGGGAGGCCGTATAGTTTGGGGCATCTGGAAGATTTCTCTCTGGGTATGATCGTGTGTTGGATCTCTTTGCTTATGTGGCTGGTTATAATTTTCTTCTTGGTTAATTTTTCCAGATATGTGGTTGGGTCTGTGTTTATGGGTTTGTATGTGGAGTCTTGGAGTAGGTCTGTCAATTTAGTTTCATAGTCTTTTCTGTCCATTACAACAGTGGCATTCCCTTTATCTGCTGGGAGGATGATTATGCTGCTGTCTCTTTTCAGGGTTTGTAGAGCTTTAATTTCATTTTGCTGTAAGTTGCTTTTGGGTGGTTTGCTTGTGCATAGAATGTTGGTAACTTGGTGTCTTATTTTATCAGCTTCATCTGTATTTAATTTAGTTAGGCTGGATTCTACTGCACATATGATGGATTCTGTGGGGTTTTTTGGGGTGCTATAGCATAATTGAATCCTTTGGTTAGGACTTCTGTTTCTGTTTTGGTGAGTTCTCTGTTGGAAACATTGTACACTAATTGTTTCAGGTGTTGTTGTGAGTTGTTGGGGGTTTTCTTGTCATCTTCTAATTTCTTTAATTTTTTCAAGAGCTTTTCCTGTTTGTAAATGTTTGCAGATTCAGCTCTCCAAGTTGTAAGTTGTTTTATCTTATTCCAAAGTAGAGGGTGGATTTTGCTGTTTAATTCCAGGTTTAGTGCTATCAAATCTTTGTTTAACTGATCTAATTGGAATCTCTTACTGTGGAGCTCGTTCCTTAGCAGTGTCATTTCAGTTCTTTTCAGGATACGTTTAGTGGCTGCTGTGCTTTGATGAAATGTTAATTTGAAGCAGGTTGGTGTAATATTGTTGTCTCTGCAGCTTCGTAGGAATTGGAGGTCACATAGTATTACTGCTCTTTTAATTTCCAGTTTCTCGTAGGTTTTGATCTGGTTGTTTATTCCCTCCCCGTAGAGGTTTGATATTTGTTTTCTTAAGTTTTCGCGGGTACTTACATGTCTGGCATTCAGCTTTGTTCGGGTATTTTCCCACGTCATAATAGTGGTGCTTTTAAAGTTGTAGCAACGTTTCAGCAGAATCTCATCTGCCATCATCAGGCTTCTGTATAGTGTTTGTCTGTGAGTCAGACTTTTACAGTGGTTTCAGATTTAAATTTGGGGCAGCCTATTGCTGTGTCAGAATGGTTTTTTCTTCCTCCTGATTGGTTGAGAGTCTTGGTCTGTGTTTATTGGTCTTGGAGTTTGCTGTGTTCTGCTACTAATATCTTCTGTCTGTTTTTTTTGGGGGGGGCTCTTTATGTATCTTGATTGGCTGGCAACATAGTGTTACTTTATTGGAGGCCTTTAGTGCAGCTTGGCTTCGGGTAAATGGACGGCTATCATTAGTTAGGAAGCTGGGTTTCATCTGGGTGCCTGGTTGGGGTGTGTTTGAGCTGGAGGTATCAGGGGGGATCTGTTTGTGCCCAGGTGTTTGCCTGGCTTGTGGTGTGGAGATTTTTTTGTTTGTGAGTGCAGGCTTCCAAATGATTGACAGCCTGGTGGAATCATCTCTTCTGTTCATGCTTTCTGGTCTTTTTTCAATCTCTATGGCTTCTCTGATGATTCTGTGGCTGGGATTTTCTATGGTGGCTAGGGTTTTGGTGCCATTGAAGTTGATGTTATGACCTGTGGCTTTCATGTGTTGGACGAGTGAGGAAGTGTGTTCCAGCTTTTTGACTGCATTTTTGTGTTCATCCAGGCGGGTGCTTATTCTTCTATTGGTCTGTCCAATGTATGTGGCCGGGCATGATGCACAGGGGACTTCATATATGTCTTGGTTTTCCAGGTCAATTTTGTCTTTGGGGTTCCTGAGGATGGCTGTTATTTTTCTGTCTGTTTTGAAGGCAGTCTTTTTTTTTTTTGAAACAAATTTTATTAATTTTAAAGACAAACAACACATCATTAACCATTAAGTACATAAAACCTCTTAACATTATAAATTTTTACAAGTCGAATAAAACATTATTTTTATACAACATAATTCTAATTTATCCCATTTCCATATGGACACATAAATATCTTTCAGCAAATTTCTCATTATTTCTCTTTACTCTTATTCAATTTCATTTCTTTTCTATATTTATCCATTTTATAGTCTTCATATTCATTTCTTTCTGACTTGTTTATAATTACATTCCTCCAAGGTTTTATTAATTCTTTTTTTTTTTTTTAAAGATTTTTAACAATTTTACAGAAGACACAATACACAAACATACAAAACACAAAACATAAACAAAACTAAAAGATTTTTTCTGAAGATTGTCTGATCCCGGGTTAAAACTCTTCACACAGACACAAATTCAAATATCATATTCACCCCATATATCCTTCCATATCTTATTATCATTTTCTTTTTTTATATATATATATAAAAACCATTTTTATAAAAACAATGCACAAAGAATCAAGGCATAACAGCTTATAAATTCTTTTCTAGGAAAAAATAATAGTAAAAAACCAATAGAGCATAACAATTCCAAATTATAGTATCAATACTTTATCTATTTAACTTCATATCTTATCCCTACTTCTCCTTTTCATCCAAATTATTTCTTGTTAATTAAAATTTTATTGCCTTTTATCAATATACAAAATCCAAAAAAAAAAAAAAAAACCCATAACAAAGCCTTTATATATCCTTCCATATCTTATTACCATTTTCAATAACATTCTTTGTCTGTTCTATTTCCAACTATCCATTCATCTTTTTTCTTTTGCTATACTTCTCCTATACACCAATTGGAGTAACATTTATAACTCATTACCCTAACTTAAAAGTACCTCGTGTAACAATTTTTCTTGGGATTCTGTTTAAAAGATTCTAAAATTACATAATTAATTTTATACTCTAAATACACATATAAAAACACAAACCTATGTACCCTCCAGAATCCCTCTCTTATCCTAAATTAAATTCACCCATTGTCTCTAAATAAACTTTTTTTCTTTAGATCTTGCTTCCCCCCACCAAGTCCTCTCCTCCCCCCCTTTCTCTCCTGCTTATTCTTCTCCTTGCCCTTTTTACCCCTTTGTTTTTTCTCCTCTCTTTTTCCACTCCTTTTCCTTTGCTTTCTAACCTTGCCTCCACCTTTTCGCTCATTTTTCTCTCCTTTGGTTGTTTTTACAATTCTTAAAATCCCCTTTTTCTTATCCTTTTTCTCCTCCTCTCCGGAAGGGACCCATTGTTCATCAAAGATGGCTTCTTCTTCCTCTTCTTCCTTGTCCCAGTCCTTCTGCTGCGTAATCAACTTTTCATAAGTACATAACGCCATTTCCAAGAATTGAAACAAAGCGCCCAAAGTATCTTCCTTTTTATATTTTTGATATTCAGTCTTTAGATCATCCACAAACAATGCCATTATGAAGAGAGAAACTTTTCCCAAAACAACCACAAGTATTTTTAATCAAAAACAATTAAAAAAAAAATTCCAAAAGTTAATACTTTTCTTCCTTCTTCTCTTTCTCTTTCTGGGGTTAATGTTTAGTCAAAGAGGTCCAATTATCATATATCTTTCTTTGGGATTTTAGGCAATCTCCTCCTTTTTCAGCTTCTGCTTCAATTTTTTTTTCCTCCCCCTTCCCACTTAAAATGTCAATTTTAAATAATCAGAAATCCATACCTCCAACAAGGGTTTCCAATTTCTTAAATTTTTCAATGTCCAAAAATCCTTTTGTTCCTTAGCTTCAACTCTCAAAACAATTCACTTTCGATGTCCAATATATCCAAACATTTCTGCTGTTTCCATGGGGTGGGAGAGTGAAAAAAAAACGAAAGTTCCCTTTAACAGCTTCTCCGCCGCTTTCGCTCTTCTTAGGGATACAATGTATCCTCCAGCAATTCAAACAGCTAGGTTCCAGGCAATTTAAAGGATGTTACTTGACCCGGCTCAGACAAAACTTTCACTCTTCACATTTCCTCCAGCGCAATCTTACCCGGTTGCTGGCTTCTTCGTGGCGGCCATTGCTGACCGCCGCTCCACCGCCTTGGGAAAAAGGGGTTTTTCCGGAGAAGGGGGGGGTCTGCGACACCCCCACCTCCCTGTCCGACTCCCCTCTCTCTTCAGCTGTCCTACAGGGCAGCCATATCCCCCTGACCCATCTGGGTCGGGGGTACCTCGACGGCTAGCACAGCAGGAATCGCGAGCTGTCGCGAATTCCTGCTGCCCCGAAGCCACGCAAAACCGGAAAAAACTGTTTTGAAGGCAGTCTTGATGTGGTGTCTGTATAGAATCTTACTAATTTTGTCTGTAGTGCCTCTTATGTAGGGCAGGACAGCTATTCCATAGGTCTGTTCATCTTCTGGGTCTCTATTATGTCTCAGTGTGTTTTTGTGGATCAAGTTGGTGATTTTGCTTTTGTGGAAGCCGTTGGCTGTCAATATTTTAGTCAGGGTGCATAGTTCAGTCTTAATGTGTGTCTTGTCTGCCAGGCGTTTGGTTCTAGTAATTAGTGTTTTAGCCAGGGAGTTTATCTGTGCTGGGTGGTGGTGGGATTGGGCGTTGAGGTAGCGGTTGGTGTGTGTTTTCTTCTGGTATATGGTGTGTCCTGGTGTGCCATCTGTTTTCTTGTAGATTAGTACATCTAGGAATGGTAGTTGTTTGTTTCTGTTTCCATGGTGAACTTGATTTTGGGGTGTGCGCTGTTTAGGTGTGTTAGGAAGTTGTTTAGGTTTTCTTGTCCATGGGGCCAAATCACGAATGTGTCATCGATATATCTTAACCATAGTTTGGGTTTGAGTATGGCATTAGCCAGGGCTCTGGATTCGAATTCTTCCATGAACAGGTTTGCAATGACAGGTGACAGTGGTGATCCCATGGGGGCTCCTTCAATTTGTTTGTATCTTCGTCCTTTGTATTTGAAATATGTGTTGGTTAAGCAGTGTTCTGTTAGTTCCATGAGGTGTTTAGCTGGTTGGTATTTATTTTTGATGATTTCGAGGATCTCTTTTATCGGGACTTGAGTGAATAGTGAAACCACGTCAAAACTTACAAGCAGATCTTCCTGCTCGACGTGTAGATCTTTGATCATTTCCAAGAAGTGGTATGAGTTTTGTACATGAGAAGCTGCTGTTTCAGCATGGGGCTGTAGCTCTTTTGCTAGGTGTTTAGCCAGGTTTTGTAGTGGTGCTCCTCTGGAGCTGACTATGGGTCTGAGAGGTATGCCTTCTTTGTGTATTTTTGGGAGGCCGTATAGTTTGGGGCATCTGGAAGATTTCTCTCTGGGTATGATCGTGTGTTGGATCTCTTTGCTTATGTGGCTGGTTATAATTTTCTTCTTGGTTAATTTTTCCAGATATGTGGTTGGGTCTGTGTTTATGGGTTTGTATGTGGAGTCTTGGAGTAGGTCTGTCAATTTAGTTTCATAGTCTTTTCTGTCCATTACAACAGTGGCATTCCCTTTATCTGCTGGGAGGATGATTATGCTGCTGTCTCTTTTCAGGGTTTGTAGAGCTTTAATTTCATTTTGCTGTAAGTTGCTTTTGGGTGGTTTGCTTGTGCATAGAATGTTGGTAACTTGGTGTCTTATTTTATCAGCTTCATCTGTATTTAATTTAGTTAGGCTGGATTCTACTGCACATATGATGGATTCTGTGGGGTTTTTTGGGGTGCTATAGCATAATTGAATCCTTTGGTTAGGACTTCTGTTTCTGTTTTGGTGAGTTCTCTGTTGGAAACATTGTACACTAATTGTTTCAGGTGTTGTTGTGAGTTGTTGGGGGTTTTCTTGTCATCTTCTAATTTCTTTAATTTTTTCAAGAGCTTTTCCTGTTTGTAAATGTTTGCAGATTCAGCTCTCCAAGTTGTAAGTTGTTTTATCTTATTCCAAAGTAGAGGGTGGATTTTGCTGTTCAATTCCAGGTTTAGTGCTATCAAATCTTTGTTTAACTGATCTAATTGGAATCTCTTACTGTGGAGCTCGTTCCTTAGCAGTGTCATTTCAGTTCTTTTCAGGATACGTTTAGTGGCTGCTGTGCTTTGATGAAATGTTAATTTGAAGCAGGTTGGTGTAATATTGTTGTCTCTGCAGCTTCGTAGGAATTGGAGGTCACATAGTATTACTGCTCTTTTAATTTCCAGTTTCTCGTAGGTTTTGATCTGGTTGTTTATTCCCTCCCCGTAGAGGTTTGATATTTGTTTTCTTAAGTTTTCGCGGGTACTTACATGTCTGGCATTCAGCTTTGTTCGGGTATTTTCCCACGTCATAATAGTGGTGCTTTTAAAGTTGTAGCAACGTTTCAGCAGAATCTCATCTGCCATCATCAGGCTTCTGTATAGTGTTTGTCTGTGAGTCAGACTTTTACAGTGGTTTCAGATTTAAATTTGGGGCAGCCTATTGCTGTGTCAGAATGGTTTTTTCTTCTTCCTGATTGGTTGAGAGTCTTGGTCTGTGTTTATTGGTCTTGGAGTTTGCTGTGTTCTGCTACTAATATCTTCTGTCTGTTTTTTTTTGGGGGGGGGGGACTCTTTTTGTATCTTGATTGGCTAGCAACATTGTGTTACTTTATTGGAGGCCTTTAGTGCAGCTTGGCTTCAGGTAAATGGACGGCTATCATTAGTTAGGAAGCTGGGTTTCATCTGGGTGCCTGGTTGGGGTGTGTTTGAGCTGGAGGTATCAGGGGGGATCTGTTTGTGCCCAGGTGTTTGCCTGGCTTGTGGTGTGGAGATTTTTTTTGTTTGTGAGTGCAGGCTTCCAAATGATTGACAGCCTGGTGGAATCATCTCTTCTGTTCATGCTTTCTGGTCTTTTTTCAATCTCTATGGCTTCTCTGATGATTCTGTGGCTGGGATTTTCTATGGTGGCTAGGGTTTTGGTGCCATTGAAGTTGATGTTATGACCTGTGGCTTCCATGTGTTGGACGAGTGAAGAAGTGTGTTCCAGCTTTTTGACTGCATTTTTGTGTTCATCCAGGCGGGTGCTTATTCTTCTATTGGTCTGTCCAATGTATGTGGCCGGGCATGATGCACAGGGGACTTCATATATGCCTTGGTTTTCCAGGTCAATTTTGTCTTTGGGGTTCCAGAGGATGGCTGCTATTTTTCTGTCTGTTTTGAAGGCAGTCTTGATGTGGTGTCTGTATAGAATCTTACTAATTTTGTCTGTAGTGTCTCTTATGTAGGGCAGGACAGCTATTCCATAGGTCTGTTCATCTTCTGGGTCTCTATTATGTCTCAGTGTGTTTTTGTGGATCAAGTTGGTGATTTTGCTTTTCTGGAAGCCGTTGGCTATCAATATTTTAGTCAGGGTGCATAGTTCAGTCTTAATGTGTGTCTTGTCTGCCAGGCGTTTGGTTCTAGTAATTAGTGTTTTAGCCACGGAGCTTATCTGTGCTGGGTGGTGGTGGGATTGGGCGTTGAGGTAGCGGTTGGTGTGTGTTTTCTTCTGGTATATGGTGTGTCCTGGTGTACCATCTGTTTTCTTGTAGATTAGTACATCTAGGAATGGTAGTTGTTTGTTTGTTTCTGTTTCCATGGTGAACTTGATTTTGGGGTGTGCGCTGTTTAGGTGTGTTAGGAAGTTGTTTAGGTTTTCTTGTCCATGGGGCCAAATCACGAATGTGTCATCGATATATCTTAACCATAGTTTGGGTTTGAGTAGGGCATTAGCCAGGGCTCTGGATTCGAATTCTTCCATGAACAGGTTTGCAATGACAGGTGACAGTGGTGATCCCATGGGGGCTCCTTCAATTTGTTTGTATCTTTGTCCTTTGTATTTGAAATATGTGTTGGTTCAGCAGTATTCTGTTAGTTCCATGAGGTATTTAGCTGGTTGGTATTTATTATTGATGATTTCGAGGGTCTCTTTTATCGGGACTTGAGTGAATAGTGAAACCACGTCAAAACTTACAAGCAGATCTTCCTGCTCGACGTGTAGATCTTTGATCATTTCCAAGAAGTGGTATGAGTTTTGTACATGAGAAGCTGCTGTTTCAGCATGGGGCTGTAGCTCTTTTGCTAGGTGTTTAGCCAGGTTTTGTAGTGGTGCTCCTCTGGAGCTGACTATGGGTCTGAGAGGTATGCCTTCTTTGTGTATTTTTGGGAGGCCGTATAGTTTGGGGCATCTGGAAGATTTCTCTCTGGGTATGATCGTGTGTTGGATCTCTTTGCTTATGTGGCTGGTTATAATTTTCTTCTTGGTTAATTTTTCCAGATATGTGGATGGGTCTGTGCTTATGGGTTTGTATATGGAGTCTTGGAGTAGGTCTGTCAATTTAGTTTCATAGTCTTTTCTGTCCATTACTACAGTGGCATTCCCTTTATCTGCTGGGAGGATGATTATGCTGCTGTCTCTTTTCAGGGTTTGTAGCGCTTTAATTTCATTTTGCTGTAAGTTGCTTTTGGGTGGTTTGCTTGTGCATAGAATGTTGGTAACTTGGTATCTTATTTTATCAGCTTCATCTGTATTTAATTTAGTTAGGCTGGATTCTACTGCACATATGATGGATTCTGTGGGGATTTTTTCGGGTGCTATAGCATAATTGAATCCTTTGGTTAGGACTTCTGTTTCTATTTTGGTGAGTTCTCTGTTGGAAACATTGTACACTAATTGTTTCAGGTGTTGTTGTGAGTTGTTGGGGGTTTTCTTGTCATCTTCTAATTTCTTTAATTTTTTCAAGAGCTTTTCCTGTTTGTAAATGTTTGCAGATTCAGCTCTCCAAGTTGTAAGTTGTTTTATCTTATCCCAAAGTAGAAGGTGGATTTTGCTGCTCAATTCCAGGTGTAGTGCTATCAAATCTTTGTTTAACTGATCTAATTGGAATCTCTTACTGTGGAGCTCGTTCCTTAGTAGAGCCATTTCAGTTCTTTTCAGGATACATTTAGTGGCTGCTGTGTTTTGATGAAATGTTAATTTGAAGCAGGTTGGTGTAATATTGTTGTCTCTGCAGCTGCGTAGGAATTGGAGGTCACATAGTATTACTGCTCTTTTAATTTCCAGTTTCTTGTAGGTTTTGATCTGATTGTTTATTCCCTACCCGTAGAGGTTTGATATTTGTTTTCTTAAGTTTTCGCGGGTACTTACATGTCTGGCATTCAGCTTTGTTCGGGTATTTTCCCACGTCATAATAGTGGTGCTTTTAAAGTTGTAGCAACGTTTCAGCAGAATCTCATCTGCCATCATCAGGCTTCTGTATAGTGTTTGTCTGTGAGTCAGACTTTTACAGTGGTTTCAGATTTAAATTTGGGGCAGCCTATTGCTGTGTCAGAATGGTTTTTTCTTCCTCCTGATTGGTTGAGAGTCTTGGTCTGTGTTTATTGGTCTTGGAGTTTGCTGTGTTCTGCTACTAATATCTTCTGTCTGTTTTTTTGGGGGGGGGCTCTTTTTGTATCTTGATTGGCTGGCAACATTGTGTTACTTTATTGGAGGCCTTTAGTGCAGCTTGGCTTCGGGTAAATGGACGGCTATCATTAGTTAGGAAGCTGGGTTTCATCTGGGTGCCTGGTTGGGGTGTGTTTGAGCTGGAGGTATCAGGGGGGATCTGTTTGTGCCCAGGTGTTTGCCTGGCTTGTGGTGTGGATATTTTTTTGTTTGTGAGTGCAGGCTTCCAAATGATTGACAGCCTGGTGGAATCATCTCTTCTGTTCATGCTTTCTGGTCTTTTTTCAATCTCTATGGCTTCTCTGATGATTCTGTGGCTGGGATTTTCTATGGTGGCTAGGGTTTTGGTGCCATTGAAGTTGATGTTATGACCTGTGGCTTCCATGTGTTGGACGAGTGAGGAAGTGTGTTCCAGCTTTTTGACTGCATTTTTGTGTTCATCCAGGCGGGTGCTTATTCTTCTATTGGTCTGTCCAATGTATGTGACCGGGCATGATGCACAGGGGACTTCATATATGCCTTGGTTTTCGAGGTCAATTTTGTCTTTGGGGTTCCTGAGGATGGCTGCTATTTTTCTGTCTGTTTTGAAGGCAGTCTTGATGTGGTGTCTGTATAGAATCTTACTAATTTTGTCTGTAGTGTCTCTTATGTAGGGCAGGACAGCTATTCCATAGGTCTGTTCATCTTCTGGGTCTCTATTATGTCTCAGTGTGTTTTTGTGGATCAAGTTGGTGATTTTGCTTTTGTGGAAGCCGTTGGCTGTCAATATTTTAGTCAGAGTGCATAGTTCAGTCTTAATGTGTGTCTTGTCTGCCAGGCGTTTGGTTCTAGTAATTAGTGTTTTAGCCACAGAGTTTATCTGTGCTGGGTGGTGGTGGGATTGGGCGTTGAGGTAGCGGTTGGTGTGTGTTTTCTTCTGGTATATGGTGTGTCCTGGTGTGCCATCTGTTTTCTTGTTGATTAGTACATCTAGGAATGGTAGTTGTTTGTTTGTTTCTGTTTCCATGGTGAACTTGATTTTGGGGTGTGCGCTGTTTAGGTGTGTTAGGAAGTTGTTTAGGTTTTCTTGTCCATGGGGCCAAATCACGATTGTGTCATCGATATATCTTAACCATAGTTTGGGTTTGAGTATGGCATTAGCCAGGGCTCTGGATTCGAATTCTTCCATGAACAGGTTTGCAATGACAGGTGACAGTGGTGATCCCATGGGGGCTCCTTCAATCTGTTTGTATCTTTGTCCTTTGTATTTGAAATATGTGTTGGTTAAGCAGTGTTCTGTTAGTTCCATGAGGTGTTTAGCTGATTGGTATTTATTTTTGATGATTTCGAGGGTCTCTTTTATCGGGACTTGAGTGAATAGTGAAACCACGTCAAAACTTACAAGCAGATCTTCCTGCTCGACGTGTAGATCTTTGATCATTTCCAAGAAGTGGTATGAGTTTTGTACATGAGAAGCTGCTGTTTCAGCATGGGGCTGTAGCTCTTTTGCTAGGTGTTTAGCCAGGTTTTGTAGTGGTGCTCCTCTGGAGCTGACTATGGGTCTGAGAGGTATGCCTTCTTTGTGTATTTTTGGGAGGCCGTATAGTTTGGGGTATCTGGAAGATTTCTCTCTGGGTATGATCGTGTGCTGGATCTCTTTGCTTATGTGGCTGGTTATAATTTTCTTCTTGGTTAATTTTTCCAGATATGTGGATGGGTCTGTGTTTATGGGTTTGTATGTGGAGTCTTGGAGTAGGTCTGTCAGTTTAGTTTCATAGTCTTTTCTGTCCATTACTACAGTGGCATTCCCTTTATCTGCCTGGAGGATGATTATGCTGCTGTCTCTTTTCAGGGTTTGTAGTGCTTTAATTTCATTTTGCTGTAAGTTGCTTTTGGGTGGTTTGCTTGTGCATAGAATGTTGGTAACTTGGTATCTTATTTTATCAGCTTCATCTGTATTTAATTTAGTTAGGCTGGATTCTACTGCACATATGATGGATTCTGTGGGGATTTTTTCGGGTGCTATAGCATAATTGAATCCTTTGGTTAGGACTTCTGTTTCTGTTTTGGTGAGTTCTCTGTTGGAAACATTGTACACTAATTGTTTCAGGTGTTGTTGTGAGTTGTTGGGGGTTTTCTTGTCATCTTCTAATTTCTTTAATTTTTTCAAGAGCTTTTCCTGTTTGTAAATGTTTGCAGATTCAGCTCTCCAAGTTGTAAGTTGTTTTATCTTATCCCAAAGTAGAGGGTGGATTTTGCTGCTCAATTCCAGGTGTAGTGCTATCAAATCTTTGTTTAACTGATCTAATTGGAATCTCTTACTGTGGAGCTCGTTCCTTAGTAGAGCCATTTCAGTTCTTTTCAGGATACGTTTAGTGGCTGCTGTGCTTTGATGAAATGTTAATTTGAAGCAGGTTGGTGTAATATTGTTGTCTCTGCAGCTGCGTAGGAATTGGAGGTCACATAGTATTACTGCTCTTTTAATTTCCAGTTTCTCCTAGGTTTTGATCTGGTTGTTTATTCCCTCCCCGTAGAGGTTTGATATTTGTTTTCTTAAGTTTTCGCGGGTACTTACATGTCTGGCATTCAGCTTTGTTCGGGTATTTTCCCACGTCATAATAGTGGTGCTTTTAAAGTTGTAGCAACATTTCAGCAGAATCTCATTTGCCATCATCAGGCTTCTGTATAGTGTTTGTCTGTGAGTCAGACTTTTACAGTGGTTTCAGATTTAAATTTGGGGCAGCCTATTGCTGTGTCAGAATGGTTTTTTCTTCCTCCTGATTGGTTGAGAGTCTTGGTCTGTGTTTATTGGTCTTGGAGTTTGCTGTGTTCTGCTACTAATATCTTCTGTCTGTTTTTTGGGGGGGGGGCTCTTTTTGTATCTTGATTGGCTGGCAACATTGTGTTACTTTATTGGAGGCCTTTAGTGCAGCTTGGCTTCGGGTAAATGGACGGCTATCATTAGTTAGGAAGCTGGGTTTCATCTGGGTGCCTGGTTGGGGTGTGTTTGAGCTGGAGGTATCAGGGGGGATCTGTTTGTGCCCAGGTGTTTGCCTGGCTTGTGGTGTGGAGATTTTTTTGTTTGTGAGTGCAGGCTTCCAAATGATTGACAGCCTGGTGGAATCATCTCTTCTGTTCATGCTTTCTGGTCTTTTTTCAATCTCTATGGCTTCTCTGATGATTCTGTGGCTGGGATTTTCTATGGTGGCTAGGGTTTTGGTGCCATTGAAGTTGATGTTATGACCTGTGGCTTCCATGTGTTGGACGAGTGAGGAAGTGTGTTCCAGCTTTTTGACTGCATTTTTGTGTTCATCCAGGCGGGTGCTTATTCTTCTATTGGTCTGTCCAATGTATGTGACCGGGCATGATGCACAGGGGACTTCATATATGCCTTGGTTTTCGAGGTCAATTTTGTCTTTGGGGTTCCTGAGGATGGCTGCTATTTTTCTGTCTGTTTTGAAGGCAGTCTTGATGTGGTGTCTGTATAGAATCTTACTAATTTTGTCTGTAGTGTCTCTTATGTAGGGCAGGACAGCTATTCCATAGGTCTGTTCATCTTCTGGGTCTCTATTATGTCTCAGTGTGTTTTTGTGGATCAAGTTGGTGATTTTGCTTTTGTGGAAGCCGTTGGCTGTCAATATTTTAGTCAGAGTGCATAGTTCAGTCTTAATGTGTGTCTTGTCTGCCAGGCGTTTGGTTCTAGTAATTAGTATTTTAGCCACAGAGTTTATCTGTGCTGGGTGGTGGTGGGATTGGGCGTTGAGGTAGCGGTTGGTGTGTGTTTTCTTCTGGTATATGGTGTGTCCTGGTGTGCCATCTGTTTTCTTGTTGATTAGTACATCTAGGAATGGTAGTTGTTTGTTTGTTTCTGTTTCCATGGTGAACTTGATTTTGGGGTGTGCGCTGTTTAGGTGTGTTAGGAAGTTGTTTAGGTTTTCTTGTCCATGGGGCCAAATCACGATTGTGTCATCGATATATCTTAACCATAGTTTGGGTTTGAGTATGGCATTAGCCAGGGCTCTGGATTCGAATTCTTCCATGAACAGGTTTGCAATGACAGGTGACAGTGGTGATCCCATGGGGGCTCCTTCAATTTGTTTGTATCTTTGTCCTTTGTATTTGAAATATGTGTTGGTTAAGCAGTGTTCTGTTAGTTCCATGAGGTGTTTAGCTGATTGGTATTTATTTTTGATGATTTCGAGGGTCTCTTTTATCGGGACTTGAGTGAATAGTGAAACCACGTCAAAACTTACAAGCAGATCTTCCTGCTCGACGTGTAGATCTTTGATCATTTCCAAGAAGTGGTATGAGTTTTGTACATGAGAAGCTGCTGTTTCAGCATGGGGCTGTAGCTCTTTTGCTAGGTGTTTAGCCAGGTTTTGTAGTGGTGCTCCTCTGGAGCTGACTATGGGTCTGAGAGGTATGCCTTCTTTGTGTATTTTTGGGAGGCCGTATAGTTTGGGGTATCTGGAAGATTTCTCTCTGGGTATGATCGTGTGCTGGATCTCTTTGCTTATGTGGCTGGTTATAATTTTCTTCTTGGTTAATTTTTCCAGATATGTGGATGGGTCTGTGTTTATGGGTTTGTATGTGGAGTCTTGGAGTAGGTCTGTCAGTTTAGTTTCATAGTCTTTTCTGTCCATTACTACAGTGGCATTCCCTTTATCTGCCTGGAGGATGATTATGCTGCTGTCTCTTTTCAGGGTTTGTAGTGCTTTAATTTCATTTTGCTGTAAGTTGCTTTTGGGTGGTTTGCTTGTGCATAGAATGTTGGTAACTTGGTATCTTATTTTATCAGCTTCATCTGTATTTAATTTAGTTAGGCTGGATTCTACTGCACATATGATGGATTCTGTGGGGATTTTTTCGGGTGCTATAGCATAATTGAATCCTTTGGTTAGGAGTTCTGTTTCTTTTTTGGTGAGTTCTCTGTTGGAAACATTGTACATGTCGTGTCCGGAAAGAAGCTCAGAGTCGGTGACTTTCAGTAAAAGCTCTTTATTTTTTAACAAGTGAACCGAACCGGCAAAAGGCAAAAAGCCTGCGGCTTTTATACCCTTTTGCCGCGGCGGCCGCGGCCAATGGCAGCAATTCAAGTCTCCCGCTCTTGGTTTGCACCAATCACGGGAGACTCCAATCGGGCCAATCGGCGCGGCTCGCCTGGCCAATCAGAAATCCCCGCGCCTTAGCCAATCAAGGCACGGGGATTTCGAGTAGTCCATTTTAATACATAACACCCCTCCCCTCTTGGTATGGTCCCTCACGTGGTGTAGTCACGCAGGTAGGCGGGGCTCCGTCGGGTCCTAGTTGACCTGCGCAACTCACTTTCTTGTTGTAACTCGGCCGGAGCGGTCATCTTTCTGGCTGCTCCTGCCTCTGTGAGAACCGGCTGGATGATCGGGCCGGTTCTCTCGCCGTGGCTCCCGCCTGGGCCTACCGGGTCGGTTGAGTCACGGATTTCGCCGCTCCCGCTTGGCTTCTCCGAGTCGGTAGAGTTGGCCAGACGGCTCTTCTCCGGATGGGACTCGCGAAGACTGCGTTCCGGTGAGTTTTTCAGTTTTATTTTTTCTTGCGGTTGTTTTACCGGGTATTCCCTCCCCCCTTGGTTCGTGTCTTGGGGGTTGAGGTCAGTCATTGCTCGTGACCTTAACTGGTCGATATGTCGTTTCCAGGCTCGCCCATCGATGGTTTGGAGCCGGTACGACCGAGGACCAGTGACTTGCGTTATGACGGCTGGGATCCATAGGGGGTCCCCCGTCATGTTTTTGGCGTAGACTAAGTCGCCTGGTTTGAAAGTCCGGTACCTGGAGCTGGAGTCTGGTGGCCGCTCCGGGTTATAGGTCGGGTGTAGACGGTCGAGTGGGGACCTCAGCTTCCTGCCCATCAGGAGCTCTGCAGGGCTTTTGTTAGTTGTGGTATTTGGCGTGATGTGCTGTATGAAGAGTAGTTTGTTGATTTTATCGTTGATCTCCCCGTGGTCCATTTTCCGGAGGGTTTTTTTTGTAAACTGGACCATCCGTTCCGCCCTACCGTTCGCCGCCGGATGCGCCGGTGCTGTCAATGCGTGGCGGATTCCCTTCTCTGCCAGGAACCGTTCGAAGTCGATGGAGGTGAATTGGGGCCCATTATCTGAGACGATGACGTCTGGGAGGCCGTGTGTGGAAAACAGTTTACACAGTTCTTTTATGACAGCCTCTGTGGTGGTGGATTTCATGTCAGCCACCTCCAACCAATTTGAGTATGCGTCGACTGTGATTAGAAAAGTGTGTCCATTTGTGGGGCCAGCAAAGTCTAAATGGATTCTGGACCAGGGTCCCCGTGGTGTTTCCCAGTCCCGGATAGGTGCTGCGGGTGGGCTGGATCTGGTCTCCTGGCACCGGTGGCATTTGGCGACCCACGCTTCAATTTGTTTGTCCATCCCTGGCCACCAAGCATAACTCCTGGCCAGGGCTTTAGTCCTGACGATGCCAGGATGACCCTCATGTAACATCTCTAGGACCCTGTTTTGCAATTTGTCCGGAATTACCACCCGATCACCCCACAGGATACATCCTCTTAACAGTGAAAGTTCAGTCTGGCGCTGCCGGAATGTTTTAAAAGTCTCGTCTTTGTCTTTTTCCGGCCAGCCTTTTTCTAACCAATGTAAGATTTGTGCCAAATGCCTGTCCTTAATGGTTTCTCTGGCAATGTCAGATGCGGTTATGGGCAAATTCTCAATACTCAGGGTGTTTGTTGTTGGTGCGGGGTCAGGGTCAGAGTCCGGCAAGGGCGAGCGGCTTAAGGCGTCCGCGTGCGAAATTTTCTTACCTGGCTTGTGCAGCAGTTCGTAGCTGTAGGCTGCCAGGAATTCAGACCATCTTGTCATGCGGGGCGACAAGATGTTTGGTGTGGCACGGTTTCCAGCGAGGATGCCCAGCAATGGTTTATGATCAGTCACTATTTTGAATGGGCGGCCGTATAGGTACTCCTGGAAACGCTTAACGGCGGCAACTATAGCCAAAACTTCTTTGTCCAGCTGGCTATAGTTCCGCTCCGGTTTAGTCAAAGTTCTGGAGAAAAATGCGATAGGTGCTTCTCTCTGGTCTGGGAGGGTATGGCTGAGGACAGCGCCGACGCCGAAGGGTGATGCGTCGCAAGTGACAGCTAAGGGCAAGGTCTCACTGAATTGCATCAGAACGGCGTCGGAGGTGAGGAGGTCCTTGGTTTTTTGAAAGGCGGCTTGTTCTCGTCTCCCCCAAGTCCAGGATGCCTTCTTGTCCAGGAGTCTATGTAAAGGTTCTGCCGCCGTTGCCTTTTGAGGTAGGAAGACATTATAAAAGTTAAGCAAGCCTAGGAACGCTTGTAGATCTGCTTTGGACTTCGGGGTGGGGGCTTCCTTGATGGCTTTCACCTTTTTAGTTGTAGGATGGATGCCCTGCCGGTCTAGGAGGTAGCCCAAAAATTCTATTTGCTCTGTACAAAGTTGGCATTTTTCGCGTTTGACTTTAAGTCCTGTCTCTTTAAATTTTGTTAAGACTTGTCTTAGTCGGTTTTCTAATTCTGCTTCGTTTGGCGCCGCCACTAACACGTCATCGAAATAGGGCACCACCCCCTTGATGCCTTGTAGTAAACGTTCCATCAGGCTCTGGAAGATGCCTGGTGCCACGCTGACTCCAAATTGGAGTCTGTTACACTTGAAGGCCCCCCGGTGTGTCACAATTGTTTGGGCTTCCGCCGTTTTCTCGTCCACAGGCAGTTGTTGGTATGCTTGGGCGAGGTCGAGTTTGGCAAAAAATTTTCCCCCTCCCAGTGAGTGCAGTAAATGTTGCACTATTGGGACTGGGTAGGCACTTTGCTGTAGCGCGCTGTTTAGGGTGGCCTTATAGTCCCCGCAGATTCTCATGGACCCGTCTGGTTTTATTGGGGTCACTATAGGGGTCTCCCATCTGGCGTGGTCTATCGGTTGTAATACCCCTTGTTTGACGAGTTTGTCGATCTGCTCGTCAATTTTTGGCTTTAACGCGAAAGGTACCCTTCTAGGTTTAAGCCGCTTAGGGGGAACCCTTGGGTCTAAATCAAACGAGATAAGGGGCCCCTGATACTTGCCCAAGCCTCCATCGAAGACCTCCTGGAACTCCTGGACTAGCCGCTGTTCCCAAGCTTCAATGGAGGCGTGGTTGACACCTGTCAGCGCGATGTTAAGCGGGGCGAACCATTGTAGACCCAGCAGGCTCGGGCGGTCGTGGTCGACTATTGTGAGTGGTAGTTGTTCGGTGTGGCCTTTGTAGGTTATACTAAAGTTCTTGGTGCCCACTACCGGAACGCGATTACCTTGATAGTCTTTTATGATGATCTTTTGGGCATGCACGTTCCTTCTTTGTAGTGTAGGCACTAGTTTTTTTATTTCGCGCCATGCAATCATGGAAAGGTAGGATCCGGAATCCACTTCCATTTTGCATGGCCGGCCTTCGATGTGGACTTCTACGTGTATTTTTCTGGCGCCGTCGGAGATGGCGTGGCCGATGGTCACCGTCTGGTGGGTTTCTTCTTTTCGCCGACCTTCGCCGCTTCTTTGAGATCATTGCTTCTGGTCCCACCGACCTGCTGGTTGGCGCTCTCTGGCTCTGGGCGGGGAGCTTTCTCTTCTTCTGTCTTGCTGTTCCCATTTGGGCGGGCTGCGGGTCTTCCTCTGGCGGCAGACTCGAGCGATGTGGCCCCTTCGGTCACAATGCCTGCAGATAGCGTCAAAGAATCGGCATTCTGACCTGGGGTGGTCGCCGCCGCACCCGGCGCAGCTGGTCCTCGACCTACGACCTTTCCGGCTTCTTTGGTCTCCGCGTCCCGTCTGCACGCGATGTATGTCCTCCTCGTCATCTGACGTGCTGGAGGTTGACTGGTAATCGCCGTAGTGCGCGGTTGCTTCGTTTCTTGTGTCGGCCGACCTCGCGGGGTTGTTGTTTCCGCCCTTCGCGTCAGATCTTCGCATGGTGTCTGCTGACGTGCGGGTTGCTTCTGCGGCTGCTGCCGCGGTGAGGGCATCGGCCAGGCTGATGTCGCCTTTGGCCATAAGTCGGCTCTGGAGTGTCGAGTCCCATAAGCCTAGTACGAAGCGGTCTCTTATGAGACTGTTCAAACCTTCAAACTCGCAGAGTCCTCCTAGGCGCCGTAACTCTGCGACGAAATCGCTCAATTTTTCGTCTGGCTTCTGGTTTCGGCAGTAAAATTCGTTGCGCCGTATTAGAATGGGGACCTCGGGGGCGTAATGGCGCCGCAGTATTGGTTCAAGGACGTCCCAGTCCATGGCGGTTGCGTCTGCCGGCTTGGCTAATGCCTTAGCCATCTGGAAGACCTCTGGTCCGCAGTGTGTAAGGAAGACAGCGCGTTTTAGCGGGCCCGGGGCGTCCTTCATGCCGGCACATTCTAGGTACATCCGGAACCGATCCGAATATGATTCCCAGTCCTCGGCGGCGGGGTTGAAGGGAGCGGGCGGTGCTATCTTTGCCATCTTAGTGTTGTCGCTGGTTCTTAGGTGGACACGGGGTTCGGTTCAGGGGCGAGATCCCACCTTCGTCGCCAGTGTCGTGTCCGGAAAGAAGCTCAGAGTCGGTGACTTTCAGTAAAAGCTCTTTATTTTTTAACAAGTGAACCGAACCGGCAAAAGGCAAAAAGCCTGCGGCTTTTATACCCTTTTGCCGCGGCGGCCGCAGCCAATGGCAGCAATTCAAGTCTCCCGCTCTTGGTTTGCACCAATCACGGGAGACTCCAATCGGGCCAATCGGCGCGGCTCGCCTGGCCAATCAGAAATCCCCGCGCCTTAGCCAATCAAGGCACGGGGATTTCGAGTAGTCCATTTTAATACATAACAGTACACTAATTGTTTCAGGTGTTGTTGTGAGTTGTTGGGGGTTTTCTTGTCATCTTCTAATTTCTTTAATTTTTTCAAGAGCTTTTCCTGTTTGTAAATGTTTGCAGATTCAGCTCTCCAAGTTGTAAGTTGTTTTATCTTATCCCAAAGTAGAGGGTGGATTTTGCTGCTCAATTCCAGGTGTAGTGCTATCAAATCTTTGTTTAACTGATCTAATTGGAATCTCTTACTGTGGAGCTCGTTCCTTAGTAGAGCCATTTCAGTTCTTTTCAGGATACGTTTAGTGGCTGCTGTGCTTTGATGAAATGTTAATTTGAAGCAGGTTGGTGTAATATTGTTGTCTCTGCAGCTGCGTAGGAATTGGAGGTCACATAGTATTACTGCTCTTTTAATATCCAGTTTCTCGTAGGTTTTGATCTGGTTGTTTATTCCCTCCCCGTAGAGGTTTGATATTTGTTTTCTTAAGTTTTCGCGGGTACTTACATGTCTGGCATTCAGCTTTGTTCGGGTATTTTCCCACGTCATAATAGTGGTGCTTTTAAAGTTGTAGCAACGTTTCAGCAGAATCTCATCTGCCATCATCAGGCTTCTGTATAGTGTTTGTCTGTGAGTCAGACTTTTACAGTGGTTTCAGATTTAAATTTGGGGCAGCCTATTGCTGTGTCAGAATGGTTTTTTCTTCCTCCTGATTGGTTGAGAGTCTTGGTCTGTGTTTATTGGTCTTGGAGTTTGCTGTGTTCTGCTACTAATATCTTCTGTCTGTTTTTTTGGGGGGGGGCTCTTTTTGTATCTTGATTGGCTGGCAACATAGTGTTACTTTATTGGAGGCCTTTAGTGCAGCTTGGCTTCGGGTAAATGGACGGCTATCATTAGTTAGGAAGCTGGGTTTCATCTGGGTGCCTGGTTGGGGTGTGTTTGAGCTGGAGGTATCAGGGGGGATCTGTTTGTGCCCAGGTGTTTGCCTGGCTTGTGGTGTGGAGATTTTTTTGTTTGTGAGTGCAGGCTTCCAAATGATTGACAGCCTGGTGGAATCATCTCTTCTGTTCATGCTTTCTGGTCTTTTTTCAATCTCTATGGCTTCTCTGATGATTCTGTGGCTGGGATTTTCTATGGTGGTTAGGGTTTTGGTGCCATTGAAGTTGATGTTATGACCTGTGGCTTCCATGTGTTGGATGAGTGAGGAAGTGTGTTCCAGCTTTTTGACTGCATTTTTGTGTTCATCCAGGCGGGTGCTTATTCTTCTATTGGTCTGTCCAATGTATGTGGCCGGGCATGATGCACAGGGGACTTCATATATGTCTTGGTTTTCCAGGTCAATTTTGTCTTTGGGGTTCCTGAGGATGGCTGTTATTTTTCTTTCTGTTTTGAAGGCAGTCTTTTTTTTTTTTGAAACAAATTTTATTAATTTTAAAGACAAACAACACATCATTAACCATTAAGTACATAAAACCTCTTAACATTATAAATTTTTACAAGTCGAATAAAACATTATTTTTATACAAAATAATTCTCATTTATCCCATTTCCATATGGACACATAAATATCTTTCAGCAAATTTCTCATTATTTCTCTTTACTCTTATTCAATTTCATTTCTTTTGTATATTTATCCATTTTATAGTCTTCATATTCATTTCTTTCTGACTTGTTTATAATTACATTCCTCCAAGGTTTTATTAATTCTTTTTTTTTTTTTTAAGAAAAGATTTTTAACAATTTTACAGAAGACACAATACACAAACATACAAAACACAAAACATAAACAAAACTAAAAGATTTTTTCTGAAGATTGTCTGATCCCGGGTTAAAATTCTTCACACAGACACAAATTCAAATATCATATTCACCCCATATATCCTTCCATATCTTATTATCATTTTCTTTTTATATATATATATATAAAAACCATTTTTATAAAAACAATGCACAAAGAATCAAGGCATAACAGCTTATAAATTCTTTTCTAGGAAAAAATAATAGTAAAAAACCAATAGAGCATAACAATTCCAAATTATAGTATCAATACTTTATCTATTTAACTTCATATCTTATCCCTACTTCTCCTTTTCATCCAAATTATTTCTTGTTAATTAAAATTTTATTGCCTTTTATCAATATACAAAATCCAAAAAAAAAAAAAAAAAAAACCATAACAAAGCCTTTATATATCCTTCCATATCTTATTACCATTTTCAATAACATTCTTTGTCTGTTCTATTTCCAACTATCCATTCATCTTTTTTCTTTTGCTATACTTCTCCTATACACCAATTGGAGTAACATCTATAACTCATTACCCTAACTTAAAAGTACCTCGTGTAACAATTTTTCTTGGGATTCTGTTTAAAAGATTCTAAAATTACATAATGAATTTTATACTCTAAATACACACATAAAAACACAAACCTATGTACCCTCCAGAATCCCTCTCTTATCCTAAATTAAATTCACCCATTGTCTCTAAATAAACTTTTTTTCTTTAGATCTTGCTTCCCCCCACCAAGTCCTCTCCTCCCCCCCTTTCTCTCCTGCTTATTCTTCTCCTTGCCCTTTTTACCCCTTTGTTTTTTCTCCTCTCTTTTTCCACTCCTTTTCCTTTGCTTTCTAACCTTGCCTCCACCTTTTCGCTCATTTTTCTCTCCTTTGGTTGTTTTTACAATTCTTAAAATCCCCTTTTTCTTATCCTTTTTCTCCTCCTCTCCGGAAGGGACCCATTGTTCATCAAAGATGGCTTCTTCTTCCTCTTCTTCCTTGTCCCAGTCCTTCTGCTGCGTAATCAACTTTTCATAAGTACATAACGCCATTTCCAAGAATTGAAACAAAGCACCCAAAGTATCTTCCTTTTTATATTTTTGATATTCAGTCTTTAGATCATCCACAAACAATGCCATTATGAAGAGAGAAACTTTTCCCAAAACAACCACAAGTATTTTTAATCAAAAACAATTAAAAAAAAAATTCCAAAAGTTAATACTTTTCTTCCTTCTTCTCTTTCTCTTTCTGGGGTTAATGTTTAGTCAAAGAGGTCCAATTACCATATATCTTTCTTTGGGATTTTAGGCAATCTCCTCCTTTTTCAGCTTCTGCTTCAATTTTTTTTTCCTCTCCCTTCCCACTTAAAATGTCAATTTTAAATAATCAGAAATCCATACCTCCAACAAGGGTTTCCAATTTCTTAAATTTTTCAATGTCCAAAAATCCTTTTGTTCCTTAGCTTCAACTCTCAAAACAATTCACTTTCGATGTCCAATATATCCAAACATTTCTGCTGTTTCCATGGGGTGGGAGAGTGAAAAAAAAACGAAAGTTCCCTTTAACAGCTTCTCCGCCGCTTTCGCTCTTCTTAGGGATACAATGTATCCTCCAGCAATTCAAACAGCTAGGTTCCAGGCAATTTAAAGGATGTTACTTGACCCGGCTCAGACAAAACTTTCACTCTTCACATTTCCTCCAGCGCAATCTTACCCGGTTGCTGGCTTCTTCGTGGCGGCCATTGCTGACCGCCGCTCCACCGCCTTGGGAAAAAGGGGTTTTTCCGGAGAAGGGGGGGGTCTGCGACACCCCCACCT
Source organism: Hydrophis major (assembly GCA_033807585.1). NCBI lineage: Eukaryota > Metazoa > Chordata > Lepidosauria > Squamata > Elapidae > Hydrophis > Hydrophis major. Next base: position 34,563,315 of record CM066343.1, on the reverse strand, counting down.
CCCTGTCCGACTCCCCTCTCTCTTCAGCTGTCCTACAGGGCAGCCATATCCCCCTGACCCATCTGGGTCGGGGGTACCTCGACGGCTAGCACAGCAGGAATCGCGAGCTGTCGTGAATTCCTGCTGCCCCGAAGCCACGCAAAACCGGAAAAAACTGTTTTGAAGGCAGTCTTGATGTGGTGTCTGTGTAGAATCTTACTAATTTTGTCTGTAGTGCCTCTTATGTAGGGCAGGACAGCTATTCCATAGGTCTGTTCATCTTCTGGGTCTCTATTATGTCTCAGTGTGTTTTTGTGGATCAAGTTGGTGATTTTGCTTTTGTGGAAGCCGTTGGCTGTCAATATTTTAGTCAGGGTGCATAGTTCAGTCTTAATGTGTGTCTTGTCTGCCAGGCGTTTGGTTCTAGTAATTAGTGTTTTAGCCAGGGAGTTTATCTGTGCTGGGTGGTGGTGGGATTGGGCGTTGAGGTAGCGGTTGGTGTGTGTTTTTTTCTGGTATATGGTGTGTCCTGGTGTACCATCTGTTTTCTTGTAGATTAGTACATCTAGGAATGGTAGTTGTTTGTTTGTTTCTGTTTCCATGGTGAACTTGATTTTGGGGTGTGCGCTGTTTAGGTGTGTTAGGAAGTTGTTTAGGTTTTCTTGTCCATGGGGCCAAATCACGAATGTGTCATCGATATATCTTAACCATAGTTTGGGTTTGAGTATGGCATTAGCCAGGGCTCTGGATTCGAATTCTTCCATGAACAGGTTTGCAATGACAGGTGACAGTGGTGATCCCATGGGGGCTCCTTCAATTTGTTTGTATCTCTGTCCTTTGTATTTGAAATATGTGTTGGTTAAGCAGTGTTCTGTTAGTTCCATGAGGTGTTTAGCTGATTGGTATTTATTATTGATGATTTCGAGGGTCTCTTTTATCGGGACTTGAGTGAATAGTGAAACCACGTCAAAACTTACATGCAGATCTTCCTGCTCGACGTGTATATCTTTGATCATTTCCAAGAAGTGGTATGAGTTTTGTACATGAGAAGCTGCTGTTTCAGCATGGGGCTGTAGCTCTTTTGCTAGGTGTTTAGCCAGGTTTTGTAGTGGTGCTCCTCTGGAGCTGACTATGGGTCTGAGAGGTATGCCTTCTTTGTGTATTTTTGGGAGGCCGTATATTTTGGGGCATCTGGAAGATTTCTCTCTGGGTATGATCGTGTGTTGGATCTCTTTGCTTATGTGGCTGGTTATAATTTTCTTCTTGGTTAATTTTTCCAGATATGTGGTTGGGTCTGTGTTTATGGGTTTGTATGTGGAGTCTTGGAGTAGGTCTGTCAATTTAGTTTTATAGTCTTTTCTGTCCATTACTACAGTGGCATTCCCTTTATCTGCTGGGAGGATGATTATGCTGCTGTCTCTTTTCAGGGTTTGTAGAGCTTTAATTTCATTTTGCTGTAAGTTGCTTTTGGGTGGTTTGCTTGTGCATAGAATGTTGGTAACTTGGTGTCTTATTTTATCAGCTTCATCTGTATTTAATTTAGTTAGGCTGGATTCTACTGCACATATGATGGATTCTGTGGGGTTTTTTGGGGTGCTATAGCATAATTGAATCCTTTGGTTAGGACTTCTGTTTCTGTTTTGGTGAGTTCTCTGTTGGAAACATTGTACACTAATTGTTTCAGGTGTTGTTGTGAGTTGTTGGGGGTTTTCTTGTCATCTTCTAATTTCTTTAATTTTTTCAAGAGCTTTTCCTGTTTGTAAATGTTTGCAGATTCAGCTCTCCAAGTTGTAAGTTGTTTTATCTTATCCCAAAGTAGAGGGTGGATTTTGCTGCTCAATTCCAGGTGTAGTGCTATCAAATCTTTGTTTAACTGATCTAATTGGAATCTCTTACTGTGGAGCTCGTTCCTTAGTAGAGTCATTTCAGTTCTTTTCAGGATACGTTTAGTGGCTGCTGTGCTTTGATGAAATGTTAATTTGAAGCAGGTTGGTGTAATATTGTTGTCTCTGCAGCTGCGTAGGAATTGGAGGTCACATAGTATTACTGCTCTTTTAATTTCCAGTTTCTCGTAGGTTTTGATCTAGTTGTTTATTCCCTCCCCGTAGAAGTTTGATATTTGTTTTCTTAAGTTTTCGCGGGTACTTACATGTCTGGCATTCAGCTTTGTTCGGGTATTTTCCCACGTCATAATAGTGGTGCTTTTAAAGTTGTAGCAACGTTTCAGCAGAATCTCATCTGCCATCATCAGGCTTCTGTATAGTGTTTGTCTGTGAGTCAGACTTTTACAGTGGTTTCAGATTTAAATTTGGGGCAGCCTATTGCTGTGTCAGAATGGTTTTTTCTTCCTCCTGATTGGTTGAGAGTCTTGGTCTGTGTTTATTGGTCTTGGAGTTTGCTGTGTTCTGCTACTAATATCTTCTGTCTGTTTTTTGGGGGGAGGGGACTCTTTTTGTATCTTGATTGGCTGGCAACATTGTGTTACTTTATTGGAGGCCTTTAGTGCAGCTTGGCTTCAGGTAAATGGACAGCTATCATTAGTTAGGAAGCTGGGTTTCATCTGGGTGCCTGGTTGGGGTGTGTTTGAGCTGGAGGTATCAGGGGGGATCTGTTTGTGCCCAGGTGTTTGCCTGGCTTGTGGTGTGGAGATTTTTTTTGTTTGTGAGTGCAGGCTTCCAAATGATTGACAGCCTGGTGGAATCATCTTTTCTGTTCATGCTTTCTGGTCTTTTTTCAATCTCTATGGCTTCTCTGATGATTCTGTGGCTGGGATTTTCTATGGTGGCTAGGGTTTTGGTGCCATTGAAGTTGATGTTATGACCTGTGGCTTCCATGTGTTGGACGAGTGAGGAAGTGTGTTCCAGCTTTTTGACTGCATTTTTGTGTTCATCCAGGCGGGTGCTTATTCTTCTATTGGTCTGTCCAATGTATGTGGCCGGGCATGATGCACAGGGGACTTCATATATGCCTTGGTTTTCCAGGTCAATTTTGTCTTTGGGGTTCCTGAGGATGGCTGCTATTTTTCTGTCTGTTTTGAAGGCAGTCTTGATGTGGTGTCTGTATAGAATCTTACTAATTTTGTCTGTAGTGCCTCTTATGTAGGGCAGGACAGCTATTCCATAGGTCTGTTCATCTTCTGGATCTCTATTATGTCTCAGTGTGTTTTTGTGGATCAAGTTGGTCATTTTGCTTTTGTGGAAGCCATTGGCTGTCAATATTTTAGTCAGAGTGCATAGTTCAATCTTAATGTGTGTCTTGTCTGCCAGGCGTTTGGTTCTAGTAATTAGTGTTTTAGCCACAGAGTTTATCTGTGCTGGGTGGTGGTGGGATTGGGCGTTGAGGTAGCGGTTGGTGTGTGTTTTCTTCTGGTATATGGTGTGTCCTGGTGTGCTATTTGTTTTCTTGTAGATTAGTACATCTAGTAATGGTAGTTGTTTGTTTGTTTCTGTTTCCATGGTGAACTTGATTTTGGGGTGTGCGCTGTTTAGGTGTGTTAGGAAGTTGTTTAGGTTTTCTTGTCCATGGGGCCAAATCACGAATGTGTCATCGATATATCTTAACCATAGTTTGGGTTTGAGTATGGCATTAGCCAGGGCTCTGGATTCGAATTCTTCCATGAACAGGTTTGCAATGACAGGTGACAGTGGTGATCCCATGGGGGCTCCTTCAATTTGTTTGTATCTCTGTCCTTTGTATTTGAAATATGTGTTGGTTAAGCAGTGTTCTGTTAGTTCCATGAGGTGTTTAGCTGGTTGGTATTTATTTTTGATGATTTCGAGGGTCTCTTTTATCGGAACTTGAGTGAATAGTGAAACCACGTCAAAACTTACAAGCAGATCTTCCTGCTCGACGTGTAGATCTTTGATCATTTCCAAGAAGTGGTATGAGTTTTGTACATGAGAAGCTGCTGTTTCAGCATGGGGCTGTAGCTCTTTTGCTAGGTGTTTAGCCAGGTTTTGTAGTGGTGCTCCTCTGGAGCTGACTATGGGTCTGAGAGGTATGCCTTCTTTGTGTATTTTTGGGAGGCCGTATAGTTTGGGGCATCTGGAAGATTTCTCTCTGGGTATGATCGTGTGTTGGATCTCTTTGCTTATGTGGCTGGTTATAATTTTCTTCTTGGTTAATTTTTCCAGATATGTGGATGGGTCTGTGTTTATGGGTTTGTATGTGGAGTCTTGGAGTAGGTCTGTCAATTTAGTTTCATAGTCTTTTCTGTCCATTACTACAGTGGCATTCCCTTTATCTGCTGGGAGGATGATTATGCTGCTGTCTCTTTTCAGGGTTTGTAGAGCTTTAATTTCATTTTGCTGTAAGTTGCTTTTGGGTGGTTTGCTTGTGCATAGAATGTTGGTAATTTGGTGTCTTATTCTATCAGCTTCGGTACCTAGGCAACGTTTCGATGAAGTCTCATTCATCATCTTCAGGCTTGTGTCTTCGGAGAAGCACAGAGCCGAAGACACAAGCCTGAAGATGATGAATGAGACTTCATTGAAACATTGCCTAGATACCTCCAATTTTACGCAGGAGAAAACCCGAATAACCAAAATACACACACATACACACACACACACACACACACATGCAGGTTTTGGTGTGTTCAGGTCTTTTCCCATGTAAGATTGAGAGTATCTTGGTGACATTTCGGTGAATGGAACCTCGTCAAAACATCGCCAAGATACTCTCAATCTTACACGGGAAAAGACCCAAGTATGCCAAAACCTGCATACTTGTACCCGTGAAAATCTACAAAAATATATAAAAAGATGAAGAGTGGGATCGGCTGTCCATATAGCATGAAAATTGGCTTGGCTGCTTGTGATTTTCCGCCTTGCACATGATTTTTACTAGTGATAATATTATGATTCAGATTTTATGGCTATGTCTAACTTGTGCTTCTGCTCTTCTAGCTCCAATTTTATTAAGAATGTGTGATTTTCATGCTAGGAGTTTTCAATGCTTGCATTGTGCTGTCCTCTCAATATAGGGAACAGTAATGAATTGGATTAAGACCAAAGTTTTTTTTATTTAAACTTATGTATAAGACATAGGAAACACACATTGATCTCCCAAGGATGTAAGTCCCAGTCTGCCACCTGCAATAGAAAAGACTAAAGAAGGAAATGAACTTTTGTTCATCTGTATGTAACTAAATCACTTCATGAGATTGGAGACTGTTTTATGAAATGCAAGTCGAATTCTGTTTCATGATGAAGCTCAGGCTATGTCCAGGAATTATGGGTTTTTTGTGCCTTAGGAAGAGCACCTCCTGGAGGGGACAGAGTGCTGTGCCTGGAACAGTTAATCTACTCTGAGAACAGGGCTATGTTGAGATGCTGACAGTTATGTTTATGTAACTATTTCCTCCAGCACTAGGGTAAATTGGCAAAGGAACTGAATTTTCAGACAGATTCGAGCCACACACCCATGCTTAGGCTGTGATGAGTCAACACAGGTGAACTATGCAGAATCAGTATACAGACACACTTAAATACATTCACATACCTTTACCTCTTTCAATGTAGTAGCTCTTGAACTGTTACCTATCTAGTTTTCATCATGTCCAAATACTGTATGGAATCAAAACTTTTTGAACTAACTGTATTGTTGATTAAACAATTAAAGCGAGGATATACTAAGTTTCACAGTTATGAAATAATTATGATGTATTACTATCCAGATTTTACAATTTTTGATTGGCAAGTTTAGCAGTAAAATATATCTGATAATCAAGAACGTTCTCAATCAGAACCTAGAACTCTAAACACGTTTTGTCTCCATCATCATATCTATTGTTCTATTATTGCACAATTATCATCATCATTGTATTACCCAATGCAATTCAGATATACCATGTTACATGTCTAATATATAGAAATCATGGATGAAAAGTGCAAGTTTTCAATGCAGTTTTTCTTCTTTCTGTATGTCCTTTCAAATCTTCATTTACAATTCATGCAAGAATCCTCCCTGACCAGTATTGTAAACTAAAAAAATAAATTCCCCATACTGTACCCCCAATTCTTGTTCACATCTGGCCCTGTGAGGAATGGAAATTTTCTGGGGTCTATTTCTGGAGACTGTCCTGTCAACAGTTCTTTGGCAGCACACAAGGAGTGTGTCCTGCCAGAAGAATATTATTGAATGGATTCTAATGTTAATTCGATACAAATTCAAATTGTTTATTACAGCCATAATGCAAAATAGAGTAAAATATCAAATAAAACTGTTATATACATCTTTTTATATATAATGGAAAACCAATGAGTATAATAAGAAATAAATGTGTGGAGAATATGCCCAAAGTTGCCTTATCAGGGAAATGGGCAACATATACATTTATAAAAAAATATATTAAAACGTCTAATGTTAAAAAGAAAAAATATCTGCTTGCTATGGAGCAAATATTCCCTAACCGCGTAGCAAGAACCTTAAGGATGATTGCATGGATAATTAGAAAAGATGTTAAATTTTGGGTGGTATCCAGTATAAGAATAACATCCCTATTCTTTTCATAGTATTGGAGAAATGTTAGAAAAGTTGCAGTTCAGTATATGTCTTTTACATATGAATATTTTATTAGGAATAAACAGGTTAAACAAGTGTATGGACAGTAGATCTAGGATACTTTCAAGAATAGCTATTCCTGTATAGTGAGAACCCCATATTCTGAGTCCATTGCAGAGTTCATGTTGAAGGTCCCGTGGCACCCCATTTGATATCAGCAATTAAGTACTTCTGCTTTTTCAGTGGCAGCCCAACACATTGAAAAAATTGCCACTAATGCTAAGGCATGCCTCCTCTTCAATATAATTTAATGTCCTAAAGTAATTAAAGAATCAACAAATAAGTATCTACCATAAATAATCAACACTAGATTAACCAATCACATATAAGAACATATTTATATTCAAATGGTAATGAAGTAGTGAGCCGTAAATTCATATTCTTGAAAGCTTGTATTATGGCAAAAATACAATATAATTTATCCATGGGCCTTCAATATCATATTCTCTTTTCCCCCACTTCTCTTTTTCACATATCTCCAATTCTTACTATTATACCATTGTTTCTGCTGCTTTGTTTCAAATATGATACTATCCTTCTGAGATTACAAAGCTTGTTGTAAAAAAAAAAAACCCAATAGATGAAAAACATTGAAGAAATTTCAAAAACTTTGGGAAAAGCGATGATATCTTTTTTGTTTTCCTTTCTAGGTTCACCAATATTACCCAGATCAAAGCTGTATTGGGGAAGAAAACACTTCAGGGTTGAACCAGCCATTCTTCGAAGGTCCTTCTGTTCTGAGGTCTTTTTGTTCTTCATCTTTGGGTAAACAGCAACTGGAAGATTAGGTCCATTTGCAGCTGTTGCCACCATTCCTTTCCTATAAAACAGTTTCTCACTTCCAAACCAGCCCTCTCGGGGAACCAAGAGAGGATTGAAGGGGGTATTCTCATCCCAGCCAGATCTGCTAAAGATAAAAAGGGAAACCAAACAAAAGCTGAAAGTGTCAGTAGCTCAGCCAAGCTGAGGTAAATCATAGAACAATGAACTTCAGAATTTAAATTTTTTTAAAAAAACTGAATGTACTCATATGAAGGTAAGCCAGCTGCTTACCATTACAAGAGCATATGCAGAAATTTATGTGATGGCAAAGGAGTCCCTTTTTTAAACCAACCTTTCAGTTGAGATTTGCCCAATGTCAAATATAGAATTCCATCAGATTTTTTATTCTATCTATTCTCATCTGTATTTTCTACCACTTCTTCATTTGGATTCTTCCCATCTTGCAACACATAAAATCAGTTAAGAGCAAAGGTATGACAATGGGGACAATGCCATATAATACATTACTTTATGTTATTCGTATAAATAAATAAGGAACATGGATCAGATTTTCCTCTGCTGTGCAAATTATTGTTAAATAATTGGCTAGCCATATATGAGATATTCTTATAGAAGAACAACTTCAAAAGTGCCATGATATATAAGAGCTTTCTCTCAAATGAGGATAAGGATTTCCTTATAGCTTAGCAGTTGCATCAATATGCCAGACCTTTTAAAATTTATTGTAGATTTTGTGACTGTTACATTGAAATATTCTACTGTAAGTTTGGAATGGCAGTGTTCTGTAAAATATAATTACATATAAGGCTAATCTGACTAATATAAAGGAGAGCTGCCGAAAAGAGTTCTTATGCCAAAGACATGGAGTATTTTTCTGCCACTGCAGTAAAGAGATATTTAGCTTTGAAGCCAAATGACATGGGATTGTCCTGCATCCACACTTGCAACATGTTAAAATACCCAATCAAATGACATTCTATTTTGCTAGCCCTTTCCAATGAGTTTCTGAAAACTCTCATGTTTGTAGTTTTATTTTGGCTGATTGTGATGCCCTGGGTTACGTTTGCTGTTGCATACATTTCTACAAATTTATTTCTACAAGTTTATTTTGCCTGTGCGCTCTAAACCTTTACACACACACACACACACACACACACACATAATCTTAGATTTATCCTTAATAGTGATGACAGATTTCAAGTCTAATTCCTGTTTAGCAATATCTTTAATAAGATAGGAATAATACTTTTTATTTTTTATTAGTGTTGCATCTTGAAGCCATCTTTTCTGCCTGTTTACTTAAGTTTTGTTTTTTTTAATTCTATGAGGAATCAGTTGCAACAGAAAAATAACCTGATCTTGTTGGCTTCATGTAGAAAGTAATACATGACACAGCATTAGCAGTACCTGGATTTGGCAGAAGCAAAGGTCAGGCATGAAGCCACTCACCCTCAAAGACCTCCAAGCAGCTGCTTGCTACTGGTTGCCTGTTAAATTTGTTTACTCTTTATGAGATTGATAGTTGGAGAACAGGAGAAAAATTCCTCTGTAACAAATCAGGCACAGGAGCCAAAGCATTCTGCATATTTACTTCTATGATTTAACCATAGGTCAAAAGCTTACATTCCTAAGAATATGTATTTAAGTGCCAGGGCTCAAATGGGAAAGTTATGATAGAACAGTGGCTTTAATCTTGGCCTCACCTACTGCTTTACTCATCTTTAGAATACTTTGGCAGGTTACTAATGCATGACTTTCAGATAGGCTTGAGACCTCTAAAAGGAAAAGGGCTGACTTTAAGTGTTGCTTTGATATTCAACAGACCATACTTCAAGAAGCAGAAGAAAATGAAGTCTGATCTGCTCCAAATTCCACCATTTAGATGTCATAATCCATTCCATGATGTGAACCTAGATGAGCATATTGGATTCAAAAACTTTTATTCTTTCTGCTGATTCTAATGATATCAAATGAGAAAAATAAATAATTTATCCAACTTTACAGGAGGCTTTAAACATATAACTTATTTGTTCTATACAGTTTTACTATAATAATAAAATTCACTTGCAGAGAAAATACAAGGCATGGGCCATATAAAATAAGTCAGTATTCTCGCCTTTTTGCAAATATTGGTTTAAAATGGGGGGGGAGGAGAGTGGCATATGGATTCTCATATTTGGATGGTGATGCATACCCAAAGCAAGAATTTCTTGAAAATTAAACTACTAAAACAGGGGTAAATAACTTTGAAACTTGCAGTTTTTGAAGTACAATCCCAAAAACATTTTTAAATTGCATAGAGATCGTTGTATGGTCGGCTGTGTTTAGTTTTAATTTAATTTAATTTTTTTTCTTTTAGTGGTGTTTGTCCAGTTTTTACTTGTGGAAGAGCACCTCATTTCGTTGCACCCGCTTGCGAATATAATGACAAATAAACTCTATCTAAATCTGTCCAAATACCAGAGAAAGTAGGATGTGGTGTCAAGCCATTTGAGCAGATGCTCAAGAATCATATCATTCTCTGGAAAAAAAATGCTGTTGAAGAAATTCCTAAGATTTCTAATATGAACATGGATTTGAACAAGGGATATATTTTAATTTAATTAGCACAATTAATTCATAAAATTTTTTAATGTTACATAGATACATACTTTCCTTGATATGAGAATAGCCACACCCCATCTTGATTGAGGTCCTAAATGTTCAGGTTAGCTATTCATTCCTTTTTGTTCAAGAAATATTGATGACTGGCTGACAAGTAGTATGCTGCCAACTCATTCAGCTCTTTTATTCTCTGTAGGGCCTGCATAGTGACACTTTCCCTTCTAAGGTCACAATTATCTTGTTGAAGACAAAGTTGATGTCCCATTCCCATTGGACATTTATCTCCAGACAAGATAGAAATATTCTCAAGAGCTGTGACAAGGAATGTAGCAGCCAAGGGGCAACATGGAGCAAAGGTGTGTCTGTGTGTGTGTTGCTATATAAATAGATGTGTTATGCTGTAAATAGCCCCTGTGCGGCCATAGTCTGATGACAGAAGGACATTCCACATTACCCCAGAAGTAAGCCCAAGCAGCTGTTGCTTGGGGACTACTCCTGGGAATACAAAGGACAAGCCATTCATACTTTCCAGCTGTATTTGTTTTATTGGATCAGCATCTTCTTTCTTACTCTTTGTACCAACTGCTGCTTTGAACTCATGTCATCTAAGAATTGGAACATAGCCTTTAAGTGCTTTTATCATGGCTGGTACAATTAGCCCTAAAAATGGTCTGCAGGATGGAATATGTAGGGGACTGCATGTGTGTTTTCTGAAATCATGCCGTTGCTGACGTGTTACTGGCTCCTGATAGGTGTTTTGCTCTTGCAAGGGAAGAAGCACTTGATAACTGCTTAGTAACTTCCCAATACACTCCCCAACAGGATTTCATTTCTAAAATGAGAAGTGTTACAGTTTAATGCCAAATAGATCATGAGCATCAGCATCGCCATTGTGTATATATCTAATGGTTGGTATATTGTCCTTAGAATATTTTAGCAAAGCGTGAATATCCTTCTGTCAAAGATGTTTTAATTTTTTTCTGCCTGGCATATGACTACTGAGTAATGAAATACATTAGATCAGTGGTGACTAACCTTTTCGGGCTCCTGTGCCAAAAATTGTGCGCAAATTTGCACGCTTGTGCTCGCGTGCCAGCATCCAGAAGGCAATGTGCAACCCCATGCCCCCTATGCATGCATGCACAATACCCACTCCCCATGCTGCTCCCTTACCTGCACTGCACTTCACAGCTGATTTTTGGCAGGCTTGAGACCTTTTTTGGCCTCCCAGAGACTTGAGGAAGGGTTCCGCAGGTTTTGCAGGCTGAAAACTAGCCCTGTTTCATCACTTTCGGTATTGTCGGAAAAATAGGAAGTGATGAAACGGGGCTAGTTGTCAGCCAGCAAACCCTGCAGAAGCCTGCAGAGGCCTTCCTCAAGCCTCTGGGAGGCCGAAAAATGCCTCAAACCCATCGAAAATCAGCTGTGATGTGCGCATATGCACAGTGAGGTAAGTTTGCCTGTAGCTCACGTGCTGGCACAAATGACTCTGCATGCCACCTGTAGCACGCATGCCATAGGTTTGCCATCATGGCACTAGATGACCAAATACTTTTCCAATTGCCTTTACTAGACAAAATAAGTTGTTCCCTGCCCTCAAAGAACTGATAAGCTAAATCAGTTCTTAATTAAGTGGGAGATTTACAAGCATGTTAAAGACTTAGTATCCTCAATAAACCATGAATTCAAAATGTTATACAGGTAGTCCTCAACTTACAATCATACATTTAGTGATTGTCTGAAGTTACAATGGCCCTGAAAAAAGCAACTTATGACCAGTTTTTATACTTATGCTGTTGCAGTAAACCTATGGTCGTGTGATCAAAATTTGGCACTTGGAAACTGGCATGAATTTATGACAGTTGCACTGTTCTTGAGTAATGTGACCAGGGGTGGGATTCAAATTTTTTAACAACCGGTTCTCTGGGCATGGCTTAGTTGGTGGGCATGGCTTGGTGGTCATGTGACTGGGTGGACGTGGCTTGGTGGTCGTGTTATTGGCTGAGCATGCCCAACTCAATATCACTCATATTGAGGCACGCATCTCCTTGCCTGGCCTCTCATGACTGTGGCGATGCTGCAATAGTGATAAGTGTGAAAAATGGTCATAAGTCACTTTTTTCAGTGCCATTGTAACTTTGGTCACTCCACATAAGCAAAGTAGCAGCAAAGGAAGGAAAAATAACTCCAGAGAAGTTCCTGAGACAAGAAGACTAATCCTGCCAATAATGTAGTAAGGGTTAACCGAGAGGCAGTTTCTGTAAGGAACATCAGAATGTTTCCTTGCTGCTTTCCTTACAAGATTAGGCCAGTAATTTCTTCTAACAACCGGTTCTCCAAACTGCTTAGAATGTTAACAACCGGTTCTAGCGAATAGGTGTGAACTGGAAGAATCCCACCCCTGAATGTGATCACTATTTATAACCTTCCCATCAGGCTTGCAACAAGCAAAGTCAATAGAGGAAGACAAATTTGCTTAATGACCACATGATTCATTTAACAATTGCCCTAGTTGGCTAATAACTGTGGCAAAGAAGGTTGTAAAATGGGGAAAACTCACTTTACCTCATTTGTGTATGAAAAAAGAACATTTTTATTTCTAATTTTTTTCATATGCTTATATGGTCCTCTAATTCCCTGCTTCTGACAAGTTTTTTTTGCTCTGAAAACAATATTTTTATTCTCCACTGCAAATCATTAGACAGGGGAGGGCAGGTAAATATACAGTAGGGCTTCCCAAACTTGTTCCTCTTTACCGCTTTTCAGAAAGTCTGACCAAACTTCAAGGCCTGGTTGCTTTTCCCTACCTAAAGCAACATTGCCAGCCTATCAAGACAAAAAAAGCCACAAAACAGACAGAAGATATTAGAAACACCAATCAAGCAGAACACAGCAAATTCCAAGACCAATAAACACAGACCAAAACTCCCAACCAATCAGGATGAAGAAAAAACCATTCTGGCACAGCAGTAGACTAGCCCCAAATTTAAAACTGAAACCACTGTAAAAGTCTGACTCACATACGAACACAATACAGAAGCCTGATGAAGGCAGATGAGATTCTGCTGAAGCGTTGCTTCAACTTTAAAAGCACAACTACAATGACGTGGGAATATACCCGAACAAAGTTGAATACCATATATATAGAGTTGCCATGGAGGATTTTTTAAAAATAAGGGACAAATAAAGCTTGATGTTAATGCCCAGAGCAATAAGAAGCCAGCATCAACTCTGAGTGTCTGTTGTTATTTTCAAAACTCCAGGTATGATTACCCTATAAGCATTAATTCTTTCCAGTCCCTTAATCCAGTTGCAGTATTCTGACATATTGTTTTAGGAAATATAAATACGATCTTTATATTTTCTAAAAAAAGTAGTGGTGCCATTTCACTGGGATTGGAGGCCCAGAAGGAATCACACTGGGAGGTGAGATGCAATAGGATCTTGTGACATTAAATCTCTAAGCCATGAATTCCCTTGCGGTGTACCATGCCATAGAACCTTGTGCCACAAAATGTGCCTTGGTCTTCTGGAGGCTGGGACAGGTGGTTGGATTAGTTATTAATGAGCCCTGAGGTCAGGTGCAAGGCTCCAGTAGGATGCTGAAACTGTTGAATGGCAGCTCTATCCTTAGCAGAGCCTTTCACAGCCTTGGGCTGCCACTCCCAACTTATGTTGGGGTGTATTAGTGCCTTCTGTCCCTACATCTCTTAGCAGCAGCTGTACCTGACAAATTTCCCATTCTCTAATCACCATGCTAAATATAATGCCGTTGGCTAAGTCCTTAGTATGGGGTCAGTGAGGTGGGCTTGGAGGTATGTGCTGACCCATGGCTGCTTTCTCCATCCCGAAAGAGATGGAAAATAGAAGTCACATGGAGTTAGCATTTAAAAAGAAATAGAATCACCATAGCCAGAGAAAGTTATTTTTCAGTTTTCATGGAATAGCTATATTGATCAATGTGGCAATATAAATAGGGGAAAATCAAGGTGACATCTTTACTAGTGCTTTTTAAAGTGTCACAAAAAGAAGGAATAAATTGTTCAGAGTCTTTGGAGATAATGGCTATTAGACTAGATGGCAGTTTTACTGTTTTTAAAGGCCATTTCTACCTGTCTCAGTTAAATTGTAAGCAAGTTGGTTAAAATTGTTTTTTACTGATATTTTTACTAATAATATGTAACAATTTATAGCTTTAAATAAATAATGCTCCATTTTGCTTAAAGAAGAAAAAAAAGTTTAATAATTCATTAATAATTCATTAATAATTCAACTAACTTTTCTTTTGTGGAAAATATTTACTAGTTAAAGCTAATTAGAAAATCATGTCAGAAACATTGACACATCTGTTAATATATAGCTTGCATAACTAAAATGTTTGGATTCTCATTTCTATTTCTGTAGTTGAAGGATAAATTAGATACAAAGTTTATGAAATACTAGAAATAAAATCTTCAAAAAATATCCTTAATTCTTTTCATTTTTTTCTTTGTCCCTTCTCAAAAAATTCTTACAAGCTTTAACAAGGCTCCTTTGTAAATTTAATATGGGGAAATTATCCAGGTCATTCTTTTAATAATTAAAAGGAATATACAAGTAACAAATCAAGACGTCAGCTGAGTTCTTTTTCATGTTCAGTGTAACATATTTTTCTATATCATTCTTTTTTTTTTGAAACAAATTTTATTAATTTTGAAGACAAACAACACATCATTAACCATTAAGTACATAAAACCTCTTAACATTATAAATTTTTACAAGTCGAATAAAACATTATTTTTATACAACATAATTCTAATTTATCCCATTTCCATATGGACACATAAATATCTTTCAGCAAATTTCTCATTATTTCTCTTTACTCTTATTCAATTTCATTTCTTTTCTATATTTATCCATTTTATAATCATCATATTCATTTCTTTCTGGCTTGTTTACAATTATTCTCATCTAACATTCCTCCAAGGTTTTATTGATTCTTTTTTTTTTTTTTTTATAAAAAACAAATTTTATTAGTTTTACAAAAAACACAATACACAAACATACAAAACACAAAACATAAACAAAACTAAAAGATCTTTTCTGAAGGTTGTCTGTTCCCGGGTTAAAACTCTTCACACAGACACAAATTCAAACATCATATTCATCCCATATATCCTTCCATATCTTATTATCATTTTCTTTTTTTTATATATATATAAAAACCATTTTTATCAGTTTTATAAAAACAATACAGCTTATAAATTCTTTTCTAGGAAAAAATAATAATAAAAGACCAATAAAGCATAACAATTCCAAATTATAGTATCAATACTTCAAATAGTATTAACTTCATATCTTATCCCTACTTCTCCTTTTCATCCAAATTATTTCTTATTAATTAAAATTTTATTGCCTTTTATCAATATACAAAATCCAAAAAAAAAAAACATATATATCCTTCCATATATTATTACCATTTTCAACAACATTCTTTGTCTGTTCTATTTCCCATTATCCATTCATCTTTTTTCTTTTACTATACTTCTCCTATACACCAATTGGAGTAACGTCTATAACTCATTACCCTAACTTAAAAATACTTCGTATAGCAATTTTTCTTGGGATTCTGTTTAAAAGATTCTAAGATTACATAATGAATTTTATACTCTAAATACACATATAAAAACACAAACTTATGTACCCTCCAGAATCCCTCTTTTATCCTAAATTAAATTCACCCATTGTCTCTAAATAAACTTTTTTCTTTAGATCTTGCTTCCCCCCATTAAGGCTTCTCCTCCCCCCCTTTCTCTCTTGCTTATTCTTCTCCTTGCCCTTTTTACCCCTTTGTTTTTTCTCCTCGCTTTTCTTGCTCCTTTTGCTTTGCTTTCTAACCTTGCCTCCACTTTTTCGCTCATTTTTCTCTCTTTTGGTTGTTTTTATAATTCTTAAAATCCCCTTTTTCTTATCCTTTTTCTCCTCCTCTCCGGAAGGGACCCATTGTTCATCAAAGATGGCTTCTTCTTCCTCTTCTTCCTTGTCCCAGTCCTTCTGCTGCGTAATCAACTTTTCATAAGTACATAACGCCATTTCTAAGAATTGAAACAAAGTGCCCAAAGTATCTTCTTTTTTATATTTTTGATATTCAATCTCTAGTTCATCCACAAACGATGCCATTATGAAAAGGGAAACTTTTTCCAAAACAACCACAAGTATTTTTAATCAAAGACAATCAAAAACAATTAAAAAAAAGTTCCAAAAGTTAATACTTTTCTTCCTTCTTCTCTTTCTCTTTCTGGGGTAATTTTTAATCAAAGAGGTCCAATTACCATATATCTTCCTTTGGGATTCTAGGCAATCTCCTCCTTTTTCAGCTTCTGCTCCAATTTTTTTTTCCTCTCCCTTCCCACTTGCAATGTCAATTTTAAATAATCAGAAATCCATACCTCCAACAAAGATTTTCCAATTTCTTAAATTTTTCAATGTCCAAGAATCCTTTTGTCTCTTAGCTTCAACTCTCAAAGCAATTCACTTTCAATGTCCAATATATCCAAATATTTCTGCTGTTTCCATGGGGTGGGAGAGTAAAGAAAAAAAAAAAAAAGTTCCCTTTAACAGCTTCTCCGCCGCTTTCGCTCTTCTTAGGGATACAATGTATCCTCCAGCAATTCAAACAGCTCAGTTCCAGGCAATTTAAAAGATGTTACTTGACCCGGCTCAGACAAAACTTTCACTCTTCACACTTCCTCCAGCACAATCTTACCCGGTTGCTGGCTTCTTCGTGGCGGCCATTGCTGACCGCCGCTCCACCGCCTTGGGAAAAAGGGGTTTTTCCGGAGAAGGGGGGGGTCTGCGACACCCCCACCCCCCTATCCGACTCCCCTCTCTCTTCAGCTGTCCCTACAGGGCAGCCATATCCCCCTGACCCATCTGGATCGGGGGTACCTCGGCGGCTAGCACAGCAGGAATCGCGAGCTGTCGCGAATTCCTGCTGCCCCGAAGCCACGCGGAACCGGAAATATCATTCTTATAGCCTCTCATTTTAAAATCTACTTTCAAAATAGTCTCATCATGCCAAATAATACTTTTTCTTCTTCCATCCTTTTCTTTTTCATTTTTTATTGAAGTAAAGTAACATATTTTAAACACAGTCTATTTATAGACAGTCTTAAAATTAACTTGTGGATCTATTGTCCAAAACTTTCCTTCATATGTCCAATTTTAAAATATTTTGCTTCATTCTGTTTTAGTAAGTGAAATTTGAGTGGTGTTCTCCTTTAATTGTAATTTTTAATTCTTTCTAGTTTCTTCTTATGTCCAATTTTTAAAGTCTCATATATTTTTAAAAGAATTCAAAACAAAAGCATTTTTCAAACAGGAAGGATTTTTATAATTACTTCCAAAGTCTTATTTAAACTTTATCTAGATGCTTAGTCCATAAAATACAGTCAGCCTTTTGCTGTTTATTTCGGGGGGGGGGGGTTAAGTTCTTAAACTTGTATTTAAAACTTCTTTTCTAAGGATTGAAGAGACTCACCCAGTACTATAAAACATGTTGATCAAAAAGTATCTAATAGCTGAAAATCAGTTAGCAATCAATTTCTAAAACTGATTAGAAAAGGAAGCACGTGAACCAAATGTCCTTTTAAATGCAACAATCATGGTTTGAGCAAGATGCTTATTCTCTGTCTCTCAGTTCTTTAAATCCAGAAGAGTGTTGAGATCTCCTCGCTGAGAGCAACTGTCTCTTGCCCATATCCTTGTCCAGAGAGAATTATGAAACCCAATCTTTCATAGAGTTGTTTTCATTTTGCCGTTTCTTCCCCAAAAGTCTAAGTTAGGATTGCTAGTAGTAAAAGGAAGGAGTATAAAATCTGTTATAATAAATACATTATCTCTGTAACCTTTAATGAACTTTTACTGACATAATGATGGAAATGATGAAGTTTCATGAATTTGTTTATGGATAAGAAATGGGAATATGGGAATAATTCATTGTATTTTAAGAGAAAGTTACAAGTTACTAAACTTGTTTATATTTGTTGTGATGAAAGGAAAAATAACTTTATATATTTCTTTTTTCTTTATTATATTCTTTTTCTTTCTTTTCTACTTTCAACTCATTGTTCTCTTTTTCTTTGCACATTTTTATTTTTATTTTATTTTTTTAATTTGTAGTAGTTTTGATTGTTGTAATCTTTGTAAAATTGCTACTTTAAAAAAGCAAAGCACTTCAATTGTATTACAAATAGAATTGAAATAAAATATTTTAGCAAATAACATAAATGGTTTACTCAGGCCACCTGGAACTATCTACTACCCAAAAATTACTGGTAGATTATTGTTGGACCCAAAAAGCAGATATATTGCTACTGGGAATTATTCTTTTCTTGGCTCTTGACTTTTCTCATTCTACCCCATCATGGATATTTACAAAAAGCACAGAAATCAAATTACACAAAGTACAGCTATTTTATGAGAATAATTGCCAACCTACATAGCAGATGAACACGGAGTATCCAGGTTCAAATTATCTATGACTCTGCCATTTAAAACTCAATTTTAATCAGTGAATAATATAATAAATGGGTTAAAAATTCATCTGACAACTTCTCTTAGTGCACTCTAATAATCAGTGTATTTGATTTTGTGTTTCTGACATACAAATTGGAATTGCAACAATTTCTGATTGTGACATGCTTAGTACTTAGTACATAAAATTTACACATGTTGATTTTAGCCATCTTATGGCAGTTTCACTAGGTAGACTTTTTGTCTCTGTATTTTGGTGGCACGAAAATAAATATTTTGTATTACAAAAATTCATA
Source organism: Hydrophis major (assembly GCA_033807585.1). Lineage (NCBI taxonomy): Eukaryota > Metazoa > Chordata > Lepidosauria > Squamata > Elapidae > Hydrophis > Hydrophis major. Next base: position 34,544,575 of record CM066343.1, on the reverse strand, counting down.
CATTTTTCACTTCAGGGGTAGCTGATTTTGCAGCTGACTTTCATCTTGCCCAGATGGAGATAAGAAGGACTGGGAGGAGACAGGCTGTACCAGAGAGGGCAATATTCCAACCAGAAGACGTATAGAAGCTGACAACTCAGCCAGATTGTGAGCTACAGCTTCCAGTTGGGAACCTTGATTCTTAATGGCAACAGAGACAGAATCTAGTTCCCCATGGAGACTTTTCACTGTATGGACCAAGTTCCTCAGGGCTTGTGGTGAACAGCAACATATTTGATCTGTTTTACTTTGTTCTTGCTTTATAAGACAGTCTGGGGATGATTCACAGTGTTCAGAATAGGTGACAGCTTTGGCAGATGAGACATTTGGATCTGATGCTTTGGTCAGGCCTAGTGTGGTAGAGAAAAGAAACAGTGACTTTTCAATATCCCAACATATCCCATTAGTAGCTAAGAGAACAATCCTTCCCAGCATGGTACTTTCTCTATACATTGCATATATTGACTGAGAATTATGGGAACTAAATATTTGCATATTTTCTATAATGGGTTTGCAACTCCTACAATGTTGGTAGGAATCCTATGATCTCCCAATACATATTGAAGGCATCAGGATAAGGGAGTCTGCTGTGCAGAAATAGAGATGGCCTAAAAGAGAGAGAGAGAGAGAACCTTTTCCTAACCTAACAGTGAAGATTTATCTTCTATACTTACATGTTTTTTTTCATAATTTACCTTCTGAATTGAATAAATTGTCCCCCAATTGCCCATTCATAGTTCTTGGACTTGAGTACTGTTGGCTTTAACTGAAACTTCATTGGAAATAAAGATAGATTCTGGCGCAATTGGAACAAAATATTGTAGGAATATGAAATAAAATTAAATTTCAGAATTTTGCAAAAAACACATTAAAAATCAAATAATGTTTTGCTTGTGATAGATAGCTGGAGTTTTCTAGAAATCCCTTTGTAATCATTAGCTCAACTTCTTTCTCTAAAGCAGAGGTGGGGAACTATGGCCCCTTTATGTCTAGTGGACTTCAACTGCCTCCGGAATTCTCGGAGTTGAAGTCCACATGTCATAAAAGGGCCATAGTTCTCCATCCCTATTCTAGGGGGAAAGAGAAATGTTAGCAATAGTTGCAATAGTGGTCTTGTACTTTTTATTTTGAAAGGGGAAAACTAGGGAAGGTTCATAAGTGGTTCTAAGTCATGTATTTATCCATTTAACTATGATTTCTTAATAAGCTACCATTTTCTGGGGTTATGAGAGTCAGCATGATATGGTACTAAAGAAACTGGGCTAAAACTGAAAAGCCATTAATTTTAGCCCTGCCTTAGGCACCAGCTGAATGATTTTGAGTTACCTACTCTCTTCCAGCCCCATGTAGACATAGTAAACCACTTTTAAAAATATTACCAATTAAACTGCAGGAATTTGTCCAGGTAATTTCCAGAAAACAAAACTGACTCTAAATCATATCTGTCTATCAATCTGTCTGTCTGTATATCTCCATCTACCATTTTTTCTAAATTCTTCCTTACTCATTTGATGACCTTTTTATGACTTTTGAACATCCCTAAATACAATAACGTTTTCTCTCATGTTTACAGATTCTAATGTGATGGTTTCCTTTAGATTGTCTATATTTCTATTGTCCCTGAGTTTGGGTACAATCTGTACAGTGGTGGGGTTCAAAAAAATTTACTACCAGTTCTGTGGCCATGTCTTGGTGGGCATGGCAGAGGAAGGATACTGTAAAATCTCCAGTCAGAGGTGATATTTGCCGGTTCTCTGAACTATTCAAAATTCCCACTACTGGTTCTCCAGAACTGGTCCAAACCGGCTGAATACCACCTCTGAATCTGTATATATGAATGCATGTGCATATGTTTGTATGTAGGAAGAAGGAATTATAAATGAGCTATACCATAATGGCTAGGTTTAAATAACACTAACTCAAAATCAAACAAATTGTATTACAGTTTATTGTGAATTGTGACCTCAATCATTGGGTTGTTGCAATAATACTAATGGATACAAGATTAGCTACTACTGCTATATTTTTTATTCTTTTTTCCTTAGCCACTCTGAGTCACTTGTCAGTGAGGGGGTGGCATATAAATTTAATGAATGAATGAATACTAAATAAATACTAAATAAATCTGCCTTTTCCTTCAGGAAGGTAAAAAGACAAACAGAAAGGAGGAGCTGCCCCCTCTAGATGTCTGCTATTGATTTTTCCAGGAGAAAAATGAAACTATATTTCTCCTTTTCCAACCACTACTGTTCCCCTTTTACAAATTAAGAACATACCCTTCTTTTCTGGTAGCAAGAAAGACAAAGATAATAATTACCAATTCTGGTAGCAAGAAAGACAAAGATAATAATTACCAAAGGGAACCAAACAGAGATTCATTAGCACATCCAAACTTGGGCCTTGCTTTGGGAATGTTACTCACCCGAGAATTCCACAGGATGGGGATCTATATTTGATTCCTCCTGTTTTTCTTGATTTGATTTCTCTTCAGAAACTATAACTTTCGGGGTGGTTGTTTCAATGTGCTTCTCAGGTTGCAAATTCTTTGTGGTTATAGGCAGTTCCACCTCTTTTGCGACTTTCAAGCTTTTTGAGAATCCAAACAATACATTTCTCATATCAGATGTGCTTATGACTTTGTCAGGTGCCCGAATCCATGTGGCAGTGGTGATATCCTGATTTTTATTGAAGACATCATTGAGTTCTATGTTCTTTGAGGCTGGGGACACTTCACCATTGCTATTCCAATAAATGGAAGACACTCTCTCCGGAACAGAGTTAAAGGATTGTGAAAATGGTAGTGGTCCTGCTCCTGATGGCCTTTCTCTGTTTGATTCAATATCCCATGTGGATAATGATTTGAATTCTATGGATTGTGAAATAGGCATTTTCTTCCTTTTTTGAAATAATGACATGATCTTTGAAGAAGTAGCTGATTCCATCTCCTGAACATTCTGTGAGTTCTCTGAATTATATATTGTTTTATCTACGAATGCAGGAGTGGTTGACTTTATTTCCCTTTTATATTCTGTATACGGTGTGATGGAGGATGGCTGAAATTTTTCTATGGAAAAAATTGATTCTTTTTTCCATTTGCATGTGGACAATTTTGTTTTAGTTAAGTTGTGTGAATTTTTGTCCTGCATGCGCTGCAATATATTTGGACTAAGTGTTGATTCAACAATACCTGAAGGATTTATTGGCTTTGTTTCGTTTTCCAATTCAATTTTGAGATTTGGTATTTTTAAAAAAGGATCCTCAGTATACCACTGAGATTTTATGTTTGACTCATCTGGAAATACCTTAGTGTTTGTGGTAATCTCTGTTACATCCATCACATTTTGCAGCTCTGAATTGTTTGGAGATATTGGCTCAGGTGTGATAGAGATTGGTAATTCAGTTGCCTTTGAGCTACCAATTGGTTTTTGGAACAACTGACGTTCCCAGCTGCCTAAAATCAGAAAATATTTACTAGTGTTAGATTTACCACTATTCTTTTCCCATAATGCTAGTTATTTCTGACCATTCTCAGAAACCAAGGAGATGTTCTCATTAAACATGCTTGGATAGAAACAGAAAAATTCCTCACCTGTGCAGATGACAGAAGCATCTTCATGATGATTGCAGTTATGCTTCCCCCAAGGCTTAGAATGACAGTGCTTTATAGTAAACTCTCTCCCAGTGCAATTGACATCATCTAACCAGATAGGTCCAGATCCTGGTCCATATCGAGCATTACCTGGACTGAGAAGTGGAGCTCCACAGTCCAACTCACGACATACAACAGCTGCATCCACCAAGTCCCAGCCATCATCACACACTGTGCCCCACTGGCCTTTGTACAACACCTCCACCCGTCCAGCACAAGATTCAGGGCCATCTACAAGCCGCAGCTGCTGCTGGCCTGAGATATAAGAAGTTGAAAATAGTTGAACAGAATTAAATGTTGTTAGAGTTTGCAGCAATCCAAACAGCACATAAGTAAATAATTCCACAGGATTCATTTATAGAATAAACTTCTTCATATAAATAATATACAGTATGATGCATATATACATACCATGCAGCAGAAATCAGAACCAGAAGAATGCAGAAGTCATCATCACAGAAGCTATATTATACACAGAAAGCAAAGCAACTCTTATATATACAGAACTAAGCCAAGCCCAAGCTCCAAGCTATCTCCCATAGCTCACAATGTGCTGTTTCTTAGTCACCAAACAGTTTCCATTGCCTGACCTGTTACCATTTCTATTCCAATTCATGAACTGTCATACACTGCCACTCCTCACTTCATGACTGGAATAGACATAAAACTGAATAACTTAATATTCTTCCCATGGTGCACTCCATCCAATGGCTTGATCATTACATCTGCCAGACTGTCCTCTGAAGAACAGTGAAGCAAGCTAATTAATTTACATTTAATGGCTTTTCTGACATTACAATATTTAATGTCCACATGCTTGCTTCTATTCTTTACTCTGTCACCTGTTGCTATTTTAATGCAAGCAGCATTATCCTCATACACTGTTACAGCATCATTTACCTTTGTACTTATATCCTGTAACAGCTGTACATACCAACTTACCTCTGAACAAAGTTCAGATAGAGCTAAAAATTCTTCCTAAAATAGTTTGTTTTCTGGATTTCTAACCAATTAAAGCCCCTCCAAACAATACCACAATCCCAGAATTGGGCTTTCTGGTTTGTACATCATTAGCATAATTAACTATCAACATAACATTTCAGTTTCAATTCTTCAGATACCTGTATTTGAAGACCGAAGTTCACAGTTCCCTTCAAATACCTGAGAATTCTTTTTATACCCATCCAATGCAATTACATTGGTACAGCAGTAAAGCAACTTAGGATGCTTACTGCACAAGCTATGTCAGGTCTGGACCACTGTGACAGATATAACAGGCTTCCTATTGCTGAGTGATATATCTCTTGATCACAGCTTCACTTTTGTTCTCTCCCAAACTGATATGAAAATCTGTGCTCATAGGTGTTGGAGCAGAAATACAATCCTTCATGTTGTATCTCTCCAACAGCTGTTCAATTTTTCTTCTTTGACTGAGAACATAACCATCTTTCTCAGTTTTTTGTATCTCTACACCAAAATAATTTTGTATTTCATCCAAATTCTTTATTTCAATTTTTTTTCTCTAATTGATTAGCAAATTTCTTTTTCTGTGACAAATCCTTTGCAATGAAACAAAGATCATCCACAAATGCTAACAATTGACAATTCCCACCTTGTATCTTTCCAATATATATGCAACCATCAGCCTTGCAACTCTTGAACCCAAGGCCCTTCAATGCCATATCTAAACATATATTCCAATTCCTGGCTCACTGCTTCAGCCCATAAATGGCCTTGTTCAATTTATACACAATGTTAAGCTTTTTACTTTCGTACTTTGGTCCTTGAACCATGTACATTTCTGCCTCTAATTCTGCACTGAGGAATGCTGTGGTTATATTAAAATGCCAAATTTTATGTCACATGCTTCTGCCTATGCTAGTGCCAGCCAGTGGTGGGATTCAAAAATCTTTACTACCAGTTCTGTGACATGTCTTATTTGGTGGGCGTGGCTTGGTGGTCATGTGACTGGGTGAGTTTGCTGGGTGGCCATGTGATTGGGAGACATGGCCAACTTGACATCACTCACATCAAGGGGTGCCTTGCCTGGCCTCTCCTTGCCTCAAAGAGATACAATTTTGCTCTCTATTTATTTACTACTACTGAACATCCAAAATACACTATTTAATCCTATGTATATATGCCATATGTGTACATACATATTACATAGTATAGTGTGTGTATAGGCACACAAAAGGATACATTATCTACTATATATACTGAATATGTAGTATGTACACACACACACACACACACACACACAGAGAGAGAGAGAGAGAGAGAGAGAGCTCTTCTAAAACTATACACATTCAACCTCACTGCATTTGGAAAAACACATCCATTAACCTGCATCTCACCCTCCACCTGGATTCTCCGCAGCTGCTGGGCCTTGCTTGCCGGGGGCAACCAGCAAGCATTACACTATGCCTCCTGTATTACCCCTTTGCCTGCTGTCCCTTCCCTTGCGCTCAGCCCAGCGAGGAGGGACAGCTGGCAGAGAGGTGATGTGGGCAGCATAGCCTCTTGCTCCCTGGTTGCCCCCTGCAACCCCTGGCAGGTGAGCCCCAGCAGCTGCTGAGAATCTGAGCAGGGGAAGAGATGCAGGCTGGCAGGGAGCCAAGCCATGATGGAAGCCCTGGCTAGCTCACCTTTTCCTCTGCCACCGGCTGTGGGAAGATGATAAGGTTGCAGGCAGTTGGGAAAACTGAACCACTGCCTAGCCCAGAGCTGCCGGTGGAGTGGGTGAGGCTGCAGCACACACCTTGCTTGAAGTTCCCAGCCTTTTGTTTAAAAATCTCCCCCAAAGAGGGAGAGAAGTCCTGCCTATGGCCCCTTTGTTGGACCTGGAAGCCTTTCCTGCTGTACTTTCTAGGCAACGCAGGACTGGAAGTGATCATCCATTCATGCCCAGTCCCCGGGAGACTGGCCAGGAAGAAGCCTCATCACTTTTCTCTCCATCGTGGGGAATTCCAATGCACAGTCTAAACAAGCCACCCCTTCCAACTCCCTGCAAATCCCCCTCTTCCCCATGACTGCTCCGGAGATAGGTTTGCTTGCCTGGAAAAGGCACCAATCCAAACATGCTGTCAGCACGGTGCGTGCGCCACCCTAGTCAATCACCTGGGGTTTCCTGGGAGGCGAGCGATGCTACCGGGCACTTGGAAAGTACTTTGGCGACTGGCCCAGCACTAAAAGCAAACAATGAGACAAGGCACGAGAGCTGGTTGGAAGCAGAAAGGAGGCATTTACTAGAACAAGACTACCATGCAGAGGAAGGCAGAGATAGTCTTTGGCACAATTGAGCCAAAATTTTGGTTGCTAAGCAAGAGTGTTGTTAAATGAGTTTCACCACATTTTACTCAATCCATGACATCTCCTGGGTCTAATGGTCATGTGCAAGCTAGGGAAGTAAATCTGAAGGCATGTGCAATGTTTTAATGTACAGAAGTTATAGTTAAATGTGTGGCAGAAAGGATGTGTTTTTCCTCGTGGCTTTTTCTAAAATGGCATTTGTTTTCTTCAGAAAGCAAACAGCCTTTAAGGGCTTCCATTCGTAAGTCATGTTCTGGTTTGCACTCAAAAGCAGCTGAAACAATGTCCCACATTTCATCAAGACTCTTTTAACATCAACAGCACCTTCTGAGATTTTGGAATCTTCATTCCACGCTTTTCCAATTCTGCATGTGCAACAAATGCTGCTCCACACTCACTTGTGACTGCAATCTGGCTCTGTACAATTATCTCAGTTGGGCACATTGAACCAATATTGCATGCTGATGCACTCACATGCACACTTCTCAATTTCAGCCAAACCTCATTTGCAGTCTTTAAATCGACTACATTAAAAAATTGTTTATCTTCTAAATGTAAGATGATGTAGGCCAGTGCTTTATCATGCTTCTTTTGATCTGCTGCTGCTAATGGTGCCTGGGGTAGATTAATAACAATATCCCAGAGCTCCTTAGCCTTCAGGAAGCATTCAAATTTTGCAGCCCAAGCAATATAATTCTTCTGTCCCAATCAAGGAAGAGAGCTCTCCTTGAATTCAACAGCCATCCTGAAAGCCTTCTCAGGCTTTCCTTTTAACAGAGGCTGTGTGTGTGCTCTGGGCCCATAACCTATTAGAGTTTGCAGCAATCCAATCAGCTCACAAATAAATAATTTAGTAGCATTCATTTATAGGACAAACTTCTTTATATACAATAATATACAGTATAATACCATGCAGCAGAAATCAGAACCAAAAGAATGCAGAAGACATCATCACAGAAGCTATAATATACACAGAAAGGTGTGTGTGTGTGTATGTGTGTGTGTGTGTGTGTGTGTGTGTACAGAGCTAAGTCATGCCCAAGCTCTGAGCTGCCTCCCATGGCTCACAACAAGTGCTGTTTCTTAGTCACCAAACAGTTCCCATTACCTGACCTGTCTATTCCAATTCATAAACTCTCATACTCTGACAAATGTCTTCCATAAAAATTGCTGCCCTGGGGAATATGATTTCTCATTGGTGTATTTACTTACATCATAGAAAAATATGTAGTCTTTGAAGCAATAGGGAAAAGATCCTGCCTTGGTTGGGGAAGGAAGGATAGGTAGAACTTTGGAGAAAATGAAATATATATAGTGCTTTATTTACCATTTTTTGGATATAAATTATTTATGATTGTTGCAACCAAGGTCCACCCATTTTCCCTGTTCTGTTTTCTAGTGGATTAAACATAATGAGAACACATATCCACATCTTTACTTTATATCTTTAATTAGAAGTCTCTGTTCTTCAGACATACAAGCACATTTGGTTGGAACCATTCTATGAAATCAGAGTACCAATCCTTTTTAATCCATGTTTTCTGGAGCAGTTGAGAATATTCACTTTGTGAGTGTTTAGGACCAAACAAAATGTGATATGATAGGGGCATCACCGGTTTCCCTGTATTGAGTACAAACTCTTTCTTATATGATTTGTTTCCTATTTCCTATGAGATAATTATAAAAAAATCAGCATTTCCTGAGAAAATTGAATTCCTTTTCCTACCAACAAGAGACAGATCTAATCAGGCATGTGAATAGAATTAGGAAGACAATACAAACTTTCTGATATTCATAAGGATTTAGGCTTCAATTATTAGAGGAATAGAGAGGCCAAAATCTGTTTCCTTTTTATCTGGTTTTCCTCAGTTACAAAAACTTGTAGAATACCAACAGCAACGCAGAACTGGTGAAAGGCGTCAACAGTATAGTTCTGGTGGAGTTTCACTGCAAATGTGAATAGTAAGTCAATGTTTTTTCAGATAAGCTAATAGAACACTAAACAAAGTATAGTAACATCTCTCCATGTTACAAAACTACTGCCACTGAGCACTATTTACTACTTCGTATACCATTTTATGTAAATGGGATACCCTAAATTGGCTGACTAAAACAAATGGTTAACAAAACTTGGCATGATTGTACAAACTTTATGACAGTGTGGTAGAAATTTGCAGCAGGGGGGAATGGGGGAAGGGATTTACCTCAGTTTAATGGCTCCACTCTCCTATCTGAGAGAGCCTGAATTTAAATATACTTCCTCTTTCTCTTGAGGCATATGAAGAAGGATGTAAAACGCATTATCTATATATATACAAATGTGAAATACCATTCATGCATCATCACAGAATCTCCAGAACCATCAAGCCTACAAACTTGAAATTTGGCACATATGTTCCTCTTGGCTTCTAGGTGCTCACTAAGAAAGGATGACCATCAGAGCATTAGTATTTCATATATTATTTCAATAATATATATTATTATTATTAACATGCTCTGATGCTAAGGAGTTCTACTCCCCCTCCCCACCTGGAAAGAAATGTTTTTCAAATGCAAAACACAAGCAGAAGAGAAGAGTTTCAGTTTTAATTTCACAGCACGAAGCAGCTTTTGTACAGAATAGTTGAGCTAAACCACACCCAGGATCCTTGCCATCTCCTTCTTGCTCATACAGCATATACTGTTTCAGTTTCCAAACAGCCCTCAACTCTCCCACACACTGTCAGGATGCTAGCCAGATGAATACTGATGGATGCTGGTAGGCAGAGGCAGAATTTTTTCCCCTTTATTTTCTTCCCCCAAAACTAAGTCCGACCACATAGTTTTGTAGTGAAGTACGGATATTGAGCTAGTATTACAATATTTAAGCCACTTTCTCTCCCCTTTTGCTTTTATAGATACTAACATGGATACTTCCCACATATATAAGAAAAACTGCTCCTGGATTATTTATTGCATCCTTTCTTAATTTAATGTCTTAGGCTGAGATTTTAACTTGGAAGAGTTTCCAGCTAGTATCACCAAAGGCAATATGTTTCTACAAATCAGTACAAGGAGTGAGATTCAAATTTTTTAACAACCAGTTCTGTGGGCATGACTTAGTTGGTGGGCATGGTTTGGTGGTCATGTGACTAGGTGGACATGGCTTGGTGGTCATGTTATTGGCTGGGTGTGGCCAACTCAATATCACTCACATCGAGGCACGCATCTCCTCGCCTGGCCTCTCAGACTGTGGGGATGCTACAACAGTCGTAAGTGTGAAAAATGGTCATAAGTCACTTTTTTCAGTGCCATTGTAACTTTGAATGGTCCTCGACACAAGCAAAGTACCAGCAAAGGAAGGGGAAAAAACTCCAGAGACGTTCCTGAGACAGGAAGTCTAGTCCTGCCAAGAATGTAATAAGAGTTAATGGAGAGGCAGCTTCTGTAAGCAACACCAGAATGTTTCTTTCCTGCCTTCCTTACAGGATTAGGCCAGTAATTTCTTCTAACAACGGTTCTCCGAACTGCTTAGAATGTTAACAACCGGTTCTAGCGAATAGGTGCAAACTGGTAGAATCCCACCCCTGATCAGTACATTGGAGAACATTGATCTGAGTTTTCATGAAGGAAGTAGTCACCTATTTCTCCTTCTTACTCACCGCTTTCTGAAAGACCTCCTTTGGGAATATCGTCGGTGTGTTTTTGACTAGTCAAAGTTTCTTCCTGGTTTCTTGTAAACTGAATAGGGTGTGGAATTTGAATTGGTATCACAGACCAGGATCTCTGAGGAGGTAAGGTCTTTGTAAGCATGGCCGTATGCTCTTCTATCATGGCAGGGGACATTGCACCTATTGAGAAAAAAATCAATAAATGACAGCATGTATGCCACAGTAGTAATTCCACAATTCTTTAGAGCAAAAATAGTCTTTTTCATAAATGTATTGTCTTTGTAAGGGCTGGATATACAGCTGGCAACTTGAACTAGAAAATTTTATTAGCTTGTTATAATGGATTTTCTCCAAAATAATCCTGGGGAAAAAAATTGGTGAAATGCTAACCAATCTCCTTCCATTTCCTGTCATTCACATGTGCATGACTCTATGAATTACACATCATCACAGTCTCTTTAACCATGCCTATTAGGATTTTGGGAGTTGCTATGGAAGGTATCAGAGTATAAACAACTATGTTAGAAATTCCTAGTTCTTTGTCTTATAGTGCTCCTCTCCAAGACCTAGTTAGCTAATTGTTATATGTGCCTCGTCATTCTCACCTGAACACACAGCCCCAGCATCTTCACTATGTCGGCAGTTGTTTGTCCCCCAGGAACTGGTGTGGCAGTCTGCCAATTTTGTCTCTTCTCCTTGGCACTGCACATCATCCAGCCAGATGACACTGTTTCCCTCACCAAAGAAGGCACCATCTGGTGCTGCCAGAGCCTCCCCACAGTCCAGCTCTCGGCATATGACAGTAACATCCAGAAGGTCCCACATGTCATCACATACTGTCCCCCATTGTCCTTCATGAAATATCTCTAACCGGCCAGAACACTGATTTTTGCCACCCACAAGTCTTAGGGTTTCTGGAGACAAAAAAGAAGGAATTTAAGGCAGATTCTGGAATAGCCCAAAGTACATATGAAAATAGGTTTGCTACATACAATGTTCTAAAAGTAAAAATAACATCTCCCTTTCATTAAGCTTGAATATTCCTTACTTCTTGAAGACTACACATCCATAAACTTAGAGTATCATTTTTAAAGAGAAAAATAATATTCTCTAAATCATATCCAGGCCTTTTGTTTTGTTTGTTTTCTTTTAAATTATGAGGTTTGGTAATGCATCTCTTCTTTACCTGCTCCAAAATATTAAATTTACAAATCATTTTCAAGATAAATGACTCAGATCAAAAATCTGTTGTATAAAATAGTCATTGTGGAGATGGTTCTTCCATCTCACAATGACTTTTAATCCTATTCTGGATATTGACAATTTATGTGCAAACAATGGAAGTGTGAATTTTATAATTGTACTCACCCTCAATAGGTGCAGGTGACACAAGTGGCCTTGTGGTTGTTACTCCCTCCATTTTTCCCTTCTTGAGAGGTGTGTGGGCAGGAATGGCAGTAAAAATAGGGAAACGCTGTTCTGTGTAAAGACAAGTGGGAAGAAGCGTTTCATTGCTCCAGAAGGCACAGAAAGCTATAAAACTATGTATTGATTTATTAAAAACATTAGTACAGCTTCCTCATCTTAAAAAAAAAAGCTTTTTTCCCCTCTTTTTCAATCATGTCTGATTCTTGGAGACTACCTGGAGAAATCCCAGGAATTTTCTTGGCAAAGTTTTCAGAAATTATTTGCCATTGCCTAGGGCTGAGAAAAAGTAATTGGCCCACGGTCATCCAGTGGGTTTGTACCTAAGGTAGGGCTAGAATTCATGGTTTCTAGTTTGATGCCTTAATCACTGTGCCAAACTGGCTAAGATGGCTTATACCAAAAATAAAAGCTATATATACAACTAAAACCTAAACCACGAACAATGGAAGTGTGAAGGAAAAACAGTAAAGGCCATTTTGATCTCTTCCCATTCCAGCACATGGGGGAAGAACCAGGTCTTAAACTGAAAATTAAAAGAGTTGTAGTGGAAAGGCTTGCTTTAGGGTCTCCAACCTTGGCCACTTTAAGACTTGTGGACTTCAACTCCCAGAATTTGCATTGAGCTTTACTGGCTGAGGAATTCTGGGAATTGAAGTCCACAAGTCTTAAAGTGGCCAAGGTTGGAGACCCCTGTTTTAGAGCAGTGGTCACCAACCAGTGGGCCCTGAGAAAATTTTGGTGGGCCACAGAGAAATCTCACACCCAGAGCACCCCCGAAAGCAATTAATCCAGGCTGCACAGAAACACAAGGCTGCTCAGCCCACATGGCCTGCAAGAACCCTCCCTACCCACTCACTCCCAGCAAACTTGCCTGCTAAATTGCAATTTTTCCTTTTTCTGACCATCATCTGTTCTGAGATTTAGATTAGCTAGGAAGCAGGAAATGGTTGGATTTCTTGCTTTCTAGCTAGTCTTTAGATCTTAGGCTCTGCTTTTAAGCACAGCCGAACCTCCCTTAGGACTGAAGATTCTATTATTCAGTGGAAACTCACGGCAAGCAAATTTGAGAGAATGAGCTAGCCGATGGCAGATAGATAGATCACTGAATGATTCTGTGAGCAACTCAATCTGCCTGCCTGCTTTGCCTGATTTTGGGTAAAAGTTGCTCTTTTTTAATAAAAAAATTCAATATTTATATAAATATTTATATTTACATACAAGCCATGCCCAGCTAGTCACATGACCACCAAGCCACACCCACAAATTAGGCTACACTCATAGAACCGGCTGATGGTCCCTGGGATTTAAAATTATGAGTTTGGTGGTCCTGAAGTCCAAAAGGTTGGCGACCCCTGCTTTAGAGGACCCACAATGTAGATGTACTTAAGGGAAGGAACTTGGAGCATGGCTTGGAGCATCTGGTGAGATGGGTAGATACCTCAACAAGAGGCAGTCCTGCAGACTTTTTTTGGATGCTAATGGATGTTTGAGGGGCTAACCTTAGATTCAACTCTTTACATCAGGTCCCACTTAGTACAGTAAAAAGCTAAACTTTAAAAGAGGATTTGGTCAGTTATTTATTAGTTAAGCTTTAAGGTGAGGGCAGAGGAAAAGGTGAACTTCTCCATTAAATTGTATGTCTGGATTGTCCCTATACTGAAGCTAATTTTGGAAAAATTCCAATTATCCCCAACAAGCTTTTACTGTAATTTAAACTCTTGTCTTTGTTTCTCAAATACTGATATGTACTTGAAACAGCTTTGGAAGCTACTCTAAGTAAGATAGCATAGAGGGTATTTCTATGTGAGAATCAATTCACCTGATATAGCCAGTTCTGTGGAGAAGCAAACATAAAGTGTACAAATATTTGTAATGTGAAGAACTGCAATGCAGTTGTTACTTATGTAGAATATAGAAAATGTTTCCTGCATCTAAACAGTTGGACCTGGAAAAAAACCTGCTTTTAAAGAAATATGATTAAAATCTTACTGCTTCAAGCACAGCTTTCTACTCTCAGTTTTTCAGGGTGGGATTTAGATAATGGTGAAAATTGTGTTGAGTCATTATTACTTTGACGGTCTTCTCCATTTAAAATATAAATAAATAAATGTGCTTTGTACTTGCTTTTCATGATTTCAATCATGATATTGATTTTCACATTTAATAATTATTTAATACAATAAATCAAACAAATCAGAGAGCTACTAAGGAGAAAGCCACAACCCCACCAAAAATGGCAGGGCAACTACTATATACAAGCAGAAAGTAAACCCTACACTTATACAAATGATGTTATCTAGTTGGGTAATGAAACATCTGCCACCAAGTAACCAAGCTCAGAGAGCATCAAGAACTCCACAATAAATTACTTCTAATCTTCTAAAACAAGCATCCTGTGAAAAAGTTGACAGCAACAAGAGCCCTACCTGAGCAGATGGCACTGGCATCTTCCTCATGGGTGCAAATATGTTTGTGAAAGCCACGGTGATGGCAGGAAAGCAGGTGCCTCTCAGTACCTGCACAGTGTACTTCATTGAGCCAGATAGAACCAATTCCTTCACCAAACCAGGCTCCATGAGGTGCTGAAAGGGCTTCCCCACAATTTAGTTCTCGGCACACAACAGCAACATCACGCAGGTCCCAATCATCATCACAGACCGTCCCCCATTCATCTTTATGGAGAACCTCCACCCGTCCCACACAAAGGTTAGGACCTCCAGATAAACGTATCTGGAAAGCGCCTGAGGAGAGAGGGAGAGGGAGGGATGGAGGCAGGGAGAGAGAGAGAGAGAGAGAGAGACAGCTGTTTTCCCTCTTCACTTTAAACAAGATACTTTGAATATACTGAAATCTTTTCTCTTTAACTTCTATAAATCAGTTTTTATCATTCAGTTATTTGCTTTACATGATTTCAAAACCAGAATCAATAGATAAAGAAAAACATCATCTGCAAACTGGTAATTTAAAAAAATAACATGATAATTTGTGATGTTGCTATTCTTAAGCAACATCATGGAGAACACAGTATAAAAATGCAAATCATGTCCTATATTTTATTGCACAAGTCAACCCATCATTTGATTAGTTTATCTGGAAGCATTCTGATAGAGTACCACACAGTGAACTAGTCTGATCCACTTTAGTTTACATGTAAAATAAAAGACAATGAAGTGCAACAAAAGAGTTTTGTTCCATCACCGCAAGCAAATTTGGTGCTTTAGCTACCCATTTTTCTGGGGCTTTCCCAACTATTACTGAAAAATCTGAGGTTCCCTTGAATTTGCTGATATTGCCCTCTTGTGGATGGAACCAATATAATAGTATAAACATCCATATTTGGAAAAAGTTTGAATATAAATATAGTGGTGACTATAGATCATCAATCTCAAATTGATCAGGGCAAAAATCAAGGTGGTCAAATTTTAATTGGATTTACCTGTGACATGAAGTTTCAAGAAGACAACTGTAAAAACAAAGCAAGACAGGAATGAAAACCAGTACTTACATTCTGGGTTTTATTTAGATGAATGCAATATTTTCAAGCATTACACATTCAGGGGAAAAACTATTTTTGAGATACAGAAGCAGTTTCAAATAACATCAGAGGAAAAGATTCTTTCAAATCAAGTTCATGTAGTGACTTTGTTGATACATTTATGCAATATTCTTGGCAAGAGCATGGAAGTTGTATGCTATTATTACTACACATTTTTTTCAATTTGTGACCCTAGCTTACAGCTTTGGTGTACAATAAGTATTATATTAACAACTTTTGTAATTTCCAAGACAGTACTTTTAAGGAAATTTATGCTTCTCGTCTACTGATTTAATTTGCAGATCTTAAGGCACAGCTTGCTTAATAATTGCTTATTGAATAAACTATTGTGTCTGTCTGTAAGACACAATGGCTGACTTTACAACACTAAACCACAATTCTGAATTTGTTTGATCATGTATCAAATATGAATTCAGACAATATTTTTTTCTATCTTAGCTGATAATATTTTTCCTTATAAATTCTATCAATATTTAAGTGTTTGGCATTTTGTACTAAACAATTCTGATTTCCAGGAAACTATTCTGCATAAAAATATACAGTATACTAAGACATATTAGAAATTTCATGGCACTGTCTTCTGATAATTTTGTCATCTTATGAAATAACTAGGGCTCAGTCTACCATTATGCAGATAAAGAATCAGTTTAGATAATGAATATTAACAGAGTGGTATATTCTAGATCAGTGATGGCAAACCTTGTTGTTGTTGTGCCGAAAGTGCATGCACACGCATGCCAACACCCACAACGCAATGCACCCCGCACTCCTCTGCACATGCATATACAACACCCTGATTCCCTCTCTTACCTGCACTGTGCATTCATGTGCCTCCCAGCTGATTTTCAGTCCGTTTGAGGCTGTTTCACTCTCCCCGGGGCTGCAGGGAAGCCTCTGTAGCCTTGGGAAGCTGAAAAATGGGCCAAAAAGCAGCTGGGGTATGTGCATGTGCAGTGCAGATAAGTTTGGTTGGGGCTCACATGCCCGCACAAATGGCTTTCTGTGCTACCTGTAGCACATGTGCCATAGGTTCACATCCTGGTTCTAGGTAATATGGTTGATTTTGGATCAGGCCATTTGCTATTTTCCCATGCCTTCCATATATTGAGTTGCAGTACTGAGATTAAGTTTTAACTAATCTTTGAAGCTATTGAAAATATCCCTCCTTTGCTTCAGAGAGAACTACTCTAGGGCAGTCCTGGATCTATTTTAGATCCCAGGGTTTGTTTTCTTCCGGGGCAACTCAAAAGCAAGCTTAGAATCAGTTGCAAAACACATCTTTCTCCTTCTGTCCTGGCCACTTTTTACAGAGGCACAATTGGGCATTTGAACAAACTGCGTCACTGTTTGGTTGGTGACTGCAGTGCTTCAGAAAGTCCATTCAGAGTGGTAAAGACAGCCAAGAAAATTATAGCAAGGTCACTTCCTGTTATTCAGGAAGTGAATAACAGGAAGTGCTTCTAAGCACTATGTGCTTGGAGCTCAAAGCAGTGTTGCCAGACGTACGATAATTATCGTATTTGTACGATAATTTGGCCCTCTGTACGATGTACGATCAATAATTCCCAAAAAGGTCAAATGTACGATAATTTTACAGTTTGGCAATTTAAGAAGATAGTTGGCCTACTTTGACCCTTTTTTGTGCCTCGTGACTGTACTTTTCGTGGGTTCATGCAACTTCATGAGTCTAGATCACGTGTGTGTGCGTACGCGCGTGTAGTTTGTGCATACGTGATACACGCTCGCTCACGAGCTACGTACAAGTACGAGTACAAGTCGAGTCAGCTAGTTGTCGCGCGCGTCAAGCCCATTGAGGTAGTTTATTGCTGATCGTAAGTTTTGCGGGATCGTATCTTGTGGCTTCATGCCTTCAGTTCGGACATTTTCCACATGGATATATGCCTACAGTTGGTACTTCCTGTGAGATATAGAGTTTGCTATATGTACGATAATTTTCTCAAAAAAACGATAATTTTGAGTCTCGGGTACGATAATTTTACATTTTGAATCTGGCAACGCTGGCTCAAAGCATTATTAGAGACCCTACACACCCACTTCATAGTCTATTTCCATTGTACCTCTCTGGGAGAATGTTTTGAAGTATTTCTAGCAGGACTACCAAATTCTACCAGAACAGCTTTGTTCCCTATGCCATCTGCCTGGTAAACTTACGAGATTTGTTTCTTTCACCATGTATATGTATACATCTGAACTAAACTGTATTATTTTTCCATGTCCTATAATATATATGGATATATGCATAATTTTGTCAGGGTAGTGATTTAAGAGCTGACCAGTTGATGCAATGATGTAATGATGGGAATGAGTCAGCAAGGTTTTTGGCTGTTATCTCTTTAAGAGCTTATATAATAATAAGAGGTATTTCTCTCCTGTGTGTTCTTTCCTGCTGTAATTTGCTACTTGTTTGACCTCTACCTGTAGTATGTGTATGCATAGTATATATTCTTTTGTAGATAAAACCACTACTTATTACAAATCTGTTTGCTGTTATTGCTCCTCCTTGTCTCATTTGTAAAGCTGTGTGCACTGACAAAATTTTGTATTTATTTATTTCGTCATGTTTATGTAGTGCATACTGGAGGTGGTGACCCTTTGACAGCTGTATGCAATGAAATTTCATTTTAATGTATGCCGATTAGTGTGTATTCAAAGTGACAATAAAGTTATTCTAAGACTCTGACAACCATAGAGTCCAATTCAACATGTTCTTGATATTTGCTTCGTCACTATTCCAAATGTGAACTCACAATACAATGGTTTTCTTAGTTATATCTCTGCAGACCTGGTACCTTAGTTAAACCAATTTCAATTCTAGCCATTATCATCATTCTATGACATAAATCCTGCAAAATAAGCTGATTCAGAACTTGAAGCAATGAGCTTGAAGTATCCAGCTGATAATGAAGAATACTTTCTGAAGTATCAGCATGAAGTGGAACCGGAAAAGAAAAGGTGGTCATTGATTTACAACTAATTTCTTAGCAACTGTTTCATGTTACAGTGGACTCTCCAAAAAGTTATTTACAAACCAGTTCTGAAGTTCTGATGGCTGTTCCCCAAGGATACCAAGGATCACATTTGATGTGCTCAATTATAGCCTACATTTACAGCCATTTGGAATGTCCCATTGTCCCATGGCCATAATTTACAACTTTTCAAAAACTCAGTGTTTACTTCCAGTTTTTGGCAAAAACGCCCATTAGGAAAAATTCACTTAACAACCCCATGTAATGATCAAACTGATTCACTTAACTGCTGCAAAAAAGGTAGTAAAATCAGATGGACATGCAAGAACCTACTTTATCACCATCACAACTTATAACCATAACATGGTTATAACCATAATGGGCAGGCTCCATTATGACTGTAAGTTGACAACTACCTATAAAGCTTTACTGTCTCAATAGACGAGACATATCTGCAAAAGCCAAGTGCTGTCCTTTCTCAAACAGAAGATTTAAGATGAATATTTTAAAAAGAAAATGCAGCACAACTATCTACATGTGTGTGTTCTCCTTTATGTACAGGTAGTTCTCTACTTACAACCATTCGTTTAGTGACCATTTGAAGTTACAATGGCAATGAAAAAAGTGACTTATGACTGTTTTCACACATACAACCATTGTAGCATCCCTGTGATCACCTGATTAAAATTCAGATACTTGACGTATATTTATGATGGTTACAGTATCCAGGGATCATATGACCACTTTTTGCAAACTTCTGACATGCAAAGTCAATGGGGAAGCCAGATTCACTTAACAGACGTTACTAATTTAACAACTGCTGTGATTCACTTAATAGATGTGGCAAGAAAAATTGTAAAATGCGACAAAATTCATTTAACAATTTTCTTTGCTAAGCAACACAAATTTTGGACTCAATTTAGATTGTAAATCAAGGACTACCTGCAATTTTTGGAACAAGTACATAATGGATTTCTGCTACCTTTTGCTGAGGAGATGGCAGGAATGTTTTTATTAAAATTTACTTAGGTGCCTGTGAGCTCTTGACATTTTAATCTTTTCTAGAATCAATACTGCAGGGAGGCGGGGTATTTTTATGCATGAATAACTAAATGGACCAAAAATGTTGTTTTTCCATTCTCTCATCATGTAGTCTGCTTTATAAACCGTTGTAAAACAGCTTTAAAATACATTAAGGAAAGCCACTATTAAGTGATTTGTGTTTAAAATCAAAATCAATTTATTATAACTCATTAACCTCACAAACCTGAAGCAGCTATTGTAGAATAAATGAATGCAAAATGTAGCATAAGTCTTCAGCAATGTTTACTTGAGACTATAGATGAAAGCACTGATTTAAAATAAAAATATCATATGTATTTCCTGACTGAAATCTTGATGACACTTTTGCATTGATCCATGAGGATTCATCTCTGTTACTGTCACAGAAAGTCATTTCTTCCTACAGCAGATCAAACCTATGCAACCACATCTCCACTAGTACATTCTTTCCCATAACTCTGATGGGAATCATAAGCTTGCTGGTAGAAATATTAAGCCACTCCCAAAGGGCCAGTTTGCTCCCCCAAGGAAAATAAGGGTAGCAATAATAAAGGAGACATTACTCACCCAGAAAGGACAAAGAGGACTGCATGGTGTGAATGGCAGGATCGGTGAGTTGCCTAATTGCAAAGGCAAATCAGAAGCAATAAAGACTGAAAACCCAGGCTGTGAGTCAGCCAGACAGAAAGGAAAGTAGGAAACACCCCTGCTTTGCCCTGGGTCATGCAACTTCCAATCTGCAGCCTGGGAAGAAGAGAATCAGACCAAGGAGGAGAAATTCCCACAAGACTAAGCCTGGTGTGAGAGCCACATTTGAGACATTTCTCTAAGACTTTTCAAGAGAGCCACTTAACAGAGACCTAAGCTGGGTTGCTGTATCTGCCAATGGAAAACTTTAAAACTCATGTTGATTATGTAGCAATTATACTAATGTGCATAGCTTGCTCCTTTCAAACATTTTTTAAAACCATCATTTGTCCTGAAACACTGCTTTTAATTCACTTATATATGTGAATCCTGGCCAGAAAGACAATCTTTCCAAGATGTCCACTCATTATTTTTCACAGCATTGTGTTTTTAACAATGGGATATAATGCTTTTTCCATGCAGCGTTACAGAGTCATGAAATTGCTATTTGCATTCTTCCGGGACAGCTTCTAACAAGTAAAGTCAATGGGAAAGCCAGCAGGGAAATAAACTACAGTTAGATGATGTCTCATTTTATTACATTAATTAATGAGTTTTCCAGTCTCAATTGTGGTCATAAGCCTATGATTACCTGTACATTTTTCTGATACCATTTTTTTTTTTACATTTTTAAGTCAAGTTCTTTTATTTAATGATTGGTTTCATAATGTTTGTCTCGTTTAAGGAGCCCTGGTGGTGCAAATGCTTAGAATGCAGTACTGCAGGCTAATTCCACAGTCTAGAGTTAGATCCTGATGGGCTCAAGATTGACTCAGACTGCAAGTTCTTCTCAGGTTGGTAAAATAAAGACCCAGAATATGCTGATATTGTAAACTGCTCATACAGTGCTGTACAACTCTGTAGAGCAATATATAAGCCCAAGTGCTATTACTATTGCTATTTTATGAAGTTGTTCTTCTTTTTAACTGTGTTTTTTATTATGGCATATACAGTATACCATCCAGGGCTTCTTTGTGAAGGGAAGGTTATTTAATACATAGATCAAGATATTCACAAGGTAGTGTACCAACATCAAACTGTATATGACACAAATTACTTATGATAATTACCTAATAATTAATGATAATAATTAATTAATGTCACTGTAAGATAAAAATAGATTAATAGATTAATAGATTAACAGATAATCAGAATTGGAAGGGACCTTATAAGTCATTTAGTCCAAGCTCCTGCCCAAATGGGGGACCCTACATGATTTCTGACTAATGGCAGTCCAATCTATAGGAAATAGATTGAGTTCAATTAAGAATTAAAAGTAATTTCCCTTTTTTTGCTACAAATTGGTGGGAGAGGAGATTGGACAGTTATACGTACAATCTGCTATATCCATGTAAACTAGCTTTTATTATCTAATTTTATAACTATTACCATTGGGCACCTAGGCATTTCCTTAGCTTTTCACCTTTAAAATAAGTGTACAAAAATAGTGGATATTAAATCAACTCTCTGTACCACTTTTCACCTCTATGTCAAATGGGAAGTTTCCTCAAACAATTCCTATATCTGTCCATCACCTGCCTTATTATTATTGACATGAATGTTGATATTTAAGAGACAAATGAACTCTCTGTCTCAGCACATTAATTTAAAAGATCTACATATTTTTTAGTAAATCAACATTTTACTTCAAACATAATGAATGCCTGTTAATTGTGTTAATAATGTTCGGGGTCCACTCTAAAATCCATATTGTCTCCAATTTGCTGCGTACCAATACCTGAAATGTCCAGCAATTGGAACAATTCCAGAGTTCTGGCCAAACAGTCAGTAGTCATGGTAATACAGCATTATATAGTTCAACATTCCAGACTAATTTAGAAGAGTGGCTGGTGACTAAAAAAAGAGGTGGTTAAAGAAAAATGGGGCCAGTAAAATTCAGACAACAGTACTGTTGCTAGGTTCTTTCAGCATTTTATTGGCAAACAGACATGGATTCTCAACATAATTATTACCTTGCCTCTTTGAAACTTATTTTTAAAAGTCAAGTTTTAGCTGCAGGACATATGAGGTAAGTGTTTCTGGATAAAATGGAAAGCTTTTATACAGTACTAAGCAATCAGAGCCAGAATTGTACAACATTCACCATTTGGAATAGCTGCCAAGCCAGACAAAACTTCTTCTAAATAAACAAAACTGCCTTGGCTTAATTTTTTCAAATCTAAGAAAATGCCCTTGATGATTTTTCAGATAACCATGAAGTGGCTTGTCACTCCAATTAAATTATTATAATTATATATGACATTATATTTTTGAAATATATTTTCTACTCTAGTGTCAACCTACAAGAATCTAAAAAGAAGTTAGCAAAATTACCATCATTATCAGGATTTCTCCATCTAGTTGATCATGACTTTCAGATGTGAAATGTTCATGGCTGAAGGAAATTCATACTTTCTTCCATTCCCCATTCTTCCATTAGAATATATTTTCTTAACACCCCTAACTTGGGAACTTGCCCCTAAATTCCTATCACATTAACACAGAGTCATATCTTGTACAGTAGCAATACTCACATTAAGTAGCTCTGCCTTGTACATAATTCTATTGGGACAACCATGTTACATCTTTTTAGCCCACTTTTCTTTGAGAGAAAAGAAGACACTTTCCCACAATCATACCTAGGATGGGCATATTCAATTCTGTTCTGTCAAATAGTGAACCATCCTTTTTCAGCCGGAAGCGTTATTCACCATCAGTAGTTCTCAACCTACAGCAACAATAGGAACTGTAAAGTTAAATGATGCAATCATTAAGCAAAGCATCATGTGACCAAACCTAATTTTATTACATTTTTTAAGCAAATCACAGTGGTTGTACTCATTACCTTTCCTGCTGGCTTCTCCATTGATTTTTTTGAAAGTCAACTGGGAAGGTCATCAATAGTGATCATGTGACCATGGAATAGATAATCATTATAAATGGTTGCCAAATGTCCAAATTATAATCACATGAACTCAGGGATGTTGCAGTGGTTATAAGTACAAGGTCTGTTTGAATTTTTTTCTGCACTGACATAAACTTGAATGGTCACTAAATGAATAGGCATAAGTCAAGGATTGCCTTGTACTAGAAAACAGAACAACACTGGGTTTTTTTTCCCATGACAATTTCAAAGTGCTTGATGACTCTATGCAGTGTGTAAGGGCAAAATTTGGTATGGAATATTCACAAACAATATTATTATTGTACTAAAACTTAAAGAGAAAGATATTAAATCTTTGGACTCTCATATCTTAATCAGCTTTGCCTCTGAACCCAATTTCTATTTATTCTTTAAGATTTTTGTTTAGACTTGATCCTGAATCAGCATGTAAGCAATTTGTAAGCAAGTTACTCTCAGTAATTCATAAATCACATTTCTACAACATTATACCTCACTTTTATTCACATCTATCAAAAATACAGACAAGCCTTTTTAAAAATATAGTGAGGACTAGCATTAAAAATATAGTGCATCAAATTAAAGCAGACTAGATAGAATGAGAAATAATGAAAATAGAAGATTCCACAGTTGTTACTAACTCCCACGTGGATTTATGGGGTGAGAATTGGGGACTAGTGAGAGTTAAGAGTTTATCAATATTTTTAAAAGGCAAAATTTCCATCTGTACAAAGTAGATTCCAATGAGAACAGAGCATCTGGTTAGAGCATAAAGGGAAAACCATGTATATAGAAATATTGGGTAAGAGGATCCATGTCTAGTATTCTTATATCTGACTTTTTTTCTTGGTCTCTGTATGTTTCCTAACACAGTGAATAGGTTTGATGTTTTTCTCCTATTATAAAAAATAAATTGCCACCCCTTAAGTCACTACTGTAATAAAGGCAAGACATGTTGATCCCAACAACTATAACTCAGTTTCCAATAACTTGGCTGTCACAGATATAACACATCTTTGTATACTGCATTCCTAATGATGGGGTACTTCAAATTAAAAGACATCACCTCTACCCCCAGTCACAATATTTCACTGAGTGTATATGTGCAGAATCAGTTTGAGCCGATGGTTAAAGCTCCTGATTAGAAACCAGGAGACTCTGAATTATAGTTCTGCTTTAGGCATGAAAGCTGGCCTAAGTGACTTTGAACCAGTCAGTCTCCCTTAGCCCATGACGTCAGGCTCAGACGGCAAGCCAGTTAACTCTTCTTGAAACCAACAGATCAATATTGATCATAAAATGCAGACTGCACCTGCTGGAAAAAAATCTAGCAAGAAAAAATAAAATAAAATGTATATACAAAGCATTTGGGTTGATCATACAAAATTTTCATTCCACTGAATACTTTTATAATGTATATCTAATGAGTTTAGAAATCTAGTTCAGCATGATGGAATGAATGATTCATTCATTTTTTGAATTCTTTTGGTTAAAATATCTGGAGGAAGATACATTTGTGAACCAGAATATAGGCAAGAATTTCTAAAATCAACTTCCTGCCTAGGCTAATAAAGCCCTAAATAGATTGGTAGTCAACCCAGCTTGAGTGTCAGAAAAATGACAATGTAGAACAAAACTGAGTCTGGGTTGTTTGCTAATTTGGACACTGAACTATGTTATATGCACATGAATGCCAGAACATTTATTAGCTTGTCCTAAGAAAAAATAAGCTTTTAAAGACTATTCAAATGTGTGTTCTCTTAATCCTTTTTGTGTCCCATACTGTGTTTTTTATCCAGTTACATTTCTACGTATAAAATTCCACTCACCAGTTTATCTTCAAAAGACACTAGATGAAGAAGGGATATGCAACATGAATTAAATACATATGTTTAACACATATCATTTTAAAAAATGACCTCAAGCCAGTTTTTATTATCTCGAAATTCTGTGAAAACTCAAATTATATGAACATATATGATTTAAACTAGTTTCCATGACAGGAGCACACCTCTATGCTCTTAGATTCATGATTTCCAACAATGCTATCCACATCCTCATCCTATAGTAGTTCAACCATTTTATGTGCACAATTTAAATTAATCTGAACTACAGGGATCATGTTCAATTCCCCCAATATAGCTGAAATATATTTTATCAGAATGTATAAAAGAATTTCTGAAATCTCATCTTAAAAATGTTTCTCTTTTCTTAAATCAATTTTACTGAATTTATAAAATAAAAGTGAAACTTTAATTGGCTAGAGAATGCACCACTTAATTTCTCTGACCCTAAGAACTAGAGTCAGAGAATATATTCCAACCTAAGCATGCAAATACAGATTTAGAAAACTTGGCCATAAATTCACTACCAGCTGACAGAAGAGAGGGAATGAATGAAAATACATTAAGTAGTGAATGCAAATGATTAGATTTATCATTGTTGTATGGCATCAAGGGACTACAAAATTCTTAACGTATTTCTTTAACTCATGTAAGAAACTGAACTGCTGGGAATTTACTCTCCTGATCAATAATTTGCAAAGAAAATACACAATAACCTGGTAAAAGCCAGACATGCCCTATGCATTCAGGCAGGTGAACTATGAATTTGTCATATAAATTCCTCATCTATGTATATATATATATATACAAAGGATATTACAAACATCAGGCCCTATAAGCCAATCTCTATGTTTCAGTTTTTTCCTCCCAGGAAAATTTTTACAATATTTAGGAGTGTTCAAAAGTCATGCCTCAAGTAAGAAAGGGTTTAGAAAAAAAGGCAAGTTGAACAATTTATGTAATTTATGTAATATTCTATGGGACCTGACTGTTGGTATATTCTCTCTCTCTCTCTGTGCGCACGTGTGTGTGTGTGTGCGCGCATGTATACACACACGCACACAGAAAAAATTTGTGCATGTGTTTGTTGTGTGTATTCATTGAGAAAATATGTGCACGTCTACACACACACACAATCCTCTGGGTGTATGTATGCATATTCACAAACACACATGTGCACAAATTTTCTCAATTGTTAGAATTTGCTCTTCAACTTTGTTAAAAATGTGAAGTTACTCTGACCCCAAAAGAGCACACAGGAAATGAGCCTCAATTCCTGTTTCCAATATCAGTGGAACAGAAATCCCAAATGACAGTTTGGTTACTATACCAGACGGGGAAGAAGGCACAAACAATCCTTTATCCTGATCTGCTTTGCAGCCACACTTTGTTTTCTAAGCAGAAACCATGTTAATAGTAATTACTGCTTAGAAACTGGAATGCTTTGTTGTAACTGGAGCGTTTCTGAAACTCTGTGTTTTATTTGTTCAAGAACAACAACATTCAAAAACATGCTATCTTATCTAACAACTTTGTACCAACTAGTAGATGCAGTTCTAAAGTTCTTTGATGAACTCTTGTTGAACAGTGTAACCCAACCATGGGCGCCCACCACTCACACTATAGCCAGTGTTCTCAAAGAGACCAACAGCAGCTTTAGCCACCACAGAGACCTGGGCCACCAGTAATTTGAAGCCCTGTGCACGAGCTTGTGCCTCTAGAAAATGAAGGAGGCACCGACCCACACCAGAGCGCCTGTACCATCGGCTGACAGCCAAGCGCTTAAGCTCAGCAGTGTGTGGCTCTCTATTAAGAGGCTCCAAAGCCACACAGCCACACACATCGTCATCATCATAAACAGCAACCCACAACCCACGATGGCTTGCACTATAATAGGCATGCAAGTGTTTAAGGTCTGGTGAGCGCCACAGTAGAAGTTTCAGAGCCACCACAGTGAGGAGTACTGGCAGCACAAGGGCCACTACAAAGGAGTTCAGGAAGAAGCGTAGTCCACTGCTCACAACTGCCATCAGTAATAAGGCTAGAGGCCGTGTCAGCACATAAAGTATCAAGCGGTTTTCTGTATCCTTGAATCCATCCTGGTAGGAGAGAAATAGAAGAACATAAAAAGTCCTCAGAGTTTAGAGGAACTCAAATGAAAGATAAATTATCAGGCATACATAACTGTTTCTACCCTGTCTCAGAGAACTATCATACTCTTGCCTGGACCTGTTCAAAATCAATCAGTGAGCTTTATCATACAGTAATGGTATGGATTCAGATATTCTTGGTTCTCTCCTAGCATTCAAAACCACACGATCATATTGTCACAAATCATTTCCCACTAATTAAAATCCTACCTATTACTTTCATGTTACAAGAAAAAGTCAAAAGCAAAAGGAATGATATCTTGTAAGAAACATTTTATGCTGTTAAACTTTAGCTGCAAAAATTCCAGAAAATATTCTGGACAGATTTGGGACTCTCCAAGACTAGACCCGAAAATACAATTAGACTTCTCCTATGTATTTGATAAAGTTGAACCCATGAAACTTTCAGAGCCCAAATACAAGTATTACAAACTTGTTGAAGATATCTTCTGAAAAAATGTTAAACGTGGATCAACATACAGAAGCTTCTCAAAAGAAAAGCAGGAGAACTGATGTAGCTGGATCCATATTTCTCCTCCATCTCACCTTCAGAAGTTCCAAAACAATGGGGGCTTCATCCTCTCTCATTTCCCTGATTAACAGCTGTCCCTGGTCCAAGGTAGGCATATTGTTAGCAACTGACATCTGAAAGGGAAAAAAATTCAAACATTGACTGAAAAATAATTCAGACTACAGTGGGAGAGAATCTTTTACTTAAATGGGGAAATAAATACTCCTCAAAACTCCAAGAGAAGGCAAACTCTGGGAGAAGGCGGAGCTTCGTTCCGGCGATACAGCTGCGATCTCGGGGCTCTGAGATCGTAGCCGATATTTTCGCCCCTGGTCGGTCCTAACGGACCTAAACCGTCCCGTAGAGACGGTGATCGTGAAGGGCATTGTTCCAGGATCCCAGAGATAACGTCAAATCTCTGGTTTGATCCGGAAGAAGCCCTTTTGCTGGCGGCGGAGAGGCAGCCTCCATAGCTGCTGAAGTCGGGACAGCTCCAGAAAGAAAGTGATTGGAGTGAAGTGTGTCGGCTGGGTGAGAAAAACTCTTTTGTGCTGTAAATTCGCTGAGGTTGGAAAATTCATCCGATATAAAGAAGAAAGCTGTGAGATTTTTTTTTGACTGAAATTGTTTTGAGCGGCGTTTTTTAAAGTGATGTCAAATTGAGGCTTGGGTTGTTGTTTTTTTTCTTTTCTTTATACTTTTTGGGAAAGATTTTACTGTGACTTTGTAGGTAACCGGATTGAATTTTCTCTTATATATATTTTTATGCTCCCTTTGATTTTATGCTCCCTTTGATTTTTTAACTTTCTTTAGGATAGAGGCTCCCTTTGGTTATTTTTTCTTTTTTTTCTGTATATATTATTCCTTTTTTCTGGCGGGGGGGGGAGAAAGAGCATTAAGAAACTTTGTAACACTGCCAACTAGAGGCTTGAAAGTATCTTTATGTGAATTGGAGAGAATTGCAAAAAGACCTCATCTCAAGGACTTTTTAACGTGATAAGATAGAGGGAGAGCACAGCAAAATATTATTGCAGGTGCTTTCCTGGACTGTTATCAACAACACTTGAGGTTTGGCTTTGAAGCTGCTGGAGAAGAGAGTCATAACAAGAGCCTTGGATAAATAACAAAGTGCAGTGTGTTTTCTTATATATACCCCATTCGCTAGCCTTTTTCTAAATTTTAATTTTAGTAATATTTTTATTTTTGCCTTTTATTTTAAAGGGAAAGCCTCAGAGTTTTTTCTTTTTTCTTCTTTATTTTTCTTTTCTTTTTTATTGGGACTTTTTTGCTTTT
Source organism: Hydrophis major (assembly GCA_033807585.1). NCBI lineage: Eukaryota > Metazoa > Chordata > Lepidosauria > Squamata > Elapidae > Hydrophis > Hydrophis major. The sequence goes on along the minus strand of CM066343.1, from coordinate 34,515,505 downwards.
CATATTTATGTTTTTGGACTACTTTGTTGTTGTGGTTGTTGTTGTTTTTTTTGGATTATTGAGACTTTTTAATTGGATTAAGGTGTGAAGAATCTGAAGGAACTTTTTGTTTTTTTTTCTCTTTTTGCTTTTTCTTTTGCTCTTAATCAATATTATTATTTTTGGATTTGTTTGTTTTTTCCTTTCTATTTTTTCCTTTTTTATGGTGGACCATCTCGTAATTGGATTAGGGTCTAGAAGAACCTGAAGATCTTTCTTCTTCCTTTTTTTCTGTTTCTTCTTTGGTTTCGTGTTTTTTACTATTGGAGTTCTCCACTTTGGATTATAATTGGCTGCTCTACCAGTTGGATTAAAAGCTAAGAAGAATTTGAAGTTTTGGAAACATTGAAATGAGCAGGAAACCAATACCATCTGGCATTTCTGCTTCTACCTCTGCTTCCCCACCAGCTGGAGGACAACGTTTAATTCAGACAATGTTGAAGCAAGATAAGGAACAAGAAAAAGTAACTTTACAGATGATTATGCAAGGAATCCAAGATCTCAAGACAAAATCAGATATCATTGAACAAAGAACAGGAAATATTGAACAAAGAACAGAAAATATTGAACAAAGAATAGAAAATATTGAACAAAGAGCAGAAAATATTGAACAAAGAATAGAGAAGACTGATGAAAAAGTGGAAAATATTAAACAAATGATGGTTAAGTATGAGGAGAGATTCCAAAAAATTGAGGAAGAAGGAAAACAAAGAGAGAAGAAGATTGGAAATATTGACAGCAGACTAACAGCGGTTGAACAAGAAAAAGGTGGGATGTTGAGGTGGGAGATGGAAAGGTCAGAATTTTACCTCAGATTTCAAAATATAGAAGAGGAAAAAGGAGAAAATTTGGCAGCGGTAATGATAGAAATTTTGGCAGATGCTTTGGAAATTACAGAGGAAAAGATGATGGATGGAATAGATGAGATATATCGAGTCTATACAAGATATGCGATGAGAAATAAATTACCCAAGGAAGTCCATATTAGATTTACCAAAAAATCCATTAAAACGCAAATATTACAAGTAGCAAGAGAGAAAACACTGAAATACAAGGGTAAAGAGGTTGTGGTTTTAAAACAAATACCCAGAAGAGTGAGAGAGATGAGAAGAGAAGAGAATATCGATTTCTGACCAAAATATTATTGGAAAACGAAGTGAATTATAGATGGCTGATTCCAGAAGGACTAGTGTTTGGGTGGCAAGAGCAGAGATATAGAATTGATTCAATTGAGAAAGCAGAACTTTTCCATGCAGAATTCTTTGGAGGAAGAAGAGAGGAAGCAGAGAAAGAGGCTTTATCAATTGAGTTTCAAGATGAACAACTGGAGACTGAAAAAGAGAAAGGAGCAGCAGGGGGACAGATGGATAATAAAGAACAGCGTGAAGTGAGATCCACGAGAGCTGTTAGACCTAAATATAAAGTATAATCATGGAGGAAAAAAAACTGATTACAATGAATATAAATGGACTTAATTCAGCTGTTAAAAGAAGGAAAACTTTTCATAAATTAGAGAAATTAAAATTTGATATAATTTGTTTACAAGAAGTTCACATTAAAAAACAACATGAACAATTGTTATTACAGCCAAAATTGGGGAAAATATTTACCTCTTTGACTCAATGTAAGAAAAGAGGTGTGGTTTTATACATTAAAGAGGCTATTCCAGCAAAATTGATTTACACGGATGAAGATGGAAGAGTATTAATGGTAGAAATAATGGACAATAATATAAAAATACTCTTGATTGCAATTTATGCTCCGAATGATAAACAAGAAGAGTTTTATAAAAAGCTACACATGAAAATAATTGGACTGGACTATGTTAATATAATTATGATGGGAGATTTTAATGGAATTGTGGACAAAAAACTGGACTATATAGCAACAACAACAAAGCAAAATAGAAAGGCTCTCCCAAGGTCCTTTTTTAAAATGACAGATGAATTAACTTTAAAAGATATTTGGAGAGAAAGAAATGTTAAAGCTAAACAATATACTTTTTATTCAAATAGACATTTATCATGGTCCAGATTATATATGATTTGGATCTCAACAGAACTAATATCTAATATTAAAGAAACAAATATTGAAACAAGTACTTGGGCAGATCATAGCCCAATGACAATTAAATGGAAGGGACAAAAAAAAAGATCGAGATGGACATTAAATAATACTATTTTAAAGGAGAAAGATTTTACACAATGGATGGAGAAGGAATTGGCTTTTTTCTTCAGAGAAAATAAAAAAGAAGATACTTCAACGCAAAATGTGTGGGATACAATGAAGGCATACGCTAGAGGTTTGATAATAGATTATACAAGAAAAAAGAATATTAGGAAAAGGCAAGCTTCTAAGGCCTTGGAAGATGAGTATAAAATTCTTGAAAAAGAATTACAGAAAATGCCACAGAAAAAGGATATTAAATTGAAGCTGGATGTAATCAAACATAAAATGGAATTAATAGAGAAAGAAGAACTGGCACAGAAAATTAGAAACTCTAAACAGAATTATTTTGAAGATGCAAATAAACCAGGTAGATGGCTAGCATATAAATTGAGAAAAGAGAAGGAATCAAGAAAAATATTGAAGTTAATAGATGAACAAGGCCAAGTTTGTTATGGGAATAAGGAGAAAAAAGAAATTATTCGAGATTTTTATGGGCAATTATATAAACAAGAGAATATTGATGAAGAAAAAGTCAAACAGTATTTACAGGAAGCTAATTTACCAAAGATACCTAAAGAGACTGAAGAAATGCTAGAAAGCAATATAACAATGATGGAACTAAATGAAGCATTTAAGAGACAAAATAATGGGAAAGCTCCGGGTCCAGATGGGCTTCCAGTAGAATTTTATAAAACATTTCAAGAATTATTGAGCATCCCATTGTTAGAAGTTATGAATGAAGTTATGTTAAAAAAGATGATACCTAAAACATGGTCAGAGGCTTATATTACACTCATACCAAAGGAAGAGACTGACCCATTGCAAATTAAGAATTATAGACCTATTTCTTTATTGAATGCAGACTATAAAATCTTTGCTTCAATCTTAGCAGAAAGACTTAAAAAATATTTAAATAATTTTATTCACTCAGATCAAAATGGATTTCTGCCAAAGAGACAAATTAGAGACAATATGAGAGTAATCTTGGACACTTTGGAATACTATGAGGCTCATCCTGAAAAGCAAATGGCTTTGATATTCCTAGATGCTCAAAAAGCATTTGACAACGTGAACTGGAGATTTATGTTATTATTATTGGAGCAGATGGGTTTCGCTAAAAAATTTATTCAAGCAATAGAAGCTATATATAATAAACAGACAGCAAGGGTAATGATGGAGGGGGAACTTACAGATTTTATTAATATAAGGAAAGGCACAAGACAAGGATGCCCCCTATCTCCTTTGCTATTTGTGTTGACCTTGGAAGTGTTGAATAGAAATATTAGGGATGATAAAAGCATAAAAGGAATGAAAATTAAGAAGGAAGAATTTAAGCTACAAGCTTTTGCTGATGACTGAGCTTTTATCTTGGAAGATCCGCTAGAAACAGCTCCAAAGTTACTGGAAAGGATAGAGGCATATGGAGAGGTGGCTGGTTTGAAAATAAATACAGACAAAACAAAGATCTTGACAAAGAATATGCTATTGAGACAGAGAGAAGAATTGGCAGATCTTTTGAAAATTCAAGTTACAAATAAGGTTAAGTATCTGGGGATATATTTGACAACAAGATGTAGCACATTAAAGGAGAATAATTATATTAAACTTAAACAATAGATAACTACAGATTTGAAGAAGTGGGAAAACTTGCAATTGTCATTAATAGGGAGAATTTCAACAATTAAGATGAATATCTTACCTAGAATTTTATTTTTGTTTCAAACAATACCAATTAGGCTTGGAAAAGACTATTTTGAAGATTTAAATAAAATTATGTTGAAGTTTATATGGCAAGGTAAAAAAGCGAGAATAAAGCTAAAGCTTTTGCAAGATGCTAGAATTAGAGGAGGTTTTGGTCTGCCTAATTGGGAATTGTATTATCAAGCTGCAAGTTTGATGTGGGTCAAAGAATGGATAACATTAAGGAAACATAGGTTGTTGACATTAGAAGGGCATGACTTGCTGTTGGGTTGGCATGCTTTTTTATGGTATAAGGGAACTAAAACACAGGGTTATTTTAGAAGACATTATGTACGGGAGTCTTTGTGGTTAAATTGGGAGAAGATAAAAAGACAATGTTATTTGAAAATTCCAGTTTGGTTATCGACCATTGAAGCATTTTCCTATCCTATAATTTACAAGAAGGAACAAACAGTTAGATATGGGGAACTTTTGGATGAAAAGGGTGAACTTAAATCGATCCAAAACTTAGAGGAACAAGGTATAAGGATGAATTGGTTTTCATATGCACAAATACATTCAAGGTATGATGAAGATTCTAAAACGGAGGGATTTTATGATAAACAGACTGATTTAGATAAGATCTTGATGGTTACTGATGAGAAGGTGATTAAAAAACTATATGGTTATTTATTGGGAATGAAATTAGAGGAAGAACAAGTCAAAGAAACTATGATTGTTTGGGGGAAGAATTTTGGATATGGGATTGATTTAGAGAAATGGCAGAAATTGTGGTCTCAAAATTATAAAATGACAATGTCAACAGCATATAAAGAAAACTTGTATAAGATGTTTTACAGGTGGCACTTTCCTCCGACAAGAATAGCAAGAATGTTTAAGAACAAATCTGAAAAATGCTGGAAATGTCATCAGATACCCGGCTCGTATTACCATATGTGGTGGACTTGTGAGGATGCTAGAAAATATTGGACTATAATTCGCATGTGGTTGGAAAAAATGATAAAGAAACATATAGATTTGAAACCAGAGATCTTCTTATTGGGAATTTTACCTGATATATATAGTAAAGATTTGAAATACCTGATTGTAAATGTATTAACAGCGGCCAGGATTGTATTTGCTAAAAATTGGAAGAATGAGAAAATACCATTACAGGAAGAAATTATTAAGAAAATATTGGAATGTGCTGAGATGAGCAGATTGACATTTGAAATTAGAGAGCAAGAGGATAAACAATTTTACGAAATTTGGGATCTTTTTTATAAATGGCTAGATGATAAAATATAATAGAATATTTAGAATGCTAGATAGTAAGGAATATCTTTATTTTGCTATTATTTTGCTATTTGATATTATATTTATAAAGGATTTTTTTAGGATTGATTTGATATGACTAGATGATTTGTTATAGAGTAAACTGGTTTAAAGTATTGTTAGCTCATTAAGCATGAATGATTAAAAATATAGTCAAAAACTTCTTTTTTTAGTGATATTAGGATATATAAGTTTGGATTGACAATATGAGTTGTTATGTAACATAATTGTAATTGAGACTACAGAATGAATGCACAAAAATGATGAACCAACTGACACACTGGATGTACATATAAGAGTTGATGTTTTTATGTTTTGTTTGTCTTGTTTGTTTGTAGAAAATTAATAAAAACTTTTTCAAAAAAAAAAGAGAAGGCAAACTCTGGCTACTCCATAAAAGGGTACCTCCACCACATCCACCATATAAAATAAATATAATTTGGTAAATATACATAAGCAGTTGGTGAACGTCTCATCACATCTTCATAATTGTTCCTACTTTACATTCCCCTCCCCATATTCTTCATATATGCTTAAACTATAATGCACAGCCTTCTTTAAATTATGAACAAAACTGTGATAAGTATCTCCCTGAAACAATAATTATCACAAACTATTTCATTATAAAATCACAGACTGATACAGCACAGGACTAAACTAGAGATTGTTGATTACAGCACAATAGATGGATGCCCAACTGTACTTTAAGGTAAAACCCATTGTGGTTTACAGTATGGTGCATGATTATTTGAATTTTGGATTCTTTATTGTCATTGTACATATATACACAGTATACATACAATGAAATTCATATAACACCCAGAGACCAGACTCAACATGCACACACGACAATCCCCAAACCGGCCAAAATTCTCCACCTTCTAAAAACACACAAGCATCCACACAACAATCACTGGTTAGCTTTGGGCCACCTGCTCTTTTCTGGCTTCCGTTTTTTCTTTTGTTATACAGGGTCCCTTACTTCAAAAGATTGTTCTGAAAGGGATTGTTGAGGTAATGATGGGTTTTAGTGCTTTGCATCTGCAAATATCATTTTTCTTAGAGTGAATTCAAAAACAGTTTATCAGATGCAAACGAGCAATAAAGTTTTCTTCGTAAAATTTATAACAGGAAAACTTCAACGCTTGTATTTTGCCTAGCCCACTCCCTTTCATAAGAGGGCCACCTCAGCCACGCCCCTCCACAAAAAATAGAAGCACCTTATTTAGCATACTCACTACAGTTAAGCCTTTTACGGTCCCCCCTCGGTTCCCAATGGACTCACCCAGTTTGCAGGCTGCGGATGACTTCTCCCCTGCAGACAGGCGCATGGGATATTCCAATAACTGTTACATTCTCCACTTTTTCTTCCAAAAGCACGGGAGGGGTGGATAGGAAACAGTCCTGACCCAAAGGCCCGATAATTCAATCTCATCCCAGACTCAAGGCTTCAATGAATATGCGCATGCGCTACGTTCTTTCTTCTTCGACCCTCTATCCCTTCCTACGCAGCCCTTAGTTACTGTTGCTAAGCGGGATTAAAGTGGTCTTTTGGGTATGCCAAGACAGTCGAGTTGCAGAGATGTCCCAGCTTTTTCTTCCTTGGTCTTTTTCGGGAAACTTAGGAAATTGGGGGGGTGGGGGGTTGTGACTGATCCCCCTTCTTTTTCTGTATGGTATAACAAACACAAAACAAAAAAACTTGGATGCGTAAACCCTGGCAGACAGGAATTTAACAGATACACCATGTGCAAATCCTGGCAGACAAATTCAACAGGTAAATCTATACATAGAAAACGATACATTAGCCCTTTGCCAATCTGGATGTTATGGCAGTGTTAAAAATAATGTTAACCCTTATTTAACATTGAGGAGCCTATGTTGTTCGTACATGGGGGGGGGTGAGGGGCTTTGGGATTGACATGTCAATTTTCTTTTTGCCTAAATCTTCAAATTACATAAGCAGAAAACTAGCCTTGATCTATGTAGAATACAGAATTTTTACTACTAATGGGGGAAACTACCATACCAAGAAATCTTAGAATTGCAGATTAGAACAGAGGGGTGTTTAAAAAAAAAAACTTCCTGGGGAATGGCGGTGACAGCCCACTTCAATATCTTGGCCACCAAAGTGCCTAGATTCAGTCATGTATGTCACTAATAGTTTAACCTGACTTAAAAATGGATTTTATACAAGTTTAAATTTTATCTTCCCCCTGTCTTGGAATATAGATGGCTGCACATTTAAATATATTGACCAGTTATATAATAAGTTTACCAAGCCCCAGTTTCAAAAACTACCAAACCCACAGAAATTTACTATGTGGCTGTGCCAATAATTTTGAGTTCAATCAACCTCAGGATTCAGCTGTGGGACAAAATGAAGGGCTTACACATCTAAGCCACCTTAAATTCTCGGAAGATAGCATAAATACAAACAAAATGTGTACCAATTTGAAGTACTCATGGTGGCAGTATTTGATCTATAAGTTTCTTTGCATCCAGCTGGCTTATGTTAATATTAAATGGGATCCTAAAAACAAAATCAGTGCTGTTCTGAAAATAGTGTGGTTTAAAAGCTGTTGCTGAAAATAAAAGACGGTTCCCAGTACCAAACCACTATATAGTTAATTAGTCTGCACTTCATTATACAATGTACATATTACTTGTTGAAAATGTTAATTTATTTTCAGTATCCATTATATGTAGTACATAGGTGGTCTGAATGCACCCTCCTGTGGTGAGAGGAAATACTGAATGCATGAAGGCAAATGGTATATTATCATGGGTTTGATTTTATGTGCAGATATTCATTGTGCCAAAATGGTAACATGAATAGCAACTATGGCAGTAAGGCTGTGATAAACAAGTCTTATAGTTAGTAAGTTCCTAAACCTTACTTATGCCTATGAAACCCTTGTATCACATTAATCTACATTGCAGGGACATTTAAATGCCTGCTTAATGCCCCAAACCTCATGAGGGCAGAAATTTTGTCTTACAACTGATTTTTGAGAGTAAGTACAGGGGGACAGAGGACTGGTTCTATGGGTCATCAAAGGTCTGGGTTTTTGTTCTTAGAACAGTACATTTTCTACTTGTCTTCTGTTTAACATCTACATGAAATTACTGGATATCTTCATAAATCTAATAGGGGAATTCAGCTATTGTAAATCCTTGACTGAAGATCAGTGCTCTCTGCTCTGGGATTGTCATCCTCTCCCATCAAATGTGCAACTTCAAGAGGAATGTACACAAAGCTATGAAAAAGAGTACAGCTGTATAACCAGCCAGATCAGCCAAATTAACCTTGATGATCAATGGGGTGACACTGATAGATGTCACAGGCAGATCACTCTCACATTCCCTTCATAAATCTTGATCCTTGGCCAGCTGAGTTAAATGTCCAAAGTTCTACTGATTGAAGCAAAGGAACAAGTTCAATCCTGACAAAATCAAATGGCTGTGCTTACTTGGTCCCCTGATTCTAGAGATGTTCCATCAACTTTCAGTGGATTTGCACTTCCCTATTTGAGCTGCTTGTGCAATCTTTCAGGCCCTCTCAAGACTGCAACCTTCTCTCAAAGAGCAGGTAATACCTGTGGTCAAGGGGAACTTTTGCATATATATGTTAATATGCCAGTTGTGACTTTTCCTGGATTGGGACATCTTTCATGTCCTGGTCATTCCCTCTCTCATTAGAGCTTATTGTAATACTCTTTATATAAGTCTGTTGAAGACCATCTTGGAGCTACAGCTGGTATAGAATCTGGCAGCACAGGTAGTGTTGGTAATGTTGTATCACACTCATATGACCCCATTGCTTCACAAGCTGAAAGTTACCAGTCAGCTTACTTGTGATCAGCTTTAAAGTTTGTCTTGTATGATCAGGCAAAGAGGGTGTGTGTTTTGGGCCCTTAAGTCGATGCTTTTTTAAAATATAGTCTTCTCAAAACTAAAATTGCTAGCAGCCTATGCTGAAAAATAAAGCAATATTAAAATCCCATCAAGGAATTGTATGAAGTGGTAGCAAAGGTATCAATTTTTATTTTTAACATGGTAAGCTTCAATAAATATAACCAATACAAACAAAAGCTCTTTTGGGTTCTCTCAAATTTTTAAAAGTGAGAAGGGATCCTGAGGGGAAAAAGAGTTTTAAGAAACACTGCATTAAACAATGTTATTTTATGGGAACCAGGAAGTATGCCTTCTCTATTGCAATGCCTGCTGCCTGGAATGATAGTTCTCCAGTCATGCAGCTTCCACCATTGTATTTAGAAAACCCGTTTATTCTCCTAGGCCTTGGAAAATGTTGAGAAGAGAGGCCTTACATTTGTTATGTCTTCCAAACAGCTTTGTATACTCTTTTTATAGTTGGATAGAGTTCTGCTTAAGCTTGTAAATAACCTTTATGGTTAAGGGGGAAAAAACTTCTGACCCACTAGATCTCTACAATTGCCTCATATGTAGGCCCTACCTTGATAACAAAAAAAAAAATATTTCAAGGGTTGGCAATTCTGAAAGCAAGAAGATATCAATATAAAAACTCTTGCTAATTAATTGGGTATTAAGGATCTTGCCTGGCAAGAAGAAAAATGAATGAAAAAAGACTAAATGAAATTGAAGATCATTTTGCTCAGCAAAAAAATAGGATTAGGGCAGGTTTTGTAAGATGGGTTTTCTGGATGTTATTGTCCTAAATATGAATGATGCATTTTTCCAGGATCATATCAAGAATAATAAAATATAGGAAAGCACAATATTCTTAATATACTATCAATTCATGAAAAAAACCTCAGTATTGCAGCCCTCGTGTGAATGAGCTAGTCCTCATATGACACGTGTGATGAAATCTCATTTAAAGTGTGAGTATAAACCTTAAAAATTCTTTATGTGTAAGGTATGTTTGCTTCTGGATTTCCTGCTTCCTTTATGAAGCTATTAAGCTCTACAGAAGAGGTAGAAAATGATTATTGATTGTTAAAGCCTTGCTTTTCTGGTGAAAGAGCTGACCATCTTCTGCCTTGCTGCAATGTACTACCTCCAAAACTTCGTTGGGCTTTCTTTCTAGATTAAAAAAAAAAAACTTTTAGTACTAATTTTAATGTATGTATTTACTGATATTTGCTTTTGGTATTTAGTTTGAAGAGCAGAATTTCAACTGAATACTAGATTTTCACAGCTAAGGTGTAAATAAATCATATGACTTAATTTGATTTATAAGCCCAGTTACCAAGATATAGTACTTATTCATCTAGCCCAGTTCTGGCTGTTTATGTCCCAATATTCCTTGGTTGCTCAGCTAGAATTAAATCAATGGCCTGTCAGTATTTTGAATCACAAACTAGCTATACACATTTTAGTCTGGCATGCTTTGCAAACCTACTACTGTCTACCTAGAGATGGGCATTCCACAACTTTCTTCTTTTAGAATATCAAGAGGCTTGATAACCTGTTGAATTGTTCAAGAATGTTACCGAAACTTCATTTTGGTACCTTTTATCTATGCTACTTTAGTAGTAGCTATATTCAATATGTACTGTGTCTGAATAAAGCAGCATGAAACTGGGAAAGCCAAGAGTAATAATACCACCTAATCCTTTCTTGTCCCTTCAAGTTTTCACCTTTTAAAAAAGGCCTTAAGTCAGTAGTTTAATGCACAACCTGCTTCTCAAGTTAAAGGCAGAAACCCTGAAGAACCTACCTTACATTTTCTTACTCCAGTTCAGTAACAGATAAAATATTTAAAAATTACTAAAAAAAAAGTATTGCAGAAATATTTAACATTATTACATCATAAATGTGATCCCGCCTATGTATGATGGTACACTAAAAAAATACAACTGAAAAATGATCTGCATCAAAGCAGTCTTTTATTTTCATTTCAGCTCACAAGGATCTTTGATTCTGTTGTGTTTGTTAGCACCAGGAACTAAAAGGTCCACTCAGGAAGAAATATACTTCTGCACATGATAAAAGGGCTATAATAGAAACAGAAGGAATTAGCCATAAAAGCCATTGTAGCTATATGATGCAATCTATAATAGCTCATAAAACTGTCTCCTATAAGTATCAAGCAATCTCAAGCCTGAATGACCCCAATTTCCTATTTTACAAAAGGATTATGCTATTTCAGAGCAGTATTGTCCATGGTCCACAGAAGGGAAATGGAGAGATCAGCTACCCATTAATCACATTCCTGTCTATTAGAATGGGTAGAAGTCCTGAATTAGGCGCTTTTTTTTTTTTTTTTGCTAGAACAAAATGTTTTAAATATAGGGATGGATTTGGGTAAAAATAAAAGACTGGGCTGGCAATTTCTCATGTGCAATATATATGGATGCTGAGAGGCATGGCACAAGGATTATTGTGGCTGCAGGGATAGAAGCAGCAGTGGCAGGCCACATAGGATCAGAAGAATAACAAAGGACATGCTTTGGATTAGCAGGCAAGGAGTTGAACCCAGTTATTTTTTAAGAAAATTTGTCCCGAGGAATCCAAGCAAAACTCACTTGGTGAGTTGACCACCTCAAATATTGTATATGTATTCTTATTCTTTGCCGCATTCTTATTCTTTGTAGAAATCAAGACTGTTTCTGACCAATACTCCAGTCCAGGTATGTGAGGAAGCTGTTTTTTAGAAGGTGTGAACAAGTTGCATGTTTGGTACTGTTTGCACAATCTGAATGGAAGGCAGTCCTTGGGATGCAACTGGGTTTTGTAAAAGCTGCACCATTTGAGGACTGCTGTTGCTTTCAACAGCAGCTTGACTATTATCTGGACTACCTACCTGCAGGGTCGGTAAACTCTCTAGTACTTGGAGAGTCTGTTCACCCTGTGCATTGCGGATAATAAACAGATTCTGCCCACTCCCTGAGCTATCATCAGTACTATGTAATTGGAAGCCAGGCAGTTCCTGCAAAGTCTGGATGTTTTCTACTTCCTGAACACACCAACGGGTTTGTTCTCCACTTGCCCTCCTCAACACTAATACATTTTGAATCCCTTCTTCAGTCTGTAGAGTCTCAATATGCATGTCTTGCACACCCTCAAGGTTCTCAACCTCACCTCCAGGCCCTAGCAGTTCCTCTTCTGGAGAATTTTGTACAACAATCAGGTTTTCTTCTTCCATGTTGGATTCCTGGTGGAGGTCCACTTCAGAGAGCTCATGTGAACTAGACAGAGCAGTTCCAATCTCATTCATTGCTTGAGCTGAGCCCAGAGTCTGAAGTTGGACATTGGCCATCTCTTCTGGAGGCTGAAGCTGCTGTCCTTCCTGGGAAGATATAAGCCCCTGGATCTGATTTGCACTATCCAACTGTTGGGAAGGAGCAAGGCCTTGGATTTCAACACTGTTCACAGACTGATTTGACTGAGGCAAATTTTGAATCTGAAGAGAGTTGGCCTGCTGACAAGATGTCAAAGTCTGGATCTGAAGAGAGTTTACTTGTTGGGAAGACTGGAGGTTTTGGAACTGTAGGGTCCCCATCTGCTGGGAAGATGTTACAGCCTGAAATTGCACAGTATTCATCTTTTGTGAAGGCTGAAGTGTTTGGAAATGCACTGTGCCAGCAGGTGGATAATTGGACAGACCCTGGATTTGCACAGTGTTCTGGGATAGAGGCAGACTATGAATCTGTACAACACCAGTCTGTGGAGGGTTAGGAACAGCCTGGATCTGAATTGTGCCAGATTGCTGGGCAGTAGGCAAAGTCTGTATTTGTAGTGTGCCACTTTGCTGAGCAGTGGAAAGGTTTTGGACTTGCTGAGGCAGAGTTTGAATCTGGATAGCACTTGTTAATGGATTGGGCGGTATATATTGTATCTGCACTGTACCCAACTGCTGATCCGGTAAACTCTGGAGCACCATAACATTCTGTCCATTGGTCTGCAGTCCTGGTGACCTCTGGATTTGTACATTAGGGATAGGCTGCATATTGGCTCCAGTGGTACTGGGCATTAAAATAATATTCTGGTTGCTAGATACTGGTGGTGCGGGGGTAGGTACTGACACAGGCTTCTTTCCCTTACTTTGACGGAGTATGACAGGTTTGTTTGGAGTAGTGGAAGTATTTGGCACCAGGGTTAAAGTTGTTGAAGCAACAGGTGTAGTCGTTACCATCTGTGGACTAGGCAAAAGAATGAATTTGGGGGGTGAACTTTGCAGAAGTGGTTGCTGCTGCTGCTGCTGCACACTGGGAATGAGCTGCAAGCCCTGAGCTGTCTGCACTAGCAAGAAACTTTGACTGTTGGAAGAAAGAGTTGGGGATGGGTTGCCACTTAGCTCAACATTCAGAGTGGCCTGCATGTTGGGCACGATTTGTACCTCCTGGGTGGCAGCAGACAAGGCAGTTGGATGATTGGCTGCCTCACTGCTGTTATGGGTACGCAAATGACGCTGTAGGTAAGATGCCATGACAAAAGCCTTGCAACAAACTGGACACTGGAAGGGACGTTCCCGTGAGTGGGTGCGTCGGTGCAGTGCTAAGTTGGATGAGTGAGTGAATGCCTTGCCACAGTCTCGGCAGCAATAGGGCCTTTCACCAGTGTGTACCCGCTGATGTTGCCGGAGGTTGGAAGTCTGAGTGAAAGCTTTGCCACAAGTCTGGCAGGCAAAGGGACGTTCCCCTGTATGCAGCTGTTGGTGCCGACGGAGGCATGAGGTATTCTTAAAAGCTTTCCCACAATCCTGACAGGCATATGGTCGCTCTCCAGTATGCTGGCGTAAGTGGTATTGGTAATGAGAGGCCCATTTGAATGCCATGCCACAGGTAGGGCAGGTGAAGGCACGCAGCCCCGTATGCACCCGCTGGTGAATGCGCAGCAGCGAAGAGCGCTTGAAGGCCTTCCCACACTCACTACAAGCATAGGGGCGCTCCCCTGTGTGATCACGGAGGTGATAACGTAGCCCTGAGGAGCCCTTGAATGATTTTCCACATTCTCCACACACATATGGTCGCTCAGGTGGTGGAGGTGGTGTTGCAGTGGCTGTAGGCACTGGCTCAGCCTGTGCTGGACAGGTCACTTCAGCTTCCTCCAGTCTCTGTTCAGCTGCAGGATGTGAGCGCTGGTGGCCTAATAAGCTGGCCAGTGCAGGGAAGGAACGCTCACACACCACACACGTGTATGTGCGATCTGATGAATGTTGACTCTGATGCCTTGCTAAACCTGCTGCGCTCTTGAAAGTTTTACCACACACTGAGCAAGATACTGAGGGCGTGGGAGATACTACAGGTGCTGTCTCCTCCTGCACTGATGGTGATGGCATTTCTGGCAGAGGCAATGACTCTATTGGAGCCAAGTGTGTTTCTTGGTGACTTAGCAGTTGCTCTTGCAAGGAAAAAGTAAGATGGCACATACTACATCGAAACATCATCTCTACCGTGGTGGTTGGCTCCTCTAAAAAGAGTTGTGCTGGAGGTGCAACATCAGTATGAGTCTCCAAGTGCTGCTGCAAATAGGTTTCAGATGCAAAAGCTTTACTACAAATAACACAGGTGTGAACAGAGCGGGCAGTGTGTGCTGATCGGCAATGCAGTGCTAGATTAGATGAGTGCGTGAAAGCTTTACCACAGTCCTGGCATCGATAGGGTCTCTCACCAGTGTGCACTCGCTGATGCTGTCGTAGGTTTGTGGATTGAGTGAAAGCTTTGCCGCACATAGGGCAGACATAAGGACGCTCACCTGTATGCGTGTGGCGGTGCCGTCGCAAGCTAGAAGAGTTCTTAAAGGCCTTATCACATGCTGGACAGGGATAGGGGCGTTCTCCAGTATGTTGACGCAAGTGATATTGGTAATGGGAAGACCATTTAAAGGCTTGGCCACAATGAGCACATTTAAAAGCACGCAGACCAGTATGTACACTCTGATGGATCTGAAGCAAGGATGACCGTTTAAAGGCCTTGCCACATTCACTACACTTATATGGTCGCTCACCCGTGTGTCCACGCTGGTGATACAGCAAGGCTGATGAGCCTTTGAAAGCCTTGGGGCATTCTGAGCACTTATAAGGCCGCTCGCCTGTGTGAGTCCGCTGGTGATGGATGAGCCGTGATGACCATTTGAACACCTTGCCACATTCTAAGCATTCATATTGATGATCACCACTGCCACCACCAGGACCTCCACCTGTTGGGACCACTGAGGGCACTGCTGCTGCCTGCATCTCTATCTGCTGAGCTCCCACCATTGCCACAGATTTCACCTGCTGGAGAGAATCAGTATTACCTGTTTGTCACAATTTCACTAACATGTTAGCAAGACCTATTCAGAAAAATAAGTCACTAATTGACCTGCAATTCAATATGTTGCATGCATCTATCAAAAAATATATTGTACATCTGAGATATAAACAAAATCTTCCCTATGTGATCTTCCCCCACTCCATGTACTTTGCCCCAGAACTTAAATAAGGTAAATAAACAGTACTATCAAATTTTAGGGAACTGATGTTGTCTACCATCATCTTCCAAAGAAGCCCTCTGCTTCTGGCAAGAACCAAGAGCCCAGAAAAGGAGATAACATATATTCCTAGCCCTGGTTGTTAAGAAGCAGAGATACATATTAACACTGAGATTATTTTACCAAACAATTACCATGTAACCTAAGAGTTGCACCAATGTATACAGCAAGTATCTTCAAACTTGGTAAGTTTAAGATGTGTGGACTTCAACTCCCAGAATTCCTGAGCTAATGTGACTGGAAGAGGAATTTTGGGAGTCCACAAATTTTAAAGCTGTCAAGTTTGAAAACCCCTGGATACAGCTACAGCAACAGCCTGAAGAGCAGGTATTTTCTATCCTCAACCTTATAATAATTATTCTAAATATATTACACTGTAACATATTCTAACAGCCCATTAATGGATTAAAATAATGCTAATCCACATGTACATTGCATAAATAATCTCTGAAACTTGAATATCAGGCTGAAATAACAGGAACTGTGTTTAATATAACAAAAATAATATATTCAAATATAATAGGTGCAATATTTTAATTGGCACTAGAATATTAGAGCTGAAAGAGGGATCTGAGGGAAGGAAAACTGACAAGAAAGGATATTACTACTCAGATATGAACTCTTGTTCATCTGTAGCAATTGGTAGGCAACTAAAAAGAAACAAAGAGCTGGCTACTAGTGCTGAGCAGTCTTGATAAATTGGAATAAGGCAAATCCAGATGCTTTGCAGCCAGAGTTCAGATTATGGATGAGAATTTCATACTACCAAAGTGATGATGGTGAGTCACAATTCCTATTATATCTCACTTTTGGCCAAACTTGGAAAGGTAATTGAGGGATGAAATGCAGATCTGGAGTCACATTTTCCCAATTATTTAATAAACCATTAATTTCAATCTCTCTGTCTCTATCTTTCCCTCTCCCTCTCTGTGTGTGCGCAAGAGGGGGAAGGGAGAGGGGGAGAATAGGAGAGAGATGGTTTATTATATAATAGAGAAATTATGACTCCAGATCTGCATTTCAGCCCCAGTTGCCTTTCCAAGTTTGGCCAAAAGTGAGATATAATAGGACTTGTGACTCACCACCTTCACAGGTATCCCACAGAGAAAGAGAGAGAGAGATAAAATATGATTCTTGAAGATGTAAAATCTTTAACCAGTGTCCCATTTCCCAGCATTCATGTAATGCTTTAGAAGCCAATTGTAACTGAAGCTTAGAAAAAGGGCTACAGGGTGAATAGAGAGTTTATTTTCCCTTTGAGTTTAATTTCTCTCTCCTGTCGTTTTTGAAATTTTGCATAGGTTCCACTTTACTTTAAGCAATGTCCAGCCTCATAACGCTGTGAAGAGGTCAAGCCACTCTTTTCTCCCCCAGTTTCGGCATTCTCCACAGAAGAATCTCAGGGCACCAGGAATGAGGTGCTGTCAAATGTACTGAAATCCAGCTTTAGCAGTTTAGTGTATGCCAACGCCAATTTGGAGCCTACTGGAGGTGTTAGGCTGCATCCTGCATCCTCCAGCAGATACCACAATGCAGGTTGGGCACTGATAGGAGCTGTAGTCCATCCTAAGGGCACCAAGTTGGAGAATGGTGGCTCAAAGATGAATCTCTTATGAACCGCTAGATGAGAAGGAACTCTACATTCACTTAATTCTTTCAATTACAGCGCTTCCTATTGCCTCAAATATTGTAAGATGAAGAAACGCCCTGGACTTAAAATTGCCTTCTCCATTTCTCCACCCGACCGCCTTGGGAACAAGCGAATATTCTGTCGGAGTAAGAAAATCCCCTTTTGTGACATGCCCCTTTAAAGCCTTCCCTTTAAGGAACCGAGCTCCGCCGCCCCTCCCCCTTCGCTGCCGTTCGGCCTCGCGACGTCTTTTTTCCCTTCCCCCCTGCTGTCCCACTAATGCTCTAAGTTTTCTCCTCACCTGGACCTTTTTCTTCCTTGCCGCGAACCTCGTTGCAATGAGGGGGTGATGGGAGAATCTCCCCGGGGCTATGGGGGGAGGGGCACCCCCTCCACCCTCCTAATGGCTAGGGGCGCGAGACACCCAACCTTTACCTTGCTCACACTAACAGCCTGCGACGCCGGCCAACCCCACCTCTTTGCTCTTCTGCCATTGGCTATTCAGAACATCTTGGGAGTTGTAGTTTAAATACAAGCCTTTCGCCATCTTGGCTATGGGGCACGTGACCGCAAGGTACATATGTTGAAGGCTTAACAGGAAGCGCTTTCTGTGCTAGTTCAATGTCAGGCGGCTGCGTGGTTGAGCCGCAGATTTGGGTGGGCGCAGAAGTGGCATGGTGTGATAAGAATTAGGGTATTAAGAACACATCAGTGTGCATAGATTCTGAAAGCATCGTGCATTTGTTTCAGTTGTTAATTGCTCCCGTGACAAAGTGTAATTAGTCCCTAATTACCTCGAATGAACAATTGCATCAGTATTTGTAACGCCGTACTCCGTCATAATGTAAAGCTTTAATGCTAAAAATGTTAACTTCAGAAAGATTATGCATTAATTTTATTATTTATGTATTAGTCAAGCAAGTATTAGACAACAGATATAAGTATATAAGCATGGTTATGAATACATGAAATGGATACGAATAAAAAAACCAATAGGACAGGAACGGTAGTCACGTTGGTGCATGCACTCTCCCTTTTTAGACAATACATAGAGTTTCAAAGTATCAGAATCATTGTTTAAACATAAAAAATGTATGTATGCTTGGATGTTAGTATAGCAAAATTTCTGAGTGATGGCTTTTCCAGAGATAGCTAGGATTTTTAATCATAGTTTTAAAGGAGTTGGAATTCTTTGGCAAAGAGAGAGAGACCTGCTGCTGAGTGAAGTTTAATGTTCCCACCTACAGCATACCTTCACACACATCCAATCATGCAAATACAGGTTACATCATTGGTTCCCTGAATCACAACAATGATACCCCACAACTCATACATTTGTTTGCTTGAAATATATTGTTTGATCTATTCCATTCTTCATTAAATTTGTTAAGATTGGGTTCAATGCAACAGCTTTTAGCTCTAATTGACCATCAGTTTTTTTCAGACATATCACACATAGGTGTATTACAGCAGTGGGCCTAACCTTTTGGGCATTAGGGACTGGTACCGTGGAAAGAGGTTTTTCTGTGGACCAGAGGGGGCATGGTTTCATGTATTGCCTGCATCCCATGGATTTGGCTTCATTTGTTTGTGCAGCCCAGTTCCTGGCATGCTGTGGACCACTTCTGGTCCATGGACGGGGTTTGGGGACTCCTATATTATAATACAGATAGCCCTCAGCTTACAACAATAATTGAGCCCAGACTTCCGGTTTGTTAGGCTTCGGCAGCGGCAGGAATCCGGTTCCTGCTGCGCTCACTGCTGGAGTGCCCCCGATCCAGCAGGATTTGGAGGCTATGGTTACTCCGTAGAGGTAACTGAAGACAGGGGAGATCCGGGTAGGGGTCCGGAGGTATTGCAACCCCCCTCCTCAGCCGGCACAACTCCCTTTTCCAAAGGCGGTGGAGCGGCGGTCAGCAATGGCCGCCACAAAGAAGCTTGCAGCTGGACAAGATTGTGCAGAGGAAGTCTGAGAAAGTGAAAGTTTTTCGCTGAACTGGGGCAATAAGGAACTTCTAAATACCCTGGAAATTTAATTTCTTAAATGACACATTGTTTCCTAAGAAGATCATAAAAGGCGGCAGAAAGTAGAAAGGGAAAGTTATTTTCTCTCACTCTCCTTCCCTACAGAAATAGCAGATGGAAATCTGAAAAACCTGCTTTGGCACAGAAGGTAACTAAACTTGAAAATTAAAGTCAAGGGGATATTAAAGATCTTTGAACATTGAAATTAAAAACTAAAATCTTTTTGCTATAAGTGGGAAGGGAGAGGTAAAGAACTTATATTAAGATTTTATTGGAGGAGACTGCTTGGAGCTTATAAGACCAGAAATAAATGGCAATAAGACTTCTAAAAAATTATTGGAACTGTGTAACTGAATTCTACCCCAGGAAAAGAAAATATAAAAAGAAGAAAGTGCTAAATGAAACAGTTTGTCCTGATTTGGATTGCTTTGTGACTTTGTGACTTTTGGAAACTATTCCTTGAAAGACTAAAAACATTTGGGTTGTTTAAAAAAAAAATTTTTTTTTTTATAATGGCATTATCTGTTGAAGAATTGCAAATGGAATTCCAAAAGTTAAAAGAAGAGGAACAAGAAGGCAAGGGCTCTTCTGGATCTATCTTTCACTTTTTAGAAATGGCAATTTCTACCTATCAGGAATTACAACAAGAAAGCTGGGATGAAGAAGAAGAAGCCATCTTTAATGGACAAATAATCTTAGCTGAGGAAGAAAAGAGAAAGAGGGGAAAGAAAATGGAGAATTTAGAACTTAAAAAAGCAACCAAGAAAGGGAAAAATAAGGTGAAAAATCGATACAATGTCAGAAAGCAACAGAAAAGAGAAATACAACAGAGAGTGGAGACTAAGAGGGCAGAGATTGAGAAATGGGGGTGGGTAAAAAGGCTAGAATCAACAAGAAAGGAAGGGGAAAAGGGAAGAGAAGTCACAAAGGCTTAAAACAAGATGTTAAAAAACAGGGGTTTTTTTAGAGACAAAGGGTAAAATACAATTTTAAAAAAAAGATTCTGCAAAAGTACATAAGATATTAGTATTTGAAATAGAGTTAGAAAATTGGAATATTATATGAGTTAACAATACATTAAAGGGAATGTATAAAATGTTTAAGATTTAACAATAGAGTTTAATTTCCTATGGAACATTGTTTTTACTATATTATAAGCATATATTTTCTTTTTTATTATTATTCTAAAAAGTAGTATTTAGAATGTACTAAGCAGAATCAGTATGGAAAGTATGTATTATTTTAAATGTTAAATTTAGGGGAAAGATAAAAAGGCGTCATACTTCAACCAGTATTACAGGAGAAATATTGTATTAGAAAGAAAAGATAAATAGATAATTGAAAAAGAATGGACAAAAGATGCAAGTATAATGATTTAAATTGAGATGAAATAAATAAAATAGAATTAAGAGAGTGAATAGAGAGAAAACATATAGAAAATACAGAACGTTAAAGAAGATATGAAATAGTATATAAAGTGAGCATGAATTTAATTTATGTCTGCATAAAAAGTTGTAACCCAGTGTTAAGCCGCTTTCCAAAAAGAAGTTTAATGTATTTATGTTTTGTGTTTTGTTTGTCTATGTTTGAATTAATAAAATTCTAGAAGAATGTTGGAAGAGAACAATTAAATTGTAAACAAGACAGATGGAAGTTTACAATGAATAAAAAGATATAGAAATCAAGACAAAAGAAATATAATTGAATAGGAAAGGGAGAAATAGAGAGAAGTTGGAAAAAGATATGAAGTTGAATATATAAGATAAATATGCATATCAAATTGTGTGTGATAATCTGGAACTATGCTGTTTTTAAATAAGATGTTTTATTTGTTTTGTTAAAATTCAATAAGCAACTCTCAAAAAAGATGTCTTATGTTCTTATATTCTATGTTTTGTTTGTTTGTGTATTGTTTTTAAAAATTAATAAAAATTTGTTTAAAAAATAATAATAATAATTGAGCCCAAAACTTCAGTTACTAAGTGAGGCAGTTATTAAGTGAGTTTTCCCCATTTTACAACCTTTTCTTCCACAGTTAAGTGAATCTGAATTCCCATGGCTATCTGTATTTTACACTAAATATTACTAAGGGATGGCTAATGGAGGGAGGGGCTTTTGCCATTAATGGATTGATAGCAATAATGGAAAAATGCTTAGAATACTATGATAGTTCAATAGGGAAAAATTAAATGGAGAAAATGTATTAATTTAGTTGTAAGGAGTGGAATTAAAATTCAGAATAAATATATTTCTAGTGTGTACATGTGTATGCAGGTTTTCTGGCTTGTTCACAGTAAAGCTGGCCTGAAGCCAATTAAACAATTACACAAAACCAAAAATATTCAGTTAAATATTATATTATAGAAAAGCTCAGAAGCCATTACGAAAGATTTTGTAACTATTGTGCATCAAAAGTGATTCCTATTTGTAGTGAAATCATTTCTTTTTCCTAATTTTGCTACTCTTTCTCTTGTCCAAATTATGCAGTGAGCTTCATGGTTTCCTCCTTTGGGTGAGAGAGCCAATTTCCATTTGTTTGTTATTTAGACAGTAGACAAACAATATACCAATGTTTTTCTTTGACCGTGTAGAGTATCCCATACCCCAGCTTATTTCCAAGGTGTGTTTCAAAGTTCTTGCCCTGTCAATGTCCTGGGATATGATTATTTGTAATGCGCTCTGATATAAATCAGTATGGTTGGATGGAGATTGCTTTCAGTCCCATTAGCAAGCTCACAAATTTCAACATTTTTTCTCTCTATCTCTTTCAGTCCTAGCAAGCATGACCTAGGTAACTTGCTGAGTTGTCCTAGCTAGCAGTTACATGGCATCCTGGGAGCCAGCCTAACTATTAGCCTACTGGAAGAGATCCAGCATGTTCCAGGACTGAGGTGTGAAAGCATAGTTGACAAGAAATTACACAAACACATTTGCTGTAACACAACAGCCTTTTGGCTGTTTTCCTAACTAGTGATCAGAAAGTCAGAATGTTAATTGTGAATAGACAATCAGAGTTTATATTTCACTACAGAACATCTGTCAGAAGTTAGATAGTGCCTGCTGCATTTTAAAAGTTCTGAAAGTTGTTATAATGCACACCAGAATCAACTTTTTTGCCCTCTTAAACTGTTTCAATACATGTTTAGATAAAGTTCTAAATTCTAGTCTTAAACATATAGAATGAATTGAGGAACCAATTACCCAGATTATTTTACTCTGAATTCTATATAAAATAAAAAGGTATGCTCACACCTTTCCCTGGAAAACAGAATTATTGTAGGAATTTTTTTCTGTTCATCTTGCTACATATAATAATTGTTTAGAAGAATCAGAGTTATATGTTAAAGTTGGAATTTCCAGCTTGATCTTATTCAGCACTGGCATGCATAAAATAACTGACTTTATTTAGACTTTGCACAAATGAGATAGTCTATAGCCCTAGTAAAAAAGTACATTGGTTTAATTAAATCAAAAATGTTTAAGCTAGAAATATTTGAATGGTGCCTTCTAGCTCTGTGATTTAGTGATCCTTTGTTTATATGTGATCCAATAAACACCTGCATGAGTGTAAGCATGGCAATCCAACTTTAGGACAATCTGTCATTCTTAATTGCATTTTAGTGACTACAAAGCTTATGTGAAGCTAAGGATTTGCACAATTCAGTTGAACTAACTTGTAGATGTTCCTTAGTGATCTTTCAGAGGGTGTTTTTAAAAAGATGTCAAGCATGCTTAGTCTCTGGACAGCTTAGTGTTACCTCAGAATTCATCAAATTTAAAAAAATTTAAAAAGTTTTGCAGTGCTATGAGATAGGGAGAAAAGGCAGAGAAGAAGCCTTTACATTTAATGCCTTCTTTTCAAAAGGTATAAGGAGCACAAAGTTTGGCCATTGACCTTTATTTGGATTAGAGGAGAAGTGACAAAAGGCTGAAAGACATTGAAAGAAATCTGGCAGATCCATTTTATTTACTATGTGCTTGTTCCAGGATTGTTGACGACAGCTGCACTACTCTGAACAGGACTGGAAATCTAAATCAGATGGAGAATGACATTCCTGGATTGGTGCCATGATCAGAATTAAAAGTGTTGTGTGGCCATAGGCACAGTGAGCCAAGCCACTGCAAAGTTGGAAAGGAACACAAATGGGATTGCCACCTGCCTGCCTGAATTTTGTTTGCTGTTAGCAGCAGTTTTCTTGCTTTCTTTTTAGAAATTTAGAGCAATTAAAGCTTTTGGCAATTAGATGAATGATTTACTTTAACAATATATGCACAGTAAATGACTTCAGACTATTTATGTGCTGACAAATGCATTAATTGAGGACAGGGGGAAAATACTGTATAAAAACACAAATGAGTATTTTGAATACTTACATTTCTGTGCCTAGTGGAAAACTTTCAGAAGAGAATTTGATGAAAACGGAAAAGAAACATTGCACATCTCTCCTCAAGTGTGAGGTGGAAATCTTACAACTGCTTTTTGGCTTGTTGTATTATAGGTATGATGACTTTTTAATCACTTGTCTTGTAAAATCTCAATAAAATTCTGAATACTATAAGGACTTAATCCCAAACAAATGGGAAAAGGAATGATTTAATTTTTTTTGGTAATATTGTTCTTTGTACCATCTTTAAGTGACAAATGTGAGTTCTATTAGTGGATTGCCTGAACCTGACTAGCTGGTCTTTTATAACATAAACATTACATAGTTTTCATTTAGCGCACCATAGTAGCAAGAAAATTAAGTTTAGAATGGAGCTTGGACAAAATCTTTGACTAATCATTCAACTTTATCAAATCTATCTGAAAAGGATTTTTCCTGATACTAAGTTGACGCACTATACATCCATCTATGAGTTGGCAGAAAACTTCCAATATAATTTTTTTTATCCCTATTGCTGACCTATGTCTTTTCTTTATTGTCTCTATTTCAGGTCACAGCAACCTGTGGGCTTCCCTGAAAAAGCCTATTAGATTTTATACTACTTGATATTGCCCTGTGAATAGTGTTGAATGAGATTCATGTATGATAACATAATTGCCACAACTTACCTACTTGCTTCTAATGTAGAGGAGTAAATTCATAATGGTGGATTTTGTGTGATCATGTCACCATGTGTGCAGTCATTTCCAAGGTCCCTTTCAGTTCTGTTAATGTTACTGTTACATAGGAATTCAGTCCAAAGAGAACATGGTCCCCAACAGCTACTTAAAAATGGTAGGCTTTAATGGCTGCTTAGTCCTTCATTCTGTCTATTTTTCTGACTCTGCAGAGAATAGCCAATTTGTTGTCAATAAAACAAAGTCGGAGTCTTTGTAAATGGGCTGAGAATAAGCACTTTTTCATGGAACAATAGAGAAGTACCAATATAAGTTTTTTTAAAAGCTAAGGGTAAAAACAACTGGTTCAAAAATTCCTAGAAACTTTTCCCCTAAATTTAGCTCATGATATGGCCCTGGAAGACCATCATATATTTCCACCCACTCCAGCCGTTTGTTCTTAACAATGGTTAACTGAACCTTTGGGTAATTATTTCAGATATTCTTCAATGCCTTCAATGATGATATAACTTAAATTCTTAAAAATTCAGGGAGAGCTTCAGATATATATATTTTCAGAGTAGCCTGTGCTGCATAGCACATGCTCCCTTGTTACAGAATTGAAGGTTCAAGGTATACCATGCCAGACAGCCTTTTCTAAACGTTTTTGTGAGCTCTGATGATTCTCTACTAAGTAACTGGAAATGTTTCAACACTATTATAGAAACTCAGACATCCCAAGGCACATGTGCTCAAATTCACATAGAGTTCCAAATTACCCTGGCCTAGGAAACCAATTATAACATGGAGAAGAAGTCTAGCATGTCCTCTTTAAAGCAGTGTGCATCAGTTACAAACTTTGCTGATAATAAAATAATTACTGCTAAGGTTACAGGATATCATGTACTCAGAGACATAACTTTATCTTTGGCTTATAGTGTTGACTGAAAAGTGTTGTAGGAAAAATTAAAAATAAACGTTTGCAGAGTTTTGAGATACCATCTGTTAGTTCTCTATTGTGATCTCATTCTCAACAATCTTTCCCTAACTCCTGCATTATGATGTCACCAATAGACTTTCTAATCAGAACACCAATAAGAGTTTTGGATATTTGAAGATAAGCTATCTCCTCAGTGCCTGGAGTATCTGATTTTCTTTGTACAACTTTTTAAAAATAAGCTATATAGTGATAGTTGACCTTTCTGCTTATTCCACGTCAAGCATCCCATGTTGCTGCAGCTGAATTATTGTTTATTGTTATTGATTAAAATTCTTCTTTTCTTCCAAATTCTGATCATTACAAATGCATTCTGGTTCAGGACAAATCCTTTATCAAATTAGAAAGGTTAGTCCATTGGCATCAGTCCAGGGTAAGGATATTTGAAGATAAGCTATCTCCTCAGTGCCTGGAGTATCTGATTTTCTTTGTACAACTTTTTAAAAATAAGCTATATAGTGATAGTTGACCTTTCTGCTTATTCCACGTCAAGCATCCCATGTTGCTGCAGCTGAATTATTGTTTATTGTTATTGATTAAAATTCTTCTTTTCTTCCAAATTCTGATCATTACAAATGCATTCTGGTTCAGGACAAATCCTTTATCAAATTAGAAAGGTTAGTCCATTGGCATCAGTCCAGGGTAAGTTCAGTTAGCAAAGCAGTACAGATACCTTGGATTAACTTTATGGACACTTTTTCTGTACTGTAATGTTAATGTCGACTGTTGTGAAATGTATTGAGACTTCACACATCCAGTCAAGATGGATATATTCTAATAACACTTATTAGATTGGGGAAATGAGTATGGGGTTTGATTTCAAATTTCCCCTGAAGAACTAAGCATCGCTGCATCCATTTAGATGATACCTATGTTATGGGCCACAAAACAAAGTTGAGAAGAGATCAAAAAGTTCTGGAAAGAGTGGCAGGGAAGGATATCTTGTCCTAAGAACATAAGAGTATATGTGGTCATGACCTGACTCCAGGAGAGCAACAGTCCCTGAAGTCTGCCCAAGCTATCAGATAACTATGATGCAATAATTATGGCAGGCTGCCATTGGTTGTAAACTACATTTGCCATGATTTCATAGGATGTGCTGAGAGTGTTTGACTTTGGTCATATAATAGTAGCAGATACAGATTACAGATACAGATTAACAGAGTTGGAAGAGACCTTGTAGGTCATCTAGTCTATCCCCCCCCCCAACCAGACCTTACACCATTTTTGACAGATGGCAGTCCAGTTTCTTCTTGAAAACTTCCAGTGATGAAGCTCCCACAACCTCTGAGGGCAAACTGTTCCATTGGTTGGTTGGTCTCATCATCAGAAAATTTATCTTTATTTCCAGGTTGAACCTCTCCTTGTTCAGCTTCCATCCATTATTCCTTATCTGGCCTTCAGGTGCTTTGGGAAATAGCTTAACCTCCCCCCCTCTCTGTGGCAGGCCCTCAAATATTGCTGCTATCATGGTTTCCGGTTCCGCGTGGCTTCGGGGCAGCAGGAATTCGCGACCGTCCGTGATTCCTGCTGTGCTTGCCGCCGAGGTGCCCCCGATCCAAATGGATCCGGGGGATATGGCTGCCCTGTAGAGCCAGCCGAAGAGAGAGGGGAGCCGGACGGGGGTTGGGGGTGTCGCAGACCCCCTCCTCGTCCAGAAAAACCCCTTTTTCCTGAGGTGGTGGAGCGGCGGTCAGGAATGGCCGCCACGAAGAAGCCTGCAACCAGGTAAGATTGTGCTGGAGGAAGCAGGAAAAGTGAAAGTGCTGGCTGAGCTGGGTTAATCAACATCTCTCAAACTCTCTGGAACTGAATTGTCTGAATTGCTGGAGGATACATTGTATCCCTAAGAAGATCAGAAAGCGGTGGAGAAAGCTGTTAAAGGGAAACTTTTTTTTCCTACACTCTCCCACCCCATAGAAACAGCAGATGAAGATTTGAAATTTATTTGGGCATTGAAGGTGAATTATTTTGAAAGTTAAAGCCAACGGACAAAAGATTCTTTGGACATTGGACTTAATAATTTAAGAAATCAGAAAACCCTTATTGGAGGAATGGATTTCTGATCATTTAAAAATTGTTGTTACAAGTGGGAAGGGAGAGGAAAAAAATTGGAGCAGAAGTTGAAAAAGGAGGAGATTGCCTAGAATTCTAAAGAAAGATATATGGTAATTGGACCTCTTTAATTAAACAGTAACCCCAGAAAGAGAAGTAGAAGAAGGGAAAAAAAGCATTAACTTTTGGAATCTTTTTTGAATTATTCTTGATTAAAAATACTTAGGTGGTTGTTTTGGGAAAAGTTTCTCTTTTTATGATGGCATCACTTGTGGATGAATTAAAAATTGAATATCTGAAATATAAAAAGGAAGAACAAGATGGAAATGATACTTTGGGCACTTTATTTCAATTTTTAGAAATGGTGTTATGCACTTATGAAAAGTTGACTACGCAGCAGAATGACTGGGACAAAGAAGAAGAGGAAGAAGAAGCCATCTTTGATGAACAATGTTTTTTTTCTGGGGAGGAGGAGAAAGAGGATAAGAAAAAGAGGATTTTAAGGTTTGAAAAAACAACCAAAAAAGAGAAAAATGAGATGAAAGGTGGATGCAAACAATGGAAAGGGAGAAAGAAAAGGGAGGAGGAGAGACAAAGGGGTAAAAAGGGCAAGGAGAAGAATAAGCAAGAGAGAAAGGGGGGGAGGAGAAGCCTCAATGGTGGGAAGCAAGATTTAAAGAAAAAAAGTTTATTTAGAGACAATGGGTGAATCTAACTGAAAAAAAAAAAGGGATTCTGGAAGGTACATAAGATTGGGTCTATATGTGTATTTAGAGTACAATGCTTAAGATATAAATGAGTATTAATATATACAATTAGTTTTTTTCTTTAATGATATTGATAGTGCTTATATAGGATTTTATTTAGTTATTGCTGGGTCTTTACCTTTTTTATAAAATTTATTGTGTAATTTTAGAATGTACTAAACAGAATCCCAAGATAAATTAAGTGTTATATGAAGTAATTTTAAGTTAGGACAATGAGTTAAAGGCGTCACTCCAATCAGTGTATTGGAGAAGTATATTAAAAGAAAAAAGATGAATGGATAGTTGGAAATAGAACAGACAAAGAATGATATTGAAAATGATAATAAGATATTGAAGGATATACAAAGTGAATATGATGTTTGAATTTGTGTCTGTGTGAAGAGTTTCAACCCGGGATCAAGCAGCCTTCAGAAAAGATGTTTTAGGTGTTTGTTTTTTTTCTATGTTCTGTGTTTTGTATGTTTATGAAAGGCAATAAAATTTTAATAAGCAAGAAATATAATTTGGATAACTAGAATGAAAAGGAGAAGTCGGGATAAGATATGAAGTTAAATAGATAATGTAAATATTGATATTACAATTTGGAATTATTTTGTATGTTCTATTGGCTTTCTTCTTTAATTATTATTTATTTATTTTTTTAGAAAAGAATTTTCAAATTGTTATGCCTGGATTATTTGTGTATTGTTTTTGTAAAATTAATAAAATTTGTTATAAAAAAAAAATGCTGCTGTCATATCTCCCCTTTCCTTCTCTTCACTAGACTAGCCATGCCCAATTTCTGCAGCCGTTATTCGTGTGTTTTAGCCTTCAGTCCCCTAATTATCTTGGTTGCTCTTCTCTGCAATCTTAGAGTCTCAACATCTTGTTTATAGTGTGGTGACCAAAACAATGCAATACTCTAGGGGTGGTCTTACTAAGGCCTTATAGAGTGGTATTAGTACCTCACTTGATCTTGATTGTGTTCTCTGTTAATGCAATTTAGGATTGCATTGGTTTTTTTGACTGCCGCCACACACTGTTGGCTCATATTTAATTGGTTGTCCACTATGATTCCAAGATTGCTCTCACAGTTACTGCTTTTAAGGGTTAGGATTAGGGTGCTGAAGTCTATATTATGTCCACAGTATTTTGCTGATTTACTAATTTAGTCACTGTTGAAAAATGAAATAAGATTGGTTTGGCATGATCTGTTTTTTAACAAACCCATGGTGATTGTTGCACCAAAGGCAATTGTGTTATTGAGAGCACATCATGCTCTCTTGTCTGGAATAAGTTATCAGTGTTAGGGAAGATTTCTGTCCTTGCTGAAATTAGTTGAAATAAGAAATCAATGTATTTGTTTCTAGGTTACATAATATTGAGTGCTTCTGTAGTGTGTATCAGAAGAGTAGGTCTATGCCAAAAGATTCTTATAGTGTAGGAATCTTGAAACATGCCCACCCACAACATTTCTGACAACATTGAGGTCGTGTCTTCATCACTCATTGGCTTTTCACACCTGAACTATCAATTTTCAAAAGAGTTTACAGGCAGAGGATTAGACTTCTTCACCATCTGCCTAAAATTCAGCAAGATTGGCATGCAGCACAGCACATTCAGTCCTCGTCAACAAAATTATT
Organism: Hydrophis major; assembly: GCA_033807585.1. Taxonomy (NCBI): domain Eukaryota; kingdom Metazoa; phylum Chordata; class Lepidosauria; order Squamata; family Elapidae; genus Hydrophis; species Hydrophis major. The sequence continues at coordinate 34,485,684 of CM066343.1, read as the reverse complement.
ATCACTTGACTTCAAAACTTGTTCAACCTTTTGCTTAATTGCAAGACATGGGCCCATATTTTCTTTTCCTGGCTACCCCAACCAACTTCAAAACAAGTATCAAGGCACCCTTTAATACCAACAACAATGGGCAGATTCTTTTTTGCCCTAGATAATCTGGTTATCTTAAATTCAAAATTACTTACATTAATTTCTATGCAAAAGCTAAAAGAGAAAACTACCACTGTCTTAGTAATAACAAAATCCCCTAACCTGCCCATATAAATATATTAGTAGTAGATTTTGTTTTGAGCATAAATTTCCAAGCTTTGCTGACACTAATAATTATGGGGGCTGACAAATGAATAACTCTTTATGTTACTTTTTCCCTAGGAGACTGCCAGCCAGTATTAGCCAAGAATATCTTTTAGAACATCTGAGATGTATTTGCATATGAAATATGTGGAAAAAGAAAATCACAAAAAGGGTTTAGCTTTGCCACTTGAGGTATCAGCCATAAGAAAAATGCTTGCAAAGTAGTCAGAATTTATTTGCACATCTTGATTTTAAACAGGAGCTTGCCTCTAAAGATATTCAGGCTGACTTCTGATTTGTCCTTTATCCTTCATTTTGAAGTGAGCATGTGTATGCAGTGTTATTTTTCAACTGTTCAGTCACCACTGACTTTTGATACAAGGCCAGGACTTTCCTGGCAGAAATTGCTTTTCTAAGTTCTTGAAACTCATACTTGTATTATGTTGTACTTAGCCACCTTTTCTTGGCTTTTTTTAATGCCAAGCATCAGGACCTTCTCAGATGCTCTTACCCTTAAATTATATGCTCCAATTATCTAGGCTTTAGCTTTAGCTTTACTTTGTCTAGTATTGAATTATTATTCCTTCTCCTTTTGCTCTTTCTTTCTGCATCATTAAAGTTCAAGAAAACTAGCATGATCAAACCAAAGAAGGTAGATTGACACAGATTTCAGTAAGATATCTTTAATGTGGCTCTGGAGTAAATGTTGAATCATGAAAAATACACTAGTGAATTAAGGTAGAATCTCTTTGAAATTATTTTTTGGCAGATATCTCCCACTTGGGCTGAATTACCATTTAGAAGGCAATCTATCAACTGACTCCCCTATTCTTTCCCAGCCTCTGCACAATATCTCACATCTCAGCTCTTATCCCAGCTCTCTTAAAAGCAACCAGGTATATGTTTTCACAATAGACTTCAAGGATTTTAGAGATACTGCATTTTGTATTTACAGGCTGAGTTAAAAGACTTGGTTGGAAAAGGTCAAAGTTGCTTCATTTAGTCAACGGGCAGAATTAATTGAGACTATGACACATTGTTTTCATGTACCAGATAATGCCTCTTTCTCCCTTTCCCTTTCAACCTTCAACAGTTCAACTTTCTATCTATCTATCTATCCATCTATCCATCTATCCAACCTACCTACCTACCGACTGACTGACCAACCAACCAACCAACCATTTTAGAGCTACAATATAGGAATTGTTGGGTCCCTCACCCTTGGGCTTCCTCCCTGCTTTGCTCCACATACTTCTGAAGATCATCTCTGAAAGAGGATGAGTCCATGTACCATATAGCTTTCCTGTACAGAAACTGCCTTGTACCATCCTAGAAGCAGGGACCATTTTGAACCATAGAATTATGACCATTTCCAAATTGGCACCCATTTCAGGAATGATATAAAGTGGCTTCTCTAAAAGAAAACCACATGGCACATTGACCACTTCTCTTTTTTGTTGTTAGTTGCAAAGTTGTGTCTGACCCATCGCAACCCCATAAACAATGACAGGCCTTCCTGTCCTCTACCATCCCCGGAGTCCATTTAAAGTCATACCTACTGCTTCACTGACCCCATTCAGCCACCTCATTCTCTGTCATCCCCTTCTATTGCCCTCAATGTTTCCTAGCATTAGGCTCTTCTAAAGTGAGTCCTTCTCGTTATGTGGCCAAAATATTGGAGTTTCATCTTCAGGATCTGGCCTTCTAAAGAGCAGTCAGGTTGATCTCCTTTAGGACTGACCAGTTTGATTACCTTGCAGTCCAAGGGACTTGCAGGAGTCTTCTCCAGCACCATAGTTCAAGGGCCTCAATTCTTTGGTGCTCAGCCTTTCTTATGGTCCAACTTTCACAGCCATACATTGCAACTGGAAAAACAATAGCCTTGACAATACACACTTTTGTTGGCAGGGTGATAACTCCTTTTTAGTATGCTGTCTAGATTTTATTTTTATTTTTTAGATTTTTTAAAAAAAATTCTTCTCTTTTAGAAAGGTGATTTTCGAAGAGGACATGTGGCCTTTTACAAAGGCTGCTTTATACCATTCTAGAAGTGGCTGCCACTCTTGTGAGTTCACAGAAGGTCTTCCTTCTGAGAGATTGTACAAATGGCACCCACCTTCAGAATGGCATGAAGTCTGCAGGAACGTAGAGCATTGTATGGCCTGGGTGTTGTTTTGAAAAGTGTTCTATGGAAAAGGTAAGTGGAGCAAGGCACGTTGATGCAGGGAAGAGGACCAAGGATGTGGGATCCAGTGGGGCAGGAAGCTGTACAAGTGATGCCTCAAGGGATAGGGAAGCCCTGGGGGGGGGGGGGCAGGTACAGGCCACATGTGAGCTAGGGAGCTGCTGCAATGAGGGGCTTTTTTGATAGCCTGTCCCTACCCCAAGGCACTCTGTACTTCACATAAGGACTCATGTGGTCACTTAATTACAATGGGGAGAGCCAAGATTGTGGTCATTAAGTGAGGTTATCATCTGAGTGCCTCACTTAATAAATGCAACAATGTAGGACTGTAATTCTAGGCCCAATTGTGGTTATAAGTCAAGAACCACCTATAATGATGTTCTAAAAATGGCTATCAATAAAACTAGTAATGACTTTTGTCGTGTCCATTCGGCAAGGAGACCAGGAGGCAGTGACTGTGGTTTCAGCTCTTTATTAGGCCCCCGGAACCGATCTGGCTCCAAGAGAAAACTTGCAGCTTTTTATTCTTAAGCCGCGGTGGCCAATGGCACCACTTTGAATCTCCCGCGATTCGTATCCGCCAATCGCGGGAGATTCTCAGCGGGCCAATCAGCGCGGCTCACTAAACCAATCAGATCACCCCGCGCTTTGACCAATCAAAACGCGGGGTTTCAAGAATGCAAATGAAGGTACAGAACACCCCTCCCCTCTTGGTTTGGTCCTACATAACGTAGTCCCGTAAGTAGGCAGGGCTCCGCACTTGCCTACTGGACCTGCGCAGCCAGTTCGGTCGGGTTCTCTGTGTCTCTCGGCCTCGTCGATGGAACCTCCTGGTAGGCCTTGCCGGGCCGCTTATCAAAGCTCCCTCCCGGTCTACCCAGGCTGGTTGAGCTGCGGTTCTCGCCGCTCCCGCTCGGTCTTTCTGGGCTGGTCGAGCTGGCCTGGCTGCTTCTCCCTGGTGAGGCTTCGAGCTGGCTGCTTGCTGATGAGTATGGTTAGTTTTCTTCTGGGTTTTGGTTCTCGGGGTATTCCTTCCCCTCTTGGCTTGTGTTAGGGGGTTTTCTGTGTCTGGTTGCGTGTCGGTTGTGTTTCCTGTGGCCATTCTCGATCTTATTTGATCGATGTGGCATTTCCACACTCGTCCATCGGTTGTTTGCAGCCGGTACAAGTGGGGAACTGTCAGTTGGGTTATGGTTGCTGGTACCCATAGTGGGTCTCCGGTTAGGTTCTTTGCATAGATGGCGTTGCCTGGTGCAAAGGACCGGTGCTTGCTAGAGGAGTTGGGGGGTTTCTCCGGGTTGTATGTGGGGTGCAGCCTGTCTAGTGGGGACCTTATTTTCCTCCCCATTAGTAGCTCTGCCGGGCTTTTGTTCGTTGTTGTGTTCGGGGTTATATGTTGGACAAAAAGCATTTTATTTATTTTGTCTTGGATTTCCCCGTGTTCGATTTTCTGGATGGTTTCTTTCGTAAATTGAACCATCCGTTCCGCCCTTCCGTTCGCCGCCGGATGCGCCGGGGCTGTCAGTGTGTGTCGTATGCCCCATTCCACTAGGAATTTTTCAAATTGCAACGAGGTGAATTGGAGCCCGTTGTCTGACACGATGACATCTGGGAGGCCGTGAGTTGTGAATAGTTTGCAAAGTTCCTTGGTTACGGCCTCTGTGGTGGTGGATTTCTTGTTGCTTACCTCCAGCCAGTTGGAGTAAGCATCTACGGTTACTAGGAATGTATGTCCCTTGATGGGCCCAGCAAAGTCTATGTGGACCCTAGACCAGGGTCCCCTGGGGGTTTCCCATTCCAGGATCGGTGCTGCGGGAGGGCTCAGTCTGGTTTCTTGGCAGCGTTGACACCTTGCCACCCAGGCCTCGATTTGCTTATCCATCCCTGGCTACCAAGCGTAACTTCTGGCCAGGGCTTTCGTTCTAACTATGCCCGGGTGCCCCTCGTGTAACAACCCCAATACCTTCCCTTGCAGTTTTTCCGGGATAACCACCCTATCCCCCCACAGTACACACCCTTTTTGCAGCAAAAGTTCCATTTGCCGGTTCTGGAATGTTTTGAATGCTTCGTCATTGTCCTTTTCCAGCCACCCTTTCTCTACCCAATGTAACACCCGCGCCAGACGTTTGTCTTTATTGGTTTCTCGGGCAATGTCTGACGCGGTTATGGGTAGATCGAGCAGAGTCTCTATGCTGAGGATGCTCGTTGTGGGTGCTGGGTCGGTGTCTAAGTCAGGTAGCGCTGAGCGGATCAAAGCGTCTGCATGTGTGATAGTCTTACCGGGTCAATGTGTGAGTTGGTAACTGTAGGCGGCAAGGAATTCAGACCACCTTGTCATCCTGGGAGATAAAATGTTCGGGGTGGCCCAGTTTCCTGCCAGGATGCCCAGCAACGGCTTGTGGTCCGTGATGATTGTGAAGGTGCGGCCGTAGAGGTACTCATGGAGCCTCTTCACTGCTGTGACGATGGCTAGGGCCTCCTTGTCCAGCTGGCTATAGTTCCACTCTGGTTTGGTGAGTGTCTTGGAGAAGAAGGTGCTTCTCTTCCATCCGGGATTGTGTGGCTGAGGACGGCGCCGACGCCGAAGGGTGAGGCGTCGCATGTGACGGCGAGTGGTAGGGTCTCATTGTATTGGATGAGGACGGCATCCGAGGTGAGCAGGTCCTTGGTTTTCCTGAAGGGGGCTTCCTCGCATTTCCCCCAAGTCCAGGAAGCTGCCTTGTCCAAGAGCCTATGCAAAGGCTCCGCCGCGGTCGCCTTCTGGGGCAGGAAAACACTGTAAAAATTAAGCAGTCCCAGGAACGCCTGCAGTTCTGTTTTAGTCTTGGGTGTGGGAGCCTCCTTAATGGCTCTGATTTTAGTTTCGGTGGGGTGGATGCCGTGCCGGTCTCGGAGGTATCCAAGGAACTCGACCCGCTCTGTGTAAAGTTGGCACTTTTCTCTCTTCACTTTTAGCCCGGTTTCCTTGAATTTGGTTAACACCTCCCTTAGCCTCTAGTTCTCGCTGGGTGGTTGCCGATACCAGCACATCATCGAAGTAAGGCACCACCCCCTTGATGCCCTGCAAGAGTCTCTCCATGAGGCTCTGGAAAATTCCAGGCGTCACGCTGACTCCAAACTGGATTCGGTTACATCGGAAAGCTCCCCGGTGGGTGACTATGGTTTGCGCCTCTGCGGTTTCTACGTCGACCGGCAGCTGTTGGTATGCTTGGGCCAGGTCGAGCTTCGCAAAAACCTTGCCTCCCCCCAGTGAGTGTAGAAGGTGCTGCACTACTGGGACGGGGTAGGCGCTTTGTTGCAAGGCGCAATTTAGGGTGGCCTTATAGTCCCCACAGATTCTCACCGACCCATCGGGCTTGACTGGGGTGGCTATTGGGGTCTCCCACCGGGCATGATCAATTGGTTGTAGGACCCCTTGCTTGACAAGCTTGTCAATTTGCCCATCAATTTTTGGCCGGAGTGCAAAAGGTACCCGCTGTGGTTTTAGGCGTCTCGGGGGAATGTTAGGGTCTAGGCTGAAGGAGATGGGGGGCCCTCGGTATTTGCCTAGGGTGCCATCGAACACTTCCTGGAAGTCCTGTGCCAGTTGCTGCTCCCAATCGGTCTCAGCGATGTGGTTGATGCCTGTGACTTTGATGCCAAGCGGCGCGAACCATTGCAGTCCCAAAAGGCTGGGCCAGTCTCGGTCCACGATTGTTAGGGGAAGCTTTGCCGTGCGGCCCTTAAATGTTACTTCGAATTGTCCGGTTCCGACTACCGGGATGCGGTTTCCCAGGTAGTCTTTGATGATTAGTCTCTGGTTCTCCAGTCCCTTCTTGTGGATGGTAGGCACCAAGCATTTGATTTCTTGCCAGGTGACCATGGAGAGGTAGGACCCGGAATCCACCTCCATCCTGCATGGCTTGCCTTCGATGCCTACCTCCACGTATACTTTTCTGGCGTCGGTGGTTGATGCGTGGCCAATGATGACCGTCTGGTGGGTTTCCTCCTTCCGCCGGGTCTCTCCGCCTCATCGGGTTCGCCTGCTCCAGTCCCATCGGCTGTCGGCTGGGCGATCTCTGGCTCTGGGGGGTGTGCTGTCCCGTCTCCACTCGCTGTGGTCCCGCCGTCTGGGGCTGTAGGCTTTCTTTAGTCAGCAGATGTGGACGATGTGGTCCTTTTTGTCGCAATGCCGGCAGACTGCATCGAAGAAACAGCGCTCCGATCTCAGGTGGTCGCCTCTGCAACCGGCACATGCGGTCCCCGACTTACGACCCCACCGATTGCACTGGTCGCGTCCCGCCTGGAGCCGGTGGATTTCCTCCTCCTCGTCCGAGGTGTCGGAGGCGGAGTAGAATTCGCCATGGTGGGTGGTGGTCTCGCAGTGACTTGCTTCCGGTTGGGCCTCAGTCGCCCGTCCCGAGTCGGTGGTCAAGGTGCGGTCCCTGGCATCCGATCTCCGCATGCGATTCGCCGACTTCCAGGTAGCCTCGGCTGCGGTGGCTTCAGCGATGGCGTCAGCGAGGGCGATGTCGCCTTTGGCCATCAGTCAGCTCTGGAGGACTGGATCCCGAAGTCTGAGCACGACTCAGTCCCGTAGGGCCTCGTCCATGTCGGAGAGTCCGCACATGCCTCCTAGGTTCCGCAACTTGGCAACAAAGTCGCTGATGCTTTCGCCCAGTCTCTGGTCCTGCCGGTAGAAGTCGTGCCGCCTGATGAGGGTGGGCATGGCGGGGACGTAGTAGTTGCGGAGCAAGGGCTCGAGGTCGTCCCAGTCCATCGCTTTGACGTCGGCGGGTTTTGCGAGGGCTTTCGCCATCTTAAACACTGCGGGCCCGCAGTGTGTCAGGAAAATGGCTCGTTTTTTTCGGCCCGGTGGTGTCCTTCATGTTGCTGCATTCGAGGAACATGAGGAATCTGTCTGTGTAGGATTCCCAGTCCTCGCTAGCGGGGTTGAAGGGCGCGGGCGGAGCGATGCTGGCCATCTCGTCGGTCTTGCTTCCGGCTCTTTATTAGGCCCCCGGAACCGATCTGGCTCCAAGAGAAAACTTGTGGCTTTTTATTCTTAAGCCGTCGTGGCCGCGGCCAATGGCACCACTTTGAATCTCCCGTGATTCGTATCCGCCAATCGCGGGAGATTCTCAGTGGGCCAATCAGTGCGGCTCGCTAAATCAATCAGATGACCCTGCACTTTGACCAATCAAAACGCGGGGTTTCAAGAATGCAACTTTAATTCTGATTTTAGAAAAGCAAATATTTGTGAAGCTATATAAAAAGAGAGACCAAAAGAAGATAGATATGCCTGAGTATATCTCCCCCACATCCCCCAGGAATGTGGTGGAATACTCAGAGGATAAAATAAGAATTTTACTTCACATTACTAACAAGGAGTACATCATACATCTGAATGTTAATATAAAAAATATCAAATAAAGAGGACTATGTTTGATTACTGGCTGAATGTTAATAAGGAATTGATAATGAAGGGAAACATTAAGAAATGTGATTTGCAGTCTGAAATGACAGAGCGTATTTTAGTATAATATTCTACAGGTAGTCCTTGACTTAAGACTACAATGGGGACAGAAAAACTCATCCTTAATAACTATCCTTGGTCAACTGTGGTTTGTGACTTTCCTATTGACTGTCTTGTCAGAAGTTTGCTTGGAAAGATGCCAAATTGGAGACCTGACTGCAGAATGCTGCAGCCATTGTAAATGTGTAATGGCTGCCAATTGCCCAAATTGTAATTTTGTGACCATAGAGATGCTGTGGTAGCGTTAAGTGGGAGAGCCAGTTATTTTTATCAGTTGTAATCTTGGATGATTGCTAAACGAATGGTTGTTAAGTTAAGACTATTTGTATTACTGCCTTCTGCCAATTGTGTGGTTAAGAAAACTAAGAAAAGAACCAAGGATTTTTAAAAATGGTAAGCCATAAAAAGATTTTGGGAAAAGACTCCCAAGTATCATTCCAAAAGGGAAGGACTGTAATAATTAGCAACAAGGCCAAACAAAAGAGAACTAAAAAAATGTGAGAGGAGGGGAATGAAAGCATTTTGTAGCTTGGAAATCGGGGGAAAAGCTGAGCTTTTATATTTTGACTCAGATTTAGTTTAATATTATCTCTTGGCTTCAAACCGAGATAATCTTTCTTTAAAATAATATGGCAGTAGAACCTGAAAAGAATATAAGCACCAATATATTGTTTACAATATAAATCTATACACTTTATTTACAACTGTACACTTAAGTGAATGCTATAGCATTAAATCAGTTATATACATACAGTGCTGGAATCACAACAGCATCAATTTCAGAACCCCAGTTTTATGCTCTCAGAAACTCTGGAAAATTTTATCACATAAAAATCACAGGACTTCTTGCAATAAAACCTCACTTTGCCATCCTTTAGTTAGATAAGCCTCACAGAGCTGACAAAGAACTATATAACTGTTCATTTATCATCTTTATATTCAAGTTTCTTGGGTAATTTAAAAAAATGACTCCATGCTTCACAACAATATCAAATAAATTTCTTGCATTTGACTGCTGTTTTAGGAAAAGGGGTCACTAATTTTTACCTCATTCATTCATAGCGTCATGCCCCCTCAGAGCCTGAATCTGCGGAAGAAGATGCGCCAGAACTGGAGCAGATGGAGATCAAAGGGGCAGCTTTGTGGGTGTCAGAGTAATATGGGGAGGAGCAGGCCAAGTCAGGCTAGGGCCTTTCAGGATTGGGACACCTTGTAGGCAGGGAAGAATGGGGGCAGGATGACCAAGAGAGGCTAAGCAGTGAACATGAGAGACAGAGTTCAGGCAATGAGCAAGAACCACCCTCTCCTGATCCTCAAGCATGGAGAGTGGAGAGAAAGTGGGAACAGTGCAGGCTTACCCAACTACTCTGGAGGAGATCACCTATCCCACTCCATGTGAGGATTGAGATTTAAGGAGACGCTGTAGGGAGGGACATTTGTCAGAAACAAACACTGAGTACTGTGTGCCATTGCCAATGTTGGATGTTTCCTGGACTTCTTGTTTTATTTCTTGCTTCCTGGATTAATTGCTTTGTTCCTTTGCTTCCTGGACTAACTGACTTATTCCCTTGCTTTGTGGATGTCTTGTTTTGCAGCCATTGTGCTCAAAGCATTGTGCTGGACTTGCAGCCAAAGGTTGCTGGAGAGGTGTGTGTGTTGTGTGTGTGTTATCACTTTGCTCTGGGACTTGTCACAAATGTGGCAGCATTTGGAGAACATTTTGAACAATAAAGGGGCAGTTTGAACTGTCAGCTCTCGCCTCTGTGCCATGTCCCATGTCATCATCACACATAGCAAATTATAAACTGACTCCATTTTATCTCATCTAAAATGAAGGAAGGAAGCTATGAGTGTTTGAGACTTTTTCACTTGGTTCCTTTCAAGAAGCTTTAAGAATTTGAGGGATAATTCTTGATTAAGGAAAGTGTCAGGTCCACCATCCTGTCCTGCCATTCTGTTGGAAGGAGTGGGGAGGAGGCTCGCTGGCATTTTCACATGCTTTGATTGTAACTGAGAATTAGGGAGGGAGACTGTCTTCAGAAATGGAGCAGATTACCTCCCAGCCTGATTTTAAGGCTGTCCTGCTCTGAGCGTGACCTGTTACCTTCCTATCACTTCAGAGTTTCCATAACAACCTTGTAGCATCACATTGGCTGCCGGTAGATTGATCAGGGGGGTTAGATTTGGGGAAACAAAAAAATGCTGTTTGCATCGCGTGGACTTTTTCAGATTTCACCTTGCTTCCCTGCAATAACTTTCTCTCAGTAAAAGTTCTTTTGATTCAATTTAGTGCATTCAAGAGATTTCCTTTCCTGAAGGACTACCTGAGGCAGGTCCTTACAGAAAGACAACTCAAATCTTTTGAAACTCTGATCTAGAACAGAGACAGGAAATTGGAAAGCAATACTTCCAAGATTAATTCACATAAGTTTTCCCTGAATCAGCTTCTCTTTCCTTGCTCAGTAAGCAGCTTGTTTTGTTTCCTAGTCATCTTTTGTCTGTTTCTCTGGATTGATTGATTTTTACCAAACAAAATGTCTTCATTAGGTGATGGTATTTTTGGTCCTTTCAAAGCTAAGGTGACATTTCAGAACCTCTTGTTTCTCCTTGCAATACTCTTAGTCTTTAGCATCGCCGAGTAGTGCCAAGAAGTTCTCTGCTGGGTCGGACACGACTCTTTATTTCTGGTAGCAACCAAGGTGTTTTGATGTAATTCATAATCACCTTGGCAGGGCTACGGAGTGCTGGGTTGGGTGTCAGGAGCCCTTGCAACATTTCTAATGCTTGGGGAGTGAAATGTTCCCAATGGGCTGGAAGTGAAACAAAACGGGGGCTACGATGCCAGGAGACAAAGCTGCGATAATGCTGATCAGAAGGCACAGCTGTAAGCCAGGGGAAGTAGCCAGTTAGCACACAGAATAACAGCACTCCAAGAGCCCAGGTGTCAAGGCTGGGCTGGGCTTCCAGATGAGCTTTGGGGCCCAGGACACACATTTCAGGTGCAGTATAAGGCAAACTTTCAGGCAAGGCCTTAATGGCTTGGCCCCTCAGGCAGCTCAGCCCAAAATCAGTTAGCTTGATGCGCCGGCATTCAGGGTCACAAAGCAGTACATTTTCTGGTTTGACATCTCGATGGATTAGCCCTTTGGATTCCATGTACTCCAGGGCACTTGCAAGCTGCAGTGCACAGCGTTTTATCCGTTGCTCAGGTATGCCAACCTGGAAATATAAGATGACATTTGTAAGCCGCAGCCTCACAGTTGTCCTAGAAATGAGGAGAAATATCTGGATCCATTATTTGGTCCTTTTGAACTCTTAAAAGATAATTAAAATAGGATTCTTCATGATCTTAAGATACTTTTTAAATATGTGGTGGTTCTTTTTAACAGCTTACAGCTGATTTACCAATTTGATCTGTAAGGCCAGCAAAGGGAACACAAAGTCTTTTAAAAGCACTCACATTTCAGGCAGCTTTCCAAGAAGTAATTTGAGACATAAAGAAGAGGAAACCGGCATAAGCTTGGGTTGTGTTCAGTGTTTATCACGTAATACAAACAGTGTCTGGCATCCAAAAGCTAGTATAGAAGATAGTGTCTCTTTCTAGTTATATATTTTCAAAATATAATAATTAGAACTTTTTTTAAATAAACAGTTCATACCATCTTCAAAGAAGTACTTTCCCTTCTCTCACAGTAGGAAGTACCTTTTTCTGAGCAACTGTCCTCTACAATAGGAATGTGTGCAACAGTTAAAGACATGCTTTTTGACTCAAAATATTTCTTCTACCCATGAGTACATATAAGGAATAAATGTATAATAATAAATAAGTGCACATAAGGAATAAATCAACCAGCTGGAATTTTGCAATCCAAAAAAGCAAATTTGAATTCAATCTCATCACCAAAAGCATGGTCTATACATGGTTTATACAGGCTGAAAGTTCATTATATAGATTAGATAGCCTTAGGTAATAGAAGGAAGATGATATATAAAATTTCTAAATGAACAGGAATAATTCCAGTGTTAGGGAGAGCAACGAAAGTACTGTCCACATCCTTAATGGGAAATCAATCTGTCTCTCTCTCTCCCTCTCTCCCTCCCTCCACCTCTCTTTCTTCCTCTCCTTCCCCCTCCCCCTCTCCTTTCTCCATCTTTCTCTCCTTCTCCTCTCCTCTCCCCTTCCCCTTCTCCGTTCTCTGTCTCTGTCTTTCTCCCTCCCTCTTCCTCTCCCCCCGCCATCTTTCTCTCTCTTTCCTGCTGTCTCAAGACCACAGTCCTGGGAAAGCTCAGGATGTCGTGCCTAGTACTACTAAAATTCATCCCCACAAAGACCCTCAACTGAGAAAATTGCGAAGACATCAATTGGAATTCCAATGGCTGAGTGTGAGCTTGAATCTCCCTATCATCACTTGCATTACAAAGTAACTTTGGTAGCAGCCTTTTTCTTTTTTGAAATATCTTGATGATGGATTATGCGTATTGAAGGATGATTTCTGCATGTTTCACTATTTGTCATCTCATCTGTTTAGGTACTACTGTAAATTATTTGTTGTAGGTACTTACCTTTGGCACCATGAGAGAAAAGAGGTCACGAGCCAATGCCAATTCTTGTGCAAAGACATAGTGTTGGGGAGTTTGGAAGGCAATCCCAAGGGCAGTGGCAATGCAGGGGTGCGCCCTCAAAGTCAGTGCAATGCAATATTCACTTAGGAAATCCTGTAGTTCTGTATCTTTTTTATGTACAAATTTCAGTGCCATGGGGGTTCCTGAAAGAGAAGAGAGCTTGGTTCATGAAAAGGAGAAGAAATCCATGTTCTAACTTCTCATTCTAGTTTGAACTAGTTTGACATGCAGGTAGATATTCATTTGATGTTATTTCTTCATTTTATTCCCATAACAAATGTGTAAGATAGGCTAGGCTAAGAAAAAATGATAATAGTATGTGGAAATGACCTTGGGAGAGAGGAAGAAGAGTTGCAGACTGGATAACTGACATGTAAAAGGTATCTTAGTCCACAGAAGGACTGAGAAGCATTTCAGAAGGGACCCTACCTAGTTTTCTGGAGAGTAAAAGGAGAGGAGGTGAGAAGTCATTTCAGTCTTAACAGAATAACAAAGTTGGAACGGAGTTTGGGGATCTTCTTGTCCAACTCCCTGCTCAACCCTATACCATTTCAAACAAATTGATGTCCAATCTCTTCTTAAAAACCTCCAGTGTTAGACTACCCACACCTTCTGAAAGTAAATTGTTCCACTGATTAATTGTTCTAGTTGTCAGAAAATTTCACCTTATTTCTAAGTTGCTTCTCTCCTCAATTAATTGTTTCTTGTTCTGTCTTTAGGTGCTTTGGATAATAGGTTGTCCCCCCCCCTTCTTTGTGGCAGCCCCCTAGATATAGTATTGGAACACTGCTATCATGTCAGCCCCTAGTACTTCTCTTCATTAAATTAGACATACCCAATTCCAGCAACCATTCATATGTTTTTAGCCTCTAGCCCCCGAATAATCTTTGTTCTTCTTTGCACTCTTTCTAGACTCTCAACATATTTTTCCAAGATATTAACAGAACAGTTGCAGTCTTGCAAGATTCTTTTAATATAGCTTTAAAATAAAGATAAAATTAGTATCCATACTCATATTTCTGAGTCTGCACTGATTCAAGGGATTAGCAATGGCTGAATTCTTGCAAAATCCAAGGCACTTTTGTTTTGCTTGAAAACATTTCCAGATGTGCACAAACTTTACTAATTATTTTGATTCATAGGCTTCCCTATTTCTTCTTTTGCCTTCTGAATCCAGACTCACCTTGGTGATGGTGAACTGCCATCAATACATGCCCAAAGGCACCACTGCCCAGCTCTCGGAGGATAGTGTAACTATTGGTCACCTCCACCTGAGGTAGGTTCTGAGCTGTCAGCTGCACCATTTCCTCAAGTCGTTTTCCAATGTCACCAGGGATTAGTTTCATGACTGCAGGGAAAGAGAAACATAGATACATATAGATAATGCTTGAGGTGAACATAGAAGCCATCATTAGATAAGTAGCACCTTATCTGCATGAGGCTTTCTTGAAGTTTGTCCTACTAAGACAAAATATCATTTTTATTATACCTTTGAGTCCCTGGTTTTCATTTGGAGAAAGAACGTGCTATAAATCTCACAAAAGAAATAAACATTTTCCCTTTCACAGCTGACTACTTTTGGAAGCCACAGAGTGCCTTTGAAAGATTTAAGTATTTTGACAGTCAAAAGTTGCAGGACACAAAACAAAAATGGAATTACAGTATTATAGAATTAAGTACGTAAGATGCTTGATAGTTTTATCCCTATAGAAGCTTGTTGTAAGATCATAGTTCTGCACAGTCACCCACTTGGCCTTCTGTGCCTTAACACTCAACTTTGCCAATTGGCTTGGACCCTTATGGGGGTGTATTGTACTGAAGGCAGCCAATGGATCGAGAGATGATTCTGGTCTTACCCCATTGCCCATTTCCTTAGGTATCTTTTAGTCTTATTGTTAATCATTTTTATTTAAATTTTTTACTGTTTTGTACTGCTGGTTTTACTTTATTGTAAACTGCCTAAAGTCATCCCTGGGTGAGATGAGTGGCAAAAGAAAAGAAAAGAAAAAGAAAGAAAGAGAAAGGAAGGAAGGAAGGAAGGAAGGAAGGAAGGAAGGAAGGAAGGAAGGAAGGAAGGAAGGAAGGAAGGAAGGAAGGAAGAAAGAAAGAAAGAAAGAAAGAAAGAAAGAAAGAAAGAAAGAAAGAAAGAAAGAAAGAAAAGGGGGAAAAAGAAAAGAAAGGCCAATGAGGGCTTTACAGATAATTTGGTGTATAATATCCTGCCAAAAATCATGGCTGGAAATCATTCCTTGCTGTCAAATATTCTTATACTCCTTCATAGATTTTAAGCTGCATGTGCATGATCTATAAAATAGGAATGAAAGAAAACATACATTTAAAAAAATAGAATGAATGCATGAGTAAGAATCATGGTGGATCTTGCAAACTAATGAAGATAATTTGATTACTCCCTTATTTGTCTGCTCTTCAGTTGAGTTTAAAAGCTGAATAAATAGTCCTCAATTTATGATCATATGTTCAGTCATCATTTGAAGTTATGACAGCACTGAATGAATGATGGTTTTGAATGATCCATGGAATTCCAGCTATCTCAGCACTCTTGTGGTCACAGGACTGTAATCTGGGTGCTTGGTAGCCAGCTCTTATTTATCACCAGTCATATTGCCCCATGATCACATGATTGCCATTTGCAACCTTCCCCACCTCCAGAAAGTCAGTGGGAAAGCCAAGTTGTTGGAATAAGTCTTTTCTATTCGTGGTGGTGCAGTAGTTAGAATGAATTACTGAAGGCTACTTCTGATGACTGCTGGCTGCCTCCAGTTTGGCAGTTTGAATCTTACCTGTTCAGGATTGACTCAGCCTTCCATCCTTCCGAAGTCAGTAAAATGAAGAGCCAGATTGTTGGGGGCAATATACTGACTCTGTAAACTGCTTAGGGAGGGCTGTAAAGCACTGTGAAGGGATATGTAAGTCTAAGTGCTATTGCTATTGCTATTGCTACTCTTTTAAATTACCCTCCTGCCCCTCAGCACTTGTGCTATGCTGGCCACTCACACATTCCAAAATACCTTGCTACAACTCTTGCTGCACCTCCTTGTACCCCAGTGCACCCTTACACAGCTCATCAACCCTTGCTGTGCTTCCCTTATACCAACCCACCTTGCACCTTCTCCCTGGCAGTAGTCCTTTCCTGTTTGTTGGCCTACTTGCAACTTTCTGCTGATTTTCCTCACTAAGGTAGTTGTGGGAAACCAGCAGGAAGTTGCTTTGCCTAACAATCATGGGATTTGGTTAATAACAGCCACTGGGACTGCTTGGATTGCTATTCAAGCAATGTAATTGCAATCCAATGTAATTGCAATCCAATGTAATCATAGCACATTATGATTACTTAAGAAAAGAACTCCAGTCATAATTGTCACCTTAAGATAATGTGTACCTGGTTGCTATTCCTCCCATCCCCACCCCAACACACACAGCAATATGGACAATGAATGAAAAATGCTAGTTATCAGGGAATAACTTATCAAATACCAGGGGAAATTTTGCCATGCTCTAAATGTTACATCAGCAATTAAAATGTGCTTGAAACTTCACTTACTGTTCAGCAAGATGTTATGATATAAATCAGATTTGCAACTCTGGAAGATCATATATTATATTTAGAACACTTCTGTCTCCCTGATACCAGCAGTTTAAGGCTATATTTTTTAACTTTTGTTTGTATTTTTTCCTCACACCAGCCCTATGAAGTAGATTACACTGAAATTAGCCCAAAACTATACAGTGAATGTAATGCCACAGAATTTAAACCTGATTCTCCAATCCACACAGATTCAAATAGAATAATTGCATAAAAAATAATGATTTCACTGCAGACATGTTCTAAGGTGATCGTGGGTGTTTTGTCCTCAAATATAACATTACTTTCTATTTACTTTCACTGTTCCTTACTTGTTTTGAAGCAACATATATTCCAACAGGAGAACATAATTCTTTCTGGCAAAACTTCAGAAATAACTACACCCCTGTGTTTACATAAGCAGATAAAGCAAATTCTAGACTGTGTACATACTGAAGGACAACCCTTCAGTTTTATCAAATTGCAAAATAACACAAGACCCAGAATGCTGGCCCAGGTGCATAGAAAAGTTATGGTAAATGCTGGAGTACATACACTTAAGTTATTAAGTACTGAATGCTTCTGCTGACATATAAATACCATTTTCTCAAAAAGCAACTGCAATCAATCCTATCAAAATTGGGAAAAAATACTTTTAAGATAGAGAATGTGTTTTATAGGCAGAGAGATTTTACTTCTAACATTTCAAAGCACTGACAGCAGATGGAGGGGAATAATATAAAGAACTTTTGCGTTCACCACAAAGCACGACAATGGATTCCTCTTCACCCCCAAGAGCTCTACATATTCCTTTTAAGTTGCAACAAATGCCGTTGATGCAAGAGAATAAGCAAAAGAAAGCCATAGGAACTTTCAGTCAATTGCACCATTGGTCTATAGGCTTTGCAATTATTAGAAATAACAGTCTAAGTGTCTCTACAGCAGATCCTTACCTGCAACTCTGGAGCTGGAGCATATGTGCCTCTTTTCCATGTATTTCTTCCTATTTTGTTGATTAAACAGTCAATCCTGCCTTGTCAGCCTATTCAGTACCTGTTCCATGCAGATCCCTGCAGCACCTTTTATAGTAACTACTTCCCATCTGATTCTGTCCAGTCACATTAATAGGGAACTGTACCAAACCACTCCTCTCATCTCTTCTCCACTTTGCCCCAAAAGGTCAAGACTTTGGAAGTCCAGGCAGTTCCATGGGACAGGATTAACAGCCACTTATCAAGGTTATTTTTACTGCTCCTACCCAGATGGTTTCATACTTATATGTACCAGATGTTCCTGGAAAGAAATGCTTCTCCTGTCTCTGGAGAATTAATGGTTAAGCTTTGATGAGAGTGTTCTGTATGGTCATTTACATTCTTGTAGACGCCACGCTGTGATTGGTCAAAGTGCGCAGGGATCCGATTGGTCGAGCGAGCCGCTCTGATTGGCCCACTGCAGATCTCCTGCGATTGGTGGAAACTAATCACGGGAGATTTAAAGCTGTGCCATTGGCTGCGGCCGCCGCAGCTTGGGAATAAAAAGCTGCAGTTTTTCCCCCGGAACCCGAGCTGTTCTCGGGACCAATAAATGAGCTGAACCAAGTCACTGAGTCCTGGTCTTCTTGCCGCACCGGACATAACACTGGCGATGAAGGTTGGATTCCAAGGCTAATTCCCCACCAACACGTGTCCGGGGGAAGCGAGACCGACGAGATGGCCAGCATCGCACTGCCCGTGCCCTTCAATCCCGCTACCGAGGACTGGGAATCATACACAGACAGATTCCTCATGTTCCTCGAATGTAGCAACATGAAGGATGCCACCGGGCTGAAGAAAAGAGCCGTCTTCCTGACACACTGCGGGCCCGCAGTGTTCAAGATGGCAAAAGCTCTAGCAAAACCCACGGACGTCAAGGAGATGGACTGGGCCGACCTTGAACCATTGCTGCAGAACCACTATGCCCCCGCTGTGCCCACCCTCATCAGGCGGCACGATTTCTACCAGCGGGACCAGAGAGCGGGCGAGAGCATCAGCGATTTTGTGGCTGAACTACGAAGCCTAGGGGGCATGTGCAGGTTCTCGGACATGGATGAGGCCTTACGGGACCGCGTCGTACTCGGACTCCGAGATCCAGTCCTACAGAGCCGACTGATGGCCAAAGGAGACATCGCCCTCGCCAACGCCATCGCTGAAGCCACCGCAGCTGAGGCAACCTGGAAATTGGCGAACCGCATGTGGAGACCAGACACTGGAGACCGCACCGTGACCGCCGACCCAGGACAGGCGACCGAGGCCCACCCGGAAGCAAATCACCGTGAGACCACCACCCATCATGACAAATTCCACTCCACCTCCGACACCACGGACGAGGAGGAGGAGATCCACCGGCTCCAGACGGGACGTGACCACCAAAATCGGCAATGGTTCGCACCGCTCGGCATCGAAGTCACGGGCATTAACCACACCGCCGAGACTGATTGGGAACAGCAACTGGCACAGGACTTCCAGGAAGTGTTCGATGGCACCCTAGGCAAGTACCAAGGGCCCCCCATCTCCTTCAGCCTAGACCCCAACATTTCCCCAATACGCCTAAAACCAAGGTGGGTACCCTTTGCACTCAGGCCAAAAATAGATGAGCAAATTGACAAGCTCGTCAAGCAAGGGGTCCTACAACCAATTGACCACACCCAGTGGGAGACCCCAATAGTCACCCCAGTCAAGCCCGATGGGTCAGTAAGAATCTGAGGGGACTATAAGGCCACCCTAAATTGCACCTTACAACAAAGCATCTACCTCGTCCCAGTAGTGCAGCACCTTCTACACTCACTGGGGGGAGGCAAGGTTTTTGCGAAGCTCGACCTGGCCCAAGCATACCAACAGCTGCCAGTCGACGCAGAAACCGTTGAGGCGCAAATCATAGTCACCCACCAGGGAGCGTTTCGCTGTAACCGACTCCAGTTCAGTGTGGCGCCTGGAATTTTCCAGAGCCTCATGGAGAGGCTTTTGCAAGGAATTAAGGGGGTGGTGCCCTACTTCGACGACGTGCTGGTGTCGGCAACCAACCAGCTAGAACTAGAGGGTCGGCTAAGGGAGGTGCTAATGAAATTCAAGGAAACCGGGCTAAAAGTGAAGAGAGAAAAATGCCAGCTTTACACAGAGTGGGTCAAGTTCC
This sequence comes from Hydrophis major, assembly GCA_033807585.1. Lineage (NCBI taxonomy): Eukaryota > Metazoa > Chordata > Lepidosauria > Squamata > Elapidae > Hydrophis > Hydrophis major. Next base: position 34,466,316 of record CM066343.1, on the reverse strand, counting down.
TAGACCGGCACGGCATCCACCCAACCGCAAACAAAATCAGAGCCATTAAGGAGGCCCCCACACCCAGGAATAAAATGGAACTGCAGGCATTTCTGGGACTGCTTAATTTTTACAATGTTTTCCTGCCCCAAAAGGCGACCACGGTGGAGCCTTTGCATAGGCTTTTGGACAAGGCGGCCACCTGAACTTGGGGGAAACGCGAGGAAGCCGCCTTCAGGAAAACCAAGGACCTGCTCACCTCGGATGCCATCCTCATCCAATACAATGAGACCCTACCACTTGCCATCACATGCGACACCTCACCCTTCGGCGTCGGCGCCGTCCTCAGCCACACACTCCCAGATGGACGAGAAGCACTCATCACTTTCTTCTCGAGGACACTCACCAAACCAGAGAGGAACTATAGCCAGCTGGACAAGGAGGCCCTAGCCATTGTCGCAGCAATGAAGAGGTCCCACGAGTACCTCTACGGCCGCACGTTCACCATTATCACAGACCACAAGCCGCTGCTGGGCATCCTGGCAGGGAACCCCGAACATCCTATCTCCCAGAATGACAAGGTGGTCCGAATTCCTTGCCACCTACAGCTACCGGCTCACACACCGACCCGGTAAGACTATCACCCACACAGACGCTTTGAGCCGCTCGCCATTACCCGACCTAGACACCGACCCAGCACCCACAATGAGCACCCTCAGCATAGAGATTCTGCCCAATCTACCCATAACTGCATCAGACATTGCCCGAGAAACTAATAAAGACAAACGTCTGGCACGGGTGTTACATTGGGTAGAAAAAGGGTGGCCGGAAAAAGACAATGACGAAGCATTCAAGACATTCTGGAACTGGCAAACAGAACTCTCGCTACAAAAAGGGTGTGTACTGTGGGGGGATAGGGTTATTATTCCAGAAAAACTACAAGGGAAGGTATTGGGGTTGTTACACGAGGGGCACCCGGGCATAGTTAGAACAAAAGCCCTGGCCAGAAGTTACGCTTGGTGGCCAGGGATGGACAAGCAAATCGAGGCCTGGGTGGCAAGATGTGAACGCTGCCAAGAAACCAGACCGAGCCCTCCCGCGGCACCGATCCTGGAATGGGAAACCCTCAGGGGACCATGGTCCACGATCCACATAGATTTTGCCGGGCCCACTAAGGGACATACATTCCTTGTAATGATAGATGCTTACTCCAATTGGTTAGAGGTAAGCAACATGAAAACCACCTCCATGGAGGCCGTGACCAAGGAACTTAGCAAGCTATTCACAACCCATTGCCTCCCAGACGTCATCGTGTCGGACAACAGGCCCCAATTCACCTCGTTGGAATTTGAAAAATTCCTAGCGGAACAGGGCATACGACATGCATTGACAGCTTTGGCACATCCGGCAGTGAATAGAAGGGTGGAACAGATGGTTCAATTTACGAAAGAAACCATCCAGAAAATCGAACACGGGGAAATCCAAGACAAAATAAATAAAATGCTTTTTGTCCAACATATAACCCTGAACACAACAACGAACAAAAGCCCGGCAGAGCTACTAATGGGGAGGAAAATAAGGTCCCCACTAGATAGGCTGCACCCCACATACAACCCGGAGAAACCCCCCAACTCCTCTAGCAAGCACCGGTCCTTTGCACCAGGCAACGACGTCTACGCAAAGAACCTAACCGGAGACCCACTATGGGTACCAGCAACCATAACCCAACTGAAAGGCCCCTACTCGTACCGGCTGCAAACACTGACGGACGAGCCTGGAAACGCCACATTGATCAACTAAGATCGAGAACAATTACAGGAAACACAACCGACACGCAACCAAACACAGACAACCCCCCTAATACAAGCCAAGGGAGAGGGAATACCCCGGGAACCAGAACCCAATAGAAAGAAACCAGCAACACTTACCAACTGACAGCCAGCTCGAAGCCTCACCAGGAAGAAGCAGCCAGGCCAGCTCAACCAGCCCAGAAAGACTAGGCGGGAGCGGCGGAAACCGCAGCTCAACCAGCCCGGGTAGACCAGGAGGGAGCTGCGACAAGAGGCCTGGCGAGACCTTCCAGGTGGTTCCATCGACGAGGCCGAGAGCAACAGAGAACCCGACCGAACTGTCCGGGAGCCAAACAACAACTGACCTGCGCAGGTCCAGTAGGCAAGTATGGAGCCCCGCCTACTTACGGGACTACGTCACGTAGGACCGAACCAAGAGGGGAGGGGTGTTCTGTACGGTCATTTACATTCTTGTAGACACCGCGCTGTGATTGGTCAAAGCGCGCAGGGATCCGATTGGTCGAGCGAGCCGCTCTGATTGGCCCGCTGTGGATCTCCCGCGATTGGTGGAAACTAATCATGGGAGATTCAAAGCAGTGCCATTGGCCGCGGCCGCCACAGCTTGGGAATAAAAAGCTGCAGTTTTTCCCCCGGAACCCGAGCCGTTCTCGGGACCAATAAATGAGCTGAACCAAGTCACTGAGTCCTGGTCTCCTTGCCGCACTGGACATAACAGAGAGAAAGTCTTGAGACAGAATGAAAGGGGACTTTACTGGGGTCCCCATAGAAACTCACAGTTTCCATGCTGATAGATCAGCACAAGCTGTTTAAGCACACACTACTTTCCTTGCACCTTGGTTTTAACTCTGGGTCTCTCACATACATTTGTTGAATTCAATCCAGATGACACCAATTTGTTTTGAGGAGTGAACATGTGGATAATTTTGAGGTTCTACACTGGTTTATCTGAAAAACAAGAGCAAGAGCCTTTTCATTTTGTCAAGAATGAAAATTGTGAATAGTGTTTATTTCCCTACTGTCTTGCTTTGCTTTACTTCACTATGTTCTGGGTGCAAGCAATCCCTTCTTTTCTGCTGCAATCTAGGCATGACAGGCAAGGATTTAAAAAGTAAAGTTTCCTTTGTGTCAAACATTTCATCATGAAAACAACTATGTAGTTTTCTCAGCAATAGTATGAATGATTTGTCACTGTCTTCTTTCAGGGTTTCTTGATTGTTGGTGTTGGAAGTTAAAACCCACCTTCTCATAGGAAAATGAAATATTTTAGGATATACTAAAAAGGCAGAATATTTCCCCTAAAAAGAAAAGTAGAAACTCAGCGCCCCCCCCCCCTTGCCAATGGACCATTATTTTGGCCTAGGCCAGTCTATTTTACATAACAAAGATCTATTCCAGGTAGAGCGGTAATAGGAATTGCCCAAAGACTTTTCATTACATCATCATCCAGCAAGGCTCAACCAAGCCTGGGACTCAGGACAGCCTGCAGAGTTCCCCTTGCATGGCCCCATGGGAGTCTGACAACCAATCAGAATACAAGCTCAAATTCAAATCCCAACAGAGGGACTCTCAGCATTTCTGCCCTTTTTTCACCCAGGAGCTCCAAGGCATGTGATCCTGTCCACCATTAAGCAGTCACCATGTTTCCAGTGTCTTTCTTCCCCACTTGGAACTGAACCCAGAAGGCTATTTCTTCCAACAATTCCTGTTTTTCTTACTCTTTTCCTTTAAGTACCTTTATTTAGCCAACTTGATCTTCCTGTGTCATCTCTCAGCAAAGCCCATTTTTTTACATATCCTTTTAATTTTTCTTTTTTCTTTTCCCTACCAGCTAGGACCATCATCTGCCGTTCATCCCAAGCCTCTAATAGCTCTCCCAGTGGGATTCCATTCAGGACCCTCAAACTACCACTTCCCATGTTTCCTCTTCCAATGTGGGGTTTCACACTTTGGCTTAGTCAAGGCAGTTGGCTATCAGTTTACAGACAAAAAGATGTCTGGGGAGACTTTGGTTCCCTTTGCAAAGTATGTGCATTCCCCTCCAAGGGAACTCTCTGGCCACATTTTTTTGAATTGCGGGAAAAACAGTGTGAGGGCTTATTATCCCCAAAAAAGACAGTCTGGGAGAACTTTCTGCCCCACGCAGACAAGTACTGGCACTCCTCTCCCAGCTCAGGTTCTTGGATTTGGGAGAGCTCAAATCTGGGAGGAATTGCTGCTCTTCTGCAAGCAAGTACTGGTGCTCCTATTACTTCACAACTTCCTAGTTACCTAAATTCACAATTACTTAAAATCCTGAAGTTTGTTTTTGCGATACATTGGACAAAAATAACAAATTTTCTTCCCTCCCTTCAATCATAACCCACTTGGCTTTCTCCTTCCCTAACAAAAGGTCTTATGCTCTGGCAAACACTCCCCCCCCCCCAATGCTCTCCAGACTCTTGGTCTTTCTGCAGTTAGAAAATGCACAGAGGAAGCAAGATCCAGTTATGTTTGGGAGAAAGGCCCTCATACATATGCTGGCATACACATATTTCCCATGACTTCAATTTAGAATTTAGAGGTACTCACCTTCCTTCCAAGCAGCCTTTGAGCTCAACACTCAACCCTTTAAAACCCTTTTTTCAAATGGCCAAGGTCCAGGAAAACTCACCCATAGACTCGATGGGTCTGCTTGCCAGCAAGGAAATCTTACCTAGGTCTCTGGTCCATTGATTAGGTTAGCTTGGAGTCCCATCTGGGTTGCCAAATTGTTGGAAGGAAATAGCCTTCTGGATTTAGTTCCAAGTGAGGAAGAAAGACACTGGAAACATGGTGACTGCTTGGAAAGATGGTTTAATGGTGGACAGGATCACATGCCTTGGAGCTCCTGGGTGAAAGAAGGGCAGAAATGCTGAGAGTCCCTTGGTTTTATGCCCTCTGTTGGGATTTGAATTTGAGCTTGTATTCTGATTGGTTGGTAGACCCCCATGGTGCCATGGTTGAGCCTTGCTGGTTGATGATGTAACAAAAAGGCTTTGGGCAATTCCTATTATAGCTCTACCTGGAGTAGATCTTTGCTATGTAAAATAGATTGGCCTAGGCCAGAGTAATGGTGGGGGAGCTGAGTTTCTGCTTCTTTGAGTTTCTACTTTTCTTCTTAGGGGAAATATTCTGCCTTTTTAGTATATCATAAAATATTTCATTTTCCCAGGACGGGGTGGATTTTAACTTTCAACAGTTGGTCTGTCTTATATTTAGACATTCTTGGCTAATTTCCCATTTATCTGTTAACTTTAGTTTCAGATTAATTTCACAATCTCTGTAAAGGCTTAATTAAAAAAATGTTTCTATAAGACATATAAAAATGTTTATATATAACTCTTGCCCTACACACACACACACACACACACACTTGTTGCAATTTATTAACTGGTATGATTGTGAAAAGCATTGGATTTAAAAATCCCACCATAATATCTTTTCATGTTTTACCATATTTCCTGTATCTCATATATCAGAAGTTTTGTAGTAGAAACAAAAGGAATAGCATCTTTAGCATAGATTTTTGGCTCCTTGCTATTTGCTTATAAGGAGATTTAAAAGCTCCTATTTTCTTCCTATCCTGTTCTTTTAGTTTATTTATTTTTATTTATTTATTTGATTTGTCAATCGCTTACAGGATAATAGATATAAGTATAAACATGAGTAAGAATACAGGAAATAGGTACAAATAAATGGGGACAATAGGACAGGGACGGTAGGCACGATGGTGCACTTATGCACACCCCATTAAAAAGAAAAGCCAGACAGTGCCTGCGGGACTTGAACTGCTAGGAACTAGAGTTGAACATGAATTAGCAAATTTTGAAGGAACTGCTAGGTATGAGCATATGTTCCCCTCCCCCTCCAAACACAGACAGACATACAATGTTTGAGAGGGAATTTGTAGTTTGATGGTGGTGGTGTTGATGGTAATTCTGATGAACTACAAAGGTTTCAGAACATTTTCTGTTAATGCTGAGCGTACTTTTTTTCCTGTGTAAACATATAGAACAAGTTGAAGACAATATGGCCTTTAAGATGGTGTACTCTAGAATCCCTCAAAAGAGAAGGTAGGGGAAACTGTTATTTATAACTCTGTTTGGAAGATAAGTAACATTGTGTTATCCAGAACATAATTAAACGATTTAAGTACAGGCTTTTGACTATTAGTTTATTGAGCTCTTGAAGGTATGACTGGGTTGAAAAAAGTGATGTACAACTTGCACACTTATAACTGTTGCAGTGTCCCCATGGTCACATGATCACAATTTGAATGCTTGGCAACTAATATTGTAATTTACAATGGTTGCAGAATCCTGGGGTCATATAATCTCCATTTGCAACCTTCTTAGCAGACAGTCAACAAAGTCAAAGGAGGAAATGGGATTTGCTTGACAACCATGGACATAAAAGGTCATAGAATTTGGTGCAATACAAGATGCCTGTGGATCATGGACCACTAAAGAAGGACCACAATGTTTAGTGACAGATATTCCAGTTCCAACTGTAGTCATAATTTGAGGAATTATACACATACTGCTTAATGACTGAATAGTTGCTTACTAGATTGCTTGCTAATGTTCCGTTTCTGCAAATCTATTTCCATGAAGTCACCTGTTTTTACAACTAGATATCATTCACACAGGCCAAGTCCCTTGCCTGTCAGCATGCCATGTTGCACTCAGATGGAAGACAGATGCATGCTGACCTTTCCATATTCCTTGGCAGTGTTCATACTGCAGGTGGATAGCTTGCACCCAAGGCCACTAATGAACATCTGACACAGAAGGCTGCCCCTGGGGAAGAATGGGAGGACTTTAACTAAGCAGGTGGGCAAGACACTGTTTGTTGTACCCTGAACTTGGGTTTCCATGGAGAGTCACTCTCCAACATGGCCCAATGCACTTGGGAAGCGTAGAAAAAATCTACAGAAGAGCTGGTTCAGTGCTACAGTTTCAGCTTTGAAAGATCTGCAAGCAGTGCAATGAGGAAAGGGGGATCAACTTTCCCTGGTGATCAGCTGTATGGATTGCCTAGTCTACCTCCACAACAGGCTTAATTAAACAGGAAGCCAAGCCAGGGTCTCTGCAGATTGATCAAAGTTCCTTGAACAAAAGGACAAAGAGCACCTTGGAAAGCCGTAGCAAACATCTCTCCCTTTTCCTGCATTTTTTCTCCCATAGCTGGCAGCAAACATTTTAGGGAGATAGAAGTTTTGTACCAAGAAAAGCTTTAGTGCCTGTTTCATTATTTTTTTTTAGTAAACCCTGCCAAAAATATATCTCTCCTCCCTGCATTGAACAATGTGTCCAAATAGAGGCCATATATTATTTTAAGGATTTTTTTTTTTTAAGTAGGGATGGTAGTTTACAAAATGATCAGAGATTCTTTTTAAAAAACAAACCTAGAGCATGTGCATTTCCAATTCAATATATTTTTGCTTTAATGTTTTCTGGTTGTTGGTTGATTGCATAAGTCCTGCCCAAACTGTCATGCCCAATTCATTTTGAGGATGACAACTTTTCTTCAGTCATATTTATTAATACTGCCTCATCCTTCCCAGCTTTTTGGTTGATTACACGTGTTCTCTTAGAGGAAATGGTTTAGACTTATTCATCTCAAAAGCCCTTCAAACTTCTTTTTGTTATTCTGAGCTAACTTTGTTCTGTAATTGAGGCATTGGTTGGGCTTCCATTCCTTAATCTAGAGTTGGCAGAGAATCTGCCCCTTTGTGATGTCCATTGTTCCATTCTGTGACAGTTCTCCTCCTTAGCTATTTAGCTTCCTGCCCTGAAGTTGGCGGTAGCATATTCCTAGTTAATGAAGTGCCAGGCAACAGCTGCGGTTGTGGACTCTGTTTACTTTGGCAAGTATGGTTTATGCTGGTCATTACCTTGGCACAATAATAAGGAGATCAACACTCTCTCACTTTTTGAACAGAAGGTTTAACTTTACACACTGAGAGAAAAATCTGTGGTTCAGATAATGCACATTGAAAGCTGCACTTTTCTATTCTGTATTTTGTATTCCCACTGTATTCACCCCAGCTGGCTATGTTGATCCTTCTACCGTGTTTCTCATATAATAAGGCTCGGTCTTCTTTTTTTTTGAGCCCCCCCAAAACAGCTAGGCCATCTTTTTGGGGATGACTTAATTTCCCCCCCCCTTGTATCCTTGGGTGGGTGGGTGGAAATGTCTTGGGTATTGACCTCAGTGTTGGTGGGGCACTTCGTATCAGGAGACCTTCTGCCACTGTTGCTTTCCCTTCTCCCTGTGCCACTGCGGCATTTGGAGCATCGCTGCAGCATTTGGCGCAGTCACATGGCGTTTGGCGCAGCCACACAGGGCCAGCCAGCGCTCCTCCCTGAAACCGGAGCGTGGCAGAGACACTCGGCTTCAGGCACTCCTGTCACCACCTTCCTGGCCATCATTTGAAGGCAAAGCCCATTCTATTAAAAACGATGCCCTACTATGACAAAGCCTCCCCTGCCTGAGAGGGCAGCCCAACCCCACATGGGGAGGCGAATCTCCTGGGGCTGCAGCACAAGATCGGCCCACCCTAGGAGAAGCACCCAGCTGCCATCCCTGCCTAGCACCGCATCTTCCAAGCTGAGCTCCGCCAAGTGAGCACCGATGGTGTCGCTGCAGCATTTGGAGTGTCGCCACCATTGGGAGATGTTTGGGGATGGGGATGGGCTGGACAAGGGGTGGAAAGGATGAGTGGCTTTGGGCTTTCTCCACTGGACCCGCCAGCCAGGGAAGCAGCTCTGCCATCACCTTGCCTCCCATCATTGCCTTGGGCAGCCTCTCCGGTGGCCCCTTCAGGGTCGGGCTGGAGGGATTTGGAAAGCCAAGCTTGGGTCGGCCCAGCTCTTTTGCTTGGCAGGTGGACGCGCACCTGTGACTTGCTTTCCTGGCTCTACCCAGCCTACCAGGCTCTGGTGCAGCCCTGGCAGGATGAGCGGAGGGCCCGGTGGGGTGGCACTCGCTGCCTTGGCCAGAGATCTGCCGCTGGGCAGGAGGGCCTACCTGTCAGCTACGCTAGGCATCCCAGGCAAGGCTCTTCATGCTCCCCCCTCATTTTGCATATTTTAAAATAGGCCTTAATTTTAGGGGAGGGGCTTGATTTATGCCTACAAAACATGCTGGGACTTCCTGATGGGGGAAGCCGTATTGTTGGAGAAACACGGTATGCTTTCTCTTTTCTATTGCCCATTTACATAATATGGTAGTTTTCAATGTAAATATCAGCTCAGCTTTCAGTAACATTAGACAAGCTGCTGTGTCTCATCTTCAGGGACTTCAATTTGTATTATTTGGATAATATGATAAATAGCATACTCCTTTACCAGACTGTTGTGAGATTCAATGATAATTGTGCATATTAGCTTTTCAATAATTCAGTACACAAAGTATTACCAGTGAATATTAAAAATAGTATTACAGTCAGTACACAGTGGAGTCACATAGATGACAAAACATGCATTAAAAATGCTCTCAGAGATTTGCCATATCAACTTCTTGGTTCATGGGAATCTGTGACTGAATAGAAATCTAGATCGCTTCAGTTAAATTTTATTATAAAATATTTAATGTAAGAAGTAAAGTTCTTTTTAATAAAGAACATCAGTTCTAATTTCATTCTTCTTTCAAGAAACTTTGACTAGCATACAGGACTTCAATTCCCCTTTTATCCTTTGAATGATAGACAGGGAGCAGCTTGCTCAATGTAACCCAGCTTTGAAATTACTAAATTGTTACCAGTCTTAAGGGGTTTGAAAGAAAATCAGCCCTGGTTCAACACCCAACTGTTGTACCATCTGAGTAACTGATTAGACAGCTGCTACAACTGTCAAGTAGATCAGAAGATTTAAAAAAACAACTAAAGATACACATGTTGGGGACTATAGACCAGTTCTATGCTACCACCAGGTGGTAACATAGAGTTACAACTATCTTCCCAAAAGAAGAGGGCCTCAAGGCAAAGTCTAATAGATTAAACCCTCTTTGAATTTTTTTAAAAGGAGAAAATCTCAGTGAATTCAACAAGCATGGAACTTCCACTTTCAGCTCCTTTTCCATCCCCATATAGGGTATTAAAAATGGCAGGAGAGAATAACCTATAACATACATGGTAAAAGAAGAAGAAATATAGGTAAGAATGAATGAGGCAAGAAGGGAGACTGAATATTTGGTTGTTGAAAGAGAATGGATATGGATCGTATCACAAAACAAATATAGAGAAGAGTAAATGGTTTAAATGGAACAGCAACACTACTGTGCTTGGAGTTGATGAGGTTCTCAAAAAAAGAAAAATCCAAAGTTCTAGCCTTTCAAGTTGGCTTTTTTTGTGCTGACACAATAAGGTGGAAGCACAGATATATCCATGAGAATTCCCAGAAATATTTCCTGCATGTAAGGTTAGATAATGGAATTCACTTTTCTGTATGTAAACAAAGATCAGGAAAATCTACATCAAGCAATTGTATGTAATCAACCATAGCGCACAACTGCTACAAATTATGTTTTAATCCTAACACAATTTGTGTTTGAACTTCACATACCTGTAAGGCATTTCAATCTTTATCACATACAATATTTCAAGTTTGTTTCTGTTTCTCTTTTCATGTAACTCTCAATGCTTTCAACTTTTCTCTTGCCTTTTCTGAATACTGTATTTAGTAAAATACTGCTAGAGACACCTTGGCCTTGCATGCAAATAGCATTTCAGACTGAAATACAGTTTCAGAAATTAACCTTTCTACCAAATGTGACTAATAAATTTCTAACTGGATTGCTACTCAAATATATTGGGAAAAGTTATCCCTAATGTGGAACCCAGATTACAGACGATGTAAGGAAAAGCAGCACAGTAACATTACAGTTAGTCCTTGACTAACAACCATTTGTTTAATGATAGTTTGAAGTTATAATGATACTGAAAAAGTTACCAATGACCATTCTTCACTTGTACAACCATTGCGGCATCCCCATAGTCAAACAATCAAAATTTGGATGCTTGGCAACTGGTTCATAATGGTTGCAGTATCCCAAGGTCATGTGATCCCCTTTATGATCTTCTGACAAGCAAAGTCAATGGGGAAACCAGATTACTTAACAACCATGTTATTAATATATGCAGTGATTCACATATCAACTGTGGCGAGAAAAGTCATAAAATGCAGTAAAACTCACTTAACAGCTTGCCTTGTTTAACAATAATTTTAGGCTCAGCAGTAATCATAAGACTACCAATATTGTTCTCCAAAGAACAGAAAGAATTCTCACAGGTAGAACAACATCAACCAAAAAACTAGGTGTCTACCATCAGAAGTCTCTATATATCTAAGGGAAAGTTCCTAGAAGTATTTTTTTTTATTTGTCACTATTTCTCTTTGCAAGCAAAATACTGTCAACTAGCAAAATACAACTGTCAAAAGCATTTCATGATTCACTTTTCATCCTGAGATTTTAAAAAAAGCTGGGAAATAGAAAGTTCAGAAATCCTCATGTTACCAATGGACAATTTTCAAGGATTCTCAAGACTGGGCTGGTTAATAAAGAAAACAAAACAAAGATACATGATTTTCACCATCTTTCATTTCTTTATCAACATAAAACAAATTATACCCAACCAAATTATACACAACAATGGGCTATTGACTAAGAGACAGCAAAAATAATTCATTGGCAGAGCATACAATTAAAAAATCCACTTACTGGAGTGGACTGGAACAATGGAACAAACCATTTTTTTCTCAACCATGGCTATTTGGGTAATAAGATTGAAAGTGTCTCATATAATAATAGAGAATGCTGGATGTTCTGGAGATCCTTCTACTTTTTACTTCTGTTAAAGCAGTAAAGGAAATGAAAAAGAAAAGCTAATGTGAGGAAATAAATTATTACATAAATTATTAATATTTTCTGTTTCTGTTTTAAATTTGGTGTTAGCCTCATGCTTTGTTAGAATGTTTTTTTCTTCATCCTGATTGCTTGGGAGTTTTGAACTGTGTTTATTGGTCTTGGAGTTTGCTGTGTTCTGCTTGATTGGTGTTTCTAATATCTTTTGTCTGTTTTGTAGCATTTTTTTGTCTTGATTAGCTGGCAACATTTGTGTTTCGTGTATTGGGGGCTTTCAGCATGGCTCATATATTGGCTTCGGGTGACTGTCCAGCTATCTTTTATTAGGAAGCTAGGTTTCATCTGGGTGGCTGGCTGGGGTGTGTTTGGGCAGGTGTCTGTTTGTACCCAGATGTTTGCTTGGCTTGTGGTATGGAGATTTTTTTGTTTGTGAGTACACTTCCAGATGATTGACAATCTGGTGGTCATCTATTCTATTCATGATTTCAGGTCGTTTTTCAATATCTATGGCTTCTCTGATAATTCTGTAGCTGGGGTTTTCTATAGTGGCTAAGGTTTTGGTGCCATTGAAGTTGATGCTATGACCTGTGGCTTTCATGTGCTGGACTAATGAGGAAGTGTGTTGCAGCTTTTTTATTGCATTTTTGTGTTCATCCAGGCGGGTACTTATTCTTCTATTGGTCTGTCCAATGTATGTGGCCGGGCATGATGCACAGGGGACTTCATATATGCCTTGGTTTTCCAGGTCAATTTTATCTTTGGGGTTTCTAAGGATGGCTGCTATTTTTCTGTCTGTTTTGAAGGCAGTCTTGATGTGATGTCTGTGTAGTATCTTACTGATTTTGTATATTGTACTTCTTATGTCGGGCAAGACAGCTGTTCCATAAGTCTGTTCATCTTCTAGGTCTCTATTGTGTCTCAGTGTGTTTTTGTGGATCAGGCCTGTGATTTTGCTTTTGTGGAAGTTGTTGGATGTCAGTACTTTGGTCAGGGTGCATAGTTCAGTCTTTATGTGTGTCTTGTCTGCCAGGCATTTGGTTTTGGCAATTAATGTTTTGGCCATGGAGTTTATCTGTGCTGGGTGGTAGTGGGATTGGGCGTTGAGGTAGCAGTTGGTGTATGTTTTCTTCTGTTATGTGGTATGTCCTAGTGTGCCATCTGTTTTTTGTAGATTAGTACATCTAGGAATGTTTGTTTGTTTCCATTTCCATGGTGAATTTGATTTTGGGGTATATGCTGTTTAGGTGTGTTAGGAAATTGTTTAGTTTTGTTTTCCATGAGACCAAATAACAAATCTGTCATCTATGTATCTTAATCATAGTTTGGGTTTGTGGGTGGCATTTGCCAGGGCTCTGGATTCAAATTCTTCCATGAACAGCTTTGCAATAATGGGTGACAGTGGTGATCCCATGGGGGCTCCTTCAATCTGCTTGTATACAAAGGACAAAGATACAAGCAGATTGATGATGATCCAAGCTCTGTAAAGGACCTTGAAATACTCATTGACAAGCTTTGACTGCCCATTCAAATGCAGACACTCATTCCAGGGCAGCAAGTCTGACAATTGAAAATTTGCCTAGATGGAGTGAGAGGTCTTTATTGTTTTCAGAAGTCCTTGCCATTGGAGATCTTCATGGAGAGGCATTCCCTCTTGTCTTTCAATCCTACTGTGCTGGGAAGAGGCCCATCTTAACAATTCATTCATTATCCCATTCTGAATGTCCCAATGTTTTCTTGCCCCTTCACCTGAGTCAAGATATTTTTCTCTTTGTGTGGATTGTTCACAAAGGCAGATAGATTGGAAGATTGAGTCTTATAAGTTTTCTTGTATTTAAATTCATTTGTCTCTTTGATATTAGCCTTAGCATGGATCAAGTCCACATCCCCTGAAGCCCTAGAACCTGGGACATTAACCACCATACACAGTATAGCAATCTTCCATTCTGAGAAACTCAACTTGTTCTGAAAAAGAGAAGGAAGCAGAAAGAGCCTAGAATATTTGCACATTAAGATATACAACAAAAATAATTTCCTTCTATGCAACTCTTGCTCCAGTTGTTGGCTGAAGCTATGATGTCATAAAATATTTACCAAAATGGTGACTTCTTGTAGAAAGTATAACTGAATGTTGGAAAAGCAAGGAAACAGAAGGCAAATTTTATCAGTGAAAGAAATATATTCTAAGACCTTGATGTGGGAAAGGGAAATTAAATACTGAAGACCAGAAATTGAATTTGGAAGACTTATAATATTAGAAAATTCAAATAAATGAAAAAGCCTATGATAACTTTTTAAAAAGGGATTCCACAAAATGTGTTGGATTACATTTCCCTGAACTGCAGTTTCTAGGAAATGTAATATTTGAAATTGGAAGTGTTCACATACAGCATTAACAAATCAGGTATGGTTGTCTTAACAACCTGCTAAAAGAATGCAAATTTCCAGCTGTCTGCAAGGAGTATAAATCCTTCCATTCCCCACCATCCAGCCAGAGCTGAAGAAGCTTCCTGAATGAGAAGTGAAACATCTTCAAAGAAAAACCAAAAAGTCCAGTTGCCTCTTGAAAAAGGCACCTTTGGGATGATTAGGCCCGCCCCCAACTACCTCAATTCAAACTACAACTGGCCTAAAATGCAAGCTACTCAAGAAGTGGTCCATACTGCAAGAAGCCTTGTAAATAAAATACCCGAATTTCTCCTCTAACTAAATACGGCTAAATTCGACATCATATTTATCTGTGAAACATGGCTTAATGCATCTCTCCCTGACTCCATTACCTCAATAAGAGACTATCATGACTATCATCTGATCATGAAATCCATAGAGGAGGTGGTGTTGCTATCTTCTATAAAAAGTCCTTACATCTAAAAATCATCCAAGTTACCCAAGAGCTTGCTCTTCCTGAAGCCATTATCTGTGAACTGACCTTAAATATCACATTTCAGTTCTTACTATGTTACACAGCCCCTGATTGTGACATTGAACATGTAAACAAGCTAAATACACTACTAACATGGGCAGCATCCTACCCACACACTTTTACCTTTCTTGGTGACTTCAGTCTAACTCATATTAACTGGACCCTAAACAAATGTACAACTGAACCCATACGTGCAACCTTCTACAATGCTGTACCAAATCTGGGACTAGAACAATTAGTAACCAACAATACTAGGCTTAACAACTGCCTCGATCTCATCTTCTGCAATAGTTTGAATTCAATTTATGGAATACAAATTAAAGAACCCTTTTCCAACAGTGACCACAACTTGATTGACTTTTGTCTCAACATACGTCCACACAAAAATCATCACAATGACAAAATCCCCAATTATAATTTCAAAAAAGGCAACTATGATCGTATAATCAACAATCTCTCTTCCCTTGATTGGCAATTTCTATTCACTGGATGCAATACTGTTGAAGACCATTACAACATATTCTTACTAGAAATCAAAAGAGCTATCAAGCTATATGCACCAATAACAACTTCCAAAAACAGGTAAAACAGATTACTCATAAAAATAAGGAAGCTTCAATCCAAAAAGAGATAACTTTGGTGAAAAAACAAATCTGGTCACGTTGCCAACTTCAAAAGTCAATACAAATATTTACGCCACCAGATAAAAACTGAATGCACTAATTATCACATTAAACAAGAGGAACATCTTCTGCACACAAATTCTACTCATGCTTTCTACAATTTTGTAAAAAACAAACTAAAAGACTTAAGGTGCATCCCACCCCTGAAGGGACCTAACGGCAAAGACTGCAACAACAACACAACAAAGCAAGCTTCTTTAACACATTCTTTGGCTCAGTATTTGTAAATAGCAATGGATCAAGCCCAGTACTTCCTAGTCGAACCACAGACAACTACAGTGATCTAATACATATCGATTTTACAGAAGACATTGTTGAAAAAGCACTGCACAATCTAAAACCATCCCTATCTATTGGACCAAGTGGAATATGTACCTACTTCTTTAAAAAGCAATCCACTGCCATAGCTGAACCTCTAAGCATAATCTTTGAAAAATCTTTCAGGACCAGCTCCTTGCCTAACCTATGATTAAAAACCATCCCCATCTTCAAAAAGGGAGACCCCGGCCTAGTTGAAAATTACAAACCAATCCCCTTATGCTGCATCACCTGTAAAGTCATGGAATCAATTATTAATCAATCCATTATTCTCCACTTAGAGACAAACAACCTGCTCTCTAATAAACAATTTGGTTTCAGAAAAAAACTATCCTGTAATCTGCTACTCTTATACTGCAAAACCATGGACTACACAACTTGATCAGGGCAAAGCAATAGACACAATCTACATAGACTTCTGTAAAGCCTTTGATTCAGTAATACATGACAAACTACCACTAAAACTAAAATCTTATGATATCTCTGGAAACCTACATAACTGGACAGAAGCAGTCTTGTCAAACAGACAACAAGTGGTCAAAATTGGAAGCATCCTATCAAATTCTATACCTGTCAACAGTGGTGTCCCCCAAGGCAGTGTTTTAGGACCAACTCTCTTCATACTCTACATAAATGACCTCTGTGGTCATATTAAGAGCAACTGCATCCTCTTTGCTGATTATGTAAAGCCATTCAACACCACAGACAATATTACTACCCTCCAAAAAGACTTTGACTATGTATCAGAATGGTCAATCAAATGGCAACTTCAAATCACAACAAATAAATGCACTGTCTTACATATTGGCAAAAAAATATCAGAAAATAAAATACAAGCTAAATAGTCAAGACCTTGTTGAGGATCCAAACTCTGTCAAGAACTTTGGAGTACTCATCTCTAATGATCTAATTGCTAGAGCCCACTGTAACTACATAGCCAAAAAGGCATTAAGAGTTGTTAATCTAATCCTATGTAGTTTTTTCTCTGATAATATCACACTACTAAGTAGAGCATATAAAACATTTGCTAGACCTATACTTGAATAAAGCTCATCAGTCTGGAACTGATATCAGGTATCTGATATAAACATAATTGAAAAAGTCCAGAAACATTTCACAAGAGTTCTCCGCTCCTCTACTCATTGCAGAATACCTTATGCCACCAGACTTGAAACTCTAGACCTAGAAAATCTAGAACTACACTGCCTTCAGTCCGATCTAAGTATAGCATATAAAATCATACATTGCAATGTCCTACCTGTCAATGAATACTTCAGCTTCAACCATAACAATACAAGAGCAAACAATAGATACAAACTCAAGGTTAATTGCACCAAACTTAACTGTAGAAAATACGATTTCAGCAACAGAGTGGTCAATGTTTGGAATACTCTACCTGATTCTCTGGTTTCTTCCCCAAACCCCAAAAACTTTAACCTTAAACTATCTACTATTGACTTCACCCCCTTCCTAAGAGGCCTGTAGGGGGCGTGCATAAGCACACCAATTGTGCCTACCGTCCCTCTCCTATTGTTTATTTTTATTTTTCCTATAAGTATCTATCTCATGTATTCAAAACTATGTTTATTCTTATACCTGTATCTTGTAAACGATTGACAAATAAAATAAATAAAATAAAAATAAAGATTTAGCTTTTCTTCTGTTCTCTGAGACTGATCATGTGCTTTTAGGTTTTTTTCACAACTTTAAAGACAAACTGTTATAATGCTGATCTAGTCTGCAGTGTGACAGCGGGACATGTGGCCATGAATAATCGAATGTTCTCCTGATGAAAGTGCCTTGTCATGATATTATTCTAAGCAAATTCAGCAGTGTAGTGTTTGCTAACTTGCTAATAATTTCATATTCTCAAAAAGAAGTCACACAAGCATGCACATAATTTTATCTGCAATCCTTTGCCCGTTTACCTGGAAACCGCATTGAATACTGGTTTTCTTTGGAGCAGATATACACTATACTGATATTTTCTGGATTTTTAAAGAAAGGAAGGTAAACAAAATATCAATAAAGTACAATACACATGCTGTCCAGCCTCTTCTCAAAAGCTTCTAGGAGCTCCCACAACTTCTGAAGGCAAACTGTTCCATTGCTTAATGCATATGAACATAACCTCTAGATATTTGATCTGTGAGTAAATTTGCTCAAGGAAGGCAATGTACACAGTTAAAGCAATGCTGTTTATTGCAATCCATTGACAAAATAGCCAGAAAATATCTTTAGTTCTGCCCAAATGCAGAATTAGAGAGACTTTCATCTATTCTCACTGAATAGATTAAAGACTATTTCAAGATTTTTAGCTCTTTGTCTGTTTATTACAGAATGAATAGGACTATGGACCCTTTAGTGGAAAGGATATCCATTTCGCCCCAGATTTCTCCCAAATGCTGCAGGCCATCATAACCTTGCCTTATTCTTGAAGACTCATCTTCCCTCTTGTTAAGAAAACATGCATCCAGAACTTTAATTAAATTCCCTCCATTTAAATGTAAAATATACATTGAAAAAAAGCCAACATTCCAGCCTACTCTGTCTATTTTACATTTAAATGGAGGGAATTTAATTAAAATTCATCAGGAGATAGTGTGAGTTTATCAGTGTGGATTTTGTAGAAGTAGAAAAAATGAGGAAGTACTAAAATTCCTAAATGTGTGTGTAGGGTGCAGGGAGCACAGGATAGCTTGGCCTGGCCTTTCATTCTGTAGTCCTAGAGAATTTAAGGAGTAACTTGGGGAGTAGAAACCTGGAGCAGGAACTCCTGATTCTCTGTAGAATGTGTTTAACTTTATGGAATGTATTTAACTCCTGAGCCAATTAAAGGCTTGGCTTAGTCCACTCAGGACTCACACAACATTTCTGTTCTCTCCCTCTCCCCCTCCCCCCAAAAAGAGGTTCCCCTTTCCTTGTAGAATCGGCTATTTCTTGATTAATATCTTTACCACTGCATTTTCCTTCCCTTTTTTAAAAAGAAAGAACTGATAATTATCATTCATGTCAGAAGAAGTGACTTAATTCTTACCGTACCATCTAGAAATGCATTACAAGTTGGCACATGAAGTCCCCCATCTGCAAGTTAGATCCAGGCAACAGAATTGCTGGCATCATTTGTTTCATCTTTTGTTTCAATTATGGTTTGCCAAACATACTATAAAGGCCTTGTTTATGAATAACTGTCAGCCCTAAGTGTAAGTTTATAAGCCCCAATGGTTGCTTATCAGTTGAGTTAAAATTCCAAATAAGCTATCCTTACAGCTTAACAACAACAACAACAACAACAATATGTAGTAGTAGTAAGTAAATAAGTAATTTTACTTAAATTGTTCAATGCTTGTATAGATTTGGGGTTTGTCCTGTCTCATGCACAGAGGTGGATTTGCAGCTCTGCAGATGCAGATATATAATTCCACAAAACATCCATAACAAAGTACATTTATTGGTACAACAGGTATCTTCATGACTCACATTTGTGATGAAGTTCTTATATAATGACCAATCCTTTGTATATCAGCCTTGCAGGTAAAAGATGGTTATTTTCCTAACCCATCTCGTAGTGGTAAGCTGCTTATCAGTTCATGAGTCCAGGCAAGAATGGAGGAAACCTCCCTCAACCCCTTGAGGATCAATTTAGTGACCAATCAGGATTACAGATGTAGCCATGTGACATGAACTACATTTCCCAGGTTACCTTTAGCTACATTTCCCATGATGCATTTCCTTAAGGGGACAACTCACAATTCCTAAGTAACTGTCCAACTCCCATAGACTGGCTGGGACAGCACAGGTTTTCCTGTGTTCAAGGACTAGTGGCAGTCCTCCCTCTGGTCCGCCACCCACGCGGGAGTGCCGATCACTCCTATTGGTTGATGCCATTTGACAGCCGGCTATAAAAGGGAGCTGTCAAACAGCATCAGCTGTCGCCGCCAGCTGGCTATCAGATAGCCTCAACAGCTGCGGCGACCCTTTATTCGTTAAGAATAAAGCTTGTTAGCCTCAGCCTGGCTCCGTCTCCCTCTGTAACCGCTGCTCTACAACACTGGCGACGAGGGCAGGATGCAGCAAAGACGACCAGGCAAGACAATTGAGCCGAAGTCACAATAAGAAAGAGCTGAAGCCACTATGAGCTGATCGAAGTCACCGCTGCTGACGCTGTCCAAAGTGCGCAAACTTCAAAGCTCCCCAGCTGAGGAGCCGAACGCCACTGACAGGCGCAGCCAGAAACGCTTTTCTAAAAGCCAAAACTCGAATTTTCCTCAGTTGAGGAAACCGACTCTGCCATTCCAATGGCCTCAAATCCGACATTCCCTCACTTCCAGCCGGGGGCAGAAACATGGGAATCATAAATGCACAGATTCGAATGCTTTTTAAATGCCATTGATTTGTCTGAAGCTACGGATCTGAGGAAAAGGTCCTATTTTTTAAGTTTCTGTGGGGCTACTGTTTTTGACACAGCCTCTGCGCTAGTGTCCCCACGTTCCATAAAGGCTATTCCCTGGGATGAGTTGAGGGAAATCTTGTCAAACCACTATTCCCCCAGACTCTCTCAGATAGCCAGGAGACTGGCTTTTAGGAGAAGAGTTCAAGCTGAAGGGGAAACTGTGAGTCAGTACATTGCAGCATTAAGATCAGCTGCCATACACTGTGGATTTAGGGATTACTTTGAGGACATGCTGCTTGACCAAATTGTGGGAGGAGTTAGGGACCTAAAACTTCAGAGGCAGTTACTGGCTAAAAAAGATTTAACCCTAGCCTTAGCTATTGAGGAAGCTCAGGCTGCTGAGTTGTCAGAACTATCAGCAGTTGAAATTCAGGGAAACACCTCAAAGCAAGGGCAGGCTATAATCCACTATGATGAGGTCTCCCAAGAAGAAGAAGAAGAACCTCTGGAAGTAAACCGCCTCACACGTCCAAGACCCCCCCTAGGGCCACCTAAGAAAAACAACAGCCATACAACCAAACAGCAACCCCAGTGTATGAGCTGTGGGGGTAACCACCATAGATCAACTTGCAGGTTCAGAAACGTTATCTGTCTGAACTGCCAGAAGAGAGGGCACATAGCCAGGGTTTGCCAAGCCGAGCAGGCCTCAACTCAAAGACCTCAAGTTTCTGCCTCTTTCCAAAGGCATGTGGAAAATTACTACACTTGTTACCACGCAGACAATACCACCCCTAGGTCTAACAAAATAAGCATTTCTCTTTTTATAGAAGGTAAGCCATGCCGGATGGAGGTAGACACCGGGTCAACCCTATCCATCGTCTCATGGGCCACCCTGAAGAAGTTGTTGCCTTTGCTCTCAAAGAAGAAGCTGATCAACTGCCACCTGACTCTTCGAGACTACCATTCCAGTCCTGGGTAAGGGAAAATTCCTCATTCAATTCCAAAACTTTAGAGGTCACTTGCCACTGGTGGTTGTAGATGGTGCCCTTCCTAGCTTGCTAGGACTAGATTGGTTCCCTGCCCTAGGCCTTAACTGTTCTGTCCTTAATTTGCATACTCGAAATCCCCGCGCTTTGATTGGCTAAAGCGCGGGGATTTCTAATTGGCCAGGCGAGCCGCGCTGATTGGCCCGTTGAAAGTCTCCCGTGATTGGCTTGCTCCAAGAGCGGGAGACTTGAAACGCTGCCATTGGCCACGCCGCCGCGGCGAAAAGAATAAAAGCCGCGGACTTTTTCCTTTTCGCCGGTTCGGTTCTCAACTCCTAAATAAAGAACTTGAAACGTAGTCACCGACTCCTGGCGTCTTTTTGCGGACACGACACTGGCGACGAGGGTGGGATCCAGACCCTGAACCGAACCCCGTGTCCAACGAGAGCCAGACTTAACACCGAAATGGCGAAAATCGCACCGCCCGCCCCCTTCAACCCCGCCACCGAGGACTGGGAATCGTTCTCAGACCGATTCCGCATGTACCTCGAGTGCACCGGAATGAAGGACGCCCCGGGCCCGCTAAAACGCGCCGTTTTCCTCACCCATTGCGGAACCGAAGTTTTCCAGATGGCCAAAGCATTGGCCAAGCCGGCCGACGCAACCGCCATGGATTGGGACGTCCTCGAACCTATCCTTCGGCAACATTACGCCCCCGAGGTCCCCATCCTGATCCGGCGCAACGAATTCTACCGGCGGGACCAGAAACCGGGCGAAAAACTGAGCGACTTTGTCGCCGAGTTGCGGCGCCTAGGGGGGCTCTGCGAATTGGACGGC
Organism: Hydrophis major; assembly: GCA_033807585.1. NCBI lineage: Eukaryota > Metazoa > Chordata > Lepidosauria > Squamata > Elapidae > Hydrophis > Hydrophis major. The sequence goes on along the minus strand of CM066343.1, from coordinate 34,444,504 downwards.
CTGAACAGCCTCCTAAGAGACCGATTCGTGCTCGGCCTATGGGACCCTGCGCTCCAGAGCCGGCTTATGGCTAAGGGCGACATCAGTCTAGCAGACGCCCTCACCGCAGCCACAGCCGCAGAAGCAACCCGCACTTCCGCCGACAGCATGCGAAAACCGGACGCGAAGGGCGGAAACAACAACCCGGCAAGGTCGGCCGACCTAAAGAACGAAACAGCCGCACACCACGGCGATTTCCATTCTGCATCCAGCACGTCCGAAGACGAAGAAGACATACACCGAGTGCAGACAGGGCGCGACCAACGGAACCGCAGAGGTCGTAGGTCGAGGACCAACTGTGCCGGTTGCGGCGGCGACCACCCCAGATCAGAATGCCGATTTTTTGACTCTATCTGTCGGCACTGTGAGAAAAAAGGACACATCGCTCGGGTTTGCCGCCAAAAGAAGACTCGCAGTCCACCCAGATGGGACCAACACGATCGAAGAAGGGAAAGCCCACCGCCCCGGACCAGAGATCGCCAATCGGACAACCGGTGGGACCGGATCCAATGACCCTCGAGAGGCGGCGACAACCGGCGCAAAGAAGAGACCCACCAGACGGTAACCATCGGGCACGCCATCTCCGACGGCGCCAGAAAGGTACACGTAGAGGTCCATATCGAGGGCCAACCATGCAAAATGGAGGTGGACTCCGGTCCTACCTCTCCATGATTGCATGGCACGAGATAAAACGATTGGTGCCTACACTCCATAAGAGAAACATAAACGCCCAAAGACTTATTATAAAAGACTACCAGGGAAACCGCGTCCCGGTAGTGGGCACCAAGAACTTTAATGTGACTTATAAGGGGCGCACCGAACAACTCCCACTCACAATCGTCGATCGCGACCGCCCAAGCCTGCTGGGCCTACAATGGTTCGCCCCGCTCGACATCGCTCTCACGGGAGTCAACCACGTCACCGACGACGGCTGGGAACAGCGGCTAGCCCAGGAGTTCCGGGAGGTCTTTGACGGAAGCCTGGGCAAGTACCAGGGGCCCCTTATCTCATTTGATCTAGACCCTAGCGTCCCCCCCAAGCGACTAAAACCTAGGCGGGTGCCATTCGCCCTAAAACCTAAGATTGACGAGCAAATCGACAAGCTCGTCAAACAGGGGGTGTTGCAACCAATAGACCATGCCCGATGGGAGACCCCAATAGTGACCCCGGTCAAGCCAGACGGGTCAGTGAGAATTTGTGGGGACTATAAGGCCACCCTAAATGGCGCGTTGCAACAAAGCGCCTACCCCGTCCCAATCGTACAACACCTACTGCACTCACTAGGAGGGGGCAGGGTCTTTGCCAAGCTTGATCTCGCCCAGGCATACCAGCAGTTGCCGGTCGACGAAAAAACGGCGGAAGCCCAGACCATCGTTACCCATCGGGGGGCCTTCAAGTGCAACCGACTCCAATTCGGAGTCAGCGTGGCACCAGGCATCTTTCAGAGCCTGATGGAACGTTTGCTGCAGGGCATCAAGGGGGTGGTGCCCTATTTCGATGACGTATTAGTGGCGGCGCCAAACGAAGCCGAATTAGAAAACCGACTCAGAGAGGTCTTAACCAAATTTAAAGTAACGGGACTTAAAGTGAAAAGGGAGAAATGCCAACTGTGCACGGAACGAGTGGAATTCTTGGGCTACCTACTAGACCGGCACGGCATTCACCCCACAAGTAAAAAAGTGAAAGCTATCAAAGAGGCCCCCACCCCTAGATCAAAGACTGAATTGCAGGCATTTTTGGGGTTACTGAACTTTTATAATGTTTTCCTACCCCAAAAGGCAACGGCGGCGGAGCCTTTGCATAGGCTCCTGGATAAGGCGGCAACCTGGACTTGGGGGAAACGGGAGCAAGCCGCCTTCCAAAAAACTAAGGACCTCCTCACCTCCGACGCCGTCCTGATCCAATTCAACGAAACCCTGCCCCTGGCCGTCACTTGCGACGCATCTCCCTTTGGCGTCGGCGCTGTCCTCAGCCATACCCTTCCTGACAGAAAAGAAGCACCCATCGCATTCTTTTCCAGGACTCTAACCAAGCCAGAGCGGAACTATAGCCAACTGGACAAAGAAGCTTTGGCTATAGTTGCCGCCGTTAAGTGGTTCCACGAATACCTTTACGGCCGCCCGTTCACCATTGTAACAGACCATAAGCCGTTGCTGGGCATCCTTGCAGGAAATCGAGCCACCCCGAACATTCTGTCTCCCCGGATGACAAGGTGGTCCGAGTTCCTGGCAGCCTACAGCTACGAACTTATACACAAACCAGGTAAGAAGATTTCACACGCGGACGCTTTGAGCCGCTCGCCGTTACCGGACTCCGACCCTGACCCAGCACCAACAACAAACACCCTTAGCATCGAGAACCTACCCAACCTACCCATAACCGTGTCAGACATTGCCCGGGAAACTATTAAAGACAGGCGTCTGGCGCGGATTTTGCATTGGGTGGAAAAAGGTTGGCCAGAAAGGGACAAAGACGAGTCCGTTAAGACATTTAGAAACCGCCAAACCGAACTCTCGCTACTTAAAGGGTGCATCTTATGGGGTGACAGGGTGGTCATCCCGGACAGACTACAGGGGAAAGTTTTAGAAATGTTGCATGAGGGGCATCCTGGCATCGTAAGAACTAAAGCCCTGGCCAGAAGTTACGCTTGGTGGCCAGGGATGGACAAACAGATAGAGGCCTGGGTAGCTAGGTGCCAGCGATGCCAGGAGACTAGACCCAGCCCACCCACAGCACCCATCCGGGAGTGGGAAACACCAAGGGGGCCCTGGTCCAGAATCCATTTGGACTTTGCCGGTCCCACAAATGGACATACCTTCCTCATAACAGTTGACGCTTACTCCAACTGGTTGGAGGTAAGCGATATGAAATCCACAACCACGGAGGCCGTGATCAAAGAACTTTGCAAACTCTTTGCAACACACGGCCTCCCAGACGTCGTCGTCTCCGACAACGGGCCCCAGTTTACATCCCTCGACTTCGAGAAATTTCTGGCGGAGAGGGGCATCCACCACGCATTAACGGCACCGGCGCATCCGGCGGCGAACGGTAGGGCGGAACGGATGGTCCAATTTACCAAAAAAACCATCCGGAAAATGGACCACGGGGAGATCCAAGACAAAATTAACAGACTCCTCTTTATACAACACATCACCCCGAACACCACTACCAACAAAAGTCCAGCCGAGTTACTAATGGGTAGGAAGCTGAGGTCCCCACTCGATAGGTTACACCCAACGTATAACCCAGAGCGGCCCCCAGACTCAAGTACAAAATACCGAACATTCGCACCCGGAGACCTCGTGTACACAAAAAACCTGACGGGGGACCCCCTATGGATCCCAGCCGTCATCACCCAAATCACAGGCCCACGCTCATACCGGCTCCAAACCACAGATGGGCGAGCCTGGAAACGACACATTGACCAACTCAGGTCTCGGACAACAACAGAATCCACCCCCCAAAACACAAACCAAGGGGGGAGGGAATACCCAAATAACCAATCGAAAGAAAGAATAAACCAGCAGTACTTACCGGAACGCAGCCATCGCGATCCCCCACCGGAGAAAAACCACCAAGCCAGCTCAACCGACTCGGAAAGACCAAGCGGGAGCGGCGAAACCCGTAGCTCAACCAACCCGGAAGGCCCAGGTGGGAGCCACGGAGAAGGAACCGGCCCGATCATCCAACCGGTTCGCACAGAAGAGGGAGCAGCCAAAAACTCGACTGCTCCGGTCGAAATCCAGCTTGCAACTGAGTTGCGCAGGTCAAGTAGGACTAGACGGAGCCCCGCCTACCTACGTGACTACGCAACGTAAGGACTGTACCAAGAGGGGAGGGGTGTTCTGTCCTTAATTTGCATACTCGAAATCCCCGCGCTTTGATTGGCTAAAGCGCGGGGATTTCTAATTGGCCAGGCGAGCCGCGCCGATTGGCCCGTTGAAAGTCTCCCGTGATTGGCTCGCTCCAAGAGCGGGAGACTTGAAACGCTGCCATTGGCCGCGCCGCGGCGGCGAAAAGAATAAAAGCCGCGGGCTTTTTCCTTTTCGCCGGTTCGGTTCTCAACTCCTAAATAAAGAGCTTGAAACGTAGTCACCGACTCCTGGCGTCTTTTTGCGGACACGACACTAACATTACAAGGTTTCACTATGTGGTAAATTCTGAAGTAGATGCCCCTTTTAGGGACTACTCTGATGTTTTCAGCAGTGAACTAGGTTGTTATTCAGGCACCCCCATATCTTTTGATGTGGGTCCACAAGCCACCCCCATTCATTTAAAACCTCGAAGGGTACCCTTCGCCATTCGGCCTAAATTGGATGCGGAATTAGACAAACTTATTAAACAAGGAGTACTGGAGCAGGTAGATTTCGCCAAGTGGGAAACGCCATAGTCACCCCCTTAAAAAAAGATGGCAGCGTGAGAATTTGTGCTGACTATAAAATGTCCCTCAACCGTTTCCTCTAAATTAGTGCACATCCAGTACCTGTAATCCACACCTGCTCCACTCTTTTGAACCCGGCATAATTTTTGCAAAGTTAGACATGTCCCAGGCATACCAGCAATTTCCTGTGGACCAACACACTGCTGACCTACAAACTATAGTTACACACAGGGGCGCTTTTAGATGTAAACATTTACAATTTGGAATTAGGGTGGCCCCAGGCCTTTTTCAATCGCTCATGGAAAGAATCCTCCAGGACCTACCGGGGGTGGTTCCATACTTCGATGACATTTTGGTCTCTGCCACCAACAAAACACAATTGTTACTCAGAGTGAGATCTGTCCTTGACAGGTTTAGGCAAAACGGGCTTAAATTGAAAAAAGACAAATGCACCATTGCCACCAAACAAGTAGACTTCCTTGGTTATCGAATTGTCGCCTTGGAAATCCACCCCATAGAAAGTAAAGTTAGAGCTATTCACGAGGCACCCACACCGTCTAACAAAACTGAATTGCAGGCCTTTTTAGGGCTCCTGAATTTTTATGCATCTTTCCTGCCTCACAAGGCCTCTGTAGCTGAACCTCCACATAAGCTCCTAGATAAGAAAGCCCCCTGGCACTGGGGACAGAGAGAAGCTGACGCTTTCCAAGCTGTGAAGTCTCTTTTAACCTCAAACGCTGTGTTAATTCAGTTTAACCAAAACCTGCCCCTGGTGTTAGCCTCTGATGCCTCACCCTTTGGTATAGGAAGTATTGAGCCATAGGCTCCCCAATGGATCTAAGGCACACATTGCCTATTTTTCAAGAACTTTCTCTGCTGCAGAGAGGAACTATAGTCAGATCGATAAGGGGGCCTTAGCAGCTGTGGCTGCTGTAAAAAAATTCCAAGAGTTTCTCTACGGCCATTGTTTTGAACTTGTAACGGATCACAAACCGTTTTTGGACTGTTAGCTGGTGATAAGCAAACACCACAGGTGCTATCCCCAAGAATGACCAGATGGACTCTGTTTCTGGCAGCTTACTCATACACACTGGTACATCGCCCGGGGAAGAACCTGTGCCATGCAGATGTCCTCTGCAGATGCCCCCTACCAACACCAGTCGAGGACCCAGCTCCCATTCACACAATCTTTGACTGCAATGAACTTGACCTGCCAGTCTCAGCTGGGGATATTGCTGCACATTGCAAGAGAGACCATGTTATTTCCCAAGTCCTGGACTGGATGGGGAGGGGGTGGCCTGATATTCAGTTCGCCCTGAATTCATGCCATTTAAGACCTGCAGGCAGGAGTTGTCTTCACTACAGGGCTGTCTGTTATGGGGGACAAGGGTGGTCATACCACCCACCCTGCAAGAACCAGTTTTAAGGGCACTGCACGAGGGTCATCTTGGCATCGTAAGGATGAAGGCCTTGGCCCGCAGCTATGTCTGGTGGCCTGGATTGGATGCCCGGATTGCCAACTGGGTTAACACATGCCAGCCCTGCCAGGCAAAAAGAGCAACCCCACCAGCAGCTGCCCCAACCAAATGGGAAGATACAGGGGCCCCTTGGGCCAGGCTGCATATTGACCTGGCTGGTCCCATGCAGGGGAGGACATTTTTGGTTGTTGTAGACTCATTCTCCAAATGGACTGAAGTAGCCTTGTTACCCTCCACCACAACACTGGCTGTCACAAGGGCCTTGACCAAACTGTTTGTTACACATGGACTTCCTGACAACCTTGTCTCAGATAATGGTCCCTATTTCAGTTCTAATGAGTTCGCCATCTTCGCAGCCAACCTGGGCATCAGACACGCTCTCAAAGCCCCCTTTCACCCTGCAAGCAATGGAATGGCAGAGAGGGCTGTTAGGTCTGCCAAGGAAGTTTTGGCCAAGCTGGGCCAAGCAGACTGGCACTCAAAACTGTCCACTTACCTACTCATGCAGCATGCTACTCCATGCCCCACCACCACCAAGTCCCCTGCTGAACTTTTGATGGGCAGACGCCTCAGAACCACCTTGGACAGGTTGCACCCCCACTACGCTCCAAGCACACCACTGGCTTCTGACAGCCATGTCAGGGAATTCACCCTGCAAGACTGATTCACCCTGATTTATGCCAGGGACTATGCAGAGCAACCCTTATGGCTGCCAGAGCAGATAGTTTCTATTACAGGGCCCAGTTCATACAGAGTCCTCCTGGGAGACGGTCGAATTTGAAGAAGGCACGTGGACCAGCTAAGGAGACTCTGGAACAGGCCTGTCGCCGAAATCCCAGTCAACCAGCTGCCAGACAACCCAGTCTACTCACCACCTGCTGCAGCTGACCCGCCAAAGGACCTGGTCTACCAGCCGCCCGACAACCCAACCAACCGACCGCCGCAAGAGGACTCACCTGAGCAGCAGCCGGACAGCAGGTCTAGGATGGCCGACAACCCTCTACAGTCTCCTGTCGCTGCCCGGGAAGAACAGGACTCGGTAGCAGCCGACAAGCCCCTGGAACTCCGAAGATCAGGCCGTGAGCAAAAGCAGCCGTCCCAGCTACAGGACTACGCATGCTCGTGGCCAGGGGAAGGAGTGCTGTGTTCAAGGACTAGCGGCAGTCCTCCCTCTGGCCCGCCGCCCACGCGGGAGCACCGATCGCTCCCATTGGCTGATGCTGTTTGACAGCCGGCTATAAAAGGGAGCTGTCAAACGGCATCAGCTGTCACCGCCAGCTGGCTGTCAGATAGCCTCAACAGCCGCGGCGACCCTTTATTCGTTAAGAATAAAGCTTGTTAGCCTCAGCCTGGCTCCGTCTCTCTCTGTAACCACCGCTCTACAACAGGTTTGAAGGAGAATGAGGGGAAAAGTTTCTGGAGGTTGTTGGGTGTTAATGTAAGTTCCTTTTTGGCAGGAGGACACAACTTCCTTCCATTTAAGCATCACAGAAACCCCACTGAGAGACGGTGTGCCTAAAAGAAGACAGGAAAGGATCCATTTTGCAGACAACTTCAGTCATTTTAATGCTGTGTTTCTCAGCCTTAGCATCTTGAAGATGCATGGACTTCAATTTTCAGTATTTCTCAGTCAGCACGCTGTTGTAGTTTAAATTATTTTTCTGCATCTTTTCTTTCTATTCAGAAACATACAAACTTTTCTTGGTTGAGGGTGCTTGGCTTTTTAACTGCTTTGTAAACTGCCACTTCTGGGTTAATAAGAAGACATCTTCATCCAGTTTCCAAAGTAGGAATTGTGCAGTTGTATGATGTCTTTCTTTTATTTATTTGACATTCCACACATGAATTTGGAGACAGCAGGCTTAAACTTTCTTGTTGAGAGAAGTTCGGTCTCCAAACCTCCAGGTGGACAGAGGTAGATTCTCTTCTGAGGAACCCAAATCTATGTGACTTTTTTTCAAGATGGAAAAAGACACCAAAGAAAGGCCTGTGTTGGAACCAGAGAGCCTCATGAAGGAACAGATCCTGGAGCTGCTAATTCTGGAGCAGTTTCTGACAGTTTTGCCAAAAGGAATCCAAAGCCAGGTCCAAGAACGTGATACTGAGACATGTGCCCAGGCTGTTGCCTTGGCAAAGGGGTTTCTTTTGCATCAGTGGTAAATTTGGAAAGTGAGCCACAGGTGAGGAGATTTATTGCATAAATTATATAGAAAACAGGGGTAATTTATACTTGAGAGAAATAAAATACCAATTATGTTGCATAAAAAGCCAATCCATGTTAGCAGAATACATGTATACATCTTTCAGTTTATGATGGCTGAGCTCACACAAAAAGCGAAACCTCAAACTGGATTAACAGTATAAAATTACAGGTGACTTACAATCAAAACGGAGATGAGAATTTGTATTGTTAAGGCAGTTGCCAAGTGAGACATGCCCAATTTTACAACTTTTTTTTTGCCATGGTTGTTAAGCAAATTGTTAAGTTTGGAGAATGGGCGAGAAAGAATGGAGATGAGCCTCTGGAACAGTGAACTTCAACTCTTTATTTACATGGTGACTGCTCAAAAACAAGGGCAGCTAAGGCCCTCTTTATATAGGCAACCCAATAACTATTTAACCAATAATAACCCAGGAGCGCTAGCTCCATTAACCAATACGAAGGCTCCGTTAATGGCCAATCAGATTCCCCTGAACGGGCCAATCCGATCCTGCCATTTAACAGCCAATCAGAAGTGCAGGGCCAGAACCCTGCACTTGACTCCAAACTGAAGATAACTTTATTAAACCTTATGCATTCACAACACCCCTTCCCCCTGGCTTCTTTTTACAGAGCGCAGTTACATAGTCCTTGAGATAGGACGGTTGCTTTATTAGTCTGTTTGATTTTCGCTGTGCGTTTTGCATTTGGCTGCAATCTTGCTGAGGTAGATCGTTGTTTAGCAAAGGGGTTTCCTCTGGTTCAGAGTTCACGTTTTTGTCCTCACCAATATTTTCGGTAACTCCCTGAGGTGAACCTACTCCTGTCTCTGGTTCCAGTTCCTGTGTCTCTATTCTGCTATCGTTCCCTTCGAACGGGTTTTCTTCTAATTGAAATTCGTCTTCTTCTGTATCTCCCCACCCCTCAGTTTGGTCATAAGGGAATTCAGAAATGCCTGACCGGAGCCGTGATCATAATTGATCAATATGGCGTTTCCAAATTCTATCGTCAAGGCATTTTACAATGTAGGATCTTGGGCCGGTTACACGTATTACTGTCGCTTCTACCCACAGCGGATCACCCGATAGGTTTTTAGCATATACCCAATCGCCTACCTGGAAGGTACGGCATCGACCGCTGGATCTGAGTGGTTTTTTTTTTTTTTTTTGAAAAAGTTTTTATTAATTTTCTACAAACAAACAAGACAAACAAAACATAAAAACATCAACTCTTATATGTACATCCAGTGTGTCAGTTGGTTCATCATTTTTGTGCATTCATTCTGTAGTCTCAATTACAATTATGTTACATAACAACTCATATTGTCAATCCAAACTTATATATCCTAATATCACTAAAAAAAGAAGTTTTTGACTATATTTTTAATCATTCATGCTTAATGAGCTAACAATACTTTAAACCAGTTTACTCTATAACAAATCATCTAGTCATATCAAATCAATCCTAAAAAATCCTTTATAAATATAATAGCAAATAGCAAAATAATAGCAAAATAAAGATATTCCTTACTATCTAGCATTCTAAATATTCTATTATCGTATTTTATCATCTAGCCATTTATAAAAAAGATCCCAAATTTCGTAAAATTGTTTATCCTCTTGCTCTCTAATTTCAAATGTCAATCTGCTCATCTCAGCACATTCCAATATTTTCTTAATAATTTCTTCCTGTAATGGTATTTTCTCATTCTTCCAATTTTTAGCAAATACAATCCTGGCCGCTGTTAATACATTTACAATCAGGTATTTCAAATCTTTACTATATATATCAGGTAAAATTCCCAATAAGAAGATCTCTGGTTTCAAATCTATATGTTTCTTTGTCATTTTTTCCAACCACATGCGAATTATAGTCCAATATTTTCTAGCATCCTCACAAGTCCACCACATATGGTAATACGAGCCGGGTATCTGATGACATTTCCAGCATTTTTCAGATTTGTTCTTAAACATTCTTGCTATTCTTGTCGGAGGAAAGTGCCACCTGTAAAACATCTTATACAAGTTTTCTTTATATGCTGTTGACATTGTCATTTTATAATTTTGAGACCACAATTTCTGCCATTTCTCTAAATCAATCCCATATCCAAAATTCTTCCCCCAAACAATCATAGTTTCTTTGACTTGTTTTTCCTCTAATTTCATTCCCAGTAAATAACCATATAATTTTTTAATCACCTTCTCATCAGTACCCATCAAGATCTTATCTAAATCAGTCTGTTTATCATAAAATCCCTCCGTTTTAGAATCTTCATCATACCTTGAGTGTATTTGTGCATATGAAAACCAATTCATCCTTATACCTTGTTCCTCTAAGTTTTGGATCGATTTAAGTTCACCCTTTTCATCCAAAAGTTCCCCATATCTAACTGTTTGTTCCTTCTTGTAAATTATAGGATAGGAAAATGCTTCAATGGTCGATAACCAAACTGGAATTTTCAAATAACATTGTCTTTTTATCTTCTCCCAATTTAACCACAAAGACTCCCGTACATAATGTCTTCTAAAATAACCCTGTGTTTTAGTTCCCTTATACCATAAAAAAGCATGCCAACCCAACAGCAAGTCATGCCCTTCTAATGTCAACAACCTATGTTTCCTTAATGTTATCCATTCTTTGACCCACATCAAACTTGCAGCTTGATAATACAATTCCCAATTAGGCAGACCAAAACCTCCTCTAATTCTAGCATCTTGCAAAAGCTTTAGCTTTATTCTCGCTTTTTTACCTTGCCATATAAACTTCAACATAATTTTATCTAAATCTTCAAAATAGTCTTTTCCAAGCCTAATTGGTATTGTTTGAAACAAAAATAAAATTCTAGGTAAGATATTCATCTTAATTGTTGAAATTCTCCCTATTAATGACAATTGCAAGTTTTCCCACTTCTTCAAATCTGTAGTTATCTGTTATTTAAGTTTAATATAATTATTCTCCTTTAATGTGCTACATCTTATTGTCAAATATATCCCCAAATACTTAACCTTATTTGTAACTTGAATTTTCAAAAAATCTGCCAATTCTTCTCTCTGTCTCAATAACATATTCTTTGTCAAAATCTTTGTTTTGTCTTTATTTATTTTCAAACCAGCCACCTCTCCATATATCTCTATCCTTTCCAGTAACTTTGGAGCTGTTTCTAGCGGGTCTTCCAAAATAAAAGCTAAATCATCAGCAAAAGCTTGTAGCTTAAATTCTTCCTTCTTAATTTTCATTCCTTTTATGCTTTTATCATCCCTAATATTTCTATTCAACACTTCCAAGGTCAACACAAATAGCAAAGGAGATAGGGGGCATCCTTGTCTTGTGCCTTTCCTTATATTAATAAAATCTGTAAGTTCCCCCTCCATCATTACCCTTGCTGTCTGTTTATTATATATAGCTTCTATTGCTTGAATAATTTTTTTAGCGAAACCCATCTGCTCCAATAATAATAACATAAATCTCCAGTTCACGTTGTCAAATGCTTTTTGAGCATCTAGGAATATCAAAGCCATTTGCTTTTCAGGATGAGCCTCATAGTATTCCAAAGTGTCCAAGATTACTCTCATATTGTCTCTAATTTGTCTCTTTGGCAGAAATCCATTTTGATCTGAGTGAATAAAATTATTTAAATATTTTTTAAGTCTTTCTGCTAAAATTGAAGCAAAGATTTTATAGTCTGCATTCAATAAAGAAATAGGTCTATAATTCTTAATTTGCAATGGGTCAGTCTCTTCCTTTGGTATGAGTGTAATATAAGCCTCTGACCATCATCTTTTTTAACATAACTTCATTCATAACTTCTAACAATGGGATGCTCAATAATTCTTGAAATGTTTCATAAAATTCTACTGGAAGCCCATCTGGACCCGGAGCTTTCCCATTATTTTGTCTCTTAAATGCTTCATTTAGTTCCATCATTGTTATATTGCTTTCTAGCATTTCTTCAGTCTCTTTAGGTATCTTTGATAACTTAGCTTCCTGTAAATACTGTTTGACTTTTTCTTCATCAATATTCTCCTGTTTATATAATTGCCCATAAAAATCTCGAATAATTTCTTTTTTCTCCTTATTCCCATAACAAACTTGGCCTTGTTCATCTATTAACTTCAATATTTTTCTTGATTCCTTCTCTTTTCTCAATTTATATGCTAGCCATCTACCTGGTTTATTTGCATCTTCAAAATAATTCTGTTTAGAGTTTCTAATTTTCTGTGCCAGTTCTTCTTTCTCTATTAATTCCATTTTATGTTTGATTACATCCAGCTTCAATTTAATATCCTTTTTCTGTGGCATTTTCTGTAATTCTTTTTCAAGAGTTTTATACTCATTTTCCAAGGCCTTAGAAGCTTGCCTTTTCCTAATATTCTTTTTTCTTGTATAATCTATTATCAAACCTCTAGCGTATGCCTTCATAGTGTCCCACACATTTTGCGTTGAAGTATCTTCTTTTTTATTTTCTCTGAAGAAAAAAGCCAATTCCTCCTCCATCCATTGTGTAAAATCTTTCTCCTTTAAAATAGTATTATTTAATGTCCATCTCGATCTTTTTTTTTGTCCCTTCCATTTAATTGTCATTGGGCTATGATCTGCCCAGGTACTTGTTTCAATATTTGTTTCTTTAATATTAGATATTAGTTCTGTTGAGATCCAAATCATATCTAATCTGGACCATGATAAATGTCTATTTGAATAAAAAGTATATTGTTTAGCTTTAACGTTTCTTTCTCTCCAAATATCTTTTAAAGTTAATTCATCTGTCATTTTAAAAAAGGACCTTGGGAGAGCCTTTCTATTTTGCTTTGTTGTTGTTGCTATATAGTCCAGTTTATTGTCCACAATTCCATTAAAATCTCCCATCATAATTATATTAACATAGTCCAGTCCAATTATTTTCATGTGCAGCTTTTTATAAAACTCTTCTTGTTTATCATTCGGAGCATAAATTGCAATCAAGAGTATTTTTATATTATTGTCCATTATTTCTACCATTAATACTCTTCCATCTTTATCCGTATAAATCAATTTTGCTGGAATAGCCTGTTTAATGTATAAAACCACACCTCTTTTCTTACATTGAGTCAAAGAGGTAAATATTTTCCCTAATTTTGGCTGTAATAACAATTGTTCATGTTGTTTTTTAATGTGAACTTCTTGTAAACAAATTATATCAAATTTTAATTTCTCTAATTTATGAAAAGTTTTCCTTCTTTTAACAGCTGAATTAAGTCCGTTTATATTCATTGTAATCAGTTTTTTTTCCTCCATGATTATGCTTTATATTTAGGTCTAACAGCTCTCGTGGATCTCACTTCACGCTGTTCTTTATTATCCATCTGTCCCCCTGCTGCTCCTTTCTCTTTTTCAGTCTCCAGTTGTTCATCTTGAAACTCAATTGATAAGGCCTCTTTCTCTGCTTCCTCTCTTCTTCCTCCAAAGAATTCTGCATGAAAAAGTTCTGCTTTCTCAATTGAATCAATTCTATATCTCTGCTCTTGCCACCCAAACACTAGTCCTTCTGGAATCAGCCATCTATAATTCACTTCGTTTTCCAATAGTATTTTGGTCAGAAATCGATATTCTCTTCTCATCTCTCTTACTCTTCTGGGTATTTGTTTTAAAACCACAACCTCTTTACCCTTGTATTTCAGTGTTTTCTCTCTTGCTACTTGTAATATTTGCGTTTTAATGGATTTTTTGGTAAATCTAATATGGACTTCCTTGGGTAATTTATTTCTCATCGCATATCTTGTACAGACTCGATATATCTCATCTATTCCATCCATCATCTTTTCCTCTGTATCTGCCAAAAGCATCTGCCAAAATTTCTATCATTACCGCTGCCAAATTTTCTCCTTTTTCCTCTTCTATATTTTGAAATCTGAGGTAAAATTCTGACCTTTCCATCTCCCACCTCAACATCCCACCTTTTTCTTGTTCAACCGCTGTTAATCTGCTGTCAATATTTCCAATCTTCTTCTCTCTTTGTTTTCCTTCTTCCTCAATTTTTTGGAATCTCTCCTCATACTTAACCATCATTTGTTTAATATTTTCCACTTTTTCATCAGTCTTCTCTATTCTTTGTTCAATATTTTCTGCTCTTTGTTCAATATTTTCTATTCTTTGTTCAATATTTTCTGTTCTTTGTTCAATATTTCCTGTTCTTTGTTCAATGATATCTGATTTTGTCTTGAGATCTTGGATTCCTTGCATAATCATCTGTAACTGTAAAGTTATTTTTTCTTGTTCCTTATCTTGCTTCAACATTGTCTGAATTAAACGTTGTCCTCCAGCTGGTGGGGAAGCAGAGGTAGAAGCAGAAATGCCAGATGGTATTGGTTTCTTGCTCATTTCAATGTTTCCAAAACTTCAAATTCTTCTTAACTTTTAATCCAACTGGTAGAGCAGCCAATTATAATCCAAAATGGAGAACTCCAATAGTAAAAAACACGAAACCAAAGAAGAAACAGAAAAAAAGGAAGAAGAAAGATCTTCAGGTTCTTCTAGACCCTAATCCAATTACGAGATAGTCCACCATAAAAAAGGAAAAAATAGAAAGGAAAAAACAAACAAATCCAAAAATAATAATATTGATTAAGAGCAAAAGAAAAAGGAAAAAAGAAAAAGCAAAAAGAGAAAAAAGAAAAACAAAAAACAAAAAGTTCCTTCAGATTCTTCACACCTTAATCCAATTAAAAAATCTCAATAATCCAAAAAAAAGAAAAAAAAAACAACCTCAACAACAAAGTAGTCCAAAAACATAAATATGAAAAGCAAAAAAGTCCCATTAAAAAAGAAAAGAAAAATAAAGAAGAAAAGAAAAAAAACTCTGAGGCTTTCCCTTTAAAATAAAAGGCAAAAATAAAAATATTACTAAAATTAAAATTTAGAAAAAGGCTAGCGAATGGGGTATATATAAGAAAACACACTGCACTTTGTTATTTATCCAAGGCTCTTGTTATGACTCTCTTCTCCAGCCGCTTCAAAGCCAAACCTCAAGTGTTGTTGATAACAGTCCAGGAAAGCACCTGCAATAATATTTTGCTGTGCTCTCCCTCTATCTTATCACGTTAAAAAGTCCTTGAGATGAGGTCTTTTTGCAATTCTCTCCAATTCACATAAAGATACTTTCAAGCCTCTAGTTGGCAGTGTTACAAAGTTTCTTAATGCTCTTTCTCCCCGCCCGCCAGAAAAAAGTAATAATATATACAGAAAAAAAAGAAAAAATAGCCAAAGGGAGCCACTATCCTAAAGAAAGTTAAAAAATCAAAGGGAGCATAAAATCAAAGGGAGCATAAAAATATATATAAGAAAAAATTCAATCCGGTTACCTACAAAGTCACAGTAAAATCTTTCCCAAAAAGTATAAAGAAAAGAAAAAAAAAAACCAAGCCTCAATTTGACATCACTTTAAAAAACACCGCTCAAAACAATTTCAGTCAAAAAAAAATCTCACAGCTTTCTTCTTTATATCGGATGAACTTTCCAACCTTAGCGAATTTACAGCACAAAAGAGTTTTTCTCACCCAGCCGACACACTTCACTCCAATCACTTTCTTTCCGGAGCTGTCCCGACTTCAGCAGCTATGGAGGCTGCCTCTCCGCCGCCAGCAAAAGGGCTTCTTCCGGATCAAACCAGAGATTTTGCGATATCTCTGGGATCCTGGAACAATGCCCTTCACGATCACCGTCTCTACGGGACGGTTTAGGTCCGTTAGGACCGACCAGGGGCGAAAATATCGGCTGCGATCTCAGAGCCCTGAGATCGCAGCTGTATCGCCGGAACGAAGCTCCGCCTTCTCCCACGGATCTGAGTGGTTTTTCTGGTTCATAAGCTGGGTGTAACCGGTTGAGGTGGGAGCGGAGTCTGCGTCCTATTAGCAATTTGGCAGGAGTTTTGTTGGTGATGCTGTGAGGTGTGATGTGTTGTAGAAAGAGGATTCGGTTGATTTTGTCATCGATGTTATCGTAGTCTAATTTCTGCAAAGTCTTTTTGATGAAATGAACCATGTGCTCAGCCCTTCCATTGGGGGCAGGATGCGCAGGCAAGGTGAGCGCATGTCAGATGCCATGGTCAGCCAGGTACTGCTTGAAGGAGAGCACGGTAAATTGGGGCCCGTTGTCAGATACCAGGACGTCTGGCAGTCCGTGGGTTGCAAACAGTCTTTCCAATCTTTTGATGACTGCTTCGGTGGTCGTGTTCGTCATGCGGTGAATCTTGAGCCAATTCGAGTAGGCGTCGACGGTTAGAAGAAAGATGTGGCCTTTGGTCGGCCCTGCAAAGTCCAGGTGAATACGGGACCAGGGTCCCCGTGGCGTTTCCTACTCAGTCGGAATGGCTTTTGGTGGGGCGTTGCTCACTTCCTGGCATCTATGACAAGCTTTAACCCAATTCTCGATTTGCTTGTTGATGCCCGGCCACCATGCGTAGCTTCACGCGAGGGCTTTCATTCGCACGATACTGGGATGGCCATTGTGCAAGGTCCTGAGTACTGCTTTTTGGAGTCATTCTGGGATAACGACTCTATCACCCCAGATGACACAGCCCTTTTGAGAAAACAACTCTGTTTGTTGCATCTTGAATGGTGTGAAGTCACCTGATAGCTGGTCCAATGGCCATCTGCGTTCTACCCAGCTCAGGACTCGCGCTAAGGTGGGGTCACGTCTGGTTTCTCTCGCGATATCTCGGGCAGTTAATGGCAGTGCGTATAGTGTTTCAATCTGTAACGTGGTTACTATTGGAGTGGGATCATCAAGAGTCTCTGGTAGTGGAGCTCGGCTCAATGCATCGGCGTGGGGAATGGCTTTCCCTGGGCGGTATTGCAGCCGATAATTATAAGCAGCCAAGAATTCTGACCAGCGAGTCATCCTGGGGGATAATATGTAAGGCATCGGCTTATCTCCGGCTATTATCCCCAATAACGGTTTGTGGTCAGTCACGATAGTAAAAGCTTGACCATACACATACTCGTGAAATCTTTTAACGGGCGATACAATTGCGAGGGCTTCTTTATCGATCTGGCTATAATTACGCTCAGTTTTTGAAAGTGTCTTGGAAAAATATGCAACAGGGGCTTTGTTACCATTAGGCAGTACATGGCTCAAAATGGCACCTACTCCAAAAAGCGAAGCATCACATGTGATATGTAACGGCAAAGCCTCATTGTACTGCATGAGTACAGCGTCAGAAGTCAGTAGTTTTTTGACATTACAAAATGCCTGTTATTCTTTATGACCCCATAACCAAATTGCTTTTTTATCTAGCAAACGATGTAACGGCTCAGCGACAGTTGCTTTGTGCGGTAGAAATACATTATAGAAGTTGATAAGGCCTAGGAATGCCTGGAGATCAGCCTTGTTTCGAGGCCTGGGAGCGTTTTTTATTGCTCTCAATTTACTGTCGGTAGGGTGAATACCTTGACTGTCAATTAGGTACCCTAAAAACTCGACACGATCGGTACACAATTTACACTTGTTCTTTTTCACTTTAAGACTGGCGTTTTGAAATTTTTGTAGGACTAATTTTAAACGATCTCGTAATATTTTCTTTGTTGGTGCAGCAATTAATACATCATCAAAGTATGGGACCACGCCTTTAATCCCTTGTAGTAACCTCTCCATAAGGCTTTGAAAAATTCCCGGGGCTACACTGACTCCGAATTGGAGCCAGGTACATTTAAAGGCACCTCGGTGCATCACTATCATTTGTGCCTGTGCTGTCTTTTCATCAACAGGTAGTTGCTGATATGCCTGAGCTAAGTCTAATCTAGCAAAGACTTTTCTGCCCCCCAGGGAATGAAGGGGATGCTGCACCACCGGCACCGGTTAAGCATTTTGCTGTAGGGCATGGTTCAGGGTGGCCCAGTAGTCTCCACAAATTCGAATTGACCCATCCGGCTTAATTGGCGTTACGATTGGGGTTTCCCAGGGAGAGTGATCGGTAGGTTCTAGCACCCCCTGAGCTATCAATTTATCGAGCTGTTCGTCGATTTTCAGCTTTAAGGCAAATGGAACTCGACGGGGCTTAAGGCGGATGGGAGCTATCTTTGGATTTAGGCTGAACGATATTGGGGTCCCCTTGTACTTGTCTAATTTTTCCGCGAAGACGTCCCTGAATTCGTGGACGAGGTCCTCTTCCCAGTCACTTCCGCTGACCCGGTTTACGCCTGCCACTTCAATGTCAAGTGGCGCAAACCATTGAAGGCTAGCAGGCTAGGCCGGTCTTTGTCGATCACAGTTAGCGGTAAGTACGCTGTGCGATTCTTGAATGAGACCCTGACTTGACTGGAACTGACAACAGGGATTCGATTCCCTTGATAGTCCTTTAGGATAAGTCTTTGATAACGGAGGTCTTGGCACTGGATAGTGGGAATGAGTTGCTTGAGGGTCTTCCAGGACACCATCGAGAGGGACGATCCCGAGTCGACTTCCACTTGACAGGGCTGGTTCTCGATGACCACAGTAATTCGGATTTTCTTGGCGTCTAAGGCAGAGGCATGACCGATAGTGATAGTATGGTGAGCCTCTTCTCGCTTCGTGGGGCAATTTGAAACTCGGTTTCTGTAGGAGTGGTTTACTGGTTCTCGCCTTACAGGACGGTTTCCTGTCGATTGGTGATAGTTAGCCCCTTTTGAGGCTTGGCCGGGTACTTGGAAACTTCGGCAGACCCATCCGATGTGGCCTCTTTTTCCACACTCATGGCAGAGCGCGTCGCGGAATTTGCATTCGGACCTGGCATGATTGGCTCCACAGCCGGCCCAGGGGTGTGAGGACTTTGGGTAGGGGTCCCGGTCAGACCACAGTCGGTGGACCTCTTCTTCGTCGCTGTCTGACGATGAAGAGAGATCCTCGTGGTGGGCCGTTGAAAGCTGCCCTTCTGACTTGGGTAAAATTTCGCCTGTCAGTTGGTGGACCGGAGTGCGGTTGCATCGAAGTTGTGCAGCCGACTTCCTGGTTGCTTCTGCTGCAGTAGCATCGGCGATGGCATCAGCAAGGCTGATGTTGCCTTTCGCCATCAGCTTGCTCTGCACGCCAAGTGCATCTAATCCCAGAACTATTCGATCTCTCAGTGCCTCTTCTAAATCGGCGAATCTGGAGAGGCCTCCCAGATTCCGGAGGTTGGCTATGAAGTCGGCGACGCTTTCGCCTTTTCGCTGGTTTCTCTGATAGAACTCGTGCCGTCTCCCGAGCGTGGGCACGGTCAGTGCGTAATGAGCTCTCAGTAGGGGTTCGAGGACGTCCCAGTCCATCGCCTTTACTTCTGCAGGTTTGGCTAGTGCTTTAGCCATCTTAAATACGGTTGGACACAATGAGTTAGGAATACCGCCCGTTTCTTCCCGGTTGTGGCATCCTTCAAATTGTTAGTTTCCAAAAACATTTGGAAACGAACCATGTAGGACTCCCAGTCCTCTTGCACTGGATCGAACGGAGCGGGTGGTACAATGACGCTGGACATGATTCCGTCATGTAGCGTTGTCAGCCACATGCTCGATGTTTCTTCCTAGTTCAGTCAGCTCTGACGTCTCCAAATCCCATCCTCGTCGCCAGTGTTAAGTTTGGAGAATGGGCGAGAAAGAATGGAGACGAGCCTCTGGAACAGTGAACTTCAACTCTTTATTTACATGGTGACTGCTCAGAAACAAGGGCAGCTAAGGCCCGCTTTATATAGGCAACCCAATAACTATTTAACCAATAATAACCCAGGAGCGCTAGCTCCATTAACCAATACGAAGGTTCCGTTAATGGCCAATCAGATTCCCCTGAACGGGCCAATCCGATCCTGCCATTTAATAGCCAATCAGAAGTGCAGGGCCAGAACCCTGCACTTGACTCCAAACTCAAGATAACTTTATTAAACCTTATGCATTCACAACAAAAATCACTGTAATTGATAAGTGAATCATGTGATAACTAAGTGAATCTGGCTTCCCCATTGCCTTTGCTTGTCAGAAGCTGGCTGGGAAGGGTGCAAGTGGTGATTCCATGACCCCAGGATATTACAACTGTTATAAATATATGTTAATCACCAAGCACCCAAATTTTGATCATATAACCATGTGGATGTTGTGTCAATTGTAAGTGCGAGGACCAGTCATAAGTCACTTCTTTCAGTGCCATTGCAAGAATGATTGTAAGTCAAGGGCTATCTATGGTGAGTTCATGTGCAGTTATGCTCAAACTAACCTTATGATGACTTAATGAATGCTAAGACAATGATTAGGATTTCAGAATACAAAAAGCTTATGAACCTTAATCATTTCTAGTGCATTGTTCCAAACCAAAAATGTTTCATGTGGCAGTTATCTATCCAGGAAGGAATGTGCACACACAAACACACACACACACACACACAAAACTGTCCTCCATATTGGTCTTGTGGATCGTGTTATGTAGGACATTTTGTATAGCAGATTGTTCAATCATGTTAGTCTGTGGGATTGCTAAGAATCGACACCAATTTATTGACACACCATCATTGAATGCTTCCTCACTACTACCACTTTTACATGTGGACCACATTCTGAAGTGTTAAGTTTCAGAAACAATTACATAGCTGAGTTTTTTCAGAGAACCTCAACTTTCCTATTCCCCATGTTTGGAACCTTGTGGTTTTCAACATGTAACTCTTCTACCCACAAGAAACCTCTTGAAGAAACAAGGTGAGAAAAGGCTACTGGCTTTACTTCTGATATCAGCATATTTGGCTGTGGGATACATTGATGTGCATATTGCTTAATGCAAATTTATTTATTTATTTATTTATTTGTCAATCACTTACAAGATAACAGGTATAAATATAAGCGTGAGTAAGAATACAGGAAATAGGTATAAATAAATGGGGACCAAAGGACAGGGATGGTAGGCACGATTGTGCACTTATGCACATCCCTTACAGACTTCTTAGAAATGGGGTGACGTCAATAGTGGATAGTTTGAGGTTAAAGGAGTGGAGATTTAATTAACCAGGGAAAGTCTGTTTTTAGACATGGTGCAGTGAACTCTGCAGATCCCTTTGGAGTTATGCAAGGGGAGAGGAATTATGATTCAGCCCAGCTACTCAGAAGTGCATACACAGCACTCCATACTATTTTCTCAGTAACAATGAGATTTAGTCTCACTTCCTTTTGCTCTCATAATGTGTGCTAGAAACAATAACAAAAAAAATCTTCTGGAGATCAGCTCTTCTGATCTTCTAGAGAACAGCTGGGAGGAAAAGAAGGTTGAATCTTTTGTTAAGTGGTCCTTAACAAAATTGATTTTTGCCACTCAACTGAAAATGCCCTTAAAAAAGATAGATATCCTGGGATTTGAGAGCAGGTAGATTATATATATAGTATCTCACATATTATCCTTATTTGACATCAACTGTGGCCACCTGAGTTGGTGTTCATATTGTTAGTGTGCCTATCAGTACTTTTCTTGGTGCCTCTTGTATACCCTGCCCTACCTGAAAATTTATACATTTTAATGGGAAGCAGTCCCTCCATACTACTACTATTGTAATTAGCTATGCATGCCATGATGCCTCAGAATGTCTGTTATGCATTTTCAAAATTCCAAATACCCAGATGGAAAAAATTCCAAATGGGTCCAGAAAGTTTGAAACTTTAGGCCTAGCCTTGCAATCTTATCATGAAGAATTTTTGGAATTTCAGGTTGGGCAACTTGCAGGCACAGCAGGGGCCTCTGGTGCCATGATAGCAGCAAAAAAAAAAAAAAAAATCCTAGTAGAGAAATCCTAACTCTTCTGAAATCATTATGTTACTTACTTTCTTTTGCTTTGTGACCCACAGTTGCCTTCCTCCACTCTGAAAAGAAAAAAAATGTTATGCTTTAGCCAAATATGTAAAACTTAAGGTTAATACCACTGGGTTTGCACATGTTGGTCCCTTCATTTCTTTTTTTAAAAATTTTTTTATTGGTTTTTAAAACGAACATAAACAAACAAAACATAAAAACATCAAGCCATCTTCCATATATATATGCATACAGTGTGCCGGTTGGTTTACAAATTGTTTTGTGCTTCCATTTCGTAGTCTTCAATTACAATTACATTGTATATATTCTCATATTTTCAATCATTAAATACATTAATATCATTATTAATCAATCATTTGACTATACATTTATTCATGTTTGACGAAGTAATCATATTTTATTTAATTTGTTTTATGACAGTTCATATTATCATCTCAAATCTATCCTACAAT
This sequence comes from Hydrophis major, assembly GCA_033807585.1. Taxonomy (NCBI): domain Eukaryota; kingdom Metazoa; phylum Chordata; class Lepidosauria; order Squamata; family Elapidae; genus Hydrophis; species Hydrophis major. The sequence continues at coordinate 34,422,193 of CM066343.1, read as the reverse complement.
CATTTTGTAGATATAATAAGAAAAGAATACATCTTTATATATTTATTATTTTCTAAGAATCTACATATTTCATTACTATGTTTTATTGTCTAACCATTAATAGAATAGATCACAAATTTTATAAAATTGTTTATCATCTTGTTCTCTGATTTCAAATGTCAATCTACTCATTTCAGCACATTCCAATATTTTCTTAATGATTTCCTCCTGTGATGGTATTTTCTCATTTTTTCAGTTTTTAGCAAATATAATCCTAGCCGCTGTCAGAAATTTACAATCAGGTATTTCAATTCTTTACTATATATTTCAGGTAAAATTCCCAATAAAAATATCTCTGGTTTCAAATCTATATGCTTTTTTGTCATTTTTTCCAATCACGTGTGGATTTTAGTCCAATATTTTTTAGCATCTGCACATGTCCACCACATATGGTAATAGGGGCCAGGTGTCTGATGACATTTCCAACATTTTTCAGATTTGTTCTTGAACATTCTTGCTATTCTTGTCAGGGGAAAATGCCACCTGTAAAATATCTCATACAAATTTTCTTTATATGCTGTTGATATTGTCATTTTATAATTTTGAGACCACATTTTTTGCCATTTCTCTAGATCAATCCCATATCCAAAATTCTTCCCCCAAGCAATCATTGTTTCTTTTACTTGTTCTTCTTCTAGCTTAATTTCTAATAAATATCCATACAATTTTTTAATCACCTTTTCATCAGTACCTGTCAAAATCTTATCTAAATCAGTCAGTTTATCATAGAAACCTTCTGTTTTAGAGTCTTTATCATACCTTGAATGTATTTGCGCATATGAAAACCAATTCATCTTTATACCTTGTTCTTCTAATTTTTATATAGATTTAAGTTCACCCTTTTCATTCAATATTTCACCATATCTAACTGTTTGTTCCTTTTTATATATTATAGGATAAGAAAATGTTTCAATAGTCGATAGTCAGACTGGAATTTTCAAATAACATTGTCTTTTAGTCTTCTCCCAGTTTAACCACAGAGACTACTGTATATAATGTCTTCTAAAAGCATGCCACCCCAACAACAGATCATGTCCTTCTAATGTCAACAATCTAGTATTTCTTAATGTTATCCATTCCTTAACCCACATCAGATTTGTACCTTGGTAATACAACTCCCAATTAGGTAAACCAAATCCTCCTCTTGCAAAAGTTTTAACTTTATTCTCGCTTTCTTACCTTGCCATATATATTTCAACACAATTTTATTTAAATCTTCAAAGTAATCTTTTCCAAGCCTAATTGGAATTGTTTGGAACAAATATAAAATTCTGGGTAATATATTCATCTTGATTGTTGATATTCTCCCTATTAATGATAGTTGTAAATTTTCCCATTTCGCCAAATCTAGTTCTATCTGCTGCTTAAGTTTTATTATTTATTTTATTTATTTAATTATTCTCTTTTACTGTCCTGCATCTTGCTGTCAAATGTATCCCCAAGTACTTGATCTTATTCGTGACCAGAATTTTCAATAGATCTGCCAGTTCTTCCTTTTGTCTTATAGCATATTCTTTGTCAAGATCTTTGTCTTATCTTTATTTATTTTCAAACCAGCCATCTTTCCATATGTCTCTATCTTTTCTATCAATTTTGATGCTGTTTCTAATGGATCTTCTAAAATGAAAACCAGATCATCTGCAAATGCTTGCAACTTAAATTCTTCCTTTTTAATTTTCATCCCTTTTATGTCCTTTTCTTCTCTAATATTTCTGTTTAGCACTTCCAAGGCTAACACAAACAACAGAGGCAATAGTGGGCACCCTTGTCTTGTTCCTTTTCTTATATTCATAGAGTCTGTCAGTTCTCCCTCTATCATTACCTTTGCTGTTTGCTTCTGATATATAGCTTCTATTGCTTGAATAAATTTTTTAGAAAATTATTTTCATATGTAATTTTTTATAAAATTCTTCTTGCTTGTCATTCGGGGCATAGATTGCAATCAGAAGTGTTTTCATATTATTGTCCATTATTTCCACCATTAGTATTCTTCCATCGTCATCAGTATAGATCAATTTTGATGGGATAATATCTTTAATGTATAAAACCACTCCTCTTTTCTTGCATTGTGTCAAAGAAGTAAATATTTTCCCTAATTTTGGCTGTATCAACAATTGTTCATATTGCTTTTTGATATGTACTTCTTGTAGGCAGATTATATCAAATTTTAAATTCTCTAATTTATGGAAAGTTTTCCTTCTTTTAACAGCTGAGTTAAGTCCATTTATATTAATTGTAATGAGTTTTTTCTCTTCCATCATTATACTTTATAGGTAGGTTTGACAGCTCTCATAGATCTTGGTTCATGTTGTTCTTTAACTTCCACCTTTCCACCTTCTTTTTCCGCCTTCTTTTTTTTCAGTCTCTATTTGGCAGTCCTCTTGGAATTCAATTAGTGAGATTTCTTTTTCTGCCTCTTCCTCTTTCCCTCCAAAAAATTCTGTGTAAAATGATTCAGCTTTTTCAACTGAGTCAATTCTATGTCTCTGTTCTTGCCTTGTGAACATTAAACCTTCTGGAATCAGCCATCTATAATTCACCTCTTTTTAAAGTAGCATTTTGATCAGAAATTGGTATTCTCTTCTCATTTCTCTCACTCTTCTGAGTATTTGTTTTAAAACCACAATCTCCTTGCCTTTGTATTTCAATGTTTTCTCTCTTGCCACTTGCAATATTTGCGTTTTAATGGCTTTCTTTGTAAATCTGATGTGAACTTCTCTTGGTAAGCTATTTCTCATTGCATAACTTGTGAAGACTCGATAAACCTCATCTATGCCATCCATCATCTTCTCTTTAGTTATTTCCAAAACTTCAGCCAAAATTTCTATCATTATCTCAGCTAGGTTTTGTCCCTTTTCTTCCTCTATATTTTGGAATCTGAGATAAAATTCTGATCTGTCCATCTCCCATCTCAACATCCCACTTTTATCTTGTTCAACTATGGTTAATCTGCTATCAATATCTCCAATCTTCTTATCTCTTTGTTTATCTTCTTCAATTTTTTGGAATCTCTCATCATACTTCATCATCATTTGTTGAATGTTCTCCACCTTTTCATCAGTTTTTCCTGTTCTTTGTTCAATGTTCTCTGTTCTCTTTTCAATATTCTCTGTTCTTATTTAAATATTTTGAATTCCTTGCATAAGCATCTGCAGGGTCACTTTTTCCTGTTCTTTTTCTTGCTGTAACATCGTCTGTATTGAGTGTTGTCCTCCAGATGGTGAAGAGGAAGAAGTAGGAGTTGAGGAACCAGGGGCTATTAATTCAAAATCTTCAGGTTCTTCTAGACCAGAGGTCTCATTCTTGCGGCCCAGGGGCCAATTGCATCCCACAGGGCGATATCCTGTGGCCCCCACCGTGATATGAAAGTATAATATTAGTGCAGCCCACAGGGGGAATGAACCTCTGAAGGAAATCCCGCCCGCTGTTCCTCGTCGTAGCTGACATTCGGTGCTAGGCTAAGCTACACCGACTTCATGCACACTACGCTTGTAACAACAGTGTGGCGGATGATGAACAGTCCGGTAGCAGTCGCCTTTTTTTGCGGTCACCATTCCGGTACTTTCTACCATCAACAAATGCCACGATCAAACACAGAGAAAGGCGACTGCTACCGGGCTGTTCATCATCAGCCACACTTTTGTGACAAGTAGAAGTGAAAATGATGTCACGCGTCGAGACGTTCTCCATGCGTCGCTAGCTGGCTAAACACTTCTATGAAATGTGGAACAAGAGCAATGCCAAGTGGAATAAACTAAATCTTGTCACACCCTCATCATGTCTTTGTCAAAGCCTGCAGTGAAGAGAAAGATAGGTGATGAGCAAAGACAATTTCAGCAAAGGTGGGAGACACAGTATTTCTTTGTTGAGCACAGGGGCATCCGACATGCCTTATTTGTGCTGAAAAAGTTGCAGTGCACAAGGAATACAACCTGAAACATCATTATTCAACTAAATATGCTGAGGAATGTGAAAAATATCAGGGGGATGAGAGAGCCAACCGGGTTGCCAGCCTTAAAACATGTCTAGTGAGGCAACAAGATTTCTTCAAGAAAGCAACCAAAGAGAATGCTGCAGCAGTCGAAGCTAGCTATATGGATAATGAGATGATTGCTAAGGCGGGAAAACCATTCACAGAGGGTGAGTTTGTAAAAAAATGCATATTACAGGCTGCAAGTATAGTTTGTCCAGAAAAGAAAAGTCAATTCAGCAACATCAGCCTTTCTGCCAACACAGTGGCAGAGCGCATTTCTGACCTGTCAAATGACATTTATCATCAACTGTGTGAGAAAGCCAGATGTTTTGATGCATATTCAGTTGCTCTTGATGAGAGCACAGACATAACTGACACTTCTCAGCTCACAATTTATGTCCATGGTGTTGATCACAATTTTGAAGTGACAGAGGAGTTGATCAGAGTAATTCCAATTCATGACCAGACCACCACTCATGAGATATTTCACCAGCTATGTGATGCCATTGAGAATGCTGGTTTGCCATGGAATAGGTTTGTTGGAATAACAACTGACGGAGTGCCATCAATGACAGGGAGGAAAAATGGACTGGTGGCACTTGTTCAGAGAAAACTTGAGGAGGAGGGTGTAGAAGAGGCTATTGCTCTGCACTGCATTATCCATCAGTAGGCCCTTTGTAGCAAATGCCTGAAGTGTGACAACGTGATGTCTGTTGTTGTGAAATGCATCAACCACATCAGATCCAGGGGCTTAAAGGACAGGAGGTTCCATGCTTTTTTAGAGGAAATGGAGTCAGAATATGAAGATGTGCTCTATTTCACCAAGGTACATTGTCTCAGCAGGGAAAATGTCTTGAAAAGATTTTTTGAACTGAGAGAAGAAATGAAAGCCTTCATGGAGAAGGATGGGATGGCTGTTCCCAAGTTGAATGATCAGAAATGGCTCATGGACTTAGCTTTTCTTGTCGACATCACACATGAGCTGAATGTACTGAACAAGAAGTTACAAGGCCAGGGGCAGCTTGTCAGTGCTGTCCATGACAACGTGAGAGCATCCTCCACAAAACTTGTGTTATGGAAAGCCCAGCTCTCTCAGACAAACCTTTGCCATTTCCCAGCATGCAAGGCACTTGTGGATGCAGGCACCCCATTCAGTGGTGAGAAGTATGTTGATGCTATTTTGAAGCTACAGAAGGAATTTGATCACAGATTTGCAGACTTCAAGACGCACAGAGCCACTTTTCAAATTTTTGCAGACCCCTTCACCTTTGATGTGCAAGATGCCCTTCCTGTGCTTCAAATGGAGCTTATTGACCTGCAATGCAACTCTGACCTCAAACCAAATTTAGGGAGGTGAATGGAAAAGCAGACAAGCATGGGCAATTTTTGGGAGCATTGCCCCCCAGCTCCCCTGAGCTTTCCTGAATGTTCAAATGGACCATGTGCCTTTTTGGGAGCACATATTTGTGCAAAAAGTTCTTCTCCACCCTGAACTTTAACAAGTCCAAGTACAGGTCCAGACTTACTGATGATCATCTTCAAGCCATACTGAGGGTCTCAAGTGCTTCCTCTTTCAAGCCAAATGTGGCTCAGATATGTGAGAGGAAGCGTTGTCAAGTCTCTGGCAGCAAGGAGTAAGCAGGAGAAGCCATGTTCTGAGGAACTGTTGATCTTCATTCAATGTTCCATTCATGTGTTCAGGACAGTTCATGTATTGGAGAAATCATTAACTGTTGATGACATTTGAGGATATTTTTTTAACAACGTTTTTTGTGGAATCCTTTATGTGGCCCAGCCTCACCCAGCCTCTGCCTCCAGCGGCCCCCAGGTAAATTGTATTTGAGACCCCTGTTCTAGACCTTAATCCATTTGTGAAATAACCAATTGTAATTCCAAGTAAAAATAGTGGGAAAAAAGAAGCCAAATAATAACAACAATAATAATTTTTAAAAAAAGATCTTCAGGTTCTTGTATACCTAAATCCAACCAATTGGTTAGATAACAGTAAAAACTCAAAAATGGAAGAAAAGACCATAAACACACACAAAAAAGAAAAAATTGTTAAATCCTGAAAAAGGCAGAAAAGTAAAAAATAAAAAACTAAAGAAGAGAAAAGAAAAGTTCTTCAGGTTCTTCAACACCTTAATCCAATTAAAAAGTCTCAGGTATAAAAGGATGAATAAGAAAAAAAAGAAAGCCACAAAAATAAAAATAAAAAACAATATGGAAGATAAATAGAAAAAAATACAAGGGAGGGAGAGAGAAAAAAGAAAAGAGACTACTCCCTTAAAAAGAAAAGGAAGGAAATCATTAATACTAAAGCTTTTCCTTTAAAATAAAATGCAAACATAAAAATTTAACTTCAAAAGACAAAAAGAAAGACAAAAACAAGTTCCAAAAGGCCAAAAATCCAAATAGCTATTACGAAAAGTAAACTAATGAGGAGGAGTAGCACAGTTTAGAAAAAATAAAAAGAGCACACTGCACCTTGTTTGATTATCCAAGGTTTTTGTTAAAATTTATAACTCTTTTCTCCAGAGTCTTGTCACCTTTTTTTTCCCTTATAAGCTTCAACACCAGACTCCAGCTGTTGATAGAAACCCAGAAGAGCACCTGCAATAATACTCTCCCATGTTCTTCCCTCTATCTTATCAAATAGCAATGTTCTTGAAAAGAAGTCTCAGTTCTTTCTCAGCTTTGTCTGGTCAAGAAAAAGAAATAGAATATTTCCAAGCCTCTAGTTGACAGTGTTACAAAGTTTCTTTTGCTTTCACTTTCCCTCTCCTTTCCCAAACAAAATATAATAAAATTAATTAAAAAGGGGAAAAGATATTTTAAAAATGACTAAAAGGGAGTCTCTATAGCTTAGAATATTATAAAGTCAAAAAGGAGAAAAAGAATAGGTGAAAGAAAAGAAAAAAAACCAGTCCAGTTTCAAAATATAAAATCATATGTAGAAAATCCAGCAATGAGAAAAAAAAATATTACTTTGACATTCCTGTTTAAAATCGCCGCTTAATCATTTCTGTCAAAACTTCTACAGATTCTTTCTTTCCCTTAGGGTGTCCTTTCATGCCTTAAAATAAAGAAAAAGTTTTCACCAAACCAACACACTCTCTCTTTCCGTTCTCTTTCATTTCGGAGCTGTCCCAACTCCAGCAGCTTTAATGGCTGCCTCTTTGCCGCTGGCAAAAAGAGCTTCTCCTGGATCTATCAGGGACTTTGCGGTATCCCTGGGATTGACAGGATGCACTCTTTACATTCACCATCTCTTTGCGATGGTTTAGATCCAATTGGACCATCCAGGAGCAAAGATATCGGCAGCGATCTCAGACCTCCAAGATCACATGCTGTATCGTTGCGACGCCAGCTCTGCCCTCCTCCCTTCATTTCTGACCATATACAAAATGTTCAGAAACACCTAAACAGTATTCTGTATAATAGCTAATGTTTTAATACATGATTTCTTATCTGTTTTCATTTCTTTTGGCATTATCTGTTGGCATGATATCATTTTGCTAAAAATTGTTTTTGGGAAAAGGGGCTTGGATATTAACTTACAGTGTCATTTCAGGAGTCTGACTCATTTCAAGAGGCAGCTGTAAATCTCTCTGAAGACCAGCAGGCCATGTCAGATGCCAGACAAAGGTTTCTTGCCAAGGAAGTCAAGAAACTTGATAATGGGAAAGCAAGCTTGTTAGGTAAGCCTTTAATTTGCAAGTGGTGATAGTCTTGCTCTATTCAGCTCAAAGTAAGGTCATATGGTCAGGCCCATGCCTCATTTTAGATTGCAATATTCTGAAAAGGACTACGAAAATGGTGGAAATGAGGCCAGCTTCACTCTTGAGATGTCCCTTTCAAACTTTGAATGGGCCGTTTTATAAAATTTCACACAAAACATTTTGAAATTACATTTTGCAAATTCCTAGCTGTATTTCAAAAGAAGAGACTTTCTACAGCAAAGTTAGGAATTGCAGCTTGTGAAGCCTTTTTTGGTAACTCCTGGCACCATACACTTCTGACTTTTGCTTTCTCTCTGGGTTGGAGCAAAAACATACCCAAGTAAGTCCAAAGTAGGAAAACTAAGTTAAAATCCCAGTCTGTACTGTAAGCATCATATAAAGTAAGGTTATATTTGGATCAAACTTGATATCTAATATTGGAAGAAATATCCTTCTGGGTTCAGTTCCAAGTGGGGGAAAGACACTGGATTCATGGAAGTTGCTTGGAAAGAAGATTTCATCTTGGATAAGATCACATATCTTGGAGCTCCTGGGTGAAAAGGAAAGAGATGCTGAGAGTCCCTTGGTTTTACACCCTCCTTAAGCTTTGAACTTCCTGGGATACAGGAAGAGTATACTGATTGGATGCTGTCAGGGGTCATAGTTAGTTTTGTAGGTTGTATGTGTGCTTAAGTTTGGTTGAATCCTGCTGGGTATACAATCTTCCCAGGTGCCATGTGGTGAGATGAGTAATCCTATCATTTTCTGAGGGCCATGTTTTAATCTCATCACCCTGGAACTGAAGGGGGGGGGAACAGGGAGCTGCAGGAAGCTGTTTTGTCTTTAAAACATGTTTCTCCTTTTCTTCATCCAGAGAAATATGATATTCTGCCTTTTACATATTTCCTAGTAGAACATTTCATTCTTCTAAGAGATGGAGAGATAGAGTAGGGATAAGTAGATGGCTCGCAGGCAGGGCTTGAGGGGAAAATATCAGTACTACAGTTATTAAACAGATAAATCAGTTTCAACAAAATGGAGACACAACAGATGAGAAAGAAAAAACTGGATTCTCATGCTTCAGGAAAAGATGGACAGATGAAATAGTTCAAACACACAGCAATGCAAGAATGAAACTTTCCCTGTAAATTAACTTAAAACTTTTGTTCATAACCTTGGGCTTTTCTTAAAAGCATAGAAAGGAAAGGAAACTGAACTCAATGTTCTTCAATCTGTCTAGTTGGCCAGATCAGATTGGGTGAAGGCATTTTCTTTCAGTACTTTTAATAATTTTTTGTAGCAATTTAAAAATTTTGTCTTTTGGATTGAAGACATTTTTCAGTTACACTTACCTCAAGGGCGCACAAAGATTTAGACACATACACACATACAAACAAGGAGAACAAAGAGAGAAAAACGGAACTCTGAGGAAAATAAACAATATACCTTTTATTCAAATACACATGCATCATGGTCTAGAATAGATATGATATGGATGTCAATAGAATTGCTTTCTAACATACAAGACATTGAAATAAAAGCAAGTACTTGGGCAGATCACAGTCCAATAACACTTGTATGGAAAGGACAAAAAAGGAGATCTAGATGGACTTTAAATAATACGATATAAAAAGAAAAAGACTTTAAACAAAAAATTGAGAGAGAATTGACTTTTTCTTTAAAGAAAAATACAAAAGAGGATACATCATTACAGAACCTCTGGGACATGATGAAGGCTTATACAAGAGGTTTGATAATGGACTATACAAGGAAAAGAAATATAAAACAGAAAAAAATCTTTAAAATATTGGAACATGATTACAAGAGGCTGGAAAAAGAACTCCAGAAATTTCCACAAAAAAAGGACATTAAAATTAAAATGGACATAACTAAGCATAAAATGAGGCTAATGGAAAAAGAAGAAATAGCACAAAAAATTAGAAATGCTAAACAGAACTGTTTTGAAGATGCAAATAAGCCAGGCAGATGGTTAGCATATAAATTGAGAAAGGAAAGAGACTCAAGAAGAATAAATCAATTGATAAATGAAGAAGGACATGTATGCTATGGAAATATGGAGAAGAAAAAAATTATTCAAGATTACTATGAAAAACTGTACCATCAAGAGAATGTTCAGGAAAAAAGAATTCAACAATAATTACAGGAAGCAAATTTGCTCCAGATACCCAAATATATTGAAACAATGTTAGAAAGTAACATAACAATGATGGAATTAACAGAAGCTTTAAAAAGGCAAAACATTGGGAAAGCACCAGGTCCAGACGGTTTGCCAGTGGAATTTTATAAGACATTCCAGGGAACATTGAATTTTCACTTATTAGAAATTATGAATGAAGTTATAACAAAGAAGAGAATACCCAAAACATGGTCAGAAGCATATATAACACTTGTACCGAAGGAGGATACAGATCCACAGTAAGTTAAAAATTACAGAGCTATATCACTATTAAATTCAGATTATAAAATTTTTGCTTCAATTCTGGCAGAAAGACTGAAAAGATACTTAAACAATTTTATTCATTCTGATCAAAATGGATTTCTGCCGAAGAAACAGATTAAAGATAATGAGAATAATTTTAGATACACTGGAATACTATGAGACACATCCTGAAAAACAAATGGCTCTGATGTTTATAGATGCACAAAAAGCCTTTGATAATGTGAATTGGCATTTTATGCTGTTACAATTGGACCAAATGGGCTTTGGTAAAAAATTTATTCAAGCCATTGAAACAATATATCAACAAACTGCAAAGGTTATAATAAATGGAGAGTTATCAGACTTTATAGATATAAGAAAAGGGACCAGACAAGGCTGTCCACTGTTGCCTCTGTTGTTTGTGTTAACACTGGAAGTGCTGAATAGGAACATCAGAGAAGAAAAAGAAATAAAAGGAATGAAAATTAAAAAGAGTATAAATTACAAGCATTTGCAGATGACCTGGTATTTATATTAGAGGATCCATTGGAGTCTGCACCTAAACTGATAGAAAAGATAGAAGAGTATGGGAAAGTAGCAGGTTTGAAAATAAATAAAGATAAAACAAAGATTTTAGCAAAGAACTTGTTAGTAAGACGAAAGAAAGAATTGGAGGAAGTTTTGGGGATCCAAGTCACAAATAAGGTTAAGTAGAGATACATATAACACCAAGATGTAGCACACTTAAGGAGGACAATTATCTCAAACTTAAACAACAGATTGCAACAGATTTTATAAAATGGGAAAATTTAACAATTTTCATGATAATCAATTATCACTGATTGGCAGAATATCTACAATTAAGACGAATGTATTGCCCAGAATGTTATACTTATTCCAGACAATTCCAATCAGATTAGGGAAAGAATTTTTTGAAGATTTAAACAAAGTAGTGCTAAAATACATTTAGCAGGGGAAGAAAGTGAGAATAAAACTTAAATTGTTATAAGATGCAAGAATAAGAGGAGGATTTGCTTTGCCCAATTGGGAATTATACTACCAAGCGACAAATCTGATGTGGGTAAAGGAGTGGATAACATTATGGAATACTAGACTTTTGAATTTAGAAGGATATGACCTGCTGTTAGGGTGGCATGCCTTCCTTTGGTATAAGGGAACTAAAACGCAGGAGTATTTTAGAAGACATTATATTCGAGAAGCATTGTTTCTAAATTGGGAGAAGATAAAAAAGCAATATTATTTAAAAATTCCGCTATGGTTATCTACTATTGAATCTTTTTCCTATCCAATAATATATAAAAAGGAACAAACAGTTAGATATGGTGAGATATTGAATGAAAAGGGTGAACTTAAATCTATGCAAGCATTGGATGAACAAGGTGTAAAAATGAATTGGTTTTCATATTTTCAAATACAATCTAGATTTGATAAAGATGTTAAAACAGAAGGTATCTATGATAAGTTGACTGATTTAGATAAAATTTGGACAGGTACTGATGAAAAAGTGATAAAAAAAACTTTATGGACATTTGCTAGAATTTAAATTAGAAGAAGAACAAGTAAAAGAAACAATCATTGCATGGGGGAAAAATTTTGGATATGGGATTGATTTAGATAAATGGCAAAAATTATGGTCTCAAAATTATAAAATGATAATGTCAACTGCATATAAAGAAAATTTGTGGTTGGAAAAAATGACAAAGAAACACATAGACTTGAAACCAGAGATCTTCTTATTGGGAATTTTACCTGATACATATAGTAAAGATTTGAAATACCTGATTGTAAATGTATTAACAGCGGCTAGGATTGTATTTGCTAAAAATTGGAAGAATGAGAAAATACCATTACAGGAAGAAATTATTAAGAAAATATTGGAATGTGCTGAGATGAGTAGATTGACATTTGAAATTAGAGAGCAAGAGGATAAACAATTTTATGAAATTTGGGATCTTTTTTATCAATGGCTAGATGATAAAATACGATAATAGAATATTGACACTGTATTTATAAAGGGTTTTTAGGATTGATTTGGTATGATTATATGATTTGTTACAGAATAAACTGTTTAAAGTATTGTTATCTCATAAAGCATGAATGATTAAAAGTATAGTCAAAAATTTCTTTTTTTTTAGTGATACTAATCACTAATTTAGTGATAAGTTTGGATTGACAATATGAGTTGTTATGTAACATAATTGTAATTGAGACTACAAAATGAATGATACTAATTTAGTGATAAGTTTGGATTGACAATATGAGTTGTTATGTAACATAATTGTAATTGAGACTACAAAATGAATGCACAAAACTGATGAACCAACCGACACACTGGATGAACATATGAGAGTTGATGTTTTAATGTTTTGTTTGTCTTGTTTGTTTGTAGAAAATTAATAAAATTCTTTTCAAAAAAAAGAAAAGAAAATTTGTATAAGATGTTTTACAGGTGGCACTTACCCCCAGCGAGAATTGCAAGGATGTTCAAGAATAAAATGGGATAAATGTTGGAAATGTCATCAGAAACCTGGTTCATATTACCACATGTGGTGGACATGCTCAGATGCCAAAAAATATTGGACTATAATCCACACATGGTTGGAAAAAATGACAAAACAACACATAGACTTTAAACCTGAGATATTTTTATTGGGAATTATACCAGAAATATATTGTAAAGAATTGAAATATTTGATTGTAAATGTTTTAACAGCGGCTAGAATTGTATTTGCTAAGAATTGGAAAAATGAAAAAAATACCTATGCAGGAGGAAAGTCTTAAGAAAATCATGGACTGTGCTGAAATGAGTAAATTGACATTTGAAATTAGAGAACAAGAGAATAAACAATTTTACATGATATGGGATTTATTTTATCAATGGTTAGATAAAAAGACATGGTAAAGAAATAGATTAGTAAGCCTTACAATAAAAGTTAATAGACTGATAAAGAATACAATATAAAATATATAACCATTGGATGAATGTATAAGATTAAATCATAATGAAAATTAGAATATCTCGCATAAAATGATGAAAAAATAGTCAAATTAATGTTTAATAATTGATACTGTACAAGCACAAGCTAGACTGATAAGGTGGGAATTTATATAACTTGTGAATAATGGTAAAAAAAAAAGATAGCATAAAATATTGTAACCAACTGACACACTGTATGTATGTAATTGAAGGAGGGCTTCATGTTTTTATGTTTTGTTCGCATGTTTGTTGTAAAAAATAAAAACTTTGGGGAAGAAAAGTTACCATTCTTTGCTGTACAACATAGTTTGGCTTATCTCTGGACCCTCTAAGCAACTTGTTTAGAATAAACTGTAAATTCCCATGTTAAATAGATGTGGAATATCCAAAGCTGTTGTTGGTAGAAAATAACTTTTAATAGATTGAGATATCTTTTAGCTGTTTTCAAGATCTTGATCATATCAGTGCATTAAATACAACCTCTGAAATTCTTTCTGCACTATCTCATAGGTTCTGGAGTCACAAACAGAGGAGAGAAGCCATTCAAAATCAAGAGATCAAAGACGAGGGGACACATGGTACTTTTGCTTGGGGCTCTCAAAAAGGAGAAACCCTACAACTCTATTGACTGTGGGAAATGTTTTGTGAGGCCATCAGACTTGGCAAAACATGACAATATCCACACAAGTGCCAAGCCTTGTCCCACCTGACTAGTCATCAGAGAATTCACACAGGGGGAAACCCCCACCCACACACACATGCACTTTATGTGGTGCATCATTTGCTCAGAGAGCGTCACTGGTTAGTCGTCAGAGAATCCACTCTGGAGAACAGCCTTATCGTTCTCATTGCCAACAGTGCTTCAGTCATCAGTCAGCACTTAGTGCATGAACCTATCCACATGGTCCAGAAACCTTATATCTGCCTGAAATATGGGGAAAGGTTTGTTTCTTCTTCTACCCTCAAATACACAAGTGGATCCAAACAGGAGAAAAACCATTTTCCCGTGTCAAGTTGTGGGAAACTATTCATCCAACGCTCTAATCTTATTTCACACCAATGGACACACTATGGGGAGAAACCCTTTTGCTGCACTGTGTGTGGAAGAAGATTCAATTATCCATTGGACCTTACCCAGTGTTACGAACTAAGCAACTCATCAGTTTGCAATTCTAGTAGTTTTCTTTCCACGAAAGGTTCCTAGCCTGCACTTCTGATTGGCCCGTTTAACAGCGGATCGTGATTGGCCAGTTTTGGCTGATCGGATTGACTGATAGCGGGTCACTGCTGATTGGACGCTCTCAGCGCGGCAAATTCAAATCATTGGGTGTTGTGACAGCAGCCAGTTCTATAAAAGGAGCTGCTGCTGCCCTAGTTGTTCGCTCTGTTCTGAAGTCACTAATAAAGAGTTGGAGTCACTATTCGATGCCTCGTCTCCGTTCCTTGTGCCCACTCTCCCAGATCTAACACTGGCGATGAAGGTGGGATGTGGAGATGAGAGAGCTGAATGAACACTCATTGAACGCAACAGAGCACATGGCTGAGAGCGCACCAATCATGGCAGAATGACCAGCGGCGCCATACCACCCACTCCATTTGACCCGGCTAACGAAGACTGGGACTTGTATATGGACAGGTTTCAGATGTTCCTGGAGACCAACAACTTGAAGGATGCTACGTCTGGCAAGAAAGGAGCTGTGTTCCTGACTCATTGCGGGCCTGCCGTTTTTAAAATGGCAAAGGCACTTGCAAAACCAGCTGAAGTCAAGACGATGGACTGGGACAATCTCGCCCCAATCCTACAGGCCCATTATGCCCCAGCAGTGCCAAAACTCATCAGAAGACACGAGTTTTACCAGAGGACCCAACAGAAAAGCAAAAGTGTTGGAGACTTCATCACGGACCTCAGAAACCTGGGAGGACTCTGTGGTTTCACAAATCTCGAAGAAGCCATGAGAGATCGAATCGTTCTGGGTCTGAAAGACTCCACAACCCAGAGCAAGATTATGGCAAAAGGGGACATCGCCCTCGCAGATGTCATCGCCGATGCTACTGCAGCAGAAGCAACCAGGAGGTCGGCAGCTCGAATGCGCCGAGCAAACGCACTGCACCACCAACTTGCCAGTGACCCTACGGCCCCTTCCGAGAGGCACGCAGTGACTACCCACCATGAAGATCTCGAATCCTCCTCAGAAAGCAAAGAAGAGGAGGTCAACAGACTCAGGTCAGACCGAGATCAGCGAGATTAACGGACTCATAAACCCTTGTATCAGTGTGCTGGATGCAGGGGAAACCACCCAAGGTCAGACTGCAAATTCCTAGACGCCCTCTGCTGCTCCTGTGAAAAGAGGGGCCACATTGCAAGTCTGTAGAGGCAAGCGAGAGTCCAGCTCGAACCGAAGAGAAAATAATTTCCGGCAGACAACAGGCACCCCACCAGTAAATCGGGATCGCCCAAGCAACCAATGGAACCACTACTACAGAAATCAAGCGCCAACCATTTCTACCAGATGAGAAGAGGCACACCAAACCATCACCATTGGCCACGCTTCATTCCTTGATGCAAAAAAGATCCAAATGAAGGTCGTCATTGAGGACCGTCCATGTGTTATGGAAGTTGACTCCAGGTCCTCCCTATCAATGGTCTCCTGGAAAACCCTCAAACAGCTGATCCCTGACATCCGTCGCCAGGATCTCAGCCTTCAGAGAATTATATTGAAGGACTATCAAGGAAACAGGATCCCGGTCGCCGGTTCCAGCCACGTCCAAGTCTCCTTCAAAGACCACACCACGACTCTACCACTTACAGTCATCGATAAAAATTGACCCAGCTTACTAGGCTTGCAGTGGTTCGCGCCACTTGGAATTGAACTGGCAGGCATCAACCAAACTGAAAGCGATGACTGGGAAGCGGCTCTCATCCAAGAATTCCAGGAAGTATTCACCGAGAAGCTAGGCAAGTACAAGGGATCCCCCATATTGTTTAACCTCTGCCCAGATATTGCGCCCATTCGCCTTAAGCCCCGTCGAGTGCCTTTTGCACTCAAACCAAAGATTGATGAACAATTGGACAAATTGATAGCCCAAGGCATATTGGAACCGATTGACCATGCCCGATGGGAGACCCCAATAGTAACCCCCATGAAGCCTGATGGATCTCTGAGAATTTGTGGGGACTATAAGGCGACCCTAAATCACGCACTACAGCAGAGCGCTTACCCTGTGCCTGTAGTCCAACACCTACTGCACTCCCTTGGGGGTGGGAAAATATTCGCAAAATTAGACCTAGCCCAGGCATACCAGCAGCTGCCTGTAGATGCAGAGACTGCAGAAGCCCAAACTATAGTCACGCACAGAGTGTAATAGACTCCAGAGTGTAATAGACTCCAGTTTGGAGTGAGCGTGGCACCAGGCATCTTCCAGAGTCTGATGGAGAGATTGTTACAAGGTATAAAAGGGGTCGTGCCATATTTCAATGATGTCTTGATAGCTGCCCCCACTAGAAGTATACTAGAAAAGCGACTAAGAATGGTCCTCCAAAAATTTAAAGACGCTGGCCTGAAGGTCAAGAAGGACAAGTGCCAACTATGTACAGAGAGGGTTGAATTCCTTGGTTACCTTCTTGACAGACAGGGAATTCACCCTACTGAGAAAATATTGGTTGCAATCAAAAACACCCCAAGACCTAAAAACAAAACAGATCTTCAAGCCTTCCTGGGACTTATTAATTTTTATAACATTTTCCTACCCCAGAAGGCGACTGTTGCTGAACCCCTGCATAGGCTCCTCGATAAGAAGGCTTCCTGGGTTTGGAGACATCGAGAAGAATGAGCTTTTCAGCAAGTTAAAGACCTCTTAACATCTGATGCCGTATTGATACAATATAACAAGACTTTACCCTTAAACATCACCTGTGACACCTCACCGTTTGGAGTAGGAGCTATCCTGAGCCATGTCCTGCCAAACGGCGCTGAGGCACCCATTGCATTTTTTTCCAGAACTTTATCTAAAACTGAAAGAAATTATAGCCACTTAGATAAAGAGGCTCTCGCTATTGTGGCTGCGATTAAACGATTCCATGACTACATGTATAGAAGGTCCTTCTCTATAATCACTGATCACAAACCATTACTGGGCATCTTGGCGGGGGATAAACCAACTCCCCATATTTTATCGCCAAGAATGACACTCTGGTCAGAGTTTTTAGCCGCATACAACTATCAATTACAACACCGACTGGGGAAAGCCATTCCCCACGCTGACGCCCTGAGCCGCTCACAGCTACCAGAAGTCATAGACGACCCAGCTCCAACCGTAACTGTACTACATATCGAGACACTCCCTTCACCACCACTGACTGCGCAAGACATCGCATCCGAAACAAGGAAAGACCCTTGTTTAGCACGAGTCCTCAGCTGGGTAGAAAGAGGTTGGCCTGACAACGAACTCAACGAAAACTTCAAGCCTTTAAAGCACAAGCAGACAGAACTTTTTACCCAAAAGGGATGTGTGTTATGGGGAGACAGAGTCGTCATCCCAGATAGACTATGGCATAAAGTCCTAAAACTATTGCATGATGGACATCCGGGTATCGTGCGGATGAAGGCACTAGCAAGGAGCTATGCTTGGTGGCCTGGCATAGATAAGCAAATAGAGACTTGGGTGGCCACCTGCAACAAGTGCCAGGAAACACGCTCAGCTCCACCGAAAGCACCACCAACTGAATGGGAAGCACCCCGAGGTCTCTGGTCCCATATCCACATCAATTTTGCGGGACCCACCAAAGGGTATACATTTCTCATAGCAGTGGATGCCTATTCCAACTGGCTTGAGGTCCACAAAATGAAGAACACCACCACAGAAGCAGTTGTTAAAATATTAAACAGACTATTTGCCACACACGGGTTGCCAGACATCTTGGTTTCAGACAATGACCCACAGTTCACCGCCTTGGCATTTGAACAGTACCTAGCAGACTGGGGGATACGCCACACCTTAACATCGCCGGCACACCCTGCAGCCAACGGTAGGGCTGAACGAATGGTCCAGTTTGTAAAGAAGACCTTACACAAGATGGAACAAGGGGACATCCATGACAAGGTAACCAGGATGCTTCTCCTCCAACATATCACTCCAAACAGCACCACAAACAAAACCCCAGCTGAGCTCCTGATGGGCCAGAAACTTCGATCACATCTTGACCGTTTACACCTGCCTACACACCGGAAAAGCCTCTGGGTTCCAGTAGCAAGTACCACACATTCAAGGTAGGCGACCCAGTCTTTGCAAAAAACCTTACCGGTGACCCTTTGTGGGTCCCTGCTACCATAACGCAACTTACGGGTCCCTACCATTTGCAAACTAATGATGGGAGACTGTAGAAGCGCCACATCGACCAGTTACATTCCAGGCTGACACCTACCCCTTTCACAAGCCCTGAACTCCAAACCAGAGGGGGAAGGGAAATCGAGGGGGCCGAAAATGAACTAGTACCTGATCCAGTGCGCGAGACTCAGTGACCAGCGCAACCAAGCCTGGGGTGTTTGCCTTCTGAAGAGGAGCTGGGACAGATGGCCATCTCACTGCGGAGCAGTACGGCAGCATCGGCAAGCCCAGAGAATCCAGACGGCAGCCTTGACAGGAGTAGAGATGACAACCCCAAGTCACCCAGCGGAGAAGTCGGATCACCGCTACCTCAGAGTCTAACAAACAACCCACCGGAACCAGAGTCCAGCCAAGGACTGATGGAGCAACGTAGATCAGGTAGGCAGGTGAAACGACCTGCCTACCTGCGTGAATACATCACCCCACCCTTGAGACAGAACCTAGGGGGGAGGGGTGTTACAAACTAAGCAACTCGTCAGTTTGCGATTCTAGTAGTTTTCTTTCCACGAAAGGTTCTTAGCCTGCACTTCTGATTGGCCCGTTTAACAGCGGATCGTGATTGGCCAGTTTTGGCTGATCGGATTGGCTGATAGCGGGACACTGCTGATTGGACGCTCTCAGCATGGCAAACTCAAATCATTGGGTGTTGTGACCGCAGCCAACTCTATAAAAGGAGCTGCTGCTGCCCTAGTTGTTCGCTCTGTTCTGAAGTCACTAATAAAGAGTTGGAGTCACTATTCGATGCCTCGTCTCTGTTCCTTGTGCCCACTCTCCCAGATCTAACACCCAGCACCAGAAAATTCATACAGGAGAAAAACAGTTTCCTTGTGTTGAATGTGAGAGGAGATTCACTAAGTTTTCAGATCTCCTTATATATTGAAGAATCCATACCAGGGAACACCCATATCACTGCCTGGAATGTGGGAGGAGATTCCATCAGAAAAGTACATTGGTGACACACCAGAGAATCCACATGAAATAGATGGCAGCAGGAAAAATCAAACTGTTACAGAAAAACAATGAACTGAAAATCTGTGAAACTGAAGAGAAGGCAGGAATAAAATGCTTCAAAGTTTCAAAATGCTTCAAAATTCACCTCAGCTTGTCTTCCTGATTCCAGGTCCATGAAATGATCTTAGCAAAGAAAGTCTAGAGAACGTGAAGAGCTCATGTATTGTTCCGTCAATCACTTTCATTCCTCCTCCAGTGCTGATCTTCAAATTTTATCTTTATCTACATGTCTGTTTGTCTATCCACACACATACAAGCATGCATACACAGATATTTTTATTCATTAGAATCATTATTAGGTTTTTCTTTTGATGGCTGAATGATTGGTGTCTGAAATATTTTCCATCCTTGCCTTCTGCACCAGAGTATAATCTTTTCTGGGAATTTGAATCTAAACAAAGGTACCTGCTTTTTGAAGAAAGGTACTTGGAGCCTCTGAAAAAGTAATACATTTCCTAATATTATTTCTGGATTTTAGCCCTTTGGTATGTGCTGTTCTTTTAAACAGTTGCACACTTTTGTTTGATTTGCACTGCTATACTAATTTGCTTTATGTTAAGAAACCCATAGTTTCACTGTTCTGATCATTCTTGGTGTGATAGAAATGCCTAGATATATTTCTAAATGCACCTCCATTTCCTATTTTATATATACATAGATGGTAGCTCTGAAAAACTTTCTAGACCTATTGGGGAAGTAATCTATTCTCCTTTTCCATATCTGAGTCACAAAGATTCTTCCAAAATAGATGAAAATGTTATTTTTGTAAAATCAAGAAGAAATACAATCTAGCTGTTATTTTACTTTGTTGCTTTCATTAATATAGTTGGAATTCATGCATTTGTATTTGACTTCTTGGCTGGGATTCTGGGAAGTTGAGGACATCAAATTAGAGGAAATTATTCTAGGTGATAATGTTGGATTCATCCAGAGACAGACACTACATAGAAGAAGAAAGTAATCTATATATTTAAAAAAATCCTACCACTTTAGAGCTACCTTCAATCACAGATATTTGTACATATCCTGAGTAAACAAAAACATGCATTTGTTCTCCCTTTTATGACTTGCATTACTGTTGCTGCTACTCTTTATTTATCTTTTGTAATAGGTAAACTAGGGTCTGCACACTGACTAAAAATGTACTGCATTATCTATTTACTACGTTGTATTGGGCTGAGAAGGAAATGAAAATAAGAGTGTTTTGTCCCCACTCTTAGTCCTTCAGATATGTAGAATGGAAAACAGATCATAAATATTTGCATATTTAATAAGAGATAAATAATTATTCAATTTCAATGATTCTCAATGTAGAGTCATGACATAAGTTGCATTTAATTTTCCAAATTTAAAAATTCAGGGTAAAATGAATATCTACATCTAGCTATAATCTCCATATTTTTTTAGTTGAAGGGCATAGTTATAATTTTGAACATAAACAAAATGTTTGCTGGAGAGTCATGGCCATTTACAAAATGGCTGCCCCGAGGAATATAACTTGGTAAAAAGCAATAAGTTACTAGAATGTAATTTAACTTTCCCTCTAACCAGCCTAGAAGATACTTCTTGCTATCCTCATTCCATGTACTAGGGGAAGGCACTTGCAAAACAGATATAAGGTTATGACCATTCATTTTTTTTTCCTAAGTATAGGTGGCCTATAAAGATATTGAAATACAGATTAACAGATAATCAGAGTTGGAAGGGACCTTGTAGGTCACCTAGTCCAACCCCCCTGTCCAAGCAGGAGACCCTACACCCTTTCTGACAAATGGCAGTCCTTTCTCTACTTGAAAGTCTCAAGTGATGACACTTCCACA
This sequence comes from Hydrophis major, assembly GCA_033807585.1. Taxonomy (NCBI): domain Eukaryota; kingdom Metazoa; phylum Chordata; class Lepidosauria; order Squamata; family Elapidae; genus Hydrophis; species Hydrophis major. The sequence goes on along the minus strand of CM066343.1, from coordinate 34,400,805 downwards.
ACTTCCAAGGGCAAGCTGTTCCATTGGTTGATTGTTTGTCAGAAAGTTTCTCCTTATTTCCAGGTTAAATCTCTCCTTGTTCAGTTTCCATCCATTATTCCTTGTCTGGCCTACAGATGCTTTAGAAAATAGCTTGATCTCTTCCTCCATGTGGCAGCCCCTCAAATATTGGAAGACTGCTATCATGTCTCCCCTGGTCCTTCCCTTTAGTGGACTAGCCATGCCCAATTCTTGTAACCATTCTTCATATGTTTTAGTCTCCAGCCCTCTAATCATCCTGGTTGCTTTTCTCTGTACTTTTTCTATTTTATTTTATTTTATTTATTTATTTTGTCAAGCAATTATAAGATAACAGGGATAAGTATAAACATAGTTATGAATACATGAAATGAATACATATAAGAAAAATGAAAAGAAACAATAGGACAGGGACTGGGCCTAAGACGGAACCTTGTGGCACTCCACTGCTTACTTCCCTCCATGTAGACTTAGACCCATTAAGGACTACTCGTTGAGTACCATCTAGTGGTGGTGCTATATATTCCACATTTTTCTAGCTTACTAAGAAGTAGGCTGTGGTCTACTTTGTCAAATGCTTTGCTGAAATCTAAATATATTACGTCCACAGTGTTTTGCTGGTCTACTAATTTAGTCACTTTGTTGAAGAATGAAATAAGATTGGTTTGGCATGATCAAACCAATCTTATTAGCAAACCCGTGCTGACTGCTAGTTATTACTTTTCTTGTTTCTAGATGTTGACAGATCTGTTTTTTTATTATCTTTGTCAGTATCTTCCCAGGTATTGATGTTAGGCTGATTTGGTCTGTAGTTTCCTGGGTCTGTTTTTTTCCCCCTTTTTTGAAGACGGGAACCATACTAGCTTTTTTCCAGTCCTCTGGTAGTTCTCCGGTGCTCCAGGATTTTTGAAAGATATGGTGCAGTGGTTCTGAGATGACCTCTGCCAGCTCCTTTAAAACTCTGGGATGTAATCCATCAAGCCCTGGTGATTTGTGTTCATCAAGATCAGACAGGTGTTCTCTTACTATATTTTTGCTTATTATAACTTTTATTTCTGGTCTGTCTTTTACAGTTATTTTTTTTGATGGGTTGAGCTATAGTTTCTTTTTGTGTGAAGACCGATGCAAAGAATGAGTTAAGCAGTTCTGTTTTCTCTCTGTTGCCTGTTACTTCCTTGCTGTCTTCTCTCTTTAATGTACCAACTGTTTCATTTATTTTTTTCTTGTTATTTATATGTTGGAAGAAACTTTTTTTATTTGACTTTTGACAGTGGAAGACCACTGCCCTGCAAGGAAGACTGGTAATATGGAAATATAGCAGACACTTTCCCTACCAAGAGACTAAGAATTAAAGATATAAACAGATCTTACAGAAATTCTTAGCCACATACCCTAAGGAAATCCAAACCATTTTCAGGAAGCTGGCCCAAAGACCTGAGCAGGGAGTTTCCTGCTAAGGCTGAAAGAAGGCAAGAGAGAACAGCAGACAGTAATATTTATGCCCATTTGTCACAATCCTGAGAACTCCAGCGGCAACAAAGGAGAAGTAATATCTTTGTTAGGAATTAATTCCATGCCCTTACATACCAGTAAGCCTCAATGAAGGGGTAACTAATGTCTGACATGCAAATTTTGGAAGACAGAGCATCAGGGGAATATTCTAGTGAAGAGTGTGGAAATGGGAGGTCAAGGCTGCCTTTAGTATTTTTGATATATTTGATTTGTCAATTGCTTACAAGATATAGGTATAAGGTATAAGAATAAATTCAAACTACAACTGGCCTTAAATGCAAGCTACTCAACCCAGACAGAATTTTCATAAGCCATTTTAGAACCAGTTGGCATTAGGATGGGACGGAAACTTTTATCTGTAGTTTTGATTATGGTCACCAAAGGAAACAAACCAACGTGATACTGATGCAACCAAGTCACAAACGTACAGGAAATATCATGGATGCCTCGAATCTATTTTTAGCAAGCCTGTTCGCTAGCTATAAAGATAACAATTAACAACCCTAAAGGATTTTCAGTGAACCATGTTGTTGAACTTTTCTGTATTTGTTATGAACTAATAAAGGCGCTTAAATAAAGTTTTTATAAACCTTAAGAAAAGGCAGGGTTCTAATCCTGTGCTTCTGATTGGCCGATAATAGCGATATCGGATTGGTCCATTCTGGGGAACCTGATTGGTTGTTAACGAGCCACTCTCATTGGTTCAAGGGTTAACACTTTCATGATTCTCATTGGCTAATAGGTCAGCAGCCTACCCTATAAAAGGGCTGCTGCTGCCCTAGGATTTTGCTCTGTTCAGATTGATTAATAAAGAGTTGAAGTTCACTGTTCACTGCCTTGTCTCCGTTTCTTGCACCCATGCACAGAACCTAACACTGGTGACAAAGGTGGGATGCGGAGACATCAGAGCTGACTGAACACTACAGAGCACCAAAGAGAGCACGTGGCTGAAGGTGCATCCAAGAAGACTTGGACTTGTACATAGACCGGTTCCAGATGTTTCTGGAGACCAACAACTTGAAGGATGCCACTACAGGGAAAAAGCGAGCAGTGTTCCTGACCCATTGCGGGCCTGCCATCTTTAAGATGGCCAAGGCAATAGCAAACCAGCTGAGGTGAAAACCATGGACTGGGACATCCTCGCGCCCCTTCTACAGGCCCACTATGCACCCGCCGTACCAACGCTTGTCCGAAGACATGAATTTTACCAGAGGGACCAGTGGAAAGGAGAGAGCATTGCAGATTTCATCATAGATCTCCGGAACCTGGGAGGCCTCTGTGGATTCGCAGACCTCAAAGAAGCTCTCAGAGACCGAATAGTTCTGGGATTAGATGACCAGACAATACAGAGCAAGATCATGGCCAAAGGGGACATCAACCTTGCTGATGTCATCAAGGACGCTACTGCAGCAGAAGCAACCAGGAAGTCGGCCGCCCGAATGCGCCGCACCAACGCACCACTCCGTCAACTCGCCAGCGATACCTCACCTCGCCTAGAGAGGCACACAACAGCAACCCACCACGAGGACCTCGAATCGCCATCAGAAAGTGAGGAGGAGGAGGTCAACCAGCTCCGGTCTGAACATGACCAATGCCACCAGCGGAATCAAAGACTACCACACCAATGCACGGGTTGTGGGGCAAACCACCCGCAATCAGACTGCAAATTCCTCGATGCGCTCTGCCATTTCTGTGGGAAAAGAGGCCACATCGGGAAGGTCTGTAGAAGCAAGCAAGGATCCAGCCCACTTCAGAGGGGAAACAACTACCTCCAGACCACAGGGAATCGTCCTGTGAGTTGGGAACATTTGAACCACCAATGGAACAACCACTCCTACAGAAATAAAACACTGGCCACTTCAACGAGATGAGAAGAGGCACACCAAACAATTACAATAGATCACACTTCATCACTAGATGCAAAGAAGATCCGAGTGAAGGTCGCCATCGAAAACCAGCCTTGTGTGGTGGAAGTCGATTCAGGATCATCCCTCTCAATGGTTTCCTGGAAGACCCTTAAACAATTAATCCCTGCTGTCCGGCATCAAGACCTCAGAGCCCAAAGAATCATACTCAAGGATTATCAGGGGAACCGAATTCCGGTTGTTGGATCCAGCCAAGTCCAAGTATCATTCAAAAATCGTACTGCGTCATTACCACTGACCGTTGTTGACCGTGACCAGCCTAGCTTGTTAGGCCTTCAATGGTTCACCCCACTCAGGATCGAGGTAGCCGGCATTCACCAAACCAGAAGAGACAACTGGGAGGAGGCCCTCGTCCAGGAATTCCAGGACGTCTTTGCAGACAAACTAGGCGAGTACAAGGGGACCCCGATATCATTTAACCTTAACCCTGAAGTAGCCCCCATCCGCCTTTTAGCCTCGTCGGGTACCTTTTGCCCTTAAACCAAAGATTGACGAGCAGCTCGATAAATTAACAGCCCAGGGTGTTTTAGAACCAACTGACCACGCTCATTGGGAAACCCCAATCGTAACACCCATCAAACCGGATGGATCATTAAGGATTTGTAGGGACTACCGGGCTACCCTTAATCACGCCCTTCAACAGAACGCTTACCCAGTGCCGGTAGTACAACACCTTCTCCATTCCCTGGGGGGCGGAAAAGTCTTCACTAAATTGGATTTAGCACAGGCGTACCAACAACTGCCTGTAGATAAAAAAACTGCAGAGGCACAGACGATCGTTATGCACCAAGGCGCCTTTAAATGCAACTGACTCCAATTTGGAGTGAGCGTAGCCCCAGGGATTTTTCAAAGTCTGATGGAGAGACTCTTGCAAGGGATCAAGGGGGTCGTGCCATACTTTGATGATATTTTAATTGCGGCCCTGAATAGAGAAGTACTAGAAAAGCATCTTAAAATGGTTCTCCAGAAATTTAAAGACTCTGGCCTTAAGGTTAAAAAAAATAAATGTCAATTGTGTCCAGATAAAGTAGAGTTCCTGGGGTACCTAATCGATAAACAAGGGATTCACCCCACTAATAGCAAACTAAAAGCAATCAAAAACGCCCCAAGACCCAGAAATAAGACTGACCTCCAAGCTTTCCTGGGGCTCATTAACTTTTACAACATCTTCTTGCCCCAGAAAGCGACCGTAACTGAGCCCCTACAAAGACTTCTCAACAAAAAAGCAACCTGGGTCTGGGGACACCAAGAGGAGCACGCATTCCGACAAGTGAAAACTTACTAACCTCAGATGCTGTTTTAATGCAGTATAACGAGGCTTTGCCTTTAACAATTACATGTGACGTGTCACCGTTTGGGAGTAGGAGCCATTTTGAGTCATGTGTTACCAAATGGTAATGAGGCCCCTATTGCCTATTTTTCAAAGACCCTATCAAAGGCTGAACATAACTATAGCCAAATCGACAAAGAGGCTCTTGCTGTTGTATCTGCTGTGAAACGGTTTCATGAATATGTGTATGGATGAGTTTTTACTATTGTTACCAATCACAAACCTTTGCTAGGGATTATAGCGGGAGACAAGCCAACCCCCTATATATTGTCACCTAGAATGACTCACTGGTCGGAGTTCTTAGCTGCGTACAAGTATAAATTACAACACCACCCGGGGAAAGCCATTCCCCACGCTGATGCATTGAGCCATGCCCCACTTCCGGAAATCATTGACGACCCAGCTCCAACCCTTACAACACTCCAGATTGAAACGCTACATTCACCGCCACTAACAGCCAGAGACATTGCGATCGAAACAAAATGAGATCCTGTCTTGGCACGAGTTCTTAGCTGGGTCGAACGAGGATGGCCAGTAGAACAAACCCCTGATGACTTCACCCCTTTCAGAAACTGGCAAACATAACTTTTTTCGCAAAAAGGCTGCATCCTATGGGGAAATAGAGTCGTCGTCCCAGAGCGGTTACAACGAGCAGTATTGAAAACATTGCATGACAGTCACCCCGGCATCGTGTGTATGAAAGCGCTCGCATGAACCTATGCGTGGTGACTGGGAATCAACAAGCAGATTGAAGCCTGGGTAAAGACTTGTCTAAAGTGCCAAGAAGTCAACAGTGCCCCACCGAAAGCAACTCCAACAGAGTGGGAAACCCCCCGGGAGCCGTGGTCCCGCATCCACGTTGACTTTGCAGGACCTACTAAGGGACATATGTTCCTCCTAACAGTGGATGCCTATTCCAACTGGCTCGAGATCCACGAAATGAGGAATACTACAACCGAGTCCGTCATCCGAAAATTGAATAGGCCATTCGCAACGTATGGGGTGCCAGACGTTCTGGTTTCTGACAACGGACCCCAGTTCACCACCCTGGCGTTTGAACAATACTTAGCAGACCGGGGTATCCGCCATGCGCTAACTTTGCCAGCACACCTGCGGCTAACGTCAGGGCTGAGCGCATGGTCCAATTTGTAAAAAAAACTCTCAACAAAATGGACTATGGGGACATTGACAACAAAATAAACAGAATACTCCTACTCCAACACATCACTCCGCATAGTGTCACCAACAAGACTCCAGCTGAAATGTTGATGGGACAAAAGCTCCATTCCCACCTTGACCGGCTCCAGCCATCCTATGAGCCAGAGAAACCCTGTGGATCTAGCAGAAAATGCCACGAGTTCAAGGTAGGCGACTTAGTTTTCGCTAAAAACCTCTTTGGTGAACCATTATGGGTTGAAGCAACTGTAATTCAAACCACCGGGCCCAGATCGTACTGTGTGCAAACCTGGGACGGAAAAATATGGAAACGCCATATAGATCAGCTTCGCTCTAGGCTACAACCCAGTTCCCGCGACTCCTGTGACTCCCAAACTGAGGGGGGAGGGGATGTCGAAGAAACTGAATTCAAGATGGTAGAAAGCAGAAGTGAAGGAAGTCAGCAATTGGGTGTGATATATGAAGAAGAATCAGGGAGGGGATTGGCCTCGCCGCAGAGGAATACCTCAACGGAGGCATGCCCGCAAAGATCAGAGGACAACAACGACAGAATTGGTGGCACCAAGTCATCCAGTGAAGATGTGGAACCGCCTGTACCAGATATGTCCAAAAACGTCCTGCCGAAACCGGACTACAGACAGGAACCGGTGGGACAGCGCAAATCTAATAAACAATTAAAACAACCTACATATCTTAGGGATTACATCACTGCACCCCTCAAACGGAACCCGAGGGGAAGGGGTGTTATGAACTAATAAAGGCGCTTAAATAAAGTTTTTATAAACCTTAAGAAAAAGCAGGGTTCTAATCCTGCGCTTCTGATTGGCCGATAATAGCGATATCGGATTGGTCCATTCTGGGGAATCTGATTGGCTGTTAATGAGCCACTTTCATTGGTTCAAGGGTTAACACTTCCATGTTTCTCATTGGCTAATAGGTCAGCAGCCTACCCTATAAAAGGGCTGCTGCTGCCCTAGGATTTTGCTCTGTTCAGAATGATTAATAAAGAGTTGAAGTTCACTGTTCACTGCCTCGTCTCTGTTCCTTGCACCCATGCACAGAACCGAACAGTATTGATCCTAGGTAATTGGTAACCTTATTTTTGGGGGGTGTTTTGAAATGCATTCTCTGAAATGTTTTAAAATGCATTCTCTGAAATAAACATAGTAATCAGCATCACCCTCGCCCTTTTTGGATATTTTTGAAGCAAATGAAACCCAAATTGTTGTGAATGAATAATATTAAATAAAGTTATCTTGAGCTTGAAGTCAAGTGCAGGGTTCTGGCCCTGCACTTCTGATTGGCTGTTAAAGGCAAGATCGGATTGGTCCGCTGAGGAGCATCTGATTGGCCATAAACAGGCCATTCTCATTGTTAATGGAGCTAGCGCTCCCAGATTGCTATTGGTTGAATAGTTAATAAGTTGCCTATATAAGGAAGGCTATAGCAGCTATCCAGTTTGAGCTGTCACATCATGTAAATAAAGAGTTTGAAGTTCACTGTTTCTACCGGCTCATCTCCATTATTCGCACCCATGCTCCAGACTTAACACTGGCGACGAGGATGGGATTGGATGACATCAGAGCCAACTAAAACAACAACAAAGACAACCAAGCACGTGGCTGAAACGCACCATGGCGGAACCATTTCCGGCGGCATAGTACCACCCGCTCCGTTCGACCCAGCTCAAGAGGACTGGGAGTCCTACATGGACCGTTTCCAAATGTTTTTGGAAACGAATAATCTGAAGGATGCCACAACCGGGAAGAAACCGGCGGTATTCCTAACGCACTGCGGGCTGACGGTATTCAAAATGTCTAAGGCATTAGTGAAACCGGCTGAAGTGAAGGCCATGGATTGGGAAGTCCTCAAACCACTACTAAGGGCCCACTATGCACCGACCATTCCAACGCTCGTAAGACGACACGAGTTCTATCAAAGAAACCAGCAGAAAGGAGAAAGCGTTGCCGATTTTGTTGCAGACCTCCGGAAATTGGGAGGCCTTTCTCAGGTTAGAGAAAGTTCTCAGGTTAGACACTCTAAACGTACAGAGCAAAATAATGGCTAAGGGCGACATTAGCCTTGCCGATGCCATCGCTGAGGCTACAGCAGCGGAGGCGACCAAGAAGTCAGCTGCCCAATTACGCTGGAATCGCACTCCAGCAAACCAACCAGCCAGCGAAGTTTCACCTAAGTCAGAAGGACAGCTTTCGATGGCCCACCATGAGGACCTCTCTTCGTCATCAGACAGCGACGAAGAAGAGGTCCATCGCCTGCGGTCCGACCAGGACCATTACCGAAATCCCAGGAACCGTGCGCTGGCTGTGAGGCCAACCATTACCGTTCCGATTGCAAATTCCGCGACGCGCTCTGCCACGAGTGCGGGAAACGAGGCCACATCGGACAGGTCTGCAGAAGTCTCCTCGGACCCAGCCAGACCTCGAAGGGTACCAATCTCCGCCAATTGACAGGAAATCATCCTGTAAGGCAAAAACCAGCAAACCACTCCTACAGAAACCGACCCATGAATCGCCTAACGAGACGGGAAGAGACTCACTAAACACTCACTATCGGCCACGCCTCTTCACTGGATGCCAAGAAAATTCGAGTCAAAGTGGACATCGAAAATCAGCCTTGCCAAATGGAAGTTGACTCGGGATCATCTCTTTCAATGGTCTCCTGGAAGACCCTCAAGCAACTCATCCCCACTATCCGGCGCCAAGACCTTCAATTCCAACGGTTCGTGTTAAAGGACTACCAGGGGAACTGGATTCCAGTCGTAGGATCCAGTCAAGTCCGGGTCGCGTTCAAGAACCACACAGCATACTTACCCCTAACGGTGATCGAAAAGGACCGGCCTAGCCTGTTAGGCCTGCAATGGTTCACACCACTCGGCATTGAAGTGGCAGGCATTAACCGAATCGGCGGCAGTGACTGGGAGGAGGACCTTGTCCACAAATTCAGGGACGTCTTTATGGAAAAGCTAGGCGAGTACAAGGGGACCCCGATATCCTTTAGCCTTAATCCAAAGATAGCTCCTATCCGCCTTCAGCCTCGTCGAGTTCCATTCACACTAAAGCCGAAAATCGACGAACAGCTTGATAAGTTGATAGCCCAGGGAGTTTTAAAGCCAATCGACCACTCCCCATGGGAAACCCCAATCATGACACCAATTAAGCCGGACAGCTCCATTAGAATTTGTGGGGACTATCGAGCCACCCTGAACCACGCCCTGCAACAAAATCCATATCCGGTGCCGGTGGTGCAACACCTCCTCCATTCCCTGGGGGGCAGAAAAGTCTTCGCTAAACTAGACTTAGCTCAGGCTTATCAGCAACTGCCGGTTGACAAAAAAACAGCACAGGTACAGACTATCGTAACACACTGAGGTGCCTTTAAGTGTACGCGGCTCCAATTCGGAGTCAGAGGAGCCCCAGGGATCTTTCAGAGCCTAATGGAGAGACTATTGCAGGGGATCAAAGGCGTTATCCCCTACTTTGACGATGTGCTCATTGCTGCCCCCACTCCAAAAATTTTACGGGATCGTTTAAGACTGGTTTTACAAAAATTCCAAGAAGCAGGCCTGAAAGTGAAGAAAAATAAGTGCAAGCTGTGTACAGATCATGTTGAATTTTTAGGGTACTTGATTGACAGTCAGGGTATTCACTCTACCGATAGCAAATTGAGAGCAATAAAAAACGCTCCCAGACCCCGGAACAAGGCCGACCTCCAGGCGTTCTTAGGCCTCATCAATTTCTATAACGTGTTCTTACTGCACAAGGCGACTGTTGCTGAACCTTTACATCGCCTACTAGATAAAAAAGCAATTTGGGTATGGGGTCACAGAGAAGAGCAGGCATTCTGTAATGTAAAAAAACTACTGACTTCTTTTTTTAAAAAACAAATTTTATTAATTTTACAGAGAACACAATAAAACATAAACAAAACTAAAAGATCTTTTCTGAAGGTTGTCTGATCCCGGGTTGAAACTCTTCACACAGACACAAATTCAAACATCATATTCACTTTATATATCCTTCCATATCTGATTATCATTTTCTTTTTTATATATATATATAAACCATTTTTATCAATTTTATATAAACAATGCACAAGGCATAACAGCTTATAAGTTCTTTTCTAAGAAAAAATAATAAAAGAAGAAAACCAATAGAACATAACAATTCCAAATTATAGTATCAATACTTTGTCTATTTAACTTCATATCTTATCCCAACTTCTCCTTTTCATCCAAATTATTTCTTATTAATTAAATTTTTTTTTGCCTTTTTTCAATATACAACATCCAAAAAAAAATAAAATAACAAAACCTTTATATATCCTTTCATATCTTATTACCATTTTCAATAATATTCTTTGTCTGTTCTATTTCCAACTATCCATTCATCTTTTTTCTTTTATTATACTTCTCCTATACACCAATTGGAGTAACGTCTATAACTCATTATCCTAACTTAAAAGTACTTCATATAACAATTTTTCTTGGGATTCTGTTTAATAGGTTCTAAAATTACACAATGAATTTTATACTCTAAATACACATATAAAAAACACAATCTTATGTACCCTCCAGAATCCCTCTTTTATCCTAAATTAAATTCACCCATTGTCTCTGAATAAACTTTTTTTCTTTAGATCTTGCTTCCCCCCATTGAGGCTTCTCCTCCCCCCCTTTCTCTCTTGCTTATTCTTCTCCTTGCCCTTTTTACCCCTTTGTCTTTCCTCCTCCCTTTTCTTACTCCCTTTCCTTTGCTTTCTAACCTTGCCTCCACCTTTCCGCTCATTTTTCTCTTCTTTGGTTGTTTTTATAATTCTTAAAATCCCCTTTTTCTTATCCTTTTTCTCCTCCTCCCCGGAAAGAACCCATTGTTCATCAAAGATGGCTTCTTCTTCCTCTTCTTCTTTGTCCCAGTCCTTCTGCTGCGTAGTCAACTTTTCATAAGTACATAACGCCATTTCTAAGAATTGAAACAAAGTGCCCAAAGTATCTTCTTTTTTATATTTTTGATATTCAGTCTTTAGTTCATCCACAAGCGATGCCATTATGAAAAAAGAAACTTTTCCCAAAACAACCACAAATATTTTTAATCAAAAATAATTCAAAAAAAAAAAATTCCAAAAATTAATACTTTTCTTCCTTCTTCTCTTTCTCTTTCTGGGGTTAATGTTTAATCAAAGAGGTTCAATTACCATATACCTTTCTCTGGGATTCTAGGCAATCTCCTCCTTTTTCAGCTTCTGCTCCAATTTTTTTTCCTCTCCCTTCCCACTTGCAATATCAATTTTAAATAATCAGAAATCCATACCTCCCACAAGGGCTTTCCAATTTCTTAAGTTTTTCAATGTCCAAAAACCCTTTTGTCCCTTAGCTTCAACTCTCAAAACAATTCACTTTCAATGTCCAATATGTCCAAACATATCTGCTGTTTCCATGGGGTGGGAGAGTGAAGAAAAAAAAAAAGTTCCCTTTAACAGCTTCTCCGCCGCTTTCGATCTTCTTAGGGATACAATGTATCCTCCAGCCATTTAAACAGCTCAGTTCCAACAAATTTGAAAGATGTTACTTGACCCGGCTCAGACAGCACTTTCACTCTTCTTACTTCCTCCAGCGCAATCTTACCCGGTTGCTGGCTTCTTCGTGGCGGCCATTGCTGACCGCCGCTCCACCGCCTTGGGAAAAAGGGGTTTATCCGGAGGAGGAGGGGGTCTGTGACACCCCCAACCCCCTGTCCGACTCCCCTCTCTCTTCAGCTGTCCCTACAGGGCAGCCATATCCCCCTGACCCATCTGGATCGGGGGTACCTCGGCGGCTAGCACAACTGACTTCTTACGCTGTGCTAATGCAGTACAATGAGACTTTACCGTTGAATATCACATGTGATGCATCGCCTTTTGGAGTGGGCGCCATTTTGAGCCATGTATTGCTAAATGGTAGCGAAGCCCCTGTTGCTTACTTTTCAAAAACACTCTCGAGAACTGAGCGAAATTATAGCCAGATCGATAAAGAAGCCCTGGCAATTGTATTGGCTGTTAAAAGATTCCATGAGTATGTGTACGGCCGGGCTTTTACTATAGTAACTGACCACAAACCGTTGCTGGGGATAATCGCTGGGAATAAGCCAACTCCCTACATACTTTCTCCCAGGATGACCCGCTGGTCAGAATTCTTGGCTGCTTACAATTATCAGCTACAATATCGCCCCAGTAAAGCCATTCCCCACGCCGATGTGTTGAGCCGTGCACTGCTCCCAGAAACCATCAACGATCCTGCACCAACGATGACAACATTGCAGATCGAGACACTCCATGTGCCGCCATTAACTGCCCATGACATGGCGAGAGAAATAAAACGCGACCCCATCTTAGCATGAATCCTCACATGGGTGGAACGCGGATGGCCATTGGACCAAGTACCAGACGACTTTGCACCATTCAAAAGTTGTCAAACAGAGTTGGTCTTGCAAAAGGGCTGTATCATCTGGGGTGATAGAGTCGTTATCCCAGAATGACTCCAACAGGCACTGCTAAGAATCTTGCACAATGGCCACCCTGGCATCGTGCGCATGAAGGGCCTCGCACGTAGCTATGCGTGGTGGCCAGGTATAGACAGACAAATCAAATCATGGGTTAAAACTTGCCAGAGATGCCAAGAAGTAAGCAACGCTCCACCAAAGGCAACCCCAACCGAATGGGAGACGCTGCGGAGACCCTGGTCCCGCATCCATCTGGATTTTGCTGGGCCGACCAAAGGCCACACATTCTTGTTAACCGTCGACACCTACTCGAATTGGCTCGAGATTCACCAAATGAGAAACACGACCACCGAAGCAGTCATCAAAAGACTGGAAAGACTGTTTGCAACCCACGGATTACCAGACATTCTGGTATCCGACAATGAGCCCCAATTTACCGTGCTGTCTTTTGAACAGTACCTAGCTGACCGCAGTATCCGACATGCGCTCACTTTGCCTGTGCACCCTGCGGCCAATGGTAGGGCTGAGCGCATGGTACAATTTGTCAAGAGAACACTACAAAAAATAGACGACAACATCGACGAGAAAATCAACCGAATCCTTTTCCTACAGCGCATCACACCTCACAGCGTCACCAACAAAACTCCCGCCGAGCTGCTAATGGGGCGAAAGCTCCACTCCCACCTCGACCGGTTACAAACCAGAAAAACCACTCGGATCCAGCGGCCGATGCCGTACCTTCCAGGTAGGCGATTTAGTATTCGCTAAAAATTTATCGGGTGATCCGCTGTGGGTAGAAGTGACCGTAATCCGTGTAACCAGCCCAAGATCATACCTTGTACAGTGCCCTGACGATAGACTTTGGAAGTGCCACATAGATCAACTATGATCACAGCTGCAGTCACACAATTCCGAACTCCCTTATGACCAAACTGAGGGGGGGGAGATACAGAGGAAGATGAATTTCAACTAGAGGAATATCTTTTCGAAGGGATTGATAACAGAACTGAAACGCAGGAACAGGAACCAGGGATGGGAGTAAGTTCACCTCAGGGAGTTGCTGAAGATATTGGTGACAACGGAAATGCTAACTTTGAACCAGAGGCACCCCTGTCGTTAAACAACGATCTACCTCAGCAAAAGTGCAGCCAATTGCCAGGCACTCTGCGAAAATCAAAAAGACTGATAAAACAACCGTCCTACCTCAAGGACTATGTGAACGCGCCCCGTAAGCAGAAGCCAGGGGAAAGGGGTGTTGTAAATGAATAATATTAAATAAAGTTATCTTGAGCTTGAAGTCAAGTGCAGGGTTCTGGCCCTGCACTTCTGATTGTTAATGGCAAGATCGGATTGGTCCGTTCAGGAGCATCTGATTGGCCATAAACAGGCCATTCTCATTGGTTAACGGAGCTAGCGCTCCCGGATTGCTATTGGTTGAATAGTTAATAAGTTGCCTATATAAGGAAGGCTATAGCAGCCATCCAGTTTGAGCTGTCACACCATGTAAATAAAGAGTTTGAAGTTCACTGTTTCTACCGGCTCGTCTCCATTATTCGCACCCATGCTCCAGACTTAACACAAATGTTTTAAAGTTATTTGATGTTTAGAATCTACATTTCTGTGGTGTCTTAAATGAACATAGCCCTTGAATGAACATAGAAGCCATAGCAATGCAAGAAGAACAAGAGTGGGGCTTTGTGCTATCAAAGTTGCCATCTTGACTTTTGCACTCTGCTATGCACCCCTCAGTTTAGATGAATTTTAAAAGCCTTTCAGGTCACAAAGTGGCCCAAAACAAAACAACAAGACTCCCCCACCACAGCAATTATCAATCAGGAAGAAAAAGTAAGCAAGAGATTCAGGGAGTAAAAAGCCAGAAAGAGGAAGGCAACTGAAAGGAAGAGAGAAAAATGGCATCAGAGAGAGAAAAAGGGACTGCCCCAGTTTATGACAATCCACATTGCTTGCCTAGACTTTGGATTCTGGATCAAATGGGCTATGGAGCTTTACTTAGTATATAATGATCTTCTGGCAGGGAAAAGTGGTCAATCAGTGATAGTCAATCAGTATTGTTTGAAGAATTTCAACATCTAAATGCCTGTGTTTCAGACATTTCCTACTCTTGCTCATGTAGAAAAAGCAAAGAAAGGCTAATAATTATGCCAAAATCCTAAGACAATTCTGCTGAAGAAAAAGACATTATCCTGTTTCATTACCCCACTCCTCTTACTAACTCAAGGAAGAACTATAATAGTATAATATCACAGATACCTTGTATTTCTATTCAAAAATCTTTTATCTTGAATCCGTGTTTGCTAAGTCTCAGTAGATTTCCTGAAAGGCAATCTTCAGAAAAAGAAAAAAAGCCCATCTCCTCAACAATTAACTTTAAATATCTAATTATTTAAAAGCAGCTAGAATATATAACATTCAATGAAAAGACTAAGGTGAAAGAAGTGGGAACAGATTAAGTGAAAAAGATGGAGTTAGAGAACTACATTTAGCTTGACTGGAAGGGTGCATTACTTTTTAGTACATTAAAGAGTAATTCAGTTGCATTTTTGGACAGGCCCACAGTCAAATTTTAGGGTTCACCAGTTGTACACCTTTATTTTTTGAGATAAACTTTTGGATTGTTGAAGGGATTTCATCAGTTACATTACATCTTAATTATAATTTTTTTAATATTATAAAAAAGAATTAATTACAAGTTAGTGAATTTCAAATTAAAATTCCTGGTTTCATGGTTGTGTTCTTTAAATAAATAGAAGGAACATGGTTTCCTCTTCCTTTCAAACCTGCGTCCCATGCTTGTGGATTGAAAATTTTCTCTTCACACACCTTCTTCACTAGGATATTGACAGCTTATTGAAGGACACTCTCCCTTTTTCTTTGGTTTATTAATGTTTATTAATTTCCCCCAATAGTGTATTTTTTATACAACAAGAAATTTTGGTTATACAGATTGCTCCTAGTAGAAATACTCAGAATGAAGTTACGTAACAAATATCTATGTTTAACTTTAAATGTAAAATTCATCTAGATTACCATAAGCAGCTAAACCATTTCCCCCATTAGACCAAAGGTTAAAGTAGGGAAAATTATAAATGGGAGTAAAGTTTTAGATAGACATACATGGGATGGAAAAGAAATTATGTACAGATTTTAAGAGATATAAATGTTATTATTTGTAAAAAAAAAAAAATGGCCCTTGGTGCAGCTTGAAAGCATTTGCCTTTCTCTGTCTCATCCCTCCAAAAATTCACAAAAAGGAGAATATTTGGAAAAAATAAATTCAGAAATGCCCATTTTGAGGGAACAAAAATACAATTTCCTTGAAGATGAAATTGGCTACTGATGACAACATGGATATGTCCATGCTGGTTTTTTTTTAATAGTAATATTGAAATGGTTTTTTTATTGCTGTCTTCAAGAATTAGCCTATATCACTGAAATTTCCTGGTAGTTTTTCATCCAGTTGATATTACCCTTACTTTTGTGAGATTAAATAAGGTTAGCTAAATTCTACCATTAAGATAACTTAATGGTATATTTGGAGAAGTTGGATATAAAAAAATGCTATTTATAATTTAGAAAAAATATACCCAAGTGAAAGCTAACAAGGAGGATTTTAAGAAAGTTGTAAACATCAAATGTGCCTTGTCTAGCATTAAAAAAATACAAAGAAAATTTTGGTGGAAAGTAAATAAGTTTTGCACATCCCTGACACCAAGATGGACCCTATTCAGGTTGATTTGTTTATCCTAATATGCTTCAGGGATTGTCTAAACCTTAAAGGTCAGTTAGTTCAACCCTGCTTATATTTTGATCTGGATTTGTAGGAAAGTTGATCTAAATGTGTGATATAGAATTTGGCTACACCTTGTACAAAATCTGTACTGTCTAATATTTTTTACACTGAGAGGTACTTCATCCTGTTTGTACGTTGGCTTTTTATTATTTTATTAGGGATTGGAAGTATAACTTCTGGATCTACCTTTTTAATATGCAGCAAATGTTGTCTGTGGTGGTTCTAGCGAGGATATTAAGTCAAATATTACATACAACGAATAATAATGAAAACAAGGAGTTTGAAAGCAATTTCCCAAAGCCCCATCTTGTAAGAACACTAGCATCATGGATATTTCTAAGTATATCTATGTTGTCTTCAAACCTTGCCTAATTACTTCAATTTCTGGGATAGTGAGGATAGTGTATGATCAATCCAAAAGAGTCAAAGTTTCTAAACATTCATGCTAACAACATGAGAACTGGTGACATGGTTATGCCATCCTGTGAATGGATCACAGGATGACCAATTTCTGATAGTTTGCTTCTGTTTTTCTAGCACTTAAGTTTTTGTCCCTTCCCAGTCTGTCAGTCAGTGCTGCTTGCTGAAGGATCAGATGAGGCTTTCACAAGGCAGATGGTATCCCCTTCAGGGTCCCCTTCAGAGGTGATTTGTTCTCTTCCCCGACTATACATTTCTCGAAGGCCGTTAACCATATTTGACCCAACACTGATGTTTTCCATGAATGGCTCTGCAAGAACAAAGAAAAGTGTTACACACAGCTTCTATTTCGATTGGATCCTCTTTTCTTCTACTTGTTTTTTCATACATTTTAATACTGAACTATTTGAAACATCCCCTGGTCATGTGACCATGATTTACAATATTTCTGTAGGAAACTGGTGTTTATTTCCAGTTTCCAGCAAAAAAATATCTTATAGCAAATAATGTGTGCTTTTTTAAAAAAAAATGGCCAGACCATTAATAAATGTGGCACTTGCTTTACGGCCGCTGCAAAAAAGATTGTAAAATTGGGTGTGGTCACATGGTGACCTGCTTAATGATTATCAGACTTAATTATTGTAATTGGCTCAATTAGGGCTGTATATCTAGGTGTATTTGTATATATTTTTTCATTTAGAATCAAGTTCAGACATATTGGAGCATGTCAGAAACAGATGTCATCTTCCATTTTTTCCTCTTACATTTTCATATTAGAGAATTTTGTGATTGTCGTGTCCGCAAAAGACGCCAGGAGTCGGTGACTTCGTTTAAAGCTCTTTATTTTAAAGTTGAGAACCGAACCGGCGAAAAGGAAAAAGCCCGCGGCTTTTATTCTTTTCGCCGCGGCGGCCGCGGCCAATGGCAGCGTTTCAAGTCTCCCGCTCTTGGAGTGAGCCAATCACGGGAGACTTTCAACGGGCCAATCGGCGCGGCTTGCCTGGCCAATTAGAAATCCCCGCGCTTTAGCCAATCAAAGCGCGGGGATTTCGAGTATGCAAATTAGGGACAGAACACCCCTCCCCTCTTGGTACAGTCCTTACGTTGCGTAGTCACGTAGGTAGGCGGGGCTCCGTCTAGTCCTACTTGACCTGCGCAACTCAGTTGCAAGCTGGATTTCGACCGGAGCAGTCGAGTTTTGGGCTGCTCCCTCTTCTGTGCGAACCGGTTGGATGATCGGGCCGGTTCCTTCTCCGTGGCTCCCACCTGGGCCTTCCGGGTTGGTTGAGCTACGGGTCTCGCCGCTCCCGCTTGGTCTTTCCGAGTCGGTTGAGCTGGCTTGGTGTTTCTTCTCTGGTGGGGGATCGCGATGGCTGCGTTCCGGTAAGTACTGCTGGTTTATTTTTTCTTGCGTTTGTTTATTCGGGTATTCCCTCCCCCCTTGGTTTGTGTTTTGGGGGGTGGATTCTGTTGCTGACCGTGACCTGAGTTGGTCAATGTGTCGTTTCCAGGCTCGCCCATCTGTGGTTTGGAGCCGGTATGAGCGTGGGCCTGTGATTTGGGTGATGACGGCTGGGATCCATAGGGGGTCCCCCATCAGGTTTTTCGCATACACGAGGTCTCCGGGTGCGAATGTTCGGTATTTTGTACTTGAGTCTGGGGGCCGCTCCGGGTTATATGTTGGGTGTAACCTGTCGAGTGGAGACCTCAGCTTCCTACCCATTAGTAATTCGGCTGGGCTTTTGTTGGTAGTGGTGTTCGGGGTGATGTGTTGTATAAAGAGGAGTCTGTTAATTTTGTCTTGGATCTCCCCGTGGTCCATTTTCCGGATGGTTTTTTTGGTAAATTGGACCATCCGTTCCGCCCTACCGTTCGCCGCCGGATGCGCCGGTGCTGTTAATGCGTGGCGGATGCCCCTCTCCGCCAGAAATCTCTCAAAGTCGAGGGAAGTAAACTGGGGCCCGTTGTCGGAGACGACGACGTCTGGGAGGCCGTGTGTTGCAAAGAGTTTGCACAGTTCTTTGATTACGGCCTCCGTGGTGGTAGATTTCATGTCGCTTACCTCCAACCAGTTGGAGTAAGCGTCAACTGTTATTAGAAAGGTATGCCCATTCGTGGGACTGGCAAAGTCCAAATGGATTCTGGACCAGGGCCCCCTCGGTGTTTCCCACTCTAGGATGGGTGCTGCGGGTGGGCTGGGTCTAGTCTCCTGACATCGCTGGCACCTAGCTACCCAGGCCTCTATCTGCTTGTCCATCCCTGGCCACCAAGCGTAACTTCTGGCCAGGGCTTTAGTTCTGACGATGCCAGGATGCCCCTCATGTAACATTTCTAAAACCTTCCCTTGCAGCCTGTCCGGGATGACCACCCTGTCACCCCATAAGATACACCCCTTAAGCAGCGAGAGTTCGGTTTGGCGGTTTTTAAATGTCTTAAAGGATTCGTCATTGTCCCTTTCCGGCCAACCTTTTTCCACCCAATGCAAAATCCGCGCCAGACGCCTGTCTTTAATAGTCTCCCGGGCAATGTCTGACGCAGTTATGGGTAGGTTGGGCAGGTTTTCGATGTTAAGGGTGTTTGTCATTGGTGCTGGGTCAGGGTCGGAGTCTGGTAATGGCGAGCGGCTTAAAGCGTCCGCGTGCGAAATCTTCTTACCCGGCTTGTGTATCAGTTCGTAGCTGTAGGCTGCCAGGAACTCGGACCACCTTGTCATCCGGGGAGACAGAATGTTCGGGGTGGCTCGATTTCCTGCAAGGATGCCCAACAACGGCTTATGGTCTGTCACAATGGTAAAAGGGCGGCCGTAAAGGTATTCGTGGAACCGCTTAACGGCGGCAACTATAGCCAAGGCTTCTTTGTCCAGTTGGCTATAGTTCCGCTCTGGCTTGGTTAGAGTCCTGGAAAAGAACGCGATGGGTGCTTCTTTTCCGTCAGGAAGGGTATGGCTGAGGACAGCGCCGACGCTGAAAGGTGATGCGTTGCAAGTGACGGCCAGGGGCAAGGTTTCGCTGAATTGGATCAGGATGGCGTCGGAGGTGAGGAGGTCTTTGGTTTTTTGGAAGGCGGCTTGCTCCCGTTTCCCCCAAGTCCAGGTTGCCGCCTTATCCAGGAGCCTATGCAAAGGCTCCGCCGCCGTTGCCTTTTGGGGTAGGAAAACATTATAAAAGTTCAGCAACCCCAAGAAAGCCTGTAATTCAGTCTTAGACCTAGGGGTGGGGGCCTCTTTGATAGCTTTCACTTTTTTACTTGTGGGGTGAATGCTGTGCCGGTCTAGAAGGTAGCCCAAGAATTCCACTCGCTCCGTGCACAGTTGGCATTTCTCCCTTTTTACTTTAAGTCCCGTTACTTTAAATTTGGTTAAGACCTCTCTGAGTCGGTTTTCTAATTCGGCTTCGTTTGGCGCCGCCACTAATACGTCATCGAAATAGGGCACCACCCCCTTGATGCCCTGCAGCAAACATTCCATCAGGCTCTGAAAGATGCCTGGTGCCACGCTGACTCCGAATTGGAGTCGGTTGCACTTGAAGGCCCCCCGATGGGTAACGATGGTCTGGGCTTCTGCTGTTTTTTCGTCGACCGGCAACTGTTGGTATGCCTGGGCGAGATCGAGCTTGGCAAAGACCCTGCCCCCTCCCAGTGAGTGCAGTAGGTGTTGCACGATTGGGACGGGGTAGGCGCTTTGTTGCAGCGCACCATTTAGGGTGGCCTTATAGTCCCCACAAATTCTCACTGACCCGTCTGGCTTGACCGGGGTCACTATTGGGGTCTCCCATCGGGCATGGTCTATTGGCTGCAACACCCCCTGTTTGACGAGCTTGTCAATCTGCTCGTCAATCTTAGGTTTTAGGGCGAATGGTACCCGCCTGGGTTTTAGTCGCTTGGGGGGGACGCTAGGGTCTAGATCAAATGAGATAAGGGGCCCCTGGTACTTGCCCAGGCTTCCGTCGAAGACCTCCCGGAACTCCTGGGCTAGCCGCTGTTCCCAGCCGTCGTCGGTGACGTGGTTGACCCCCGTGAGAGCGATGTCGAGCGGGGCGAACCATTGTAGGCCCAGCAGGCTTGGGCGGTCGCGATCGACGATTGTGAGTGGGAGTTGTTCGGTGCGGCCCTTATATGTCACATTAAAGTTCTTGGTGCCCACTACCGGGACGCGGTTTCCCTGGTAGTCTTTTATAATAAGTCTTTGGGCGTTTATGTTCCTCCTATGGAGGGTGGGCACTAACCGTTTTATCTCATGCCATGCAATCATGGAGAGGTAGGACCCGGAGTCCACCTCCATTTTGCATGGTCGGCCTTCAATATGGACCTCTACGTGTACCTTTCTGGCGCCGTCGGAGATGGCGTGGCCGATGGTTACCGTCTGGTGGGTTTCTTCCTTGCGCCGGTTGTCGCCGCCTCTCGAGGGACGCTGGATCCGGTTCCACCGGCTGTCCGATTGGCGATCTCTGGTCCTGGGCGGTGGGCTTTCCCTTTTACGATCGTGTTGGTCCCATCTGGGTGGACTACGAGTCTTCTTTTGGCGGCAAACCCGAGCGATGTGTCCCCTTTTTTCACAATGCCGACAGATAGAGTCAAAAAATCGGCATTCTGATCTGGGGTGGTCGCCACCGCAACCGGCACAGTTGGTCCTCGACCTACGACCTCTTCGGTTCCATTGGTCGCCGCGCCCCGTCTGGACTCGATGTATATCTTCTTCGTCTTCGGACGTGCTGGATGCAGAATGGAAATCGCCGTAGTGTGCGGTTGTTTCGTTTTTTGGGTCGGCCGACCTTGCCGGGTTGTTGTTTCCGCCCTTCGCATCTGGTTTTCGCATGCTGTCAGCGGAAGTGCGGGTCGCTTCTGCGGCTGCGGCTGCGGTGAGGGCGTCTGCTAGGCTGATGTCGCCCTTAGCCATAAGCCGGCTCTGGAGCGAAGGGTCCCATAGGCCGAGCACGAATCGGTCTCTTAGGAGGCTGTTCAGGCCGTCAAATTCGCAGAGCCCTCCTAGGCGCTGCAGCTCGGCGACGAAGTCGCTCAGTTTCTCGCCTGGTTTCTGGTCCCGCCTGTAGAATTCGTTGCACCGGATCAGGATGGGGACCTCAGGGGCGTAATGTCGCCGAAGGATAGGTTCGAGGACGTCCCAATCCATGGCGGTTGCGTCGGCCGGCTTGGCCAATGCTTTGGCCATCTGGAACACTTCGGTTCCGCAATGGGTGAGGAAAACGGCGCGTTTTAGCGGGCCCGGGGCGTCCTTCATTCCGGTGCACTCGAGGTACATGCGGAAACGGTCTGAGAACGATTCCCAGTCCTCGGTGGCGGGGTTGAAGGGGGTGGGCGGTGCGATTTTCGCCATTTCGGTGCTAAGTCTGGCTCTTGTCGGACACGGGGTTCGGTTCAGGGTCTGGATCCCATCCTCGTCGCCAGTGTCATGTCCGCAAAAGACGCCAGGAGTCGGTGACTTCGTTTAAAGCTCTTTATTTTAAAGTTGAGAACCGAACCGGCGAAAAGGAAAAAGCCCGCGGCTTTTATTCTTTTCTCTGCCGCGGCCACGGCCAATGGCAGCGTTTCAAGTCTCCCGCTCTTGGAGCGAGCCAATCACGGGAGACTTTCAACGGGCCAATCGGCGCAGCTCGCCTGGCCAATTAGAAATCCCCGCGCTTTAGCCAATCAAAGCGCGGGGATTTCGAGTATGCAAATTAGGGACAGAACAGTGATTGTTATTAGTCTGAGCTTCATGCTATATGCCTTCAGACTATCTTCCCTTAAAGACCATGGAACAGGGCTTATATACCATATTTTCAGTGTATAAGACGCACTCCCCCCGCAAAGTGGGTGGAAATGTCTGTGCGTCTTATACAGCAAATGTTGCTGAAGTCCCGTCCCCCCCACTGCCCCCCCCCTTTGGCCTCTGCCTCCCAGCAATTTGCCTCCTTGCAGCAAACAGCAAACAGCCTGGTCAGCCTCAGCACAGCCTGATTAGCACAAGCAGCTGATTGTCATTTGGATTGGCCTCCCACCATAGCCTATTGCCATATCCCTGCACCCCATTTTCAGCCTCTGCATTCTGTTTTTAGTCTCCATGTGTCCCATTTTTGGCCCATTCCGATCCCTGCCTCCTGGAATGGGCCGAAACAGCTGATGTGCTGAAGCTGACCACACTTTTGCTGTTTGCTGCAAGGAGGCAAATTGCTGGGAGGCAGAGGCAGATTATTTTTTTCTTGTTTTCCTCCCCAAAAGCTAGATGTGTCTTATACTTCGGAGCATCTTATAGTCTGAAAAATATGGTAGCTTCAGATGTTATATTAGCCAGTGATAACAGGAGGCACTCTGTGATCAGATTCACCCATATTGGGACTCTTCAGGCAAAAGTATTCTCCAAGGATTTGGGTTCAAATCTCATTAAAGGGTTGAATAAAGAACATCTAATATGGAGGATGCCTACACCAGAAAATGTCCAATAAGGACAAAAAATATAGTGCCTTCTACTGATCACTAGTTAATATAACATCTATAGGAGAAGACTTTGTCAGCTATTCTGCAAATAGTGAACTTTGTACATAAGCAAATAAAATCTGGGATACCCTGCCAAGTGGTCAAGTATTGAAAAACTGTTGTTAACTTCTTACCTCGTCTCTGGTTGAAAGGATTCAGTGCAGATAATTTCACTCCCTTTTTCCATAGGTAAAACAATAAACCCCCAATGAGTAAAACAATAGCTAGCAGAATCAAAATGACTGCAGTAATTGTACTTGAGCCTGGAAAGTGGGCAAGAAGAAAAGTCAAGAGTAAGAGAACTGCAGTATTGTTCCCTTTCTGATCATAATTCCTAAAATTTGGACAGGATGTATACCTGGCTGTCTTTCGCATACAGCTCCTGCATACGAGCCACAGATGCACTTCTTGGCACCTGTGGTTGCGGCTTGGCACTCAGCAAGGGATGATTCTGTTCCTTTACATTTCACATTATCCAGAAACGCTGGGCCAATACCCATGCCGTATTCATTGCCCTTGGGCACAGACAATGCTGAACCACAGCCCAACTGTCGACATATCACTGTGGCTTCATTAAGACTCCAACCTGAATCCCCAATAGAGAACCAGGAGCCATTATAGTTCAACTCTACCCGTCCAGTACAGGCACTGGGGCCATTTGCTAATCGTATATCCAGGGGACCTAGAAAACAAAAGAGAATCATTCACACAACTTGATCTTCCAAACTGATATGGTATGTCCCAGTGCTCATTTCAGCCACAATGAAGATTTTTGAAATATTTGTTTTCCTCTCTAGCATTCTAAGAGAATTTAAGAGAATAATAGAATTGGGAGGCACCTTGGAGATCTTCTAGTCCAGGGTGTCAAACTGGATATCTTTAAGGACCAGATCAGCATTGTAGTTCTTCTCCACAGGTCGGTTGGTGGTGGGCGGGACAGATATCTCCTACAGAAACCTGATGGCCAAAGCTGGACATGGGGGGGGCTCACGCATCCCCCCCATGCCCCATTTTCAGCCTGGATGGCCTGCTGCAATACCTTGCCAACCAAAATGGGGTGCTTTCTAATTTGAGTATAAGGTGCAAAAGACTATGATTGGCACAGTTTTGTAAGAAACACTTTCATATAAATTCACCTAATTCATTATTCAATTACAAATTGGAAATTAATACTGAAAACATTTAATCAAGCAACAAAGCACATCAGGCAGGATATACACTTTCTTAAAGTTCATTTAAAATTCAAGTTGGAAGATGTTAGTAAAATAGCTTCCTGGGGTTTTTGTTTTTTGTTTATTTACACTATGTTTAAAGCAACTTATTAAGTGAAACTGACAAATTGGGGACAGGAAGAGACCTTTATATAATACTACAGAACATTAGTGCAAAACTTTTTTTTTTTTGGCAAATAATTGGGTGGGGATAGAATAGAATAGATAGAATAGAATTTTTTAATGGCCAAGTGTAATTGGACACACAAAGAATTTGTCTTGGAACAAATTCCAAATAGAACAAATCTCATTAAATTGCATTTAATTAACTTGAACTAGAGGATAACTAGGGAGTAATCATTCACACATTAGCCTCCATTTACTTAATTAGGTTTTTAAATCAAATAATTACAATTTAGTAGTAAATTTCGAAAGTTGCAGCTAAGGCATCAAGATGTCACTTTGGGCAAGGCTGTCCATCCATTCTAATGTATTTAATGGGAAAATATAGATCCTTGATTTATGCTTGGTTCATACCAAAAGAAAAAACTCAGGAAATTTCATTTCCACTTTAAAGTAACCACAATTCCCTGCTAAATTTGGAAACTATGGTTTGTTAAAACAGACCAAAACCCAAAGCACAGTTTGCTGTGACTTTTTTTTTTTGCAAACTAGTTTAAAGGGGAGGAGATCTGTTAGGCTATGTCTAGCCCACTGATCAAAAGGAGTAAAATAAATTGCTTTAGTAGGTTTGCTTTTTTGCACGTACTTACTAAGTCTTTAAATGAGGGCTAAGGGATGGGGGGGGCATATCAGATTTGCTTTGAAGCTCAGAGTGCTCCATTTATATCCTTGTGGGGAAATTTATAACTGCACAGACTTTTGTACATAATGGAAAATCTGTAGTTACATTTAAATTGATTTAAATTTCTGGACAGGCATATTAATGCAGAGGAACTATTGCCTTTATTGAAGAAGGATATGCAATAAGAAACTGAAAAGCTATAGGAAACAAAGATGTGTATGTTGTTTTGCTCTAGTTCATCCGCCTTCCATATTGCTTTCCATTCTCCATATTTTCAACTGTGCATTTCAGGGTAAATACAACTTTGGAACATTTAAAGGATTTGGGGGACTTCCTTTATTCCAAACTGAAGTTGCACACACCAACAATATTAAACTTTAAGCTACAAGCATTCCTCCATCTGTAAGTTACCTGAGCAAATTGCACCAGCATCTTCTGCATGATCACAATCATGCTCTCCTACGGAACGTCCTCGGCAATCTTTGATTGACATTTCTGTCCCAGTGCAGTTCACGTCATCCAGAAAAATAGGGCCAGAACCTCTTCCAAAGTGGGCCCCAGACAGGGATTCCAAAGGAATACCACACTTTAACTGCTTACACACCACAGCTACATCTGAAAGGCCCCATCCATCATCACACACAGTTCCCCATTGCTGTTGGTGGTAGACTTCAACCCGACCTGCACAAGAGTTTGGACCATCTTCCAATCTTATCTTCGCCACATTGAGGGTGAAAGTGTCTACAGAATATACAGATTTCATACAAATTAAACAGTGTGTTAAGGCTTTCAATCCACTCAGATAGAGCTTTCTGCCCTCTCCTCAGAAAACCTTCCTGATTATCTCCCCTTATCCCAAGCACATGACAGTGCAAGTACAAAGTTTAGAAAGAATCTCCTCTTATTCAGAATAGACTCATGACTTCTCTTCTTAGAAGATCCCTCCCTACTCAATTGCCTCAAAATCTTTTAGGCATGCTATTCCCACACTGAAAAAAAATCTGGAAAGCCACTAGACATCTCTTCATTATCATGTAATAGTTACCCAGATGTTTGCAATTCTCTTTACCTTCATTCTGCATGAGCTGGAAAATAGTGGTGGAGGAGAATCAAAAGAGAGAGAAATCAGGCCTTAGCAGATGCCAGGGAAGCATTCAGGGTCTTTCACCAGCAGCAAAAACTGGGGCAACAGCATACTGTCCTTGTTCTATTGTTTCTTTTATTTTTCTTATATGTATTCATAACTATGTTTTTACTTATACCTGTTATCTTGTAAGCAATTGACAAACCAAATAAAATAAATAATAGGAATAGAAAGAACTGGGAGCAACAATATTCCTTCCTTCCTTCCTTCCTCCCTCCCTCCCTCCCTTCCTTCCACTCATTTGACAATGTTCCTATTGAGGCCCAGCACTTCAGGTAATCACAAGAGATGGCAGTGAAGACATATCCTATTTTTTTGCTTTCACATAGTAATTATCCACATTTTTGTGGCCCAGATGTAGAACTCTTTCCCTGAGCAAAGATTTGATGAAGGTGTGGGGCAAGGGAAAGTGATGGAGATTTCTTGTATCTAGGCTCTAAAGAGAGTCTAGCTTACTTGCCTTCACTCTATTTCCATCATTGCCTCTATCTAGCAACTGAGCTAATATGGCAAAACAGTTTCACAATTAATTGAAGCAACTAAAGTCTGGGGTCAGTTTGTTACCAATATCTTTGCATCAGAAAGCTCAGTAAAGGATTAAACTGACATCAGGAAGTCTTAAAAGAAGATGTTAAACACAGTTGCCGACAATGATTATTCTTTCTTTATAGTATGCAAACTTTGTATCTCTTATGAATTAAGAGTGTCCAACCTAGGTTCCACCCCAATTTGCAATCTCAAAATACTACTTCTTCCAAATAGAAAATTTGGTAGTAAATGTATTGTGTTTTCTTGGAATTCGTATAGCATAGGCATATTATACATCTGTAGGACTTCGCATGCTTAAGAATTTTTTTAAAAAATACCAAGTCTTGTGAGATCAATGCCATGCTGACCTGAGTTGAAAAGTGATAAGCTGGATTGCTAAAGAAAATAATAAAATTTAGTAGTGTTGCTTAAGATAGAATCAGGTACAATTGTCTGGAAGTTGAGTCATGGCAACTAGAGTTCTTTTCTTATTGGTTTGAAATGTTTAACGACTTATCCAAGTAATTTCTTCAGTCTGAGCAAATTGGTTAGGGGGACCTCATATATGTCCTCTAGGGAGGTTTCATTACTTCCCTTATCCAGATAGACTCACTAGGTGACTAGATAGAGTCATTGGGGTGTAAGTGTTCCAACTCCTAAACACTTTACCCTAGGTGATTCCTTAAGTGTAACTTCCCTGATGAACCTTTGAAGTGGTTTTAATCCTCCTGAGAACTGATGAAAGAGCAGCATGAAAAAGGGGAACAAGTTGTATCTGATGCCTCCAGCTCTATTGAGGAAAGAATTTTCCCCTCTATCAAGATGTGAACATTATTGTCCTCAAAACACAATAGACAATGGACTGCAAAAATATCAAATGAAGTCCAAGACTAAACCTTGCCAAAAATATCATTAGAAGCAAAATCACCAAACAGAGGCTTCAAGTGATATTTGTTTCACGTGATACTTTGGCTACGTCATGCGAGCTGACTCACCTGAAAAGTCAATCATACTAGGAGTGAACAGCCAAAAAAGGAGATGGGGAGATCCCAGTTTTTGCTGGTTGGACACTATAAAGGATTACACTATAAAGGATGGTCATAGTGGATTTAAAGGAGATAGTATGAGACAGAGGAGAATGGAGAATGCTAATCCACAGACTAGCTAAGGGTCAGACATGACTAAATGGTTGACAACAATGAAAGCCAGAACTTTTTCTGAAGTATGCCCCAAATAATATTTCTAAAACAATACCACAATTTAGATGCTTATAACACTTACTGTATATCTGGAAGATCCTATTTACCATTTCATACCAATCTCCACTGCTATTAGTTTACCTCCTTTTAATATGTTTAATAAAGCTATGTGTTATGAAGACTTAGTCACTAATGCAAAAATGATCACAAATCACAACTTTGCTTTCATGAATTACCTGAACAAATAACACTTGCATCCTGATCATGAACACAGTTATTTGTCCCCTGGGTATTTGCTCTGCATTCTTGAAGGGTATTTTCTGCGCCCTCACAATTGACATCATCCATCCAGATGCGGCCTGATCCACGCCCAAAATGAGCTCCCTTTGGAGCCGATCCAGCACTTCCACAGCCCAATTGCCTACACACAACGTCTACCTCTTTTAAGTCCCAAGTCCGGTCACAGACTGTCCCCCACTCATCACTCCCAGATGTTCGAATCTCTACTCTTCCACTGCAGCGATTTGTGCCATTGACCAGTCTGAGATTCTCTGAAAAAAAAAATCAAAGAGATAAATGGATTAGTCTCCTAGAAAATGTGTTTTAAAAGATCAGGATGTGAATACAACTTTTCATGAGAGACAAAAAGCATGTTTCAAACTGAGCTGGACCTACAATGCTCTTCAGAAAAACCAGCAAGATCAGAACATTTGAGAGAGATGGTTTGTTTTGTAAGCATACACTTTGCTTCAGATTATGGAGATACATCAGTATTGTTTTTACATACCACTTTTTCTAGAAGTTAGAGTTACCCTGAGGTTAGATGGGTGGTCAATAAATTTTATAAGTAAATAAAATGATCTCCTTTTCCTGTGGAAGAAATCATTATTGCCTGGCAAAATATAAGAAGAGACAGGACTGGATAAGATCAAATACCAATGTAGTCAATATTCTATTTCACACAGTAGAGAAACAGATGCCCTTGTGAAATCTATATGTAGAACATCAGTGTAATGCTCTATTACTCCTGCTTGGCTTTATTCTGAAGATTTTAGTGGAGAACAATTTACAAAGTAATTCTAACCAATAACTTCTCTGAAGATCAGGAATTGTTGAAGATTGAACATCAGTCTGATTATCTATCCTTGTGATTCTTTCTCTTAGTATAGAATGCATATTCAAAACCAGTTACCTGAACATACAACACCAGCATCTTCCCCATGGTTACAGTCATTAGTTCCCCAAGGCTTGGCCTTGCAAGAAGTAAGGGAAGTTTCACTTCCTATACATTCAACATCATCCAACCAGATAGCATCATTTCCTCGACCAAACCGAGCTGAACGAGGGGCAGAAATGGCTGATCCACAATCAAGGTATCGACACACTACAACAGCTTCATTCAAGTCCCAGTTGTCATCACAAACAGTCCCATACTGCTGGAGATGAAATACTTCTACTCTCCCGGTACACCGGTGTGAACCATTGACTAGTTTGAGCTCCACTGGGTCTGAAAAGGTAGAAGATATTATCAGAAGACCATTGACATTGAAGAAATTCTCCACAAACAACTTTTATAACCTTTGACCACGTTGTCCCAAAATTCTAACAATCCTTATATCCATTAAAAAAATTTTTGGCAAGGGAACATGTCAAGGAAGTCTGCTATAGACTGAGATAAGCACAACTTATTCTGACAAAATTTCATTTTTCAAATGTTACTTACCTGTAAGCATACATGGTAGAAACTCTCATTATAAAAAAAAAATCAGCAATTGTGTCTGGAGGTGCTTATTCTTTTTTAACCTAGTAATTATCTCTCCAAATATATCCCGATTGCTTTAAATTATTTTTTTCTAATCTAATTAGAAAATAATCTAATTATATTTTCTAATCATCTTTAGAATAAACTGGATCATGTTCATCTTTAGAATGAATTGAATTATGTTCAGCATAATTTTTGTTTGTTTTTAATGAAAAGAAGGGCTAGGAATGGCATGATAGCAGTGTTCCAAGGGGATGCCATAAGGGGGTGCTTTATTTGTCCTCTCTTATTTGCCTTATTTGTCCTCTCATTCTTTTGTTTTTACAAAGAGGGAGAAATAAGGGTTTCCTAATAACTGAGAATAAAAAAATTGTTGCCATGATGTGGCCACGTTGTAAAAAAAGAGTGCAGAGAAGAGCAACAAAGATGATTATGGGACTGGAGCTTAACTTATAAAGAATGGTTAGAGGAACTGGGCATGGGTAGTCTAGTGAAGAAAAGTTCTAGGAATGACATGATAGCTGTGTTCCAATATCTCAGGGGCTGCCACAAAGAAGAGGGAGTCAACCTATTCTCCAAAGCACCTGAAGGCCATACAAGAAGCAATGGGTGGAAACTGATCAAGGAGAGAAGCAACTGACAGAACAATTAATCAGTGGAACAACTTGCCTCCAGAAGTTGTGGATGGGCCCACACTAGAAGTCTTTAAAAAGAGATTGGACATTTGTCTGAAATAGTATAGAGTTTTCTGCTTGAGCAGGGGGTTGGACTAGAAGACCTCCAAAGCCCCTTCCAACTCTATTGTTCTTGTTTTTCAGCATCAGATTTTCATTGTTTCTGACTGTTAGGCTTTGGGTTTATGGTAACAACCCACTGTTACTTCTCCTTTCTTTGTAATTTAGTTATTATTATCTATCATTAAATTAAATGTGACTTTATTATTATTAACTATGAAGAACAATGATATTATTTTTTGGTTGCTGGCCACTGGAAGAACATCACTGAAGATTATCCTCATTCCTTCTTTCTTTTCTTTGCCGGGAGCTTGTAAGGCGATAGATAGATTGCAAGATAAATAGATAGATCAATATTTTTTCTCAGTTTAATAGAAGGAAAAGCTGAGCAGAAAAGTTGTCTTTTTGACAAAAAGCCAGGTTGATCTTTGTGAATATAAGACTGTAAAACCTTCCTCAATCATTATGCCAGTATTGCTGTAAAAAGTTTATAATCATTATTGAGTAATGAAATTGATCTATAATTTTTCATCCTCAAGACATCTTGACTCTTCTTTGCTAACAGTGCAATGTTACTTTCTTTCTAAGTTTGAGGCACCATTGCTCCCTATAATATACTATTCATTATGTTTGTAGGAGTTAGTCCTCAAAACATTTATAGTATTAATTTGTGAGACTATGTGGGCCTGGTCTTTGCCTGTTTTTATTTGTTTTTTTAATAATTTCTGATATTTCAAAGACAGTTGCTGGTTTGTTTATAAATTGCCACTGAGCTTGTGAGAGTTTAATAAAGTGTTGCCTTTATAAATAATAATCTAATTTTTGCATGTCCTGTTCCTGTTTCTTGTAAACATTGTAGTAGAAATTATAAAAGGACTTTTTAATGAGGCTAATGTCTGTTTTTTCCATGTTGCCATATTGGATTTTGTCTTTTCTCTTCTTTCCAACCAATAAATTTAGCCAAAAATTTAATCATTCTCAGTCTAATGTTTTCTCCAGTCATTTCAGGAACTGCTCGAAAGTTTAGTTTTCTGGTGGAACTCTAGTTGCAAGAAAGCAAGCAACCTCTGAAAAAGTTTCATAATTTTGAATAATATTTCTCTCCCTTTGTCTTTATGATATTTTGTGGAAAGACGATATTTGCTAGAGAAGAACTTTCTGCCTACCTTCCTCTTTTCCAGTAAACACACCACTATGAAGATCCATCTGAAAGCTTTTTTATTCTACACTTCACAACTAGGGGAAACCAATCTTTACACATTTAGCTTTCCTGCACCATCAACTATTCCCAAGGAGCACAATCCTAAGCTGCATTTGCTTCTAGTTGTTCCTACTTAAATTCATGTTGCATTTTTCAGAGTGAGGGATAGAAATGACAGGGAGTTTGAATCTTCTTTGTTCTTTCCATTGCTTATGACAGAAATGGTTCTGCTTTCAAACAAATAAATATATAACCAAGAGAACCATGTGTTCTGTACGATGGAGTTGGAAGAAAGCAAAACCTGGCTCTCCTGCCTGATCAATAGTCAGATGCAGAGGTGGTATTCAGCAGGTTCTGACCAGTTCTGGAGAACTGGTAGCGGAAATTTTGAATAGTTCAGAGAACTGGAAAATATCACCTCTGACTGGAGATTTTACAGTATCCTTCCCCTGCCACGCCCACCAAGCCCACAGAACCGGTAGTAAAAAATGTGAATCCCACTACTGGTCAGATGATTTTTTATTTTATTTTTTGCATTTTATTCTGTATTTCCATTCTTTAGTATCTAGAATGTCAGGAGCTGATATGGTCTGATGTAGATAATATGCTCATTATGGTGGGTCACAATATAGCTTATTAGTTTTCAACTTAATGCAATGTGTCAAGTCGGTCACCATAACTTGCAAATGATTGATCATGTGTATATATCAGGGGTGTCAAACTCACCACCCACAGGCTGGATGTGTCAAGTGTTGGCCTCATTCCTGTCCAGTTTAGCAAAGGGAGAAAAAGTCCCGATAGATCACGTGATGCCGCCGTGATGATGCAAGCTTGACACCCCTGGTATGTGAACTATAAGAACTCTGGGTCATTTAACAAATTACTTTTTTAAAAAAAAATACCCTTATCTTTGTGTGATATGAAAATCTATAACCATAAGACTCCAGTCTGATTTACTAAACATCAGAATGAAGCTCTCTTCACCCTCTCTGATAGCATGTTGATGCTCAGCCATGAGTTTATTTAAAATGTGTGAGAATTGGTTGTCTTTCTTGGAACTACCTTCTTGGAGGTTAGAGGAACATCTTGTAGATTAGCAAAAATATTATTTCAAAAGATTTGTATTTTATGTTTCCTCCATATTAAATGTCGTTTCATTATAGATTTATGAAGATTAGAATTTATATCGCAACATTCAGCCATAATAAATATGCCCAAAACAATTGGAATAAATAAAATATAAATCCCAAATCAGCTAAAACTAACCTGCACACTCCACCCCAGCATCTTCTCCATGGTGGCAGTTATTTGTTCCCCAAGTGCTTGCTGTACATTGACTGAGGAAGTTTTCTGTTCCTTGGCAGTTCACATCATCTAGCCAAATTGGCCCTGTTCCCTGTCCAAAATATGCCTTTCTTCGGGCTCTCAAAGCAACACCACAGCCCATTTCCCTGCAGATCACCTCAGCATGCTTGATGTCCCAGCGGTCATCACACACAGTCCCCCACTGCTGGTCATGGAAGATCTCCACTCTTCCTGAACAGTGGCCTGAGCCATTTACCAGTCGGAGTTCTGATGGGAAATAAAAGGTTGAAAAACCACAACATCATAAAATAAATTGTGGGAAAAGTTCTTGAATATCTAACTGCTGAGCTGTTTAACCCAAAGGGGAGGAATCTAAGAAAAATCAGCTTCTTGCTAAGAAGCATGGTGTTTCTCCTCCTCCTCCTCCTCCTCCTCCTCCTCCTCCTCCTCCTCCTCCTCCTCCTCCTCCTCCTCCTCCTCCTCCTCCTCCTCCTCCTCCTCTTCTTCTTCTTCTTCTTCTTCTTCTTCTTCTTCTTCTTCTTCTTCTTCTTCTTCTTCTTCTTCTTCTTCTTCTTCTTCTTCTTCTTCTCATCTAATTTTTGTTTTTCTCCATAAGGAGAAGTTATTGACCTTTTTTTGACAAATTACTTACTTGAGATGAATAAATTCATCCTTACTGAGGAAACAACTTTTTAATCTCAATATATAAGAAATAGAAGCAACAGAAGATGAGAAGGAACAAATACTAATTGAATAGGCACTTAAATCTTCTTCAACTCAACAGCTACACTTGACTATTGGATGACATACCAAGAGCCATATATAGGGCAATTGTATGTAGGCAACCAAAATCTAAATGAGCAGTAGATGCAGAGCAAAAAACAAAATGAAACATTGCTAACTTATTATTTGGGTCAATCTCCAAACTCATTATATATTACCCCTCCTAAGTACACACCTGAACATACAGCACCAGCATCTTCTCCATGGTTGCAATTGTGTTCTCCCCAACTTTTTAGACGACAGTCATGGAGAGCAGCTTCTGTTCCTTTACATTTGACATCATCCAGCCAAATGGGATCATTTCCTTTTCCAAATTTTGCTCCTCGTGGGGCTGATAAAGCTATTCCACAACCCAATTCCCTGCACACAACTTGCGCATTGGTGAGCTCCCAGCCATCATCACAGACTGTTCCCCACTGTTGGTTGTGCAGCACTTCAACTCTCCCAGAGCAACGACTTGTGCCATTCACCAGTCTGACTTCATTGGGATCTGAAATGGTTAGAATCACTGTTATTTTCCTACTTTTCACAAGAGCCTGAATGAAAACTAGGTAGAATCAACACAAGAGTCTGGACCTATATCTGACTTCATGTGTCACACTGAGCCATAATATCTTGTTTAATTGTGATTTGTGAATGGTCAGGAATTAAACCATGATTTATTCTAACATAGTAACTCATGATCTGTCATTGTTGACTTCAACTGTTGCTGAACATGCTGGGTCATCAGAAATATGCAATTTGTTTATCATTTCCTGATTTATTCCTGATCAATTTTATGCCCCACTCGATATTTTAATGAAGCCTAAAGGACAAGGACACAAGAACAACAAAACTGCTAAAAAGGAAGGAACTAGAAACTGGCCAAACAAAATACTACTTTCCTGATCTGCAAGATTGTTTTCTTTTGTCTGGGTATGGTCTTGAAACAAGCCATGGCTTAAAGGGATGCTTCAAACCATGTGTTTTTAAACGATTTCCAAGCTTATAATTAGTAGCATCTATGGTGTGGAGTCAGGAGATTGTCGAAGGAGAGAGAAGAGGGCATCCAATGATGGGATTCAGCCAGTTTGCACCACTTTGGGAGAACCGGTTGTTAACTTTCTGAACAGTTTGGTGAATTGGTTGTTGAAAGAAATCATTAGGGCAGAGAACCAGTTGTTAAATTATTTGAATCCCACCACTGAGGGCATCCATGACATCCCAATCCAAAACTGCTCATTTGGTAGTTAGTATGTGTGTTGACATGCACAGAGGACAAAAGTTGTACAGTATTGCTGCAACTGCCATCTTTGTTGTTGTAACAACTTCTAACTTCTTCTCCCATGTTGCTGCTGATCATAACATTTCTTACTGTTTTTTTACCAAGCAATCTTTGATTATGTGTTATGTAGTTATTGTTGACTTTAAATGGCAGGTGGTTGTTAGATAATTGCTTGTTCACATACCAGTTTGGGTCCCTCCCTCCCTCCCTCCCTCCTTTCTTTCTTTCTTCCCTCCCTCCCTCCCTCCCTCCCTCCCTCCCTCCCTCTTTCTTTCTTTCTTTCTTTCTTTCTTTCTTTCTTTCTTTCTTTCTTTCTTTCTTTCTTTCTTTCTTTCTTTCTTTCTTTCTTTCTTTCCAGAGGAATCTGATGAGAAACCATTTAGCTACTTTTAGGACAATTGACACAACTTTAAATGCTGCTATAATCTGCCTGCATGTCTGCCAAATATTTCTAACTTATTTCAAGAAATTATTCTTTACCCTCAGCTGAACCAAGCCATGTCAATTTTATCCAGAAACTGTGCCATGGCTGAACAACTGACAGCTAAACCAGGAGTCTGATCTTGATCTGAATTACTGGTTACAATATAACTGACCTGAGCATTCCACACTTGCATCATTGCTGTGGTCACAGCTATGCTCTCCCCAAGACCTTTTGTGGCATTCATTCAGAAAAGCTTCTTTCCCTGTGCAGTTTACTCTGTCTAGCCAAATTGTTCCAGATCCTTGGCCAAACTGTGCTCCTCCAGTGGCCTTTAGGGCAATTCCACATTCCAGTTCTCTGCACACCACGTTGGCATCATTTAAATCCCAGTCCACACCACACACAGTCCCCCATTGCTTGTTGTGGTACACCTCAACTCTTCCTGCACAACGAGTGGATCCCTCTACTAGTCGAAGTTCTGATGGGACAAAAGAAGTAAGCAAAGTGGTATATCCTCCAAATACAATATCCACAACTTTGAGGAGAAACATATTTACCAAGGGAAAACAAAAATATCATGTAAACTTTGAACACATATTAAGAAATATAACCAGAAGTCAGATAACAATATTGGAGTAGCAGAAAGAACTCTGTGAGCAAAATCACATCTGATTGTTTCTGATATGTCCAAGACAGCCCATTCAAAGTCCCCCAGGGTTTTTGTCATTGTCCACATCTACACTCTCAGTGACCATCTGAAAGTCTTCAAGCTACAGTCTTTTGGACAAGTTTTTGCTACATCGCTTAATCTGAAGTTTTTCTTTTCTCTCTAAGAGGAGCCCTACTGGGTAGCAAGACTTTGATTAAAAAGTCAAGCAGCCCTGGATCTATTTAGTGTTTGAATGGGAGAATCCCTGGAGATAGGTTGGACTGGCATGTCAACAAAATAAATAACATACAGAAAAGAAACTCCCTCCTGGAAGAAAGCAATGGCTATCAACTTCTATATTGCTTCAAAAAAACAACATGATACATACACATAGTCTACTGGAATCAAAGCTTATTTCATACTTCTTCATTATTCTACCCTGATAGGAAAACAAGTTTTATGTTGCCATGATTCCACCTCCAATTCTCTTGACAAAAATATTTATCAAGAGAGGAGAAAGACTGCCTTATTTCATTGGCCATGTCCTTTTCTCATAAGCATTATTGAAAG
Organism: Hydrophis major; assembly: GCA_033807585.1. Lineage (NCBI taxonomy): Eukaryota > Metazoa > Chordata > Lepidosauria > Squamata > Elapidae > Hydrophis > Hydrophis major. Next base: position 34,364,069 of record CM066343.1, on the reverse strand, counting down.
TTTTCCGAAATAAGAGGTGACAAATTGTTGATGTGCAAGTTATGTTTCAGAAATGTTTGCATCACAACAGGCCTTTGATAGCTCAGTGAATTTTACTGCACTGGAATTATTTTGAATACTATATTGATTATTTATTTTGACATGTTCTTCCAGGCTTTCTTTCCTCTTAATAAGGAAACATGAAGGGCCTCTCAAAATTACACACCAGTTTTAACCACTTCTGCTTTCCTATTATTATTTTTCACTTATTTCTTTAGCATTCTTTTCTTACATTAAAACCATTTTGGGCTTACCTTTAAAAGAAAATGATAAAATAGATCCAAATATAAAGCAAATAAATGAATAAATCAAAACAAAAAAAGAATAAACAAATAAATGTGTAACTATTAAATAGTATATTTATCCACCAAACTATGTAAACTGAATTTATGAGATGTTTTCAGAAAAAGTGATACACCCCCCCACACACATACACACTCAGCTCCCTGAGTTTTCAGAAGTACTTCTTACCTGCACATACGACACCAGCATCTTCTGAATGAGTACAGTCATGTTCCCCCCATGTTTTTGCTGGACATTTGCTGATGGCTGTCTCTGACCCTGTGCAGTTCACGCCATCCAGCCATATGGGACCAGCTCCAGGTCCATAGCGAGAACCACGTGGGGCTGACAGTGCATTCCCACAGCCTAAATACTGGCATACAACCTTGGCATCATCAATGTCCCAGTCGTCATCACAAATAGTTCCCCAGAGTTTTTCATGCAAGATCTCAATTCTCCCTGCACAGTGATTGGGACCATTTGATAATCTGATCTCAGGTGGTTCTGAAGAGAGAAATGTTGATAAAGAATGACTATTTCTGGAGATGGTTTACTGCACAATTGGTTTTCTACAATATACTAAGGTCTCTTTTAACACTGTAGCCCTCATTATATTTATACCTGTAAATGAATATATTTTAATATGGCATTCTAGGATGGCTCCATTCTTATTGTTAATATTCACTCTCTCCTATGCCTCTTTTATATATATTAATAATAAATATTTTCTAGTTTATTAATGATTTTTATTTTATTGATTTATTACTTGTACACTGCCCAGAATATGTTTTTGTGAGATGGGTAACCATATAAATTTGATAGATAAATAAAATATGTATTGTGGTTACAGAAAAGAGCAGTAGCCTATTTTTGATTCAAAAGAGGAACTTTTCCTACTAATGGTCTAAACCTGTGACATGATGCCCCTCTCATCAACTACTATGAGTAGTTTTGCAACCTTTGTAAAGTTTCATGATGAAGTTAATATGTTATTTTAAAGTGAATATTGGACAAAATGCATCCTGCATCGTGCTTTTCTTTGCCACTCCAAGTGATCATTTGTATATCATTCCTAGTATTACAAGTTGCTTATAATTCCATACTTCTGTAGTTTTTATGACCATAAAGTACAAATGTTCCTCTTTATATTTCCAGGTACAAATGCCCAGATATATGAATGCAGGCATATATGTGTAAAAGTAAAAGGGCTGATTATCTGAGTGGTATTTGGGGGGGGGGGACCAATAAAGGAAATTAATTTTTATTTTTCATTAAAATATAAACTTTAGACTTTCCCTTCTCTGCAAATCAAATATTTTCTTCCTCTTATGAGGTCTTAGAGTATCACTGAACTTTGCTTTCAAAGGTATAGTAGGAAATAAATAATGGATTATCATAAGAAGATTTAGAGAATCTTTAACAAGGCAACATTGAGGAAAACAATAGAGAAACAAAGAGATGACAGTTAAACAACACATGTGCCCCATCTTAATTTCTAGAAGACAGCAGCTACCCATAGAAGATTTTTTATTTCATCTTTATGATTAGTCAGAAAAAAAGAAAGATGGAAATTTGGTGGATTGTTTATCTCTTTCAAGAAGACTTGGACAAATTTCCTATTATTTCCCTTCCCCATGACAATAATTGCTATTTCTTTTTGGATTTGTTGTCATTGTTTGTCTAAGACCCTTCCCCTTTTTAATTGCCTTATATCTTTGAAAGACAATTACATCTTTGGAAAGACAAAAAACAAATGGAGATCACTCTTCAAGGAATGCCATTATCAATCTGCCAAACTAATTCAGTTTGGTGCAAGAATTGATTTCACAGATCCAGAATTAACCACTACCACCACTACCCCAGGGTAGACAGAATATCCCACAAACAAGAAGAACAGAATATACAATATTTTATGATTATTACCTGCACACTCCACACCAGCATCTTTACTGTGGCTACAACTGTGTTCTTTCATGCTTTTTGGTGGACATTTTCTTAGACTGTCTTCTTCCCCTGTGCAGTTTACCTGATCCATCCATATTGGACCAGTTCCTTGTCCAAATTTAGCTGCACCTGCTGCTGCTAATGCATTGCCACAGCCTACTTCCCGGCACACCACATTGGCATCAGCTAAATCCCAGCCATTGTCACATATTGTTCCCCATCTTTGGTTAAACAACACCTCAACTCTACCAGTACAAAGGCTAGAACCACCTGCCAGTCTCATCTCTGTGTAGAAAGAAAAAGAGAGAATAGAAAACTAATTTAGTGTAGGGGATTCTAACGTGGCAGCCATCCAGAGCAGCCATTCCTGGATTAAAAAGCAAGCAAAGAACATATTTATAATCTACAAACAAAAGTAGTCACAGCTTTAATAACACCAACACTCTCTGCTTTTGGCAGGAGCCCATCTAAGTATTTGTGTGGGATCACCATCAGCATATACTAACAAATGCATCATCTTTGTTTATTCCAACCTCATAGAAATCTACCAGATTTTTTTTTATTTTTAGTAGCTGTAAATTGACTTACCATTTGGGAATCAACTGAATTTTTTTAGAAAGATATATGGACCACATTACATGGCAAAATGATAAATAAATTGATGGTGGAAGGAATGGTTTTGTTCTGAGAAGATATTGGGAGATTTTATGGAACAAAAATTTCTACTTTCCCAGTCCTTAACTGCTATCTTTCCAGAACCTGATCCCATCTGAGGTTAAATATTTGGGGTTTCATTACTGAGTGTCATTCCATTTCCTTTCCCTCATGGAAGAATATCCTATATGAAAAATTATTATATCCTTCTTGAAGATATTGTACTGTTTGTAGTTTCTGACAGGAATCCGGCAAAAAAGATTGATGTCCCAGCTGCACAGAAAGTAACCGTATTCTTCTTTCATCAATGTTCCCCTTCTTATAATGGTACTCAAGTTTGGCCAGTCTCAGAAGCTAAGTAAAATTAGACCCAGTTAGTACTGAGACAGGACTGTATGGCAATCCAGAAATGTTAGATGGATTGAAATAACAAAAAACCCATTCTCAGAAAAAAAAACAATGATCTATAATGTTCCCAGGCAAACTACAAACATCAGAAATCAAATTTAACTAGAGGATATCTTTACAATTTTGAACTCTTACATTGGTTCATGTGTTTTTCTGATGTTTCAGAAAGTTTAATGAGTTTAATTCCAAGGGATAGATAAACTGTCCTCTTGTAATGTCCTGGAGCTATTCTATGCATATGCCTTGCCTTTGTCATAATAAATACTATTTATTATCACATGAGAGAATGTTTTCTCTAAAGTATGTACAATACAAAAGTTATGTAGTACATTATTACTTGTGGTAAATTTTATCATTCCAAGGTTACCATTCCAAAGATGCTATCCATCTATCTATTCTGTAATGCCTATGGACATTTAACTGTTGATTGGTGCTCAAATATTAATGGTTACAATAATTCCACCCATGCTATGAAAAGCTTTGACCTGTTGAAACCTTCATATCAATCAGCTTTTATAATACATACACAGGCCATGCCAAATATAACACAACTCTCAGTTGGTGAACTCACCTGAACACACAACGCCAGCATCTTCTCCATGATTGCAATCATTGTCTCCCAAAGCTCTTGATGGGCATTGATTGAGGAAGCTTTCTGTCCCAATACATCGAACTTCATCCATCCAGATGAGACCAGTTCCTCGGCCAAAATTGGACTCCCTTGGTGCTGATATTGCATTTGCACAGCCCAACTGCCGGCAGACCACACGGGCATCTTCTATGCCCCAGTTATCATCACAAACAGTACCCCACAACCCATTATGGAGTACTTCCACTCTCCCTACACAGCGACTTGAACCATTCACCAGACGAATCTCTATTGGTTGTGTAGCAGTTGGTTGGACAGTCACAGCTAAACCTATAAAAGCCAAGTTTACAGAGTGGATTAATAAGGACAGGATGAATAAAAGAAAAGCTTCCTTTAAATAATTGCTTTGAGAACATAGCAACAGGAGAGAAAGAAGAACATTTGGGCAAAGGTTTGAAAAGCACTTGCTGAATCAAGGATACTGCTTCTTTCCCTTCAATTCAATTAAGTCCAATTCTCAGAGTACCTGGACAAGTCTCTGCAGTTCTCTGGGCAAGGGTTTTTCACAAGTGATTTGCCATTGTCTTCTCCATAAGGGCAAGAGAAAGTGACCAGGCCAAGGTTATCCAGCTGACTTTGTGCCTCAGATGAGACCAAAATTCTTCTTCCATCACCTTTGGTTCAATGCAAATCTTACTACTTATTTCAAAACAAAATAGGTTGTTCAGGAATTTAGAGTAAACTAAGAAAACAATGATAAAGGGATGTTGACTAATTGAATAGATCCTAATATTTTTGAGATTTTTCTTTTTCAAAAATATTCTGTGGTTTACAACTCTGTTTAGTATTGCTCTAAAGAAGTTAAAGAAATTATTAGGAACTTACCTATAATTGTCAAGATATATTTTAACACCGATAAGATAGTAAGACAGAAGTCATGTTTCTAAACTGAAATATAATTTATGAACTAAACTGAAAGAACTATTAATGTTCTCCATACTACTTTACTTTGTTTAGCTTTATAAATAAATTGAATTTAATTACAAAACTACAAATGATGCTTTATACGTTTCTCTCAAGACACTTTACTTCAGATCTTAATTTTGGAAAAAAAGAAATTTATCAGCACAATTGATGAAGAAATTACTGAACTTACATCCATCAAAGATTTCAGTTATTTGAAAAGACCTCAACAATTTACAATGGTTAATTGATCTTTTGTGATCTATAAATCTGCCTTCCTTTCCCTGCCTTCTCATTCCAATTTAAATTCTATATTAATTTAGCCCAGTTTTTCTCAACCACAGCAACTTTAAGACATATTGACTTCCAGAATCCCCCAGACAGCATGGGAGCTCAACGAATTCAGAATTTTCAGACTTGAGTGATAAGGTTTCTAATAGCTTTAATATAGTTAATAAGTGATTTCCTATAGTTAAGAGGTAGATATTTGCAAATATTATGGTTTTTAAAAGGCTTTTCTCTGATTGAGATCAAGAAGTCTGATCTGATCATTTCCTGATGCTCAAACCCATGGAAAATTGTTTTCTTGCAGTCCCTTCCTGAGCAGTAGTTGTCTTGAGTACATCTGGATGATCTCCTGCTCTATATGGAGAGGTGGCAAAGATTTGGTTTATTCATTGATTTCTCAGCCTTTGCTGCTGTAATCAGCTTTGCTTTCACAGAACCATATTCTGTTCTCCTACTTTCCCCCTGAAGAATCAAAAATTAATGTTTTTTTCAGTTTCTCAGAGAGATGTAATGTAATTGCTAGCCTAAATATTCTTATAGCTATTGGAGTTCTAATATTTATTTATTTATGTTCTGTCTATCCAGCTTTTATTATTTTTACAAATAACTGAAGACTATGAACATATCCAAGTACCTTCTTTCTCTTATTTTTTACCACCACAACAACCTGTGAAGTGGGCCAGAGTGACTGGCCCAACATCACTTAGCTGGTTTTCATGGCCAATGCAGGACTTCATCTCACAGTCCCCTGTTTTCTAACCTGGTATCTTAACCACTAAATCAAATTTATTCTTTTTTAGTGTATTTTTGGTCATTCAAATGTGTTGCTGTTCTTGCCAAATTGTTTGGAAAAAATGTTATTATTATTTTTTAGTTAAATAAACAAAATAAATACAATTGTTAATTTTATTTTAATCTTTTATGGAGCCTTCCATCTCACAACAGGTTCTGGGCAGTATATTAAATCCATTATAATAAATGCAAAATCATTCTGTTCTGATTAAATAGTAATTGCCAAGACTAAACTACATCATTAACAGTGCTTACCTAACTGCCTGGTCCAAAAGCTTGGAAGAAATGTTTTACAGAATGTTTCTTTAGCTAGTTTGAATCTGTTGAAGAATGTCTGGAATATAAATATCTTAAATAATTATAAAGCATAAGAGTGCACTAAATGTGCTAGAGGGCGTGAACCAGGGGTGGGATTCTACCGGTTCTGCCCGGCTCTATAGAACTGGTAGCTCTGAAGAGCAGCAGACACTGAACCGGTTCTGTGTTTGCTGCTGTTTGGCCTGCCCACCTGCCTGGGCCCTTATCTGTCCTTTATTTCCTGCTTTTTCAACTTCAGCTGCTTTGTGCAGCACAGCTGAGCTTGAAAAAGCAGTAAAAAAGTGATGTTTCTGTCAAGTTTTGAGCATGGGTGAGAAGAATGGAGACAAGTTTCTGAACGGTGAACTTCAGCTCTTTATTACATTATACTTGCTCAGTTTAAACAGTAGTAGAACCTGCCTTATATAGGCAACCCTTAAAGCGATTACCTAATAACGAGCTAGGAACGTTAGCTCTTGAACCAATAATACATTTCTGTTAAGGGCCAATCGGATTCCCCAGAATGGGCCAATCCGGTACGGCCGCTTAATAACCAATTAGAAGTGCAGGGCCAGAACCCTGCACTTGACTTCAAGCTTATACTTTATTGAATTATATTACATACACAACACCCCTTCCCCCTGGCTTCTTAGTTCAGGGCGCAGTTACGTAGTCCTTTAAATAGGACGGTTGTTTTTTAAGTCTTTTTGACTTCCGCTGTATTGGTTGGCTGCCGTCCTGCTGGGGCAGATTGCTGTTGGTAGCAGGGCTGCCTCTCATTCAGGGTTTGCTTCTGTGATGTCGCCCTCATTTTCTGTACTCTCTTGAGGTGCAAACGTTTCTCCCTCCGGCTGCGCAGCCTGGGCTTCTGTTAGGTTGTTGTTCCCTTCGAATGGGTTTCCTAGGGCTTCATCTGCTTCCGTACCTCCCCCCCCCAGTTTGATTATAGGGGAGTTGTGAAGTGCCAGCTGCAAGGCATGACCGTAACTGGTCGATATGCCATTTCCAGAGTTTATTGTCATGGCATTGCACAAGGTAGGATCTGGGGCCAGTTACACGCACTATCGTTGCTTCCACCCACAACGGGTCGCCCGATAGGTTTTTTGCATACACCAGGTCTCCTACCTGGAAAGTGCGACATCGGCCGCTGGATCCTAATGTTTTTTCTGGTTCGTACACAGGGTGCAACCGGTCAAGGTGGGAGCGGAGCTTTCGTCCCATTAACGGTTCAGTGGGCGTCTTGTTGGTGACGCGATGTGCTGCAAGAAGAGGATTTGATTGACTTTGTCGTCAATGTTATCATAGTTTACCTTTTGCAAGGTTTTCTTTACAAATTGGACCATGCGTTCTGCTCAGCCATTAGTCGCAGGATGCGCCGGTAAGGTGAGCGCATGGCGGATGCCTCGGTCGGCGAGGTACTGCTCGAATGTGAGTGCTGTAAATTGTGGGCCGTTATCAGATACCAGGACGTCTGGTAATCCGTGGGTTGCAAAGAGTCTGTTTAAAATCTTGATGACTGCCTCGGAGGTTGTGGTAGTCATGCGATGAATCTCAAGCCAATTTGAGTAGGCATCGACGGTAAGCAGGAAGGTGTGGCCCTTGGTTGGCCCCGCGAAGTCCAAGTGAATTCAGGACCAGGGTCCACGTGGTGTCTCCCATTCGGTAGGCATGGCTTTTGGAGGGGCGTTGCTGACTTCCTGGCATTTGGGACAAGCTTTAACCCAATGTTTGATTTGCTTGTCAATGCCCGGCCACCATGCGTAGCTTCGTGCAAGGGCTTTCATTCGCACGATGCCGGGGTGGCCATCGTGCAATGTTCTTAACAGTGTCTTTTGGAGCCGTTCTGGAATGACGACTCTATCGCCCCAGATGACACAGCCTTTTTGGGAGAAGAGCTCGGTCTGCCGAGACTTGAATGGTGTGAAGTCCTCAGGCAATTGGTCCAATGGCCATCCACGCTCTACCCAGCTCAGGATGCGTGCTAGGGTGTGGTCGCGTTTGGTTTCTCTCGTGATATCTCTAGCAGTCAGTGGTGGCGAGTTGAGCGCCTCGATTTGCAACGATGTTACCATTGGTGCCGGATCGTCGAGAGTCTCTGGAAGCGGTGCTCGGCTCAATGCGTCGGCGTGGGGAATAGCTTTCCCTGGGTGGTATTGCAGCCAATAATTATAAGCAGCCAAGAACTCTGACCATCGGGTCATTCTAGGGGATAATATGTAGGGAGTCGGCTTATCTCCAGCTATTATCCCTAGCAGCGGTGTGTGGTCAGTTACAATAGTAAAAGGCCTGCCATACACGTATTCGTGAAATCTTTTCACAGCTGAGACGATTGCAAGGGCCTCTTTATCAATTTGTCCATAGTTTCGCTCAGTCTTGGAAAGAGTCTTAGAGAAATATGCAACAGAGACTTCGTTCCCGTTAGGCAGTATGTGACTCAAAATGGCGCCTACCCCAAAAGGCGATGCATCACAGGTTATAACTAATGGCAAGGTCTCGTTATATTGCATGAGTACAGAGTCAGAAGTAAGCAGTTTTTTAACATTTCTAAACGCTTGTTCCTCACAGTAACCCCATAACCAAATTGCCCTTTTATCTAATAATCAGTGTAACGGCTCAGCGACAGTTGCTTTGTGCGGTTAAAAACACATTATACAAGTTGATGAGGCCTAGGAATGCCTGGAGATCGGCCTTGTTTCATGGCCTGGGAGCGTTTTTGATCGCTTTTAATTTACCTTCGGTCGGGTGAATGCCCTGGCTATCAATTAGGTACCCTAAGAATTCAACACTGTCCATGCATAATTTACATTTATTTTTCTTAACCTTCAAACCGGCTTCTTGAAATTCTCTTAGGACCAATTTTAATCGGTCCTGTAAGATTTTTTTTCTTGGGGCTGCAATTAACACATTGTCAAAATAAGGGACCACGTCCTTAATTCCCTGTAATAGCCTCTCCATAAGGCTCTGAAATATCCCTGGGGCGACACTAACTCCGAATTGCAACTGGGTACATTTAAAGGCACCCCGGTGCGTCACAATAGTTTGGGCCTGTGCCGTTTTTTCATCAACTGGCAATTGTTGATATGCCTGAGCTAAATCCAATTTAGCGAAAACTTTCCCGCCCCCCAGGGAATGGAGGAGGTGCTGCACCACCGGAACTGGATACGCGTTTTGCTGGAGGGCGTGGTTCAAGGTGGCCCGGTAGTCCCCACAAATTCGAATTGACCCGTCTGGCTTAATGGGTGTTACAATAGGGGTTTCCCAAGGGGAGTGATCGATGGGTTTTAACACCCCCTGAGCAATCAGTTTGTCGAGTTGCTCATCTATTTTAGCCTTTAAGGCAAATGGGACTCGACGGGGCTTCAAATGAATGGGAGCCACTTTGGGATCTAAGCTGAATGAGATCGGGGTCCCCTTGTACTCACCTAAACTGTCCGCGAAGACGTCCCTGAACTCAGAGATAAGGTCTTCTACCCAATCACAGCCACTGACTCGGTTTACACCGGCCACTTCAATGCCGAGTGGCGCGAACCATTGGAGGCCCAGCAAGCTAGGCCTATCACTATCGATGACTGTCAATGGTAAGTATGCCATGTGCTTCTTGAAGGAGACTTGGACTCGGCAGGACCCGACGATGGGGATTCGATTCCCCTGGTAGTCCTTGAGGATGAGGCGTTGGAACCGGAGATCTTGGCGTTGAATTGTGGGGATGAGTTGCTTGAGTGTTCTCCACAACACCATCGAGAGAGACGATCCCGAATCGACCTCCATGTGGCAAGATTGATTTTCAATGGCTACTGTTACCCGGATTTTCTTAGTGTCCAAGGTTGAGGCGTGACTGATAGTGATAGTATGGTGAGCCACTTCTCTCTGCAACGGCCAATTTCTGTAGGATTGACTTGTTGGCGCTCACCTTACAGAATGGTTCCCTGTCAGTTGGCGATAGTTGGTGCCTTTTGAGACCTGGCTGGGTCCTGGCAAGCTGCGGCAGACCCGTCCGATGTGGCCTCGTCTCCCACACTCATGACAGAGTGCGTCGCAGAACTTGCATTCAGACCTGGCATGGTTGGCTCCACATCCAGCGCAAGGGTGTACAGGCTTCGGGTAGTGGTCTCGATTGGACCGCAGTCGATGGACCCCTTCTTCGTCGCTTTCTGACGATGAAGAGAGGTCCTCGTGGTGTGTCGTCGCAAGCTGTCCCTCTGCACTAGATGAGATTTCGCTGGCCGGTGGTGGCACCGGAGCGCGGTTTCGGCGTAGTTGTGCAGCCGACTTCTTGGTTGCCTCTGCCGCGGTAGCATCGGCAATGGCGTCGGCAAGGCTGATGTTGCCCTTTGCCATCAACTTGCTTTGGACGCCCGGAGCATCGAGTCCAAGGACTATGTGATCTCTCAATGCCTCTTCGAGGTCGGTGAAACCACAGAGGCCTCCTAAGTTGCAGAGGTCTGCTATGAAGTCGGCCACGCTTTCTCCCTTTCGCTGGTTTCTTTGGTAAAACTCGTGGCATCTCACGAGTATAGGCACGGTAGGAGCGTAGTGGGCTCACAGGATAGGTTCGAGGTCGTCCCAATCCATGGCCTTCACTTCTCGGGGTTTGGCTAGCGCTTTAGCCATTTTAAATACAGTTGGACCGCAATGCATCAGGAAGACCACCTGTTTCTTTCCTGGTGTGATGTCCTTCAAATTGTTCATTTCAAGAAACATTTGGAAGCAATCTATATAGGACTCCCAGTCCTCCTGTGTCAGATCAAACGGAGCGGGTGGTACGAGGCCGCCGGACATGGTTCCGTTGTTGGCACCGTCTGTCACGTGCTCGGTATTGCTTCTGGGTTCCATTGGTTCAGTTGTCTCCATATCCCACCCTCGTCGCCAGTGTCAAGTTTTGAGCATGGGCGAGAAGAATGGAGACAAGTTTCTGAACGGTGAACTTCAGCTCTTTATTACATTATACTTGCTCAGTTTAAACAGTAGTAGAACCTGCCTTATATAGGCAACCCTTAAAGCGATTACCCAATAACGAGCTAGGAACGCTAGCTCTTGAACCAATAATACATTTCTGTTAAGGGCCAATCGAATTCCCCAGAATGGGCCAATCCGGTACAGCCGCTTAACAACCAATTAGAAGTGCAGGGCCAGAACCCTGCACTTGACTTCAAGCTTATACTTTATTGAATTATATTACATACACAACAGTTTCAAATGCTGCACACCTGCATGCAGCACTTCTCAGTTGTCCGAGTGGCACAGCTTAAGGTGTATTACACGTGTGCGCAGCGTGCATCAGCTGTGCGTACACACAAACCACTCATGTGCACACAAAATGTAATCACTGAACCGGTAGTAACACCAATTGAATCTCCCCTCTGGAGTGAACAGTTTCATAAAAATAATGTCATAGGTTTCATGTTACATGTGAACCCATTGTTGAACTACATAGTCCATACTGCATGAACAATTACAAAATTTTGATACTTCTCAAAAGTCCATTGCTGAATCTTGCACTGCAAAATACAAGTTTCCCACATACCACTTTAGAAATAAGTGTTTTAGTAGAAAAACCCATTCCATTCCTAATCTCGTCATACCATGTAAGTTCTACAAATCTAGTTTGCATCCTTGAGTCCTTTAGGAATCTGACAAATCTCAGGCTTTGTATGTTAACGTTTGTTTTGTTCAATGGTAATGTTTAAAAAATATGCATTTCTAATAAATCATTTTCCAATTTTAATTTTTGGTTAACATAAGCTGAACCAATAATTAATTTTTCACTTTTCAGAAACCCGTCCTGTTCACTACACTTTTTACATACATAATAGGTTTATATGTTCCAACATCAGAATATTCCAGAATATAAATGTCTTATTGGCTCATCTCTTCATCCTGTTTGCATTTTTCCATACCCTTCCTTTGGTTGTTTTTGTTTGTGTATTTTTGAAATATTCTTCCATAGCACTCAACAGAAAAAAAATAGGCAGCAAAATGGGAATCTAATTTTTTTCTCCCAAGTCAAAATCATGCAAAGAACAGATGTAACTTAGAATTCAAGGCCACATGAATCTTTCTTATTCCCTTTGCTTACTCCCAGACAAACCCTTGGTCCAAAATTGTGACGATTTCCAAAGTCAAACTTTTCCAGCCCCAAAAAAAATAAACAACCAATTTCTTTCATGGGATCTGGAATGCCATCATGAGTTTTTTCTCCTTTATTTTATACTAATTTGAATTGGAGACTTCTTAATAATATAATTAATGAATTCTACTTTCAGAGACAATGTTGTCTCTCATCCCCTGGTTGAAGAACTCTTACTAACTTTAAGAATATAGCAAGTAATTGAAAAGGGATAGTCATAATACAATTGATCTTAGCACAAAATTTGAGCTACATCTCTTTTTCCTATTTCCTTGTATTTATCCTCTAAATGTGTCTACTATAGATGGGCTGTAGTAAGCCAGGACTCAGATTATGGTTCTGAAATTGAGGAAAAGGCCCCAGCAGAACCTGTGAATGTTAGCTTCAGGAAATACAAAATTAATGATCACCTGAAGCTGATCAAACACAGACACCATCTAAAGAGCTGTATGATGACATACAGCCTCTCAGTCCCTGCACCTGAGGAGTAGAGTGAAGAGCATAGTAAAGACATTCTGTGAAGCTCCTTGTCAAGTAAGGACATACGTCTCTTGAATAAAGGCAGCTGGCTGCAGCCTGATTTAAGAGGTAGCTCTGACCCATGATCCTTTGTTGGAATCAACAGGTGTAGTCTCCAGTTCTTGTGTGAGATTTGTTTGCATTCTGTCTACCTCTGGACTGATTGATAACCTTGACATGACTCTTGGAACTCTGGACTGGATTTTGTTGCTCTATATATTCTTGTTAAAAACAAAACCACTCAGTAAGCTTCTTTCAGAGGCTGTTGTTATTTCGTGATCTTGAGTAATCTGCTAATATGTGAAAGTATAATTGAAACCAAAAACATGGCATGAGCAAAAATTGTGAAAATGAATGCAGATAATATGTCACCAGGTACATTTCTTGTCAGCCCTATGAGACAGCCTAGACTAAGAAATAGACTCCATTAAAGTCTAGTAAACCACCTCCATTTAGATTGGCTGCAATAACATTTTGTAAATCTGATCTTTCTTCCCTTTTTATATACATGTGAATTAGGGAGATGTCTGTCTGAGATATTTTTTATAATCCTCCCTCATTATTTGGATTTAAGCACTATTTCCCATTTTGTTGCTTTGGAAATGGATCTTCCCTCTCTCCATCCAGGTCATCCTCTTTATTCTCTGCACTATTATACCAAGTCCCATGTCCTCCAATGAATTGAACTATTCTGCTTGCCACTTAATCTGCCTCTTCCCTCTTTCCTCCAACAATTCATTCCTTGAAGACTGAGAAAAGAAAGAAAAAATGGTCATTAAACCCTGGGGAGAGGGGAGAGAGGAGAGAATTCAGTAATCTGAAAATATTCTGCAGTATGCATTCATTTGAAAGTAATCTTACAGAATTATTACAATCTGCAACCCTTTTCAGGTTGAATCTCCCAGTAGTACAATCATTATTGCCTACAGGTCTCTTGTTTCTAGAGATGGTAGTTATAGCAAAATGTGGCTTTTACTACTTTGTAGATGGTGGCGTAACTCAATGTGAGCAGGGTAGATATAACATGACCTTTCTACCTCCCCTTCAAACCCACTACAGGTTATTGCCATTCTAATTTCAAGAAATACAACAAAGGGGTTGATTATGTAAGGATCATTGTTTGTACTGGGGTTAACCATGGATTGTATCCACAAGTTTCCTAATCCTCTGATAATTTCAGTAGAAATGTATGTGTTCTGCTGGGGCATGTGTGTGTTAACTAAGTCTATATGTTTAAATGGTCAGTGAGATGGACAAATAACATTCTGCTTCCTTTTCCATTCTACCCAGTCTGATATACCTTTGGATTGTTTAAAAAAAAATTGCCATTAAAACTCTAGATAGGACTGCTGCGCAAAAGACAAATAACACACATATTTAGAAAAGTTAACTTCTGGATTTTTTTCTCTATGCTCAAAATGTGAGTGCACAGTTGACCAAAAACTCTGAAATGTTCTGTAAGAACTAAGACGTTTCATATAGGGCAGTTTGAGACAAACAGAAGCATTAGTGAAATTTGCAATTAATCTTAGCTCAAGAATATTCCCTCTGAGGTAGCCTTGCAAAGATAATGGCCCTTTTTCTGGGAAAATCAAAATAGTACACAATGATGAGTTTAGTGGCAATTATTGAACTTTGGAAGAATGACTCAATATGTCAAGTTTGAACTGCAATACTATTGCAGTAGAGCAATGAAGCAAGCAGAGCTCTGTGACAGTCCAAATTAGTTTTACTGGAAATCCAAACTTGGGGTTTTTTCACAAAATTTATTCTTCTCTAGCTGTCTTTGTGCATTTATTAAAAATGACTAATTAGCATATAGAAGTCCTGTTGCTTTAATCACAATCCAGATAAAAATTACCTGCCTCTACTATTTGAAAATTCCCATTGACTTTGATCAGTGAGACTAGTTTTTTTTCTCCCAAGCCTTGCTTTTAATAGTTGGGAGAAAAAAGACTCACAAGGATAACTCATCTTCAAGTTTAGCATGACTCTATCATCTTAAAAGTTGGTTTTGCAATAAGGCAACATTTCATAAATTCACTGAATTCCTAAGAAAGGGGTTGTTGCTTGGAAAATTTAATCATGAAATAGAAAATGGAGAATATTGCTTAACAATCCTAACTGGTTTGCTCGATGAGAGAGAAGTTGCTTCAAAGCTCAGCTACAAGTGCTAATATTGCTTGCTGCAGAGCCAGAAAATTTCCAGGCAAGATTGTTTTGAGTGCAGCCATTGAGTGATCATTGCAGCAATGTATTGAAATTAGAAAGGGAGGTGCCTTAGGAGAGAAATATTGTCTTTCCCGTTCATATATTTTGTTTTATTTGTGATACTCTTGCTTGTGTTCAAAAATCTTTATAGAAAGTTTTTCTGTCTAGAACTCTTTAGAAAGTACCAGGTTAGAAAAATTGGCATAATTTTTGCTGAAATGCTAAATCTGTAGAAAAGGAACAAGAAAATAAAAATTCTGTCAGGAAAAAACTGGAAGACATAAGCATTAAGAGGTACGGTATAGTAAATTTGCTTTGAATGAAAAGAGCAAAGCCAGAACCACTGAAGAAGTGGTCCAAGGAATGTAAACTCATATTATGTAGAACTGTTGTCTTATATCTTATATCTTTGACAAGTGCACATAATAAGAAACTTCACTGGCCAGCTTTTCTAAAACCTATGAAAGATGATGGAGGTATAATTCTTTGCTTCTATGCACCCTTAATAATCTATGCTAAAATAGCAGATTACAGACTAGAGTCTTCAATGAAAAGAATTTCATCCTACAATGAATTGATTTGGACTGATAAAGAATAGACAAGAGAGAAAGATATGGACTGAGATAGAGAAATAACAAAAAGGAGACATTTTCTATTTGGCAGCCTGAAAAAAGAGACAGGAGCATTAATGCAAACAAGTTTTTTTCCCCTTTAAACTTTCAACCCTTTTCATTTTCTTAGAAATGGAAATTACTGATACCCATAGTAGACTTGGGGAAGTGCATTTTTCTAGGGCTAATTTGGAGTTCAAAATTGTCCTCTTCATCATGATCCCACTTTTAGCTCCATTCCTGGTAGCCACTGTTTAGAAATTATTTGGAAAAAAAGTAAAATAATAACATACAGGTCCAATCTTTGGATAGTTTGACTTGGATATATTTGGTTTGTGAGCCTGTTCTAATTTGGCAACTTTGTAATCAATGATCAAAGTTTGTTTCCTTTATCCCCCATTTTTATTTCATTTATTTATTTAGCCAACAGGAAATGCTCCTTGCCAATATTTGTCTGATGTCTAGATCTGGGTGGTCCAAGACACCCCACTACCACAGCTGTTGAAGTTTCACAAGCTCTTATGCGTGAGTATAGCCTTGTATTGATCATAATCACCAATCTTCTCAAAGAGCACCATGTACTCAAATAATCAGAAACCCCATTTTCACAATTTACAGTTGCTTGCATTGCTAGCTGTATGTGCACCTACAAACTGAAGATTAAAACCCGACAATAGATACACATATACATACATACTATGGGATCCTTGAGTTTGGTTGTTTCTTGCAGATATTTCATTATCCGATTAGATAAGTGCTAAAAGGATGTGGGGTTTGCTGCATGAAATCAGTTGCTGTCCTTATTTCAGAGACGCAATGAGATTAACAACTGATAAAGTAGAAAGACTACTGACATACTTTTCCATTGACTGAGAAATTAGATGAAAATATATTAAGATGAAGAAGAGCCCTCAGAACTTTAGACATCATGGCATCATGACATCAAGGACAATATTTGGGAAGTCCTATTTCCTAAAATCTGGCTACCGGGTGTCTGAATCCAATTTGTATTTATGTTTGTTTATTTACATATGTAGTACAGTGAGAGCTTAAAATCGGATCAAAGGAAAGGGGCAAAGTTCATTCATTGCTTCCATTACAAGAATTGTGAAATCTTGGTTCCAAAATTCCAGTCAATCATTATTATGCAGCAAAACCTATATCACTTTCCTATCATCAAATTTCATCAGGATTTTTGCAGCCTCAATTATTTTCTCTTGGATATTTATGACTCCTTTCAATATAATTTCAGTTCTTCCAAGCTGAAGAGGGGAAGAACTTCCCCATGGAAAAGCAAATTATTTGTTTGTCATTTATCTGGCTGTTGAAAAGTAGGTTATATGCTTTTGTTTCTCCTCCTATCTACCTAGTATAAAATTTAGATAATATAAAGAGGATATGGATTCTATATGCTAATTATTTGCATACCAGCATGATGTTCCCTAAGCTAACAAAGACTCATCTAAATACTAGAATGGTTGTATGTCAGATCATTAGGAACCGCATAGTTCAAAATGGAGAATATAATCCAAGACTGATAGTTTATCCTTAAGATATCCTCTCATATTTTGGACAAAATGCTATTCTCCAAAAAATGGATGAGAAAAGCAAAGCAAAAGCAGTCCATAATTTATGACATTGGAATACTTCTGATCCATCTGATCCACGTTTTATTCACTCAGGAGTTTCAAGGGCTTTTTCATGTGCTTCTTCACTGTAATTCTAATTTTTAGTGGCTCAATGAAAACTTTATCAGGTTTCTAAAAAAAGATATATATCACTTAATGGTTAGAACAACTTTATAAATGCTGAAAGCAATCTTCGTTTTAGAATGTATTTATTCCAGAGCTGAGATTTAATAGCCTTAATCTGAGAATGCATTTATTTATTGTATTGTATGAGTAATGCTATTACTATTAATATCATCATCAACATTGAAAGACACACGGGTAATCCTCAATTTACAATCATAACTGAGCACAAAATTTCTGTTGTTAAGGGGAAACATTTGTTAAATGAGTTTTGCCTCACTTTACAACCTTTCTTGTCATAGTTGTTAAGTGAATCACTGCAGTTGATAAGTTAGTAACCTGGTTGTTAAGTGTATGTAGCTTCCGCCTTGTTTGTCAGAAGGTTGCAAAAGGTGATCATATGACCTTGGGACACAGCAACAGTCATAAGTATATGAATCAGTTGCTAAGCATCTGAACTTTGATCAGATGATCATGGGGATGCTTCAAAGGTCATAACCATGAAAAATGGTTGTAAGTCACTTTTTTCAATGCTGTTGTAACTTTGAATGGTCACTAAATGAACTGTAGTAAGACGAGGACTATCTGTAGTTAAGGCACAAGAAATTAGTGCAAAGCATTTCTAAGCATGTACTCTTTAAAAAGAACATTGAGAAAAGTTACCGGATCAGACTAGCCTTTATTTAGTAAAAATTTCTTTGTAAGAACTTTGGCAATCATCAGATAATAGATATGCCGCAAATAACTCTTCATCCATCTTTTACCCACTTTGGTTTTACCTTGAAAGCTTATATTCTGGTAAGTTGCCTTGATTAAAAACATAATAGAAAAGCTAGTAAGCACTAAACTGTCCATTAGAAATTAGCTAGTGAGACCAATAAGTCACCATAAGTTACAATCATTGATTAGCTGGCATCAAGAAGTCCACCAGAAAGGAGTCAGGAAATTACCATTAGTCAACAATTACTTTATTTTAACAACTGGCTTAGATTTATTTCTAGTAATTAAGTACTACACAGACAAACACGTGTATACATAGATGCATATTGGCAGATGGAGAAGGAATTTGTTCTGTTACTACCTGTAACAAAAGAAGGAGTGGAGGGTGGGGGTTAAAGGAAACAACCTTCTATTGCCTTAAAACCTGTAGAGATTCTCAGTCATCCAGATCCTGGTTGTCCCAAAGGTGCTTTTTTTTTTTCCAGGAGGCAACTGGACTTTCTTGTTTTTTTCTTTTAAAGATGTTTTGCTTCTCATTCAAGATGTTTCTTCAGCTCTGACAGGATAGTGGGGAATGAAAGGATTTGTACTTCTTGGAGACAGCTGATAATCTGCATCTTTTTTGCAGACAGCTGGTAATCTTCAACAACCCTCTAAAAGGATGCAGTTTACCAGCTGTCTCCAAGGAGTACAAATCCTTTCATTCCCCACTATCCTGCCAGAGCTGAAGAAACTTCTTAGATAAGAAGCAAAATGCCTTCAAAAGAAAAAACAAGAAAGTCCAGTTGCCTCCTAGAAAGAAAAAAAAGCACCTTTGAGACATATATTAGCTTGTTGCAGAATAAAAAAAAAAAAAAGAATTACTCACCCCAAAAACAGGTAAAGAATAAAAGAGTCAAAGTAACCTCTTTGATTCTCTCTCCTAGGTATTTCTCCCCAAAGGGGAGAGAATAGGAAGCCATAGATCCCAATTAGGTAGAAGCAGATTATTCACTTGTTGTAGTGGGCGAAAGCTTGGATTTAAACTGCAGCTTATCCTGATGGGACACTCTCATAGGTCAATGCCACGGGCAAAACTTGGGAAGCAAAATACCTAGAGGGGGCTGGGTGAAACTAGAGGGAGGAGTCTAATCACTTGGTGAAATAGACCATTTGCCAGTACTGCAGATATTTTCTGCGTATCGGACATTGAGAAATAACTTTCAGTTCCCCACAAATACCAAGAGATGAAATGCAGGCATAAATGAGCATTGTGTCTCGATTCCAGGATTAGTTTTTGCTGTCACTGATAAATTTTAGAACACGCTAGAAAATGGCAGATGTGTTTCTGGGCATATGAACTCTGCTTTGCTTTTTTCTTCATTAGTGATTAATGCACCTATATACCAAAACCCTGATGTAGGTTTGAGTTCCTAAATAGAGTTTATTTTCGAAATAGCCTGTCTTTCCCTCTTCCTCTCCTTCTCTCCAAGTAAATTAATGAATTAATACCAAACGGTAGCATTGTGCAGAGTAAAATCTTTCCAGGTGATTAATATAAATTGTGGCAAGTAGATTACTGACTGGAACTGATCATAATAATTGTAAAATGTCCCATTGTGATATTTATTGACAGGTCCAACTCAAAGTATAAGCAGTCCTATTTATATGCACAATTGGGACTAGGACTTCTGTTGATAAGCAAACTGGTCATTAAATAAGTTATGACCTTTTTTGTCACCATTATTAAGTGATCCATATCAATCATTAGGTGAACCATATAATCGTTAAGTAAATCTGACTTCCTCTCATTGACTGTTTGTTGGAGGCTATCTGAAAAGGTCACAAATGCACATAAACAAGCATGTTGCATCTGTTGTAAATATATTCTGATTGTCAAGTGTCCAAATTTTGGGTTGTTGGGTCACTGTCATGGCTGTTATGGATTAAACCACCGCAGCGATACAACCGAAACAGCTTCGTCTTACAACAGGCTTGTAATCCTGCAATTCTCATTGACCTGTGAATAGTGAGTCATGATTGGTCAGGTTTGGCCAATCTGATTGGCTGTTAACGGAAGCCCCTGATTGGACGCTTGTGAAAGCAATAGACTCAGTTCATTGGTTGTTTAACGGCAGCAAGCCCTATAAAAGAGCTACTGCTGTCCAGGTTTCCTGCTCCAGTCTTTCTTGTTAAATAAAGAGTTGAAGTCACAGTCCGATGTCTCATCTCCGTTCTTATGCCCATACCCAGGACATAACAATGGCCATAGTGCAAGGACCTGCTCTAAATCACTTTTTTCAGCACTGTTGTAATTTCAAACAGTGACTAAACAAATGGTTGTAAATTGAGGAGTATCTGTATTCCTATTGGCTGGGTAATAGTATTTCCTCCCTATGTTCTATGGTGATGGTTTACAGGCCCTGCTCATCCTAGTGGTTTCTTATTTTTAATTGTTGTCCCAGAAAGATACAAGAGGTGCTAACACAAAAATCATTATTACTAAGCAAAAAAAAATTTAAATTATTTTAATAAAAATGTCTGTATTTTGTGCTACCAAGTAGTCTTTGAATAAAACAGATTTTGCTGTTTTCCAATGCTGTTTAATGTTACTCAGAAACGGGCTGATGAAATGCATTACTTTAAATTTTTGTAAAAAGATCAAACTTTTACTATGCAGTTTATTTTGTGATACTGCTTTTAATTTAGATTTTTATTTATTCTAATAATCACTCATGCATACACATGCATATGAACATAATATGCATTTTCATATTTTGAATATATCATCATTATTTTCCTCTTCTGATTTGATCCTTGTTCATAATAAAATCATCTTTGTATCTAGGCTCAGTAAGGATTTCTCAAATGTTGGTGGAATATTTTTGTAACTTGTATTCTGTTCCTGCAGCAATTTATAAACTAGAATCTAAGGGGCCCCTTTATTCTTGCTTATCATGTGATTATTCAAAGGTGGTGCGTGCTCTAACAGTTCATTGACATGGGATTGGATCTAAATTTTGTTTTCATTAATTTGTTCATTTATTTTATTGAATCTAAGTACATTCTCAGAGTCAAGCTCAATCCCTAGTCTTCATGGAGACACTCATATAGATTTTTTTGACAGCAAATACAAGCAATCTGTTATTGCCTTTTCTCACATTTTTTAAAACTTCTCATATTAGGATGTGTCCTTCAGTTCCTGTTGATCTCCCATTCAAATATTAACCAGCTCTACTTCTTATTTTTTAAATCAGTAGACAATGAGATACTGCCAGTTTCACTGAGTTCATCTTATCAGCATAAAAACTGGTTCAATCCACTATAAATGTTAAGAGTTTTTGCTTAACTTGAATACTTGTACATTCTTGTACCAATAATTCATTGGTAAAGGATATCTTCTTTCTTGTGAATCATCACAATGACGTAATCCCCAATTATAACTTCAAAAAAGGCAACTATGATCTTATAGACAACGATCTCTCATCCCTTGATTGGCAATCTCTATTCCCTGGATGCAATACTGTTGAAGACCATTACAACATATTTTTACTTGAACTCAAAAGAATCATCAAACTATATGTACCAATAACAACTCCCAAAACAAAACAAAAAAATAGATTACCCATAACAATAAGGAAACTTCAATCCAAAGAGAAATCACTCTGAGGGAAAAACAAATCTGGTCACATTGCCAACTTCAAAAGCTGATACAAAAATTTATGCCACCAGATAAAGAATGAATGCACCAGTTATCATAATAAACAAGAGGAAAACTTTCTACACACCAATTCAACCCACGCTTTTGAAAATTTTGAAAACAACAAACTAAAAGACTCAAGGTCTATCCCACCCCTGATAGGACCTAATGGTAAAGACTGCAATGACAACACCATTAAAGCGAACACCTTTTACACATTCTTTGGCTCAGTATTTGTAAACAGCAATGGATCATGCCCAGTATTTCCTAGCCGAACCACAGAAAACTACAATGATCTAAGACATATCGATTTTACAGAAGACAACGTTGAAAAAGCACTATGCAATCTAAGACTATCTCTATCTATTGAACCGGACGGAATATGTGCTACTTCTTTAAAAAGCTATCCACTGCCATAGCAGAACCTCTAAGCATAATCTTTGAAAAATCTTTCAGGACCAGCTCCTTGCCTACCCTATGTCACAAGCCATGGTCATCCCCATCTTCAAAAAGGGAGACCCCAGCCTATTTGAAAATTACAGATCAATCTCCTTATGCTGCATCACTTGTAAAGTCATGGAATCAATTATTAACCAATCCACCTACTCTCCAATAAACAATTTGGTTTCAGAAAAAAACTATCCTAAAAATACAATCTGCAACTCTTACACTGCAAAAACATATGGACTACACAATTCAATCAGGGCAAAACAATAGACACAATCTACATAGACTTCTGTAAAGCCTTTGATTCAGTGGTATACAACAAACTACTCCTAAAACTAAAATCTTATGGTATCTCTGGACAACTGCATAACTGGATAGGAGCATTCCTGTCAAACAGACAACAAATGGACAAAATTGGGAGTGTCCTATCAAATTCTGTACCTTTCAATAGTGGTGTCCCCCAAGGCAGTGTTCTAGGACCAATCCTCTTCATACTCTACATAAATGACCTCTATGAACATATTAAGAGCAATTGTGTTCTCTTCGCTGATGATGTAAAGCTGTTCAATACCACAGACAATATTGCTACCCTTCAAAAAAATCTTGACTATGTATCAGAATGGTCAAACAAATGGCAACTTCAAATCTCAACAAATAAATGCTCTGTCTTACATATTGGCAAAAAAAAATCTGAAAATAAAATACAAGCTGAATAGTCAAGACCTTGTTGATGATCCAAGCTCTGTAAAGGACCTTGGAATATTCATCTCTAATATCTAAGTGCTAGAGCCCACTGTAACTACATAGCCAAAAAGGCATTAAGAGTTGTTAACTTAATCCTACATAGCTTTCTTCTCTAGTAATATCACACTACTAACTAGAGCATACAAAACATTTGCTAGACCAATACTCAAATACAGCTCATCTGTCTGGAACCCACATTATGTATCTGATATTAGCACAGTTGAGAAAGTCCAGAAATACTTCACAAGAAGAGTTCTCCACTCCTCTACTTGTTGCAGAATACTTTATGCCACCAGACTTGAAATTCTAGACCTAGAAAACCATCTTCGGTCTGATCTAAGTATGATATATAAAATCATACATTGCAATGACTTACCTGTCAATGAATACTTCAGCTTCAACCATAACAACACAAGAGCACACAATAGATACAAACTCAAGGTTAACCGCACCAAACTTGATTGCAGGAAATACAACTTCAGCAACAGAGTGATCAATGTCTGGAATACTCTACCTGACTCTGTGGTTTCTTCCCCAAACCCCAAAAACTTTAACCTTAGACCGTCTACTATTGACCTCATCCCTTTCCTAAGAGGTCTGTAAGGGGCGTGAATAAGCGCACCAATGTGCCTACTGTCCCTGTCCTATTGTTTCTTTTATTTTTCTTATATGTACCCATTTCATGTATTCATAATTATGCATATACTTATACCTATTGTCTTGTAAGCGCTTGACAAATCAAAATAAATAAATAGAATAAATAAATAAATAAATATATTGAGTTCTATTGAAATGTTGGAAGATAATTTAAGCATAATGAAAAGTGTCAATTCTGATGCAAAAATAAACACATTGACTTCATGATTGTATGTTTGTATCTTAACCATGTAATTAAGAATAGGAAATTAAGAGATGGTTTCATGAAGAAAGAAGATAAAAGAAATAGACCATCTTTCCTGCTTTATTGCTTCCATTTGGAGGAAATAGCCCACACATACATTTAATTGCTGATTACCCTTTCTATCACCTATGCCCACAATCTACCAGAAAAATTTCATTGAGACTCTATTACTTATTGAAGAAATGCATTGCTAACTACATTGCCTTCGACCTGGATTGTTAACATTTTGAAGCGGCAGGATCAAACAGAAATTCCCCTTGGGCTAAAGGTGTCTGTTTGCTGAAGCTAACTTTCAACTGTAAACAAACATGAGAGAGAGAATTGCCCAACATGAGAAATCTGGTTCTCCAGGTCATAACATGAAAAGCATGCGTGCAAATCCTTGAGCA
This sequence comes from Hydrophis major, assembly GCA_033807585.1. NCBI lineage: Eukaryota > Metazoa > Chordata > Lepidosauria > Squamata > Elapidae > Hydrophis > Hydrophis major. The sequence continues at coordinate 34,339,714 of CM066343.1, read as the reverse complement.
CAACCTGGTTTTCATTAACAACTTTCTTTTCATATGTTAACTGTGTAGATTGAAGCATAATTTAGATTCAATAGAAGTGCTACTGTTGGAGAAGTAGCTGAAAATGTATTTAGAATTTTAGTGGGATTGCATTCTTACTGAAGGGTCAGGTTCACAAATTGGGTATGTTAACTCTATCTTACTGTGGATTAAAGTCCTCTGTAATACATTTACTAGATTTGGTTGGAATATTAGTTATACCTGGCATTTACAACATAAGACCTGGTTCTATTCCAATGAAATTATCTACTTTAATGTTAAGTGGGACTCCATTCTGAGATTCACCAATTAGATGTGATCTTTTCAGTTCTATTTCCAGAAAATTTGGTTATGTGATAATGTAAAGAATAGAATATCAAATGTATTCTAAAACAGTATATCTATTCAGCAGGTTCTGACCAGTTCTAGAAATTTTGAGTAGTTTGGTGAACTGGCAAATACTACCTCTGACTGGCCCCGCCCCCATCTATTCTCTGCCTCCTGAGTCCCAACAGATGAGCTGGGTCTTCTTTTGTTGCCCTGCAGAGGAGAACAGAGCTGGAAAGCAGGTTAGTGGGGTGGGGAGGGAATAGGATTTTGCAGTAACCTTCCCTCAGAAGTGGGGAGGGAATGCAGATTTTACATATCATTCCCCCCCGGAGTGGGATGGGAATGGAGGTTTTATGGTTTACTTCCCCTGCCATGCCCACCAAGCCACACCCACCAAGCAATGCCATGCCCACTAAGCACAGGACTGGTAGTAAAAAAAAATTGAATCCCATCACTGATCTATGAGCTTTCCTCAGTAACTCAGTTAGTGCTGTTCATCTGTCCTTGAACTAGCAAAAAAATAAACTATTGCTTTCCCTACTGCTGATCTCTATCCTGTCTCTATAGCCATTGTTTTACCTAGCTACCAAATAGTAGAATCCCATTTTAGGATGAGAAACTCTTTACAACTCTCTCCCTTTCTCTGCATCACAGTCTGGTAGGAAACCACCCTCTAATCACATTATTGTAACTGCTGAGTGCTTTTGACTCGTGCTTTTGACTGAGTGCTAGATCTGTGGATTTAGCTTTCTGTCAAAATCTAGAACCAAGACATCTACTTTGTGAGATAAGACATTTCCTTTTTCTTTTTACAAATTTGTAGCTGACTAGGATGCAAAGTGTATAGTAAGCAGGAAATAGATAAACTGGATAAATTGGAAGAAAGAAAACAAGTTAAGCTTGTAATTTAAATGAGTAGATATGTCACAGAGTTTGACCTGGAAAATAATTACAGTAGAATTCAATGTAAGAAACAGGTCCAATAGATTAAATTTATTTGAAAGGAAACTTAAGGTACTAGAGGGAAGAAATAAGAGATATTATATAAACTGAAGAGGAAAACAATATACATAACATTAAAAAATATTCCAACCTATCAAAAGCTGTACCATGAAAGATAGACTAGGAATACAAGTCAAAATAAACAAGAAAATGGTAAGACAAAGCCTATCCATTCTAGATTAATTCAAATCACCAGCATCAGATGGATAACATCTCAGAGTTCTAAATGAGCAGTCAGATGTGATCTCACCATATTTTTTAAAGATCCTCAAGCACAGTGGATATACCAAAGGACTTGAAAAGAGCTGATATGGTTCCCATATCCAAAAAGGAGAGAAAGTGGATCTAGGAAACTACAGACCAATCAGCCTGACATCAATACCTGGGGAAGATCCTAAAAAATATAATCAAGCAATAGATCTCTGAACATTTAGAAATAAAGCTATTGTAAACAAAGCCAACATAGGTTTATCAAAAACAGATCATTCCAGACAAATCTCATCACATTATTTGACAAAATGACTAAATGAATGGACCAACAAAATGCTGTGGACATAAGTATACTTGGAATTCAGTAAGGCATTTAACAAGGTAGACTGCAACCTACTACTTTGTAAGATAGATAAATATGAAATAAATAGCATCAGTTTATATTGCCTTTAAAATGTAGTCTTCAGTGGAACCTCATCTACATGTCAGGTGCTCCAGTACATTTCAGCATCTTAGATGAAGGGATAGAAGGGAATCTCATCAAAATTTTCAGAAAATACCAAGGTGAGGGAAATAACCAACTCTTTAGAAGATAAGCTCAAGATCCAGAAAGATCTTGACAGACTTGAACACTTGGCCCTCACCAACAAAATACAATTAATTGAGAAAAATAAGGTTTTACACTTAAGCAAAACAACAACAACAACAACACAACCAGATGCACAATTATAAAATAGGTGGTACGTGGCTCAACAGCAGTAATTATGAGAGGGATCTAGGAGTCCTAAGGAGCAATCACTGAAGTAAGAGCCAGCAATGTGATGCAGATGCCAAAAAACCCAATGCACTCCTAGGTTGTATCAACAGAGGGATAGTATCAAAAGCATGTGAAATATTAGTACCCATTTATTCTGCTTGGTAAGACTACAGCTGGAATACTGCATTCAGTTTTGGTAAGCATAATGCAAAAAAAAAGATGTTGGGATTTTACAAAGAGTGCAGAGAAAAGCTACAAGATGATTAGGGGACAGGAGGTTAAATGGTTGTGGACATTGGGTATGTCTAGTCTAATGAAGAGGACATGATAGCAATCTTCCAATATTTGAGGGACTGTCATAGAGAACAATTGATCAACTTATTATCCAAAGTCCCTGAGGGCAAGAAAAAGTAACAGATGGAAAATTATTAAGAAAAGAACCAATCTAGAACTAAGGAGAAATTTCCTGACAGTAAGAACAATTAATCAATGGAATGGCTTGCCTCTAAGGTTGTAGGTACTCCATCTTGGAGATATTTAAGAAGAGATTGGACAACTATTTGTCTTGTCCTTGAGCAAGGAATTGAACTAGAAGACCCTCAAAATCCCTTTCAACTGTGTTATTCTGAAGCAGAAAGATATAAGTGGATTTCAGAATATGCCACCTTGATATTTAAGGAAAGGTAGAGAATAAAGATCTGGGACCATAAAAAGAAAGTATGGTGACTGAACACAGACTCTCAAAATCATGCAAGGAAAGCAGTGAAGGAAATGTAAATTAAAAAATAGACCAGCAGGGGAAACTATCAACACTAACAGAACAAGAAAGTGTCAAATGTACCTAAGATTAATAGGATTACTAAAGAATAATAATGGATCAAATTTGGTAGAAGAAAACATAAAATTAAGGTATGGAAAGATTTTTCAAATAAATAATAAAATGACAAAATATTTTGAGAAACAGTGCAGAGGAAAGGTAAAACTAAAGCTTTCCCTCAGTTATGTCAAGACAAGTCCTCACAGGATCACTCCGTTGACTTGTATGCTCTGGTGCAAGGAGCTCAATGTGGTGATCCTACAGGGCCTCACCCCAAATGAAGCATTGGGAAAGAAAAGAAAAGCCAGAGTGGCTTTGCTCTCCTTTTCAAACATCCCTCCACCACCAGGTTCAGGGCAAAGCCCTGCAGGTCCACCCCATTGAGCCCCTTGCATAGGAGGCACCTGTCAAGCAAGTCCAAACGGAGCAGTATACAAAGTCAATGGGGTGAGCCTGAGAAAGGGAAAGAGAGAGGAAGAGAGAGAGAAAGAGAGAAGGAAGAAGAGAAAGGGAAAAGGGAAAGAAAGAAAAAGGGACAAAGAAAGAGGGAAGGAAGGGACAGAAAGAAAAAGAAATAAAGAAAAAGGGACAAAGAAAGTGAGGGGAATGGAAGGAAGGGACAGAAAGAAAAAGAAATAAAAAAGGAGGGAGGGAGGAGAAAGATAATGAGATATCTATTCTAATCCAATCACCTGCTCCAGCAGGGTTAGAAGGGTGTGTGTGTGTGTGTGTGTGTGTGTGTGTTCTCCTTGTAATTTACCAATACATTTTGGTTTTGCCTTCTTCAAAATTGGCATTGTAATACATTGGGAAAAAGTAATTTTTTAGGGTGGAGATCTGGTCCAATGGATCCTGTTTAAAGCCTCAACAAAATGTGAGAGCTTCCTGATAGTCTTGGCCATGTTTTGTCCACAAAGCCTTTAATTAATAGAAGCCAAAGATGTTTCAATGTGCTGGCAAAGATGCTGGCAAAGATGTTTCAATGTGGAAAAGGGCCTCTAAACTAGGCCACATTTCATTGATGCATCAGGTCTTTCTCTCTCTCTCTCTCTCTCTCTCTCTATCTCTCTCCCTCCATCCATCCTTCCATCCCCCCTTTCTTTCTTTCTTTCCCTTTTCTCTTTCTTTTCTTCCTTCCCTCTTTCTCTATTTATTTTCTCTCTCTCTCTTTCTTTCCCTCTCTCAGGCTCACCCCATTTATTCGCTTGGATTTGCTTGGGCAGGTCCCTCTGGTGCAGCGGCTCAATGGGGTGGACCTTTGGGGCCTGCACCTAGAATGTGGCAGTGCCGGCACATTTGAAAAGTAGAGCAAAGCCAGAGGTTGGTAATTTTTGCTCCAAAGAATCACAAAAGCTTCTGGGTTGTGCACAAGAAAGGATACACATGTTAATGCAATTCAGCAACATAAAATAAAGAAATACAAATAAGACAAATCAACAAGAATCGGCAAAGCATCTCTGATTAGATTTTATTCACTGCTAGAATCTAATCAGAGATGCTTTGCCGATTCTAGTCCAATGACCTGCTCCACCAGAGTTGGAAGGGAGTATGTGTATATGTGTATACATGGCTGTCAAAACTCCAAAAACAGGTCATATAGCTCTGGGGAGGCTAGTCATAAATTAGAATACTTGCTAAGCAACTGGCCATTAAGTAAGGACCACTTGTATTTGGTTTGCCAGTCACCAAACCACGCCCATCCAGTCACATGACCAGCAAGCCATGCCACCAGTCACATGACCAGCAAGCCATGCCACCAGTCACATGACCAGCAAGCCATGCCACCCAGTCATGTGACCAGCAAGCCACACCCACCTAGTCACGTTACCAGCGAACCACACCCTCAAATTAGGCTACACCCACAGAAATTTGAATCCCACCCCTGGGTGGGGGGCATTGAGAATGAGCTTTACCATGAAGGGGGCAATGGACTGGAAAAGTTTGGGAACCACTGCTCTAGGGCATAGTGCTTATCTCTGTTTCTTGGTCAAGGAAACCAGCATTGTCTGAAGACAATTTCCATGGTCATGAAGACTGCATGGCTAAATACCAAAGATGCATGGAATACTATTATCTTCCCACCAAAGTTGTATCTATTAATCTATTTGCATTTGCATCCTTTTGAACTACTAGGTGGGCAGAAGCTGGGGTAAGTAATGGGAATTCATCCTTCTTGTGCAGAGCTTGGATCTCAAACCCAGGTCTTGGCTGAGGCTGAAAGTTCAGTGTCTTTAACTGATGAGCCATCATGCAGATATGGGAAATGAGAGGGCTGCTATGAAATAGAAAAGGAAAGGACACAGATGGAATATCCATTGAACTTCTTAAAATTCTGAGAAAAAAGATGGATAGCATGCTAATTATGTTGACCAGTATGAAACAAAATTCTCTGGCCTAGAGTCTGGAAATTATTAGTGTGTGTATCCATGGCAAAGAAGGCAAATGAAAAACGTATCAACTCATTCTATTAATATCTTTTGGAAGCAAAGTTCTGCTGAACTATTCTCATGAAGAATAATATAATTATATACATGGAGAAAAAAATACAAATGAGTAGGCTGGGTTCAGGAAAGGCATTACATCAAATACTTCATATATTTGGGAGAGAACAAGAAAATTTAAGGATTTTCTTTTGTGTGGGTATGGGTGGGTATTTACAGCAGGTTCTGAATTATGTAAATCATACCAGAAAATGAAATTAATCTAATAGAAATGTCAGAATTCTGGTTTTTTATTATCAGAAACTTTTTTGTATAGTTTTAATGAAAGCAAGGAAGAAAAAAGTAAAAGAAAGAAATCAAAATTAGAGATACATTATGGTATGTAGATCTAAGCTATTCTACTGAAAGTGGATATACATTGTGAATATAAAATGATCTACGTTAATGTTAAATATGAAGAAAAAATTGACTATCATGCTTAGTGAATTCACCAGTGGTCCCAAAATAGATAAAAGGATAGAATTTTTATTTCCGTTTGCTCAAAACTAGAGATGGACTAGGCTGGAGCAGTAAAGAAATTAATCCTAGGGAGAATCAAAAGGTAAATTTAGACAAACCTTGAACAATATTTCTTTTTTCTAGATGAAAAATTTTCTATGGAAGTTGATACAATACCTGCCATTTTGTCACGTCAATACCTACATACAGACCATTCTTGCATTTTGATCAGAATTTACTGGAAAAATATCTTAGGAAAAAAATAGCTAAGAAAATATACATAGAACATTCTTGAAAGAAGAAGGGTGGGGTAATGAAAAAAGATGAATTCTGATGAATTGGCAGAAATAAAAGTTAGACTTGATGTAGAAATTTGGGAAGAGAAGAAGATCACTAATAGTGGCTTTGGCAACTTTGAATATTAAATATTTCTCTATTCCAGAACAAGATATAGAAATCTATCAGAATTCTATCTATCTGTCTGTCTGTATGTCTGTCTGTCTATCTATTTATCTATCTTTCTATCTATCTATCTATCTATCTATCTATCTATCTATCTACCCTCTCAGTATTCAAAGCAACTGTGGGCAGCTTATAAATTGAATAATTGAAGAATACTATATCCTGCCATCCCAGGAGACCAGTCAAATGTAATTATTATCCTTACTTAATTCTAACAAACAGAAAGGTTTTTAAACTCATGAGTATTGGCATTCTAGGTTTAGAAAAAGCCTAGCTTTGCAGAGAAAGTAAATAACTGAGAAAGGCTTGAACCAAAGCATCATAAATCAGGCTACTTTTTTTTGTTGCATGCCTATACCTTTTCTTTATTTCTATACTATTTTAGATAGGAAGGAATGATTTCTTAATTCATTTCACTTGATCCATTTCAAATAATCTAGAGATATACCAACTGATCTAGAGCTGACTTTTTTCCCGTGCTCTTTAATTTGCTGATCAAGCTCATTCATTGCAATATTTCCTTTAACATTAGATTATTTTGAATCAGCAATTCTGATGTGCTTTTCATGTTCTTCTTACTGACAAATATTGGGCAAAACTAGGATCTCTGCAGCATTCAGCATTTTTTAAAAGAAACAGGAAATCAGCTATGAACATTGTGTAAATTTAAATGGATAATGCTGCTGTGTAGACAATTCCTGCAGAATTGTAAACTAAGTTAATATAAAAAAACAGGAAGAGAGGATCTTTCTGGTTATTCAGGATAAAATGTTTGTATTTTATTGCTGTATCCTGTTTTGGGGTGGGTTTGTTTATTTATTTATTTATTTGATTTGATTTGTTAATCGCTTACAAGATAATAGGGATAAGTATAAACATGAGTAAAAATAGAAGAAATAGGATGGGACAATAGGACAGAGATGGGAGGCATGATGGTGCACTTATGTACGCCCCTTACAGACCTCTTAGGAATGAGGTGAGGTTAATTGTGGAGTTTGAGGTTAAAAGAGTGGGGGTTTGAGGATGTAACAATAGAGTCAGGTAGTGCATTCCAGGCATTGACCACTCTGTTGCCGAAGTCATACTTTCTGCAATCAAGTTTGGAGTGGTTAACATTGAGTTTGTATCTGTTATGTGCTCTTGTATTATTGCCATTGAAGATGAAGTAGTCATTGACTGGTACATTATAGCAGATAATTTTGTGTACTATGCTTAAGTCCAACCATAGGCAACGTAGTTCAAGATTGTCCAAGCCCAAAATTTCAAGCCTGGTGATATAGGGTATTCTGTTGTGAGCAGAGGAGTGAAATACTTCTGGACTCGCTCAATTGTATTAATGTCCAATATACAGTGCGGATTCCAGACAGATGAGCTGTATTCTAGTATTGGTCTAGCAAAGGTTTTGCATGCCCTAGTAAGCAATTCAATATTTCCAGAGGAGAAGATTAGATTTACAACTCTTAATGCCTTTTTAGCAATGCTGTTACAGTGAGATCTAGCACTTAAATCATTAGATATGAGTACTCCGAGGTCCTTGACAGAGTGAGGGTCATCAATGAGACCATATCCACCTAGCTTGTATTTGGTGTACTGAATTTTTTTTACCAATGTGTAGGACAGAGCATTTGTTGGTCGAGATTTGGAGTTGCCAAATGTTTGACCATTCAGACACATAATCAAGGTCACTTTGAAGAACAGTAGCATTATCGGTGGTGTTGAATAGATTTATATCATCTGGGAAGAGGACGCAGTTGCTTATAAGGTGATCACAAAGGTCATTTATATAGAGTATAAAGAGTGTGAGTCCTAGAACGCTGCCACATGCCACATCTGCTTGCCTCTGAATCTTGACTCCTGGTCTCCAAATGCATGTCCATGCAGTTTGCTTGCCAACATTTTTCAAAAGTGATTTGTTATTTTTTTCTAGGATGAAAAAGAATTTCATCAGAATATCACCTGGGTTGGCTTTGTGTCTGAAGCAAAACTAAAACTATATATTTAGCTCAGTGTCTTTAATCACTATATCATACTGGTTCTCTATGCCTTGGTAGAGATTTATTTATTTATTTTGAGCAAAATAATAAAATGCATCTCATTCTCATGGAGAAATGTATGAATGTGAGAAAGAAATATTGTAGCACAGTATTGTATGTTTGTTGATTTAGAGAAATCAATATGATAAAATAATGTTTGATGGATATGTAGTGGAAAATTCTATGCTGAGCCTCATAAAACCAGTGTATGCTAAAAGTAAACCATGCATGAGAATGAGTGACTCATTTAGAAGAAAAAATGTATGTATGCTGAGAGAAAAGCACCCATGAGAATAAATGGCTCATTTAGAAGGAAAAAGAAATGCCTTGAGGGACAGAAGAAAAAGAGCTGCTGCCAAAACAACAGTCAGATCAAGAAATCTAAAGTTGGAAAAGAACTGTAACATAGAGAAATATCTCAGTCAAACCTCTCACTACTTCAAATGAAGATAAAAGGAGAGGGGAGTTGCACTCAGACTTGCAAGCTTCTGTTACTATAACTTCACAATATAAGTAGTATTGATATAGGTGCCTTTGATTTCCTAATCAAGTCAACTTGGATGACACTGAAAAGCAAATGGTCAACACTGAGCAAGAGGTTAGATGAGATATTTGAGGTCTCCTTGCTTTTTAAATATATTAACCATCTCTCTGAGGAAGATGGGCAGTTAAGAAATAAGATGAGAGAGAGAGAGAGAGAGATGCATACAAAGATGATAGATAGATGAGATCTTTGTGGTAATGTTAAAATTATGTTGTTTGGGAGTGAGAAGGCATGTGCACTTTATTCAAGTGCTACAAGTTGTCCAAAAACCTGAACAATTTGAAGAAAATGTTAAATAATACAATGTTACAAAGAGCATGAACTTGAAAGTTAATATAACAAAGACCAAGCTGATTGTTTTTATTATGTAGTATAAAGTAAAAAATTGCAATCAAATATAAATTGAGGAAAAACCTAGAACAAAAAACTACATTTGTGATCTTTAGCAAAATGTTTACTAGAGATGCAGAAATGCATGACTGCTTCAGTTAGTGTCCATTTGCAAATATGTCAGTAATAAATGGTAATAAAATTTCATTTTCTGATTAAGCCATGCATTTATGACAATTTCATGTACCTGACAATAAAAATGTTCAGTGTGAATCTGATGAAAGTTTTGTCAGTTTCAGGCAGCAGGGTGAGCTACAGGGGTCCTAATCAACAAATTAAGATCAGAGAGCTAAAGACATCTTAGGGAAATTGTACAGAGAAAAAGCATTATAGGAAGAGATATCTCTCCACTTTGAGATGTCCTAAAGAAAATGAGAATCCCAGAAATCTCATTGTTTTCATCAGAAGCTACAAAGGACAGAAAAAATATGATATAATAGACTAGATCCAGACTGGAAAAGGTGATAGAACTATACATTTAACCTATATAAATATGGATTAAGGAAAGATAGATTGAAAAATGAGCATGGTTTTAAAAATGGAAGAAGAAACACTGATAAGCTGCATTCTGCTGATGGTACTACTCTGATAGCTGAAAAAAACAAATGATCTACAAGCTCTAGTTATGAAACTCCAAGAGAAATGTTGAAAAGGGACAAGTAAATTTAAAGACCACGTTTATGACAACACGCTTAGGATTTTATTTGATATTAGCAATTAACTAGTTCTAGTTGATTTAGTGTTTAGGATAAGCAAAATAAGATTTGTTCATCATTTTTCTGGGCCAAAACTTACAAGTTTTAACAGTAAAAATAAAAATAAATCAGTGATAATGTGGATTTAGAAATTCTTTAAGCCACTGAAAGGTAGCACTTCAAGGGAATCCTTAAAATAATTTAATATATTTTAGGATAATAAAATATCATTTTATTATGATGTAAGGTGACTAGTGTTAGTATAGGACCTGTTTAAAATGCTGTTTCTAAAATCTAAATTTGCATAACTACTTACAAATATTTATTATATATAACATCCCTTGACAGTTATGAAATATGTGTCTGTCTTATACAGAATACCAATACAAAATACCAGAGTTAAAAGGGACCTTGGAGGTCTTCATCCCCCTGCTCAAGTACTAAGGAAAGAGAGAGAGATAGTCTCTCCCTTATGCACACACGTATCAGTTAAGTACTTGGACATGGGTTGAAGTAAATGGAGACAGTCTTAGAATGTGAACTTTCAGCTCTTTATTAGCATAGTGACTTCTCAAACAACAACAGTGAACCCTGCCTTATATAGGCAACCTTTGTGAGAATTGTCCAATAGCGAGCTATGAACGCAAGTACTTTAAACCAATAATAATCCTCTGTTAAGGGCCAATCGGATTCCTAAGAACTAGCCAATCCGATCTGGCCGCCTAACAGCCAATCAGAAGTGCAGGGCCAGAATCCTGCACTTAACCTCAAGCTCATACTTTATTTAACTATGGTACATACATAACAGTATCCTCTCTCTCTCTCTCTCTCTCCCTCCCTCCCTCCCTCTCACTCTCTCTTCTAAATAATAATCATCCTACTTTTGAAATCTAAAGATATTGGACACATCACCATCTAGTGGCTAATTAGATATTTTATAGATAATAGGTGATCATGGATTTTCTTGTGCCCGCCCCCCATCTAAATCAAATGGCCACAGTCCTAAATAATTTTTATAAAGGTCATTTGTACGTGTATCTGCAAAAAAAGATATTTTCTGTTTTACAAATGGCAAAATGCAATTTCAGGAAGTGCTATGCAATCTGGCTAGAAAAGAAGAATCAAAACCCCAGGAGAATCAAAAACCATGAGGAACTTTGTGTGTGTGTGTGTGTGTGTTTGTGTTTGTGTATGAAAAATAGAGTTCTATTAATTAAATGTGATGGGCTGTCTGCTAACAGAGCAAGGTTATGCCATACACTTGCAAGGAGACTGGGAAACCTGTAATTGTGGAGTCAATCTGGCAAGAACGAAGAATGCTTTTTCACAGAGAATGTGCACATGTAAAGTGTTGCATCATGGGAAAGAAAGAGCCAGAGACAAAGGATCTGCAATCAACGTTTTACTGGTAAATATTCAATTCTAACTGCAACACAACTAGAGCTAACAGCTGACGGGCTCCCTTATATAGAGGTTGCCTATCATGCCATTAGCCAATTAAGTAACTGATTTTTCCCACGCTACTACTAATGGTGGCTATTCTGTGTCTGCAGATGCACACAACACCCCTCTCCATCCAGCTAGTACTTTAATACTTAACTATTATTTTATTATTACTTACTACTAACAGTATACTTTATTAATGTTTAATTTATTATTATTGTTGTTGTTGTTGTTGTTGTTATTATATCAAACTTTAACTACAGACATAGTCTTTAAGTAGACTAGTCATTTCCGGGATCAATTCAACCTTTGATCCTCCTGGACTCTGGGTTGCTCGTTACACACATCAGTGTCTTTTTGTTGAATTTCAGAATCACTGGATGTGTCCCTCAGGACTTCAACCAGTGGGGGCTTCATGACAGGCGTCACCTTGGGTACTGAGATCTCCTTCTCCAGTAAATCTCTCTCCTCGTCCCCCTGTGGTACAGTGTCCTCCAATTCACCATTGGTCAGCCGCGCTGGGTGTCTCCTCAGCTGGTTGATGTGTCTGCACCATACCTTACCATTGCTGAGCTCCACATGGTACAACCAGGGCGCTGTGACATCAAGTATGTGGCCGGGTACCCAAATAGGTTTCCCAGCATAGTTCTTGGCATATACCCTTTCACCTTGTTGGAACGGTCTGATTGTTTCTTCCTCTCTTTGTTGATTGTCTGCCCCATAGTCAGGATGTATCCTATCCAACTGTGTTCTCAATCTCTTCCCCATTAACAGCTCTGCTGGGCTTCTGACTGTAGCCATGCATGGGATGACATGCTAGGTTAATAAGAACTCTCTCGTTTGTTTGTTTGTTTGTTTTTGAGTTCCGGTTTGTCAGGCTTTGGCAGCGGCAGGAATTTGCGATTGTGCTGCACTCGCTGCTGAAGTGCCTCCACTCCAGCTGGATTTAGAGGCTATAGTTATCCCGTAGAGATAACTGAAGATAAGGGAGATCCGGGCAGGGGGTTGGGGGCATCACCACCCCCTTCCTCAGCTGGCTTAACTCCCTATTCCAAAGGCGGTGGAGCGGCGGTCAGCAATGGCTGCCACAAAGAATCTTTCAGCTGGACAAGTTTGTGCAGGAGGAAGTTGAGAAAGTGAAAATTTTTGGCTGAACCGGGACAACAAGTAACATCTAATACCCTGGATATTTAGCTCTCTAAATGATACATTGTTTCCCAAGAAGATTGTAAAAAGCTGTGGATGAAAGTGGAAAGGGAAAGTTTTTTTCTTCCACTCTCCTTCCCTATGGAGACATCAGATGGAAATCAGAAATACCCGCTTTGGCACCAGAAGGTAACTAATTTTGAAAATTAAAGCCAAGGGGACATTAAAGATTTCTGAACATTGATATTTAAAAATCAAAATCTTTTTACTATAAGTGGGAAGGGAGAGGTAAATGATTTATACTAAGATTTTGCTGGAGGAGATTTTTTGGAGTTTATAAGATCAGAGACTAAACTGCAATAAAACTTCTAAAAAATCATTTTGGAATTGTGTAATTGAACTCTACCCCAGGAAGAGAAAGCATTAAAAAAAGAAAGTGCTAAATAAAACAGTTTGTATTGATTTTGATTGCTGGATGACTTTGGGACTTTTGCAAACTATCTTTTGAAAGACTAAAAACATTTGGATTGATTGGATTGATTACTTTTTTTTTTTGAAAAAGATTTTATTAATTTTCTACAAACAAGACAAACAAAACATAAAAACATCAACTCTCATATGTACATCCAGTGTGTCAGTTGGTTCATCATTTTTGTGCATTCATTCTGTAGTCTCAATTACAATTATGTTACATAACAACTCATATTGTCAATCCAAACTTATATATCCTAATATCACTAAAAAAAGAAGTTTTTGACTATATTTTTAATCATTCATGCTTTATGAGCTAACAATACTTTAAACCAGTTTATTCTATAACAAATCATATAATCATATCAAATCAATCCTAAAAAACCCTTCATAAATATGTCAAATAACAAAATAATAGCAAAATAGCAAAATAAAGATATTCCTTACTGTCTAGCATTCTAAATATTCTATTATCGTATTTTATCATCTAGCCATTGATAAAAAAGATCCCAAATTTCATAAAACTATTTATCCTCTTGCTCTCTAATTTCAAATGTCAATCTACTCATCCCAGCACATTCCAATATTTTCTTAATAATTTCTTCCTGTAATGGTATTTTCTCATTCTTCCAATTTTTAGCAAATACAATCCTAGCCGCTGTTAATACATTTACAATCAGGTACTTCAAATCTTTACTATATATATCAGGTAAAATTCCCAATAAGAAAATCTCTGGTTTCAAGTCTATGTGTTTCTTTGTCATTTTTTCCAACCACATGCGAATTATAGTCCAATATTTTCTAGCATCCTCACAAGTCCACCACATATGGTAATACGAGCCGGGTATCTGATGATATTTCCAACATTTTTCAGATTTGTTCTTAAACATTCTTGCTATTCTTGTCGGGGGAAAGTGCCACCTGTAAAACATCTTATACAAGTTTTCTTTATATGCTGTTGACATTGTCATTTTATAATTTTGAGACCACATTTTTTGCCATTTCTCTAAATCAATCCCATATCCAAAATTCTTCCCCCAAACAATCATAGTTTCTTTGACTTGTTCTTCCTCTAATTTCATTCCCAGTAAATAACCATATAATTTTTTAATGACCTTCTCATCAGTAACCATCAAGATATTATCTAAATCAGTCTGCTTATCATAGAATCCCTCCATTTTAGAGTCTTCATCATACCTTGAATGTATTTGCGCATATGAAAACCAATTCATCCTTATACCTTGTTCCTCTAAGTTTTGGATCGTTTTAAGTTCACCCTTTTCATCCAAGAGTTCCTCACATTTAACTGTTTGTTCCTTCTTATAAATTATAGGATAGGAAAATGCTTCAATGGTCGATAACCAAACTGGAATTTTCAAATAACATTGTCTTTTTATCTTCTCCCAGTTTAACCACAAAGACTCCCGTACATAATGTCTTCTAAAATAACCCTGTGTTTTAGTTCCCTTATACCATAAAAAAGCATGCCAGCCCAACAGCAAATCATGCCCTTCTAATGTCAACAACCTATGCTTTCTTAATGTTATCCATTCTTTGACCCACATCAAACTTGCAGCTTGATAATACAATTCCCAATTAGGCAGGCCAAAACCTCCTCTAATTCTAGCATTTTGGATTTTATAAGATCAGAGACTAAACTGCAATAAAACTTCTAAAAAATCATTTTGGAATTGTGTAATTGAACTCTACCCCAGGAAGAGAAAATATTAAAAAAAGAAAGTGCTAAATGAAACAGTTTGTATTGATTTTGACTGCTGGATGACTTTGGGACTTTTGCAAACTATCTTTTGAAAGACTAAAAACATTTGGATTGATTGGCTTGATTACTTTTGTTGTTGGGAATGGGCCTAAATTTTGGGCCCAACTTCTTACTAGGAAGTTTCAATCTAAGATATTTTGTTGACAAATATACTTTGTCTCCCACTTTAAACAGTGGTTGGAGGGATTTATGTTTGTCTGTCTGTTTTTTATAATCCTTTGCAGCTTCGGTCAAAGCTTTTTTGTATGCTCCCAACCTTTTTTTAATGAGTTAATCCATTCTGTTATAGACATGGATGTAGGGGTTCTCTTGGTAATTCTGGCATAGGGACAAATTCCATCCCAGTGTTGATTTGGAATGGAGTTAACCCTGTGTTGCTATGTAATGCATTATTATAAGCAACCTCTGCAAATGGTAAAAAGTCCGCCCAGTTTTCTTGTTGATAATTTTTATAGCATCTGATGTATTGTCCCACCATGGCATTGGCGCTCTCTGCTGCTTTGCATTCTGGATGGAATGCTGAGGATAATCTTTGGGATAGATTTTAAAAACTCCCTTCAGAACTTAGCGATAAATTGTACCCCTCTATCTGAGATTATTATATGAGGTACTCTGTGTAGCTTATAGGTATGCTTCACAAACAGTTTTGCAAACTTTTTTTGCAGATGGGAGTACTTTACAGGCTATAAAGTGGGCCTGCTTAGAGAATAAGTCTATAACAGTCCAAATGATTGTATTCCCTCCACTCTCATGTAATTCTACAATAAAGTCCATTGTGATTTCTTCCCACGGCTGTGTTGGTTCAGCTACTTGTTGGAGGAGACCAGGGGGGGGTTCCAGTTCTGTTTCATTGTGGCAGAAATTGATCAGCTTTTTACATAGTCCTCAATGTCAGATTTCATTTCTGGCCACTAGAACTGTCTTCTGACTAAATGTAGGATTAAGAACTTGAAGTGTCCCCCCAGCCGTGAGTCATGGCTATGCTTTAGTACCATTAGTCTTAGATTTGTGGGTACATAAAGTTTAGTCCCCTTCCAAGCCAGTCTGTCATTCATTGTCAATTCAGGTTGATGCTCCAGTTAAAGGTTGGTTAATAGGGCTGCTTTCAACTCAGTTGTCAGTTTATCTTCCAGGTGTCTGGGGTTACGGTTGGCTTGGCTTTGAATAGTTACTTGTCCTGCTGATTAAGCTTCTGATATCAGAGCCTGCACTATTTCCTCTCGGCAACTGTCAGATTGGGGTTTCCCGGACAGGGCATCTGCCAATATGTTTTTCCCTCTAGGGATATATTTCATGTTGAAGTTGAATCGCTTGAAGTATTGAGCCCAGTGGACTTGTTTAGGTGATAGCTTCTGCAGTGTCTTTAGAGCCTCAAGGTTCTTCTGATTAGTCCATACCTCAAATGGCTCCTTCACCCCTTCCAAGAAATGCCTCCAAGTCAACAAAGCCCATCATACTGCAAATGCTTCTTTCTCCCAAACTGCCCATCTTCGCTCTGTGTCTGTCTGCTTTTTGGACACATAAGCGCAAGGCATCAGTCGGTTCTGAGAGTCCTTTTGAAGAAGAACAGTTGCAACTGCCACATCACTAGCTTCATCTTGGACTATAAAATGTGTGGTCGGGTCTGGGTGCTAGAGAATGGGCTCAGCTGCAAGGAAGCATTTTTAGGTTTCAAAAGCTTTCTGACAGTCAATTGTCCAAGCAAGGGGTTGACTGGGCTTCAGGTTGGCAAGTGAAGGGCCCGTTTTAATAACTCTGTCAAAGAGAGCAACCCTGGCAAAAGAAGGAATGAATTGTCTATAGAAATTGGCAAAACCCAAAAAACTTTGAAGTTGCTTGCGTGTTTTGGGGGCTTGCCAATCTAGCATGGCTTTCACCTTCCCAGGATCCATCTGAATTCCCTGGTTAGATATTCGGTAACCAAAGTAATCCAATGACTCCTTGTGGAATTTGCATTTTGACAGTTTTACATACGACTAAAAGTTTTTTCAGCACTTGTCTGACCAATTTGACGTGTTCTTCAATGGTTTCACTGAATATAAGGATGTCATTCAGGTAGACAAGGACCCCCTGGTACAGGTGCAGATGTAACACTTCATTGATGAGTTGCATAAATACAGCGGGGGGCCCTTGGAGTCAGAAAGGCATGACTCAGAATTGGAAACTATCCAAAGGGCAGTTGAAAGCAGTTTTCCATTTGTCTCCTTTTACATGAACTCTGTAGTAAGTTTCTCTCAGATCTAGCTCGGTGAAGACCTTGCCTTTTGACAGGGATTTAATAAGTCCTTCATGAGGAGGAGGGGGCACGTGTTTTTGATGCACACAGCATTTAAGCCCCTAAAATCAACACATAAACGCAACCCACCATCTTTCTTTTCTTTGAACAGCACTGGGGCAGCTAACCTAGATTTGGCAGGTTCAATAAAACCTCTGTCCAAATTATTATCAATGTATTTCCTCAATTCAGTCATTTCAGCTGGTGTCGTTGAATACATCTTTGGTTTTGGCAGTTTTGCCCTGGGTTCTAATTCTATGGAGCAATCAGTAGCTCAATGTGGAGGTAAAACATTACATTCCTCTTCATGGAACACTTCAGCCAAGTCTCTGTATTGTCTGGGTACTTGGGGAGTACTTGGAAAAGGTTCATGGCTGTGGCTGCTGCTTCCATTTTTGGATCCAGGTCGGGTGGTGTTTCCTTAGTGGGAGGAAAGGGGCAGTGGGCCTACCCCTATAATGATTTTCCAGAATCCATCCTCCCACTTGATGGTAGGGGCCCATTTATCTATCTAAGCAAGTCCCAATATGACCAATTCTGACATTCTTGGAGCTACTATAAAGCATATGAGTTCGTGGTGAGGACCCATCTTCATTTTGATTAGCTCTGTCATTTGGGTGGCTGGGGTCCCCCCACTTAATGTCCCATCCACTTGCTCAAATCTGATTGGGTGTTTTAGTGGTTTAGTCTTTATGCCCAATTGTTCAATGATAGGGAGCCCAATAAGGCATCTAGAACATCAAGTATCAATGACAGCTTCTAATTCCCCTGCCTCCCCCGTGTTAGGTACCACTAACTTCACTTTGACAGTAAAAGGTATCATGGCAGCACTCACAATAGGGTTATCTTCATCGGTGGGTTTTCCAGGGAGGTGGTGTTGGTTTGGAAGTGTGTTGCTCTCTTCTGTGTGGAGAGGACCTTCCAGAATGTGTCTAGCAAAGCAGCTACTGTCAGGAGGCTTTCCTCGTTTTTTGTTTGTTTGTTTTTTGAGCCCTGATGGCTGTGCTAGACTTTGATTGTGGTGCTTGTGGAACAGGTGTGAGGGCCAGACATTTGGCTGCTCTATGGCCATCCTGGCCACAACGGTAACACTTTATCATCCTGTTGGGTCAGATGGGCATAGTTCAGCTGACTGTTTAGCCCTCACACCTGTTCCACAAGCTTTAGTTTTGAAATAGTGTCAGCATTCCAGAGCTTATCCATTCCATTCAGTAACTCTAAGACAACCATAGTCTCAAAGTTCTTTTATTAGAATAGAACTTGGTACTTCTGTGGAATTCTGAAACTAAAGTTCCCACTCCCCAGACTTCCCACAAAGACCCACCCTACAGCCCATCCCCTTTTTCCCACATCATGTGAACCAATCCTCCTTCAGCCCCAATTCTTGCTGCGCCGTTCACAATGACCTGAATACTACAGAATCTATTTTGTTTATTGAGGACTACTCAAACATCAGCCCCCTCCAATCCTCCACAGCTGTGTGGCAGCTTTTAATAATGATTCCAAAGCTGACAGGTGTAATGGTTCCACGATGGATGCTTTCTATCTCAGGAAAACACTGCAGAAGTTAAGAAACCCCAGGAAAGCTTGAAGCTCTGATCTGTTCGTGGGCATTGGAGCTTGTTTGATCACCTGCATCTTTTCCTTGGTGGAGTGTATGCCAGCCACGTTGATAAGACATCCAAGGAATTCTATCTGGTCCACGGCAACCAGGCTTTTCCTTTTTTAACTCCCAGTATTCCATGTATTAATATATAAGCAAGAAAAGGATAAGTAAAGTCATGGAGGGACAAATGGCTCCTTTGATTTGGATCTTTCTGGTGCTATATGGTTTCCAAACTGCTCAGTTTTCTCCAGCAATTTCCAGATATTTAATTCCACAAATTCCTATTTCAAAGCTATAGCATCTATGCATGATGTATCAGAACTTCTAAGGGGGAAAAAAATTATTCTGCAGCAACGGATGCATACACTGTAAATTTTATATTCAGGCGTGATGGTGCCTTTGAAATTAAAACAACAGGAAATAAAAGTTACTATAGTTAATTGTTATAGAAGAAAGAGATTGCAAATGATCATGATTTCCTATTTAGAAATAACCTAAAGTGCACAATTATTTTTCAAGTAAATTTTGGGTATAGCAAAACCAGAGGAAAGAGAAACAACTAAGGGAACATCCTACAAACAGAATATACTATGGAATATAAATTAAGATTGAAATAAATTTAGTATGTTCTAACTATATTTAAGCCAATGATTAATAGAATTGTCATAATTACCTCAGTTTGAGGGAATCCCTTTAAGGTAGCATCTGAGAAATAAAAGAGTACACACAAAGACATAAGTTATTATAATAAAGTTTCTCCAAAGGAACTACAACCACAGTTTGTTAGCACTTTGAAAGTCTCTAAAGCTCTATTATCACAAAGGTTATGGATTCTGTAAGCCTGTCGTACAGTCCTATTCCTGATAACAATTACAGAAATGCTGGAAAACATTTTTCAAGTAGGATCTGAGAAAGATATAAACTTGAAAACCTACTTTAAACATAAAGGTGAATTTTGGAAATTTCTGAAATTCTGCTTATAGCAAAATTAATTCTTTTTAAGATAAGATTATTAGCTTCATATATATTCAGGTCTGATGCCATTTTGAGCATCCAAATTCCAACATATCTAGTTCTATAGTCATAGACCAAATACAACTGTGGTGTACCTGACTAACTGCAGTCTTCTATCTGGTCCGCATTCATGGCGGGAGCACTGACTGGTCCCATTGGTTGATGCTGTTTGACAGCCGGCTATAAAAGGAGCTGTCAAACGGCATCAGCAGCTGCAGCCACGGCAACCTGTTATGCTTCAAATAAAGCAATGTTAGCCTTTAGGTCCGTGACTGCCTCATGTGTCCGCCTGCAACACAACAACAACCACATTGTGTGCCTTGTTTAAGCTCTATTAAGAAACACAGCACTTATATATTAAGCAGCTTTGAAAATGCAGTTAGCTGGCACATTGGTAAGAAAGTAAACACTGTTCATAGTTCAAGCATGTAAAAATATCTTGGTAGTAATTTTGGTTACTCTTAACTTTCCTGTGTTGCTTTGAGTGTCTATATGAAATTGATTGTGTGACTTAAGAACTACAGGGTATAGAGTAATTTACAAATTGTATAAATAATCCCATTTCACCAAATTAGGTTTTGTGGTATTTGAAGAAACATATGAAATGGAAACTTTAATGAAAAAGAAATGACCACAAACATATATTATCTTCTACTAAAGAAAAATCTAAATGAATGTTTATTTAAATTCATTATCAGGATGATCTATTAAATTGATATGTACTGAAGCTGCATGTTTGTTATCATGTAATATAGTTATGCCACAGCTGAGCATTTTACATGGTATTTCAGGAGAGCCAATCTAAGAGCTCTGGGCAGCATGATAGACCCAAATATATTTCTTCATGCCCATGAGGGTCCAATCCAATTTATTTTTTAAAAATATGATAAACAAATAAAAAAGAAAGATGCCATATGTAAAAAAAACAACAACCCTAACTCTTTTATCCTGTGATTTAAAGGAGCACTTCTGAGACCCACAAAGGCTGGGTCCATGAACTAAGACTGAACATTTTGAAGGTTTCTTTAGGTTTTGGTTTACAGCAATTTTGTGAAGAATTTCACCCACCATGGCAGCCTCTTCCTGACTACAGTAACCAAATGCTGTTTAAATTTAAATTTCAAAAGCACCCACAACTGTAAAACCTTGCCTATGTCTCTTAGATTAATGGGCCGTGGAGAGGGACCTCCTTGAAAAGAGACAAGTTCTCTTTTCCCACAAAATAATGTGCCAAATATGATCCCCTTTGATGCTTAGTAATTTATGAATTTTATGCCCCTCATTTTTAAAGACAAAAGAATAATAAATTCTTACATTGAACATCTGCTATCAGATATTCTTGTTTATTAAAATTTTATTGCCTTTCATAAACATACAAAACACAGAACATAGAAAAAAAACCTAAAACATCTTTTCTGAAGGCTGCTTGATCCCGGGTTGAAACTCTTCACACAGACACAAATTCAAACATCATATTCACTTTATATATCCTTCCATATCTTATTATCATTTTCAATATCATTCTTTGTCTGTTCTATTTCCAACTATCCATTTATCTTTTTTCTTTTAATATACTTCTATACACTGATTGGAGTGACGCCTTTAACTCATTGTCCTAACTTAAAATTACTTCATATAACACTTAATTGATCTTGGGATTCTGTTTAGTACATTCTAAAATTACACAATAAATTTTATAAAAAAGGTAAAGACCCAGCAATAATTAAATAAAATCCTATATAAGCACTATCCATATCATTAAAAAAAAAAAAACACTAATCGTATATATTAATACTCATTTATATCTTAAGCATTTTACTCTAAATACACATATAAAGACCCAATCTTATGTACCTTCCAGAATCCCCCCCTTTTTTTTCAATTAGATTCACCCATTGTCTCTAAATAAACTTTTTTTCTTTAAATCTTGCTTCCCACCATTGCGGCTTCTCCTCCCCCCCTTTCTCTCTTGCTTATTCTTCTCCTTGCCCTTTTTACCCCTTTTTCTCTCCTCCTCCATTTTCTTACTCCCTTTCTGTTGTTTTCTAACCTTGCATCCACCTTTCATCTCATTTTTCTCTTTTTGGGTTGTTTTTTCAAACCTTAAAATCCCCCTTTTCTTATCCTCTTTCTCCTCATTCCCAAAAAAAACCCGTTCTTCATCAAAGATGGCTTCTTCTTCCTCTTCTTCTTTGTCCCAGTCGTTCTGCTGCGTAGTCAACTTTTCATAAGTGCATAATGCCATTTCTAAAAATTGAAATAAAGTGCCCAAAGTATCGTTTCCATCTTGTTCTTCCTTTTTATATTTTTGATATTCAATTTTTAATTCATCCACAAGCGATGCCATCATAAAAAGAGAAACTTTTCCCAAAACAACCACCCAAGTATTTTTAATCAAGAATAATTCAAAAAAGTTAATGCTTTTTTTTTTCCTTCTTCTACTTCTCTTTCTGGGGTTACTGTTTAATCAAAGAGGTCCAATTACCATATATCTTTCTTTAGAATTCTAGGCAATCTCCTCCTTTTTCAACTTCTGCTCCAATTTTTTTCCTCTCCTTTCCCACTTGCAACAACAATATTTAAATGATCAGAAATCCATACCTCCAATAAGGGTTTTCCAATTTCTTAAATTATTAAGTCCAATGTCCAAAGAGTCTTTTGTCCCTTGGCTTTAACTTTCAAAATAATTCACCTTCAATGTCCAAATAAATTTCAAATCTTCATCTGCTGTTTCTATGGGGTGAGAGAGTGTAGAAAAAAAAAGTTTCCCTTTAACAGCTTTCTCCGCCACTTGCCGATCTTCTTAGGGATACAATGTATCCTCCAGCAATTCAAACAATTCAGTTCCAGAGAGTTTGAGAGATGTTGATTAGCCCGGCTCAGCCAGCACTTTCACTTTTCCTGCTTCCTCCAGCACAATCTTACCCGGTTTCAGGCTTCTTCGTGGCGGCCATTACAGACTGACACTCTACCACCTCAGGAAAAAGAGGTTTTTCCGGACGAGGAGGGGGTCTGCGGCACCCCCAACCCCCTGTCCAGCTCCCCTCTCTTTTCGGCTGCCTCTACAGGGTAGCCATATCCCCCGGATACATTTGGATCGGGGGCACCTTGGCGGCAAGCACAGCAGGAATCGCAGACAATCGCGAATTCCTGCTGCCCCGAAGCCACGCGGAACCGGAAACCCCTGCTATCAGATGTTCTTATGGGAAAGATTTTCCTGGGAAAAACATGAGTCAACAGATTTGTGATATTACATGTTTTCTTTATTTACAAGTGAAAAAGACAGGAATTATATATCACTTTCTTGAATCAGGAACATGATAATACATGACTAACAAACTGCTTTAAAGCCATGACTTTCAAGAATTCCTTTGATACAATTTGCCATGGTAATAAAGAGAAAAAGGCAATTATTCGAGACTTTTATGGACAATTATATAAACAGGAGGATCTTGATGAGGAAAAAATTAAACAGTATTTACAAAATGCTAACCTACCTAAGATACCTGATGAAACTGGGGAAATGCTAGAAAGTGCTATAATAATGATGGAATTAACTGAAGCACTTAAAAGACAGAACAACGGAAAAGCACTAGGACCAGATGGTCTCCCAGCAGAATTTTATAGAACACTACAAGAACCGTTGAGCACTTCACTATTAGAAGTCATGAATGAAGTTATGACAAATAAGAAAATACCTAAAACATGGTCAGAAGCTTATATTACACTTATCCCAAAAGAAGGGGTTGACCCATTACAAATTAAGAACTATAGACCTATTTCCTTATTGAATGCAGACTATAAAATCTTTGCTTCAATCTTGGCAGAGAGGCTAAAAAAATATTTTAAAAAATTTATTCACTCTGATCAGAATGGATTTTTACCAAAGAGACAAATTAAAGACAATATGCGGGTAATCCTGGACACATTGGAATATTATGAGGCGCACCCTGAAAAACAAATGGCTTTAATATTCTTAGATGCCCAAAAGGCATTTGATAATGTGAATTGGAGATTTATGTTATTATTATTGGAACAGATGGGCTTTGCTAGAAAATTTATTCAAGCAATAGAAGCCATATATTATAAGCAAACAGCAAAAGTAATGATAGATGGAGAATTCACAGACTTTATTAATATTAAAAAAAGGTACAAGACAAGGATGTCCATTATCTCCTTTGTTATTTGTATTAACTTTGGAATTGTTAAATAAAAATATTAGAGAGGATACAAAGATAAAATGAATGAAAGTTAAAAAGGAGGAATTCAAATTGCAAGCCTGTGCAGACGACCTGGTCTTTATTTTGGAAGATCCTCTAGAGACAGCTTTAAAACTATTGGGAAAGATAGAGATGTACGGTGAGATGGCTGGCTTGAAAATAAATAAAGACAAAACAAAGATTTTGACAAAGAACATGCTATTAAGACAAAGAGAAGAGCTGACAGACCTATTGAAAATTCAAGTTACGAATAAAGTTAAATATTTGGGGATATAGTTGACGTCAAGATGTGCTGCATTGAAAGAGAATAACTATATTAAACTTAAACAGCAGATAGCATCTGACCTGAAAAAATGGGAAAATTTACAATTGTCATTGATAGGTAGAATTTCAACAATTAAGATGAATATTTTACCAAGAATTTTATATTTGTTTCAAACAATACCAATTAGGTTAGGTAAGGACTATTTTGAAGAATTAAATAAAATTGTGTTGAAGTATATATGGCAAGGTAAGAAAGCAAGAATAAAATTAAAACTCTTACAGGATGCTAGAATTAGAGGAGGATTTGGCCTTCCTAATTGGGAGTTATATTATCAAGCTGCAAATTTAATGTGGGCTAAAGAATGGATAACATTAAGAAAGATCAGATTGTTGGCATTAGAAGGACATGATTTATTATTGGGTTGGCATGCTTTTCTATGGTATAAGGGAACTAAATCGCAAGGTTATTTTAGAAGGCATTATATACGGGAATCGTTATGGTTGAATTGGGAGAATATTAAGAAACAATGTTATTTGAAAATCCCAGTTTGGTTATCAACTATTGAAGCTTTTTCTTATCCTATAACCTATAAGAAGGAACAAACAGTTAGATATGGGGAATTACTAGATGAAAAGAGTGAACTTAAAACAATGCAAAATTTAGAAGAACAAGGTATAAAGATGAATTGGTTTTCATATGCGCAAATACATTCAAGGTATCTTAAAGATTCTAAAATGGAAGGATTCTATGATAAATTGACTGACTTAGATAGGATATTGACAGGTACTGATGAAAAAGTGATCAAAAAATTATATAATTATTTGTTGGAAATAAAATTGGATAATAAGAACAAGTTAAAGAAACAATGATTGCTTGGGGCAAGAATTTTGGATATGGGATTAATTTAGAGAAATGGCAAAAGTTGTGGTCTCGAAATTATAAAATGACAATGTCAACAGCATATAAAGAAAATTTGTATAAGATGTTTTATAGGTGGCACTTTCCCCCGACAAGAATTGCAAGAATGTTTAAGAACAAATCTGAAAAATGCTGGAAATGTCATCAGATTCCTGGTTCATATTACCATATGTGGTGGACTTGTGATGAGGCCAGGAAATACTGGACTAGAATTCGCATATGGTTGGAAAAAATGACAAAGAAACATATAGACTTGAAACCGGAGATT
Organism: Hydrophis major; assembly: GCA_033807585.1. Taxonomy (NCBI): domain Eukaryota; kingdom Metazoa; phylum Chordata; class Lepidosauria; order Squamata; family Elapidae; genus Hydrophis; species Hydrophis major. Next base: position 34,314,111 of record CM066343.1, on the reverse strand, counting down.
TTTTTAATTGGGAATCTTACCTGATATATATAATAAAAATTTAAAATATTTGATTGTAAATGTATTAACAGCAGCTAGGATTGTATTTGCTAAAAATTGGAAAAGTGAGAGAATACCATTAGAGGAAGAAATCATTAAGAAAATATTGGAATGTGCTGAAATGAGCAGATTGACATTTGAAATTAGAGAACAAGAAGATAAACAATTTTATGAAGTTTGGGATCTTTTTTATCAATGGTTAGATAATACAATATAATAATAGAATATTTAGAAACCTAGGATATAACGAATATGCTTTTTTTTTTCTTTTTGGTTTTGATAATATTTTAAGAATATTTTATTAAGATAGATTTGGTATGATTTTATGATCTGTTATAAAATAAATTAATTAAACTATAGTTATCTCGCTTAAGTGTGAATTAGTTAAATTACAGTCAAATGATTGTTCAATAGTGATATTGGGATATATGGTTGTTGATTGATGATATGAGTTATTATGCAACATAATTATTATGATGACTATGAAATGGATGCACAAAAAGGAGTGGTAAACCAACCGATACACTGCTTGTAAATTTATGAAGAATGATGATGTTTTTATGTTAAGTCCTATGTTTTATGTGTTTGTGTTTGTTGTAAAAAATTAATAAAGCTTGTATTAAAAAAAAAAGAATTCATTTGATACACATGTATCTAAACTGAGGTATAATTTAAAGCAGGTTGAGGAAGAGAACATAAGGTTATACAGATATAGGCTACATGGGCAACAGATTGAAAGTACTTTATCTGTTAACAATACACACACACACACACACACATACACTTAGAAAAGCCTTCACATACTCTTCCTCTTGTTGGAAGAGTTATCCTTCTGAGTTCACTTCCAAGTGGGGGAAAAGACACTGGAAACATAGAGGCTGTTTGGAAAGATGATTTAATGGTGGACAGGACCACATGGCGTGGAGCTCCAAAGGAGGATGGATGATCACATGCTTCAAAGTGAAGGAAAAGAGAAGGAAGGGCTGAGATGCTGAGGGTGCCTGGTTTTATACCCCCTGTTGAGATTTGAATTTGAGCTTGTATTCTGATTGGTTGTTAGACTCCCATAGGGCCATGCAGGGACAACTCTGTAGGCTGTCCTGAGTTCCAGACTTGGTTTAGCCTTGCTGGATGATAATGTAATGAAAGGGTTTTGAGCAATTGCTATAGCTTTACCTGGAGATCTTTGTCATGTAAAATATTCTGGCCCAGGCCTTAATGGCCCACCCATTAACAAAGGTGGGGGTGAGCTTCTACTTCTGGGATGAGTTTCTGCTTCTGAGTTTTTATTCTTTTTAGGGGAAATATTCTGCCTTTTTAATATTTCCTAGGATATTTCAATTTTCTAGGAGAGGGGTGGGTGCTAACTTCCTACACTCTAATGTATTATATCATCTACCAACAAGTCATCTCTGGATACTACATAACACAAATGTGAGAAGCTTTGTGCAAGAGGAATTAATGGACACAAGTTTGATAGCAGAACTCAAAACAAGAGCAAAGAAATATTAGAGCACTTCCATATTTTAGAACACTCTATTTTGAAAAAACAAGACTTTAAGAACACAACTCAAAAAGACTCAATGCATACAAATGATTTTTTGCATGTTACAGTTGTTACATACTTGTAATCTTTCACACATGGAATCTGCATAACCAACCTATTGTGAATGAATAATGCCAAATAAAGTTATCTTGACCTTGAAGTCAAGTGCAGGGTTCTGGCCCTGCACTTCTGATTGGCTGTTAATGGCAGGATCAGATTGGTCCGTTCAGGAGCATCTGATTGGCCATTAACAGGCCATTCTCATTGGTTAACGGAGCTAGCGCTCCAGGATTGCTATTGGTTGAATAGTTAATAAGTTGCCTCTATAAGGAAGGCTATAGCAGCCCTCCAGTTTGAGCTGTCACACCATGTAAATAAAGAGTTTGAAGTTCACTGTTTCTACTGGCTCGTCTCCATTATTCGCACCCATGCTCCAGATTTAACACTGGCAACGAGGATGGGATTGGATGACATCAGAGCCAACGACGAAGACAACTAAGCACGTGGCTGAAGCACACAACGACGGAACCATGTCCGGCGGCGCAGTACCACCCGCTCCGTTCGATCCAGCTCAAGAGGACTGGGAGTCCTACATGGACCGTTTCCAAATGTTTTTGGAAGCGAATAATCTGAAGAATGCCACAACCGGGAAGAAACGGGCGGTATTCCTAACGCACTGCGGCCCCACAGTATTCAAAATGGCTAAGGCATTAGCGAAACCAGCTGAAGTGAAGGCCATGGACTGGGACGTCCTCAAACCGCTACTAAGGGCCCACTACACACCGACCGTTCCAACGCTCGTAAGACGACACGAGTTCTATCAAAGAAACCAGTGGAAAGAAGAAATCATTGCCAATTTCATTGCAGACCTCTGGAACTTGGGAGGCCTTTGCGATTTCACCGACCTAGAGGAGGCTTTGAGAGACCGAGTAGTTCTCGGGTTAGACACTCTAAACGTACAGAGCAAAATAATGGCAAAGGGCGACATCACCCTTAAAGACGCCATAGCTGAAGCTACAGCAGCGGAGGCGACCAAGAAATCGGCTGCCCAACTATGCCGAAATCACGCTCCAGCACACCAACTGGCCAGCGAAGTTTCACCTAAGGCAGAAGGGCAGCTGCAGACAACCCACCATGAGGACTTCTCTTCATCTTCAGACAGTGACGAAGAAGCGGTCCATCGCCTGCGGTCCGATCGGGACCGTTACCCAAAGTCCCAGCAACCGTGCGCTGGCTGTGGCGCCAACCATTACCGCTCCGATTGCAAATTCCACGACGCGCTCTGCCACGAGTGCGGGAAACAATCGGACGGGTCTGCAGAAGTCTCCTCGGACCCAGCCAGACCGCGAAGGGTACCAATCTCTGCCAATTGACAGGGAATCAGCCTGTAAGGCAAGAACCAGCAAACCACTCCTACAGAAACCGACCCGTGAATCGCCTAACGAGACGGGAAGTGGCCCACCAAACACTCACTATCGACCACACCTCTTCACTAGACGCTAAGAAAATTCGGGTCAAAGTGGACATCGAAAATCAACCTTGCCAAATGGAAGTTGACTCGGGGTCGTCTCTTTCAATGGTCTCCTGGAAGACCCTCAAGCAACTCATCCCCACTATCCGGTGCCAAGACCTTCAATTCCAACGGCTCATGTTAAAGAACTACCAGGGCAACCGGATTCCAGTCGTAGGATCCAGTGGAGTCCAGGTTGCATTCAAGAACCGTACAGCATACTTACCCCTGACGGTGATCGACAAGGACCGGCCTAGCCTGTTAGGCCTGCAATGGTTCGCACCACTTGGTATTGAAGTGGCAGGCATTAACCGAATTGGCGGCAGTGACTGGGAAGAAGACTTCGCCCACGAATTCAGGGACGTCTTCACGGAAAAGCTAGGCAAGTACAAGAGGCCCCCGATATCCTTTAGCCTTAATCCAAAGATAGCTTCCATCTGCCTTAAGCCTCGTCGAGCCCCGTTCGCTCTAAAGCCAAAAATCGACGAACAGCTTGATAAGTTGATAGCCCAGGGAGTTTTAAAGCCAACCGACCACTCCCCATGGGAAACACCAATCGTGTTTCCAATTAAGCCAGACGGCTCCATTAGAATTTGTGGGGACTATCGAGCCACCCTAAACCACGCCCTGCAACAAAATCCATATCCGGTGCCGGTGGTGCAACACCTCCTCCATTCCCTGGGGGGTGGAAAAGTCTTCGCTAAACTAGACTTAGCTCAGGCTTATCAGCAACTGCCGGTTGACGAAAAAACGGCACAGGTAAGACTATCGTAACACACCGAGGTGCCTTTAAGTGTACGCGGCTTCAATTCGAAGTCAGTGTAGCCCCAGGGATCTTTCAGAACCTAATGGAGAGACTATTGCAGGGGATCAAAGGCGTTGTCCGCTATTTTGACGATGTGCTCATTGCTGCCCCCACTCCAAAAATTTTACGGGATCGTTTAAAACTGGTTTTACAAAAATTCCAAGAAGCAGGCCTGAAAGTGAAAAAAAATAAGTGCAAACTGTGTACAGATTGTGTTGAATTCTTCGGGTACTTAATTGACAGTCAGGGTATTCACCCTACCGATAGCAAATTGAGAGCAATAAAAAATACTCCCAGACCCCGGAACAAAGCCGACCTCCAGGCATTCTTAGGCCTCATCAATTTCTATAACGTGTTCTTACTGCACAAGGCGACTGTCACTGAACCTTTACATCGCCTACTAGATAAAAAAGCAATTTGGGTATGGGGTCACAGAGAAGAGCAGGAGTTCCGTAATGCAAAACAACTACTGACTTCTTTTTAAAAAAAAAACAAATTTTATTAATTTTACAAAGAACACAATAAAACATAAACAAAACTAAAAGATCTTTTCTGAAGATTGTCTGATCCCGGGTTGAAACTCTTCACACAGACACAAATTTAAACATCATATTCACTTTATATATCCTTCCATATCTGATTATCATTTTCTTTTTTATATATATATATAAACCATTTTTATCAATTTTATATAAAAAATGCACAAGGCATAACAGCTTATAAGTTCTTTTCTAAGAAAAAATAATAAAAGAAGAAAACCAATAGAACATGACAATTCCAAATTATAGTATCAATACTTTGTCTATTTAACTTCATATCTTATCCCAACTTCTCCTTTTCATCCAAATTATTTCTTATTAATTAAAAATTTTTTTGCCTTTTTTCAATATACAACCTCCAAAAAAAAAAAAAAAACATAACAAAACCTTTATATATCCTTTCATATCTTATTACCATTTTCAATAATATTCTTTGTCTGTTCTATTTCCAACTATCCATTCATCTTTTTTCTTTTATTATACTTCTCCTATACACCAATTGGAGTAACGTCTATAACTCATTACCCTAACTTAAAAGTACTTCATATAACAATTTTTCTTGGGATTCTGTTTAATAGATTCTAAAATTACACAATGAATTTTATACTCTAAATACACATATAAAAAACACAATCTTATGTACCCTCCAGAATCCCTCTTTTATCCTAAATTAAATTCACCCATTGTCTCTGAATAAACTTTTTTTCTTTAGATCTTGCTTCCCCCCATTGAGGCTTCTCCTCCCCCCCCCTTTCTCTCTTGCTTATTCTTCTCCTTGCCCTTTTTACCCCTTTGTCTTTCCTCCTCCCTTTTCTTACTCCCTTTCCTTTGCTTTCTAACCTTGCCTCCACCTTTCTGCTCATTTTTCTCTTCTTTGGTTGTTTTTATAATTCTTAAAATCCCCTTTTTCTTATCCTTTTTCTCCTCCTCCCCAGAAAGAACCCATTGTTCATCAAAGATGGCTTCTTCTTCCTCTTCTTCTTTGTCCCAGTCCTTCTGCTGCGTAGTCAACTTTTCATAAGTACATAACGCCATTTCTAAGAATTGAAACAAAGTGCCCAAAGTATCTTCCTTTTTATATTTTTGATATTCAATCTTTAGTTCATCCACAAACGATGCCATTATGAAAAAAGAAACTTTTCCCAAAACAACCACAAATATTTTTAATCAAGAATAATTCAAAAAAAAAAAATCCAAAAATTAATACTTTTCTTCCTTCTTCTCTTTCTCTTTCTGGGGTTAATGTTTTATCAAAGAGGTCCAATTACCATATACCTTTCTTTGGGATTCTAGGCAATCTCCTCCTTTTTCAGCTTCTGCTCCAATTTTTTTTCCTCTCCCTTCCCACTTGCAATATCAATTTTAAATAATCGGAAATCCATACCTCCAACAAGGGCTTTCCAATTTCTTAAGTTTTTCAATGTCCAAAAACCCTTTTGTCCCTTAGCTTCAACTCTCAAAACAATTCACTTTCAATGTCCAATATGTCCAAGCATATCTGCTGTTTCCATGGGGTGGGAGAGTGAAGAAAAAAAAAAAATCCCTTTAACAGCTTCTCCGCCGCTTTCGATCTTCTTAGGGATACAATGTATCCTCCAGCAATTTAAACAGCTCAGTTCCAACCAATTTGAAAGATGTTACTTGACCCGGCTCAGACAGCACTTTCACTCTTCTTACTTCCTCCAGCGCAATCTTACCCGGTTGCTGGCTTCTTCGTGGCGGCCATTGCTGACCGCCGCTCCAAAGCCTTGGGAAAAAGGGGTTTATCCGGAGGAGGAGGGGGTCTGCGACACCCCCAACCCCCTGTCCGACTCCCCTCTCTCTTCAGCTGTCCCTACAGGGCAGCCATATCCCCCTGACCCATCTGGATTGGGGTACCTCGACGGCTAGCACAGCAGGAATCGCGAGCTGTCGCGAATTCCTGCTGCCCCGAAGCCACGCGAAACCGGAAACCTAACAACTACTGACTTCTGATGCCATACTAATGCAGTACAATGAGACCTTGCCATTAAATATCACATGTGATGCATCGCCTTTTGGAGTGGGCACCATTTTGAGCCATGTATTACCTAATGGTAGCGAAGCCCCTGTTGCTTACTTTTCAAAAACGCTCTCGAAAACCGAGCAAAATTACAGCCAGATCAATAAAGAGGCCCTGGCAATTGTATCAGCTGTTAAAAGATTCCATGAGTACATGTACAGCCAGGCTTTTACCATTGTAACTGACCACAAACCATTGCTGGGGATCATCGCTGGGGACAAGCCAACTCCCTACATACTTTCTCCCAGGATGACCCGCTGGTCAGAATTCTTGACTGCCTACAATTATCAGCTACAATATCGTCCCGGTAAAGCCATTCCCCACGCCGATGCGTTGAGCCGTGCACTGCTCCCAGAAACCATCAACGATCCTGCACCAACGATGACAACGTTGCAGATCGAGACACTCCATATGCCACCATTAACTGCCCCTGACATCGCAAGAGAAACAAAACGCGACCCCATCTTAGCACGAGTCCTCACATGGGTGGAACACGGATGGCCATTGGACCAAGTACCAGACAACTTTGCACCATTCAAAAGCCGTCAAACAGAGTTGTTCTCGCAGAAGGGCTGTATCATCTGGGGCGATAAGAGTCGTTATCCCAGAACGACTCCAACAGGCACTGCTAAGAACCTTGCACGATGGCCACCCTGGCATCATGCGCATGAAGGGCCTCGCACAAAGCTAAGCGTGGTGGCCAGGCATTGACAGACAAATCGAATCGTGGGTTAAAACTTGCCAGAGATGCCAAGAAGTAAGCAACGCTCCACCAAAGGCAACCCCAACCGAATGGGAGATGCCATGGGCATCCTGGTCCCGCATCCATCTCGACTTTGCTGGCTGACCAAAGGCCACACATTTTTGCTAACCATTAATGCCTGCTTGAATTGGCTCGAGATTCACCAAATGAGGAATACGACCACCGAAGCGGTCATCAAAAGACTGGAAAGACTGTTTGCAACCCACGGATTACCAGACGTTCTGGTATCCGACAATGGGCCCCAATTTACCACGCTGTCTTTTGAACAGTACCTGGCTGACTACGGTATCCGACATGCACTTACTTCACCTGCGCACCCTGCGGCCAACGGTAGGGCTGAGCGCATGGTACAATTTGTCAAAAGGACACTACAAAAGATAGACTACAACAACATCGACAAGAAAATCAACCGAATCCTTTTCCTACATCACATCACACCTCACAGCGTCACCAACAAAACTCCCGCTGAGCTGCTAATGGGATGAAAGCTCCGCTTCCACCTCGATCGGTTACACCCAGCCTGTGAACCAGAAAAGCCACTCGGATCCAGCGGCCGATGCCGTACCTTCCAGGTAGGTGATTTAGTATTCGCTAAAAACCTATCGGGCGATCCGCTGTGGGTAGAAGCGACTGTAATCCATGTAACCGGCCCAAGATCATACCTCGTTCAGTGCCCTGACGATAGACTTTGGAAGCGCCACATAGATCAACTACAATCGCGGCTACCGTCACGCAATTCTGAACTCCCTTATGACCAAACTGAGGGGAGGGAGATACAGAGGAAAACAAATTGCAACTAGAGGAAAACCTTTATGAAGGGACTGAAAACAGAACTGAAACGCAGGAACAGGAACCGGGGACCGAAGTGAGTTCACCTCAGGGAGTGGCCAGTGATATCGGTGACGACGGGAACACGAACTCGGAACCAGAGGCACCCCTACCGTTAAACAACGATCTACCTCAACAGAAGTTCAGCCAACCGCCAGGCACTTTGCGAAAATCAAAAAGACTGATAAAACAACCGTCCTACCTCAAGGACTATGTAACCGTGCCCCGTGGGCAGAAGCCGGGGGAAAGGGGTGTTGTGAATGAATAATGCCAAATAAAGTTATCTTGAGCTTGAAGTCAAGTGCAGGGTTCTGGCCCTGCACTTCTGATTGGCTGTTAATAGCAGGATCGGATTAGTCCGTTCAGGAGCATCTGATTGGCCATTAACAGGCCATTCTCATTGGTTAACGGAGCTAGCACTCCAGGATTGCTATTGGTTGAATTGCCTATATAAGTTGAGTTGCCTATATAAGGAAGGCTATAGCAGCCATCCAGTTTGAGCTGTCACACCATGTAAATAAAGAGTTTGAAGTTCACTGTTTCTACCGGCTCGTCTCCATTATTCGCACCCATGCTCCAGACTTAACACAACCCATTTTATCCTTGTTCTCCCTTTTTCTGGTTCAGGCATAACATATGAGGACAACAGTCTTTTTTCTTTCCCAACAGTCACTTCTACACCTACATGTAGCTTCAGTGGCACAGTGGTTAGAATGCAGTACTGCAAGCTACTCCCATTGCAGTTTGGCAGATCGAATCTCACTAGGCTCAAGGTTGACTCAGCCTTCCATCCTTCCAAGGTAGGTAAAATGAGGACCCAAATTGATGGGGGCAATATACTGACTCTGTAAATCACTTTGAGTGGGCTGTAAAGCACTATAAGGCAGTATATAAATCTAAGTGCTATTGCTACATTTTTCTCAGCTAGGGAATATGTGCAGCTGGTTATTTGTTTTCATTTTCCTTTATCCTTATAATTAATCAAGCAATAAAATTCAATTAAAAAAGACTTCACTAAAAATTTTATGTATTTTTCAGCCAAGTTGGCAGGGAGCTCTTTACCATTTTTCATCAAGTATAGTCAATGGGTTATATCTGGAAAAATGTTTACATAAATATTGATTAGATATAATCAAAAACAAAATAAAAATAATGTGCAATACTGTATGTGTGTGTGAGACAGTGTGAGTGAATGACAGTGTCATATTCTAAGAAAATAAGCAAGAAAACCACTATTTGATTTATTATTAATGATGAATTATTTTTGAAAGTCCCTGTGATTTAAAAATGAGAGGATAGAAGCAATATATATTTAATATAATTTTGCTTTGGTGATAAACTTACCAATTGCATCATTATCTATAGTTATTATATGGATTTTTTTTGTATTAATCCATTTTTTTTCACACAATAGGATGAGCTTCTCTTGCTTGCCTTAATTCCTGCCTACCTAGCAGTTTCAAAACATGCAAATGTGAGTAGATAAATAGATACACTTTGGTAGGAAAGGAAACTGTTCCATGCACCTCAGCATAGAGTCATGTGGGCCTGTTGACTATGGGAATGTCTTCAGACAATGTTGGCTCCCTTGGCTAAGAAACAGAGATGAGTACACACATACACACAAACCCCAGAATCAGAAATTCTGGATAGGGGAAACCCTGACCTTAACCTTGACTTTTTCACTGTATTCCTCTGTGTGTGTTTGTCTCCATCCCTCCCCCCTCCCTTTCATTTTGTTTTTCATCTATTAATGAATAAGTAAATAATTTAAGTATTTTGGAAATTATTGAAAGAGAGTCTCTCATTCCCAATCAAACACTTAACACATAGGATATTATTGTTTTTCACTCCTTGTTCAACATACTAAGTTTATATGTCAACATTTATGATTACATTAATACAAAACAACAAAATACATTTGGTAACACACAGGCCACTTTCTCTATTCTTTTCGTGCCACCAATACTCATCTTTCTTTACCAGATTGTTGCAGGAAATTACGAGATTCAAACTGTCAGTGGGAGTGCAACTTGACTGGGAGGGGGCAGAACACAGCCAAGCTCCCACCCAGTCAAGTCGCACTCCCACTGGCAGTTAAAAGGAAGAAGCAGCTGCAAGCTCACATTACTCCAAGAAGCACAAAGCCGAAGACACAAGCCTGAAGATGACGAATGAGATTTCATCGAAAGGTCACCAAAATACTTCTAATTTTACATGGGAGAAAACCTGAATAACCAAAGATCCATATGTATGTATGTATGTATGTATGTATGTATGTATGTATGTGTATATTTTTTCTATTGTCAAGGTAAAATAGAAACCTATTTTTTCCTTTTTTTTAAATGAATAATTTTTATTGAATTTTACACAGTTAAAAACAACAAAATACAAAACAACACAACAACAAAACAACACAAATACAATCTTTGCAATGTTGTAACATTGCCTTTTCCAGTTTCTACTAATTATATACATACATACATGTTATGTCTCACCTATATTCACAAGTGAGAACAAGGAGTTCCACAGTTCAAAATATTCAAACAAAATAGAGCCAGACTAAAAAAGGGTTAACAGAATTATATTCCAGTCCTTGGCAGACTTCCTGGAATCTGTCTGGTAATTCAGAATGTCCATAAATTACAATAGCCGCTCCACACGTATCCTTTCGATACATTAAACACTTTGCTTCCAAGCAAAGTTAGAGAATCAGCAATCCTCCTTAAATCACCTGGATGGGCGTGTCAGTCTCTCTAATCAATGTCTGGCTTGACGCCTCCCTTCAACTTGACGTTTCATCCTTCTCCTGGTTCTAGCGTCAATCCACAATCTGTCAGTTTCCCCCATTAGAAGCCTCTGACTCATTTTGTGGATCAGTTGCTGGCATGAATGAGGTCGGAGGTTCTGGCAAGGACTGCCTGTCTGACAATCTCTCATCCTCCTGGCTCACACCTGTGTCCTCTGATAATTCAGACTCCACATTCACAGCAGGCTTTACCCTTTCATCTTCAGAGTCATCAGAGTCAAAACTCACAGCAGGATCAATCCTTTCAGTCACAACACATACATACATACATACATACATACATACATACATACATACATACATCCACATTTATTTGTTTTTATTATTTTTTTATTTTTACAATCCTATTATCCAACCAGTTACACCATTTTTTCCAGACTGTACAATATTCCTTCTCTTCCCTCTCTTGCAATTCTAATGTGAGTTTTACCATTTCTGCGCAGTCCATAATTTTCTTTATAATCAACTCAGGGATGGGATTCTACCAGTTTTATCCTGTTCTATAGAAACCCCTTGTTAACTTTCTATGCAGTTCGGAGAACTGGTAGTTAGAAGCAATCTCCCTTTGTTTTTTTCCACCCTTATTACATTCTTGGCAGACAGCATAGACTTGCTGTCTCCAGAGCTCGTGTGGCTTGGCTTTCTTAAAGGGGAAGGGTTGTTTTAAGATTTTTACACTGCTGTTGGGAGAAAATACTTCCCTGGACAATCAACACTTTGAAGAAATCATTGAATAATGAATAATGAAGCAAAGCTTTTAGTGACAGGAAACCAAGCTGTGTGACATTCAGCAAGGCTTCTTGACTAGCTAGAAGGATTGACATTCAAACGTGAGTTTACGTACCCTTTCTGAGTTTTGGTCTAAAACTGGTTTTTGATGAAGCTTAATTCTGTGCTTGGTGAAGTTTAATCCTGTGTTAATTGATGGGATAATTTTCCCTATTCAGCTTCAACAGGCAGCAGCTACTGTTGTGATTTAATTATTTGTATTTGAATTTTTGAGTTTGAATTTTTTCTTGCCTCATAGTTTCTTTTTCTATTTGGGGAGGGAGTTTTCCTTCACTGCTTTAATACTATCTGGCACTATCCTTTTGGGGTGTACTTCCAAGAGGCAGGATGCAAACTTGGCACTGATTTTTTTTACTGCCTTTTTGGGGGCATGTGACCTTTCCTTAAATCTGGATGGTTTCCTTAGGATATCTTGTGTGGTGAGTGAGACCAGCTGGCATTTTTAAATGGTGCAAATGGATCTAAGATTACTTTTCCTGGGTCTGCTTTTTCTGAAGACCTTAAATGACCTCTCTGCGAAAGGGTTTCACTTGATGAGCAAGAGTTGGCTGTTTGATAGTTATCACTGCATTTTAAATATTTTCATTCCTCAAGGTGTTCTGGCACCCTGCCTGATTTGTAACTCCGGCTTGCAGGTATTTTTACTCTAATGATTGGTATTTAGGGCAGATTTTTTGCAAGCAAAGAAACTTTTTGTATTTTTGAACAGGTGACTTATGTTAAGCCTGGGTTCCCCAACCAGGGTTAAGGAGACAAGCTAAACAGAATGTGCAGCGTTAGTCAGATAGGCATACAGATAAATGTGTGAGATAAGTTTGTATGTTAGTAAAAATAACAGATACGCTTGTGTTATCAAAAATATAGTTTATTCCACTTAGAGTTTTATAGCATAGTCAAAATAACAGTCCATTAGTCATGTATCGTTTTAGTCAGTCCATTCAAGGATATTCAATTAGCAAAATCCGTGTAGAATATCCAATGTCAGTTCACTTACAATAAATCAGTCCTCTCACAGTTGATAAATCAACAGTCCTTTCTCTCTCCCATTCCAGTAGGGGAAAAAACGCAGTCTTCAGTCTATCCAGTATTTAGGGATCATCAAGCCAGAGAGAGCAAGCTGCCGTGCCTTGCTTCTTTTATGGTGCTTTTACAACCACTCCCTTAATTACATTCTTACAGTTAAAGTTACAGACACTTTAACTAACAAACCATGATAACATATTTATTATTTTACCTAAACCAGTTAGGGTAAACAATGTTATCCCTAACAACTTACAACAGTTCCTTTAGTGACCATTCAAAGTTACAATGGCACTGAAAAAAGTGACGTGACCATTTTTCACACTTATGACCGTTGCAGCATAACTGCAACTGTTGTTCTTGGTTCTGATCTGGTTCAATAGCTTGTGGGGGACAGAGAGAAAGAGAGAGGGATACAGAAAGAGAGAGAGAAAGAGGAGGAAGATACAAGAAAGAAAAAAATGAGAAAAAGGAAAGAAAGAAAAAAGGAGAGAGAAAGGAAGTGAAAGGAAGAAAGGGGGATTGAAGGAAAGGGTAGAAAGAAAGGGAAAGAAAGAGAGAGAGAGGAGAAAGTAAATGAGATATATGGATGAATAGATAAATACATGGAAGGAGGGAGGGAGGGAGAAAAAAAGGAGAGGAAGGAAGGACATAAACCCTGGCTTCAGAAGACTTTGAAGCAGCATAGCAATCTAGGGATAACCTGCAAGGGATCTAGTTCATCTAGTCATCTAGTCCCACCCCCTGCTCCAGCAGGAAATCCTTACAGAATCAAAGACTAGCAGGGTTAGAAGGGGGGTGTGTGTGTGTATGTGTGTGTGTATGTGTGGTTGTCAAAATACCAAAAACAGGCCAAGTAGCTCTGTGGAGGTCAATCATAAATTAGAACACTTGCGAAGCAACCAGCCATTAAGCGAGGACCTGCTCATTAAGTGAGGACCACTTACATTTGGTTTGCCAGTCACATGGCCACCTGCCCAGCCTCTCCCTGCCCTCTCCAGGGCTCCCCAGGCCTTGGAAACTGGCAAAAAAAACACTTGCTAAGCAACTGGCCATTAAATGAGGACCTGGTGATTAGGCAAGGACCACTTATATTTGGTTTGCCAGTCACATGGCCACCTGGCCACGCCCACCCATCACATGAGCACCTAACCATACCCAATCAACAAGCCACTCCCATCCCAGTTACATGACCACCTAACCACACTCATAAATTAGGCCATGCCCACAGGTTACTTTTGCTGTCTCTCCACCATGTGAGAGGCTCATGTATCTTCTGCAATGAGTGGATGCTCTTGAGGAACAACATGCCTATAGAGGCATCACAGATCTTCACCAGTTCCATTCATGAGTCTGTATTGCGTTGATACGGCCAGTTCCAATCTTCCCTCAAGTATGACTCCATGGCCTCGGTAGGCTTTCTATGCTGAGGTCATAGGCTTTCTGAGGTAACATTGCTTCTTCAGAATTTTGGGCATCCGATTCTGGGTTTTGGGAACCAAGCTCCACGTTCACATCAAGGGTGGATGGAGGGTTTGAGTCCTCTGGTACATCTGAGATATCTATGATGGCTGAGGACGCTAACATGCTTTAAATTGGCAAAGGGTGAATTTTGCAGTTTTCCATGCAATTCTCTTTTTTCACTAGGGTGCTCTGCAAGCCGGTAGATGAATTTAGGAAACTCCTGTGAAACTCACTACTTGACCACTGGGGTGCTTGCAAGCGGGTAGATGAATTTAGGAAGCACCTGTGAAATTCACTACTTGACCACAAGGTGGTGCTGCAAGCGGGTAGATGAATTTAGGACCTTTGCAAGTTGCAAGGGGGTTGCTGAATTTAGGAATCTCCTTTGAAATTAATTACTTGACCAGAAGGTGGTGCTGTGAGCTAGTAGCTGAATTGCAGGCAGTTATGCTATGAAGAATAGTCATCAAACTATGATCAGGTGATTCCCTTTTGTTAAGGAATGTAGGCTGGTGTCTTTTGATTTTAGATTGCCTCTAATTCCAGTAAAAGGAAAAACTTCTTCAGCTTTGCCATTAAAGATAAAGGGGGGGGGTTATGGCCCATTTCTATGGAGATGGCTCATCCTAAAGAATTTACTACTCTGTTGCTTGGAGACCACCATCATAAACTTGGATAGAACAGGTCTCTTTATGGCTCTCTTTCCTCCTGATGAGCAGAGGGAAATCTCCCTTTGTTTTGGACTGAAGAGCCCCTTTTTACTCAAAATCTGTCTCTTTTGCAAAACAGTCACTAAGGCAGCAGAGAGACACCGAATACAAAGAGCTAGAGAGGATTCTTCTTGTTTGCCTCTTGCTAATGGGGCATTTCTGGCCCCTCCCAGTAATTCAAAAAGGCTTTTTTAAAAAAAGACTTCCTTGCTCAGGGAGAAATAGAGATCGAATGCAGGGTTTAAATCCTTCTTCTTTACTTTCCTAGGATATCAGTTTAATGACTTTTTTTTACTCTTTCACAGGCAATCAGATTAATTTATATCTTCATTTTGTTTAAGATTCAGATTAACGTTTCCTTTCACTGTGGGAATTCAGATTTCATTATACTTTTCATTCTTCTCACAGGAATTCAAATTGCACTGTATTTTCACTATTCTTAGGAATTCAAAAATATAACTATAATTTCACTGTTCTGTCTTTTAATTGCTGGCTGAATATAAAGACAAGCAGGAAAACTCTAGAAAGGCTTCCATACAAAGTTTCTTTATTGGATCACAAGGCATTCTCAAGGTATAACTCACAGTTATGTCGAGATTAACCTAATGTCCAAATCTTTGCATAGCTGACCTCAGAGTGTGAAATTATAGTGATCTTCATCCCATAATGATGGAGCCAAGGGTGAAACACCAGCACAGTGCTGGGGTCCAAGAAAGAGTAAAGGAAACTCCCCCAACCCAACCAAGGGACAATTCAGTGACTAATCAGGATTACAGATATGACATGACATGAACTACATTTCCCATGTTGCATTAACTACATTTACTATGAGGCATGCCCTCAAGGGGACAGCTCCCAATTCCTACTTAACTATCCCAATTTCCAATTAACTATATACTGTCTGGACAGCACAGTAAGAAAGAACATCACAGGTGCTCCAAAAGAAAAAGAAAAATTATTCTGCATGGGCAAGTTCATTGAGAAGTTAATGACACTGTCTAAGGATAGGCAATAAATATATTTTCTTCCAAAGAAACAAAAAATGAATACTTTGGGGAGATAATTTTGAGATCAATAATTACTTCATCTTAATATGGTCTGTTTGGATTTAGCTTAAATATATTTCTGAAGCTATCAGTTTAATCATATAAGGAACTCTGAAAAAAATATTAAAGTTATCTATGTAGTTTGCTCAAATATATCGAGGAATTAGTTATTTCTTTGGTGACTTTCTTTTTTATAGTTTACAAGTCATTTCAATGTGGAGGAGGTTTGCAATGAAGTGTGATGTGAAAAGACTGCATATCATACCAAAATGGGAATCACAAATTCCATGTTGAACAATCAATTC
The DNA here is from genome assembly GCA_033807585.1 of Hydrophis major. Classification (NCBI taxonomy): domain Eukaryota; kingdom Metazoa; phylum Chordata; class Lepidosauria; order Squamata; family Elapidae; genus Hydrophis; species Hydrophis major. The sequence goes on along the minus strand of CM066343.1, from coordinate 34,297,897 downwards.
AGTAATCTCTCAAAATGGGATTTTGCTACTGTTTTTATGGTACTGTTGTTTGATGCATTAGTATTCTGCAATCAGGATTGTGTCTCAATTTTTGGTTGACTTTGCATCTTTCAGAGAATCTCCCAAAATGAACTCTCGGATGGGTCCAACTGAATTAACATACTTGATCAAAGCAAAAATGAGCAACTCGGATTAACTGTTTTTCTTCTTTTGGTGCAAATATGTGCAAACACGGTTCTGCCACATATTTCTTCAAATTCTCAGGGCCATCTGACTGAGGGAAACAGGCTTTTGCCTAAGCTTCACCAGCAAAAGTAACAATATTCCAGACTGTCAGTGTGGTTAAGAAGCCGTTCTGAAAGAAAAAAATTCATGCGAATCTTACTCATTTCTGAACATGAAGGGAGGTAAGAATTAGTCACAAAATCCTTCCTTGAACCAGGTTGGACTACAAGTGGGCAAATTGTGAGAACCTGAACAGGGATGAGATCACCATTTCACTATTAATGCATCTTTCAGTCATTTGGGCTGCAGCTTCTGTCAAATCCTCACAACAAAATCATAGGCTGGGGGTTAGGAAAACTAAGAATCCCAGAAGATGATGGTACACTGTAGGAATTGTGGGAGTCCTGTCACCCACCTTCCATACTGAGGGTTTCTTTGTGTTCTCTGAACTTGTTTTCCTGCAGTCGTTTCATTATCCAAAGTAGGTAACATCATCACTGGGCAGCAAAAGTAGCTTGTATCCTTGTTTTTTTGCACATATTTCATTACCTGATGGTTCCCCTGCTTGTTTATTTGCAGATATTTCATTACCCAAACTAGGTAACATCATCAATGCTAGTCACTGATGTTGCCTAGTTTGGGTAATGAAACGTCTGCAAGAAAACAAGCAAGCTCAGAGACCACCAAGGACCCCTCACGTCAACACCTGAGCTACAAATATTATTTTATTGGTCCCTTCCGTGTTGGATTGTTGTATTTGAGTATGGATGGGTGGGTGGAGTAACGGGCATTTCCAAGGATAACGCGGAGTCCACGTTGGTTGTAAGGTGAAGGACGAAGGAAAGACTGAAAGGCCAAGCTGTCTCTCCAGAGAGAGACAAAGAGAATGGGTCATTTAGCATCCTCGGATAAAAGGAATTTTGAAAGGCTCGCCGTTGCGTTTAATTTTTCCAAAACGAAGGAAAAGAGGGAGTGGTCACAGGGTAAGAAGGAGTGGTCTCGCAGAGCGCAGCTACGGAACCGAGACTGGTGCTGGTGGGTGCTTCCCGATCAAGGGGCGGGCATAATCGGAAATTTCTCGAGAAAACAGTAGCTTTCGCTTTCTGTTGGATTTTAATCAAAGAAGAAAAGACGACAGCGTCCAGATCCTTTAAGGTAGGCAAAATTGTCTTGCGTACTGGAGCGCTTTCTTGCATCTTTCTCACGACTACCGTTTATACTGCTTCGCCTACAGGAAAAACAAAATAGTGTAAACTTGCCTTCCCGATACGTTACTATCACGATCTCCTGTTCTGGATTTTTTGCGAACTCCACCCCTTTGCACTCAAGTTTCTCAAAGAATCAAACAAATTCTATGCTGGGATCTCCAAACTTGAAGACTTTAAGACTTGTGGACTTCAACTCCCAGAATGCTGGGGAATTCTGGGAGTTGAAGTCCACAAGTCTTAAAGTCGCCAAGTTTGAGGACCCTTGTTCTATGCCCTTAATCCACTTATCCTTGAATTTCTATTTCTATGTTCTTGGTCAATAACCTCTTGTTCCCCTAATCACATATATAGTCTTGTTCCCCTAATCCAAGGCTCTTTAAACTTGACAGCTTTAAGACTTGTGGACTTCAACTCCCAGAATTCCTCCTCCAGTCATGTTAGCTCAGGAATTCTGGGAGTTGAAGTCCACAAGTCTTAAAAGCTGTCAAGTTTGAAGACCCTGGCCCTAATCACATATATAATTTCCAATATTCTGGCTCCTCTTAGTGAACTAAAAAAAAAAAAAACAGAAAGGCATGCATATCTTCCAGCCAGCACTGATTTCTGGCCACTATCTGGACATGTTGGAGGCTAGAAAACTGACTAAGTAGGGAAATTGAGGAAGTCAGTTTCTGCTCAAGATGAAGGAGAATTGAAACTGAAGTTCTGTTGCCTGCTCTGAAAAGAAAGTATATATCTACCCATACCCATAACACACATACACCTTATATGTATGTATGTATGTATGTATGTATGTAAGTATGTAAGTATGTATAAATATTAATCACTCTCTATTTTGAATACATAACGGAAAGAGGAAACTTGAGAGTTTATAAGGTTGGTGCTGTATGGAACAAAACTGTGACTGAATCTGGATGTTCTGCTTTGGATACCACGAAGCCCCTTCCAGAAGGTAACAAGGAAAACAAGTTCTGAAGAGGATGTGTAGCGTCCCAGACAATCCTGTGGTTTGCTCAAGCATTTGCTTATATGCTATGTCCTGGATAGAAAGAAGTGAACTGCCAATAATCTTTTCTGCCATCTTCACCACTCTCTGCACTGCCTTCCTGTCTGAAGCAGTAATGCTCTATTAACTAGTTACTCCCACTTCATTACCGTATAAATGAACTACCTTTGGATGTAGTTTTTATTATGCTACTGGTAAACTTCATGTCTAGACCCTGAGTGTCTGGAGGTCCCTAACCACTCTTTAAGGTAAATATCATGTCACCTTACATTTCTAATTATGGGCTGGCCTGGAATGTATTTTAGGCAAGTGTTAAAGCCACATCCTATCAGTAGTCTGTATAAGAGATATTTGTGGTCAGCCTATTTGTGTCAGCTCTTGCTGGCAGATGTTTAAAAAGTGGCAAAGGCACAGTCAGTAATTCTGGCTAATGTTCATCATAGCTTACAAATGTCTCTGATTGTTAATAAGTTAATAATTGGGGAAATTTTCACTCAACTTATAATATCACTGCAGTTCTCTGGGCAAAATTTTGGAAGCAGTTTGCCATTGCCTCCTTCTTATGGCTGAGAAAGTATGACTGGCCCAAGATCAACCTGCTGGCTATATATATCTAAGATGGGAGTAAAACTCAGGGTCTCCCATTCTAGCCCAGTGCCTTAACCTTTGCACCAAACTGGCACTCTGAGAATTTACCTCTACCTTAAGTCTGGAATTTCAAAACAGCCTGCATTGGACTGCAACATCCATATTCCAAAATAGGGTTGTTGGAAATTATTAGAATTGCAGTCCAACAAGATCTTGAATAGCATCTGGTTGGAGAAATGAGGTCAATGGCAAGTGGTATTGTCCTCAGCCCTACCCAGGCCCACTTCATTTCTAGATGTTTATGTGGGCTGAGCTTTCAAAATCTTTGACTGGCAGTGAACACTAGGTGAATTCCTATTGTCTAAAGAAAATGAAGAATGAGACAGAATGTCTATTAGACAAGTGCTGAGCAGCCAGTATTTCCATTCCAATTGCTATCAAGAAAGTTAAGTCCCTGATCAAAGCCACCTTCTCCAGAGCTGGCTAACAGCCCTGCCTAAAATCTAGTAAATTCATTGCTCTCAAGAATGACTTCCAGGAGTCTAGTTAATCTCATAAATCAGAGTGAATAAAATGGCCAGTTGTTACACTACACTTCCCCTAACTTCTGATAATTAGTAATGTTGGCATGGGTTTATGGGAATCAAACAAGCTCTGGAACCGTACAATTCCTAGCTTTAACTTAGATTAGTATATTGAATATTTGGGAAACGTCTTTGTCTCTTGCCTTGAAATGTATAGGGAGCCACAGATATGACTACGGAGAAGCCATCTAGAAGCTGTTAAGACAACAAATGGAGAAGGATCTGCATTAAAATATATTCTAGACTTTCAGTGGAGTCATTTTTGTGACCCTACCTTATAGGGTGACAATACAAAATTACATTATAGAAAGAATATCTGGCTTGAGTTTTTTGCATTTGCTGTTATTTCTTATATCTGACTATCCAGAAAATTCATTTCATGTAGCAGGAAGTGATAGCGGCTGTAATCGATTTGCACGTATTTTGAAATCTGCTCCCCTAAAGAAGAGCATGAAATATTTTCTCTCAAATCTTTCTTATGCTAGTGGGATGTTGTGTTAGCTTTTCATTGCGTAGAAATAACTAAAGTGTTGTTTGTCTGTGGGTTTTATAATTTTGATGATGGTCAATCTCAGTGGCTTTAACAGAACAGAAAATTCTATTGCAGTAATAGATTCTGCTGAAGAAAACAAAGTTTTAGCCTGCTTTAGCTGCAGAAATCTTTCTCTGGGTAAATTCACAAACTGAATTAAACTATAATATGGTTTATTTAATTTGGCTTATCATGATGCATACAGGGTCAGTAAATAACCCTTGATTTTAAAGAGTTAAACTAAGATCTTGAAAGTCCCTTGTTGTCCTATGATTTGATTATTCAATTATTCTCTGCTGGATTCCTGATTGCAGATGTGACATAATGGACTGTGCAAACAGGGAAACATGGTTATTCCAGGTTTGTGTTGTGGCCCATCAAACCTCTAGCTAATTCACAGAAGACACAAGGTAATAATGGCTAAAAATGAAAGAATTCACACCAGGAATTGGCCCAGTTGTTAAGTGAATTTTGCTTAGCTAAAACAATCCCTGTGCTGTGTCAGATTTCTTTTCCCAGTTGAAATGACTTATAAAAGGTGTGGGAATATACTATTCTCTTAAAATAAAAAAAGGTAATTTTTTTGTCTTCCACAGTTGGCGTGCCTTGTTTCTTCTCCATAGAGCATTAATTATGCATCGATGTGGCCTTCTCACATCCTTTAAAGAGCCAGGTAAATTGAGTATCTGATTGCCGGTTAATGTTGAGTAAAATGGCAAGTTGCATATGACTTTAAAAGGAAGCTATGATGTCTTTCAGCTTATGATTTTAATTGTATAGCTTTGAGGATCATTTGTATACTCTGCCCTTGAAGAATATCTGGATGTTTTAGTAGTGTAAAATACAACAAGGTAGACAGCTTTGTGTGCGCCAAGACCTGCACACATTGCACCTCTGTTCTGTAAGCTGCTTTGGTTGCTGGTTTGCTTCCTGATCCAGTTCAAGATGCTAATTACAGGTAGTCCTCAACAATTGAGCCCAAAATTTCTGTTGTTGAGGCATTTGTTAAGTGAGTTTTGTCCCATTCTACGACCTGCCTTGCCCCAGTTGTTAAGTGAATTACTGCCGTTGATAAGTTAGTAACGCAATGAATCTGGCTTCCCCAATAACTTTGCTTGTCAGAAGATCAAAAGAGATCACATGACCCCAGGATACTGCAACTGTCATAAAAGTGAACTCGTTGTCAAGCATCCGAATTCTGATCACGTGACCATAGAGATGCTTCAAAGGTTGTAACTGAAAAAGAGTCATGACTGAGTCACTTTTTTCAGTGCCATTGTAACTTTGAACAGTCACTGAATGAACTGTTGTAAGTCAAGGACTACCTGTATAACTTTTCAAACCTTACACGGCACAGGATTAAGTTATTTGAGGGACCGCCTCTCCCTAATTCCAATTATCCATTCTATCATATCTGGCAGATATGCTGCGGGTCCAATCAGCCAGTGAACTTTATTTAGCAACGAAGGCCAAATATGGCTTTTTTTTCTTTTAGGCTCATGCCTCAGTAGGCTGTTTTACAATGAGATAGACTGAGACAGAAAGATCATTTAATGACAATTTATCAGAATATTCAGACAAAAGGCATTCTTCTCAAAGAGGGAAAACAGATCCTTATTTTACATTCCATTTTATAGTTAACACAACAAAGACAATGTAAGAGGAAAAGTTGATAGAACAGGTTAAAAGTAACCCCTTTTAAATCAACTACATAATGTCAAACATGTTAAAATAAAGTAAATCAACTACATAAAGTCAAACATGTTACATGTATGTCCATTGAAATGAGATCTGATGTGAGAAGAGGCATAAAATTTAAGATGTTAGCAAGGAAAAGGCTGTTTGGAGTTCACAAACAGACAAACCAGAATTAGCACTAACAAACTTTTTCTTTGAGAGATAATATCCAGCCCTCCCTTCTATAGTTTATCTTTTCAGTTTAGGAAGTTAAAAGCTATCAATCAATACATACAGCAACCAAGTAAAAAAATCTCCTACATTCCAGCCTGTAAAGAGCCTTAAAAGGTAAAGGTTTCCCATGCTAGTCATTTCCAGCTTTAGGGGGTGGTGCTTATCTCCGAAGAGCCAGCGTTGTCCGAAGACATCCCTGTGGCCATGTGGCCAGCATGACTAAACGCTGAAGGCATATGGAATGCTGTTACTTTCTCACCAAAGTGGTCCCTATTTTTCTACTTGCATTTTTACATGCTTTCAAACTGCTAGGCTGGCAGAAGCTGGGACAAGTAACAGGAGTTCACTCTGTTACATGGTGCTAGGGATTCGAACTGCCGACCTTTCTAATTGACGTCTTAGCTGAGCCACTGTGTCCCAATGTAATGAGCCTTAATGCCATTTTAAAAGAGAGAAAAATAAGTTAAATTAAAATACCAAGTAATTATGTTAGTTAAAAAATTAAAATCATGTCATGCCCCCCTTAGTGGGATAGCAATAAAACTTAAATTTATATTCAGTGCTTTACAGCCCTCTCTAAGCAATTTACAGATCTAAGAAGAGAGCTTTTCTATTACGGCATCCATCTTTTGGAACAACTTTCCCCTGAGGTGAAGCTAGCTCCATCCTGCTGGGCCCTCAAAAAAGGCCCTCAAAACCTGTATATGCATCAAGCTTCTGAATCCCATGCAATTGTAGAGCCCCAATTAACCAATTGTATATAAGTTTGCATTGTATATAAGTTTAGAAGGTGTTCCACTTGCCTTTTTGTTACTATGGTTTTTACATTTTTAATTGGTTTTGATTATTGGATTTTGTGATTGTTCATTTTTTAAATTATGTATGGTGCCCAGGGTTTGCACATGTAAGATGGGTTGCCATATAAATTCCATACATTAATAGTGATTTGGGGGTTACAGTTCTTGGGATAGGGGCATAACACCTACAAAAAATATTTTGTCAGCACTTTCAGCAGTTAACTCTTAGCAGAGGGCTTTCTGCTCTGGACCAGGCCAGATACTGAGTTAGCTATCCTCTTTGTTATTTCCACACCCCAGTGCCTTTGAAAAGCATTTCGGTGGATGTCATTATACGAGGTTTCGTGGCTGACGTCGTATCAGAACTCCAGTACCAAAATGAGGAAAAGAATCCAGTGGAGGCCACTTTTGTCTTCCCTCTGGATGATGAAGCTGCAGTTTATGCCTTTGAAGGTCTGATAGATGGGAAACGGATTGAGGCCCAGATCCAAGAGAAGAAGCAGGTACAAAGTAATAAAACATTTCATTTTGCAAGGGTCTAACTTTGGGAAGGCATAAGAGGTTATATTGTTGCACCCAGCTACAGGTCATAATCAACTAAAATCTTATGGTATCTCTGGACACTTGCATAACTGGATAGAAGCATTCCTCTCAAACAGACAATTAATGGTCAAAATTTGGAGCGTCCTGTCAAATTCTGTATCTGTCAACAGTGGTATCCCCCAAGGCAGTGTTCTAGGACCAACTCTCTTCATATTCTACATAAATGACCTCTGTGATCATATTAAGAGCAACTGCATTCTCTTCGCTAATGATGTAATTCAGCACCATAGACAATATTGTTACCCTTCAAAAAGACCTCGACTATGTATCAGAATGGTCAAACAAATGGCAACTTCAAATCTCAACAAATAAATACTCTGTCTTATATATTGGCAAAAAAAGATCAGAAAATAAAATACAAGCTGAATAGTCAAGACCTTGTTGATGATCCAAACTCTGTCAAGGATCTTGCAGTACTCATCTCTAATGATCTAAGTGCTAGAACCCACTGTAACTACACAGCCAAAAAGGCATTAAGAGTTGTTAACCTAATCTTACGTAGCTTTTTCTCTGGTAATATCACACTACTAACTAGAACATACAAAACATTTGCTAGACCAATACTCGAATACAGCTCATCAGTCTGGAACCCACATTACGTATCTGATTTTAACACAGTTGAGTAAGTCCAGAAATATTTCACAGGAAGAGTTCACTCCTCTACTCGTTGCAGAATACCTTATGCCACCAGACTTGAAATTCTAGACCTAGAAAACCTAGAACTATGCCGCCTTCGGTCCGATCTAAGTATAGTATATAAAATCATACATTGCAATGTCCTACCTGTCAATGAATACTTCAGCTTCAACCATAACAACACAAGAGCAAACAATAGATATAAACTCAAGGTTAATCGCACCAAACTTGATTGTAGGAAATATGACTTCAGCAACAGAGTGGTCAGTGTCTGGAATACTCTTCCTGACTCTATGGTTTCTTCCCCAAACCCCCAAAATTTTAACCTTAGACTTTCTACAGTTGACCTCAACCCTTTCCTAAGTGGTCTGTAGGAAGCATGCATAAGCGCACCAACGTGCCTACCGTCCCTGTCCTATTGTTTCTTTTATTTTTCTTATATGTACCCATGTATTCATAACTATGTTTTTACTTTTACCTATTATCTTGTAAGCAATTGACAAACCAAATAAATAAATAAATAAACTATGCTACACAGGTTTAAATACATTTCTTTCAGGTTTTATATATTTTCTTGATGACATTTGCTCCTCTACCATTGTGAAAAATTAAGTGATAGTAGGAATAGTGTAACTGCGCATACCTGTCAATGTGTTTTTTAGTTGAAAGGAAGACTATCTGGAAAGGTTACTAAACTCCTTATTTGAGAACTAGGTGCATGTAATCTTGCCAACATTATGAGCGTGAATTGCCATTGCTGCCTGGGATTTTTTTTTAAACCTCCAGAGGTACTTTATTTGTGACCACTTCAATCACTTGTTCTGTTCTTGCCTCTTTCTCCCTCTTCTTCAACCCAGGCAGAGCAAGAATATGATGATGCCCTGAGTGAAGGCCGCCAGGCTTTTCTGCTTGGGAGAGAAGAAAATACCAGTGACATTTTCATGTGTAACCTGGGCAATCTTCCTCCTGGTGGGGAAGCCACACTAAAACTGCGCTACGTTCAAGCACTAGCAGTGGAACCAGATGATGCCATCCGTTTTGTCCTGCCAGCTGTCTTGAACCCCCGCTATGTTCCTGAAGGTAACTAACTATATTCCCAAGTCCAGCACGGAGTCTCCAAAACAAAGCCTCTAATAGGTCCCTTCGCTGCCCTCCCTGCTCAATGTTGTCAGGCACTGGGATAATTAACTCAGTTTCATCCTAAAAAGCTGTGGCTAGATTCATACAAGATACGAAGGCAAAATGTACAATGCTTGCATAGGAGTCGACATGTTGTATACATTCTTTGGGGATGTGCAGCTAATAGTGTTTCAGTCACAATGTGCAAACACAGCTATGGTTTGCCATTAAAACAATAAACTATTGAAGTAAGAAGCTTGAGAAAGATGCATGCTGCCATTGATCTTTTCCATTTAATTTTACCATTTTCTTTAATGGGTAGAGCTCAAAACGATGTGCAGTTACTAAACCAGACTTCTGCAAGATGGTGCCCTCCAGATGAGTAGAAGAAGATGCAAAGGTCTTGAAGACCTTCAGCTATCACATCCAAATTATTTTCTTTCCAAATTGAAAAGAAATATTGATATAAAGTGCTTTTCTTCCCTTCCTATTTTCTTCTAACACCATCTTCATGAAGTAGGCTAGGTTTGCAGGCTTGAGAAAAGATAATGTATCCTCCAATTTGAGCAGGATTCTTTATGGTTTTATGGACACCTCCTTTTCTTGGCAGGAGTAATTGGTTTCTTCTGTGGTAGCCAAATAGTAAGCATATCCCTCTCTGTGTAGCTTTGGAGTCCAAGTAAAGCATCTGCTGGAATAAAAAACCAGAGTGAAGATTGTGACCATACAGAGTTTTGAACCTGAGGTGTCTTGGTCTGAAGAAGGGGTGTTAAACTCAATTTTATTAAGGGCCGCATCAGGGCTGTGGTTGACCTCAGGGAGGCATGGCCAGCTGGGTGGGTGTGGCCAGCTTGATGCCACTCCCCAAACTGCTGTCATGTTTACTTTTCACACTGGGTAAACCAGGCCGAAGCCACGCTGGCCCAATGTTTCCTTTTTGCATTGGGTATGCAGGACCAAAGCAAAACGGGCCGGCCTCTTACATTTTCCAGGACAAGCTGGATCCAGCCTGTGGGCCTTGTGTTTGATATCCTTGGTCTAACATAATAATCCCAGCACCACAGTACCTCTTTCCTATTTTGGATGGTATGCTTGCCCTAGATTCAGGCAGCCATCCCTGGGAATCCTCAAAGAGCCTCCCCACATTGTATAGGCAGAACCTCACATGTGTTTTCTCTTATCAGGCTTAGAAGGGGGCACTGTTTCCCAGCAGATACCACGAGTGTCCACAGAAGCTCTACCTTATGCTCTCACCCTCAGAGCCAAGGTGGAGTCCCCCTATGGCATCAACCGGGTGGACTCAAAATGCAGTCTTATACAAAATATGTCAGAGGATCGCACTGCTGCCCAGGTAAGGCTGCCCAGGACCTAAAGAGTTGGACTGGGAGAAACTTTGGATAAAAAGTAATTTTTCAGCATCTGCATACTTCCTACACCACATCAATAGTCTGTATGAAGCCAACAACAAAATGAAATACAGGATTTTTCACATCATTTGAACTGCCTTTTAGAAGAAGAAAACAAAAATAGGATGTGGGATTAAGACTGATGCTGAAAAGCAGTGGTGCTGCAGCCCCAATAGAATAGGCCCATGATAACTAACCTATGGCACATGTGCCAGAAATGGCACGCAGAGCCATCTCTCTGGGCATGCTAGCTGTTGCCCATTGCTCTTCCAGGTTCCGATGCTTACCAGCCATCTGGACTTTGCGCAAGCGGGAGCGCCAGTAACCAGAAGAGAAGCTCCCAGCGCGTCTATGCATGCTGGCCACCTGATCTTCCAGTTTCTAATACACATGCATGCACGAAGAACAGTTGACTGGTGCGCAAATGTGTGATAGAAACTGGCTGGCCAGCTGGTTTTCACATGCGTATGCACATTAGAAGCCGGAAGACCAGATGACCAATGTGCATGTGCATGCCGGGAACTGCTATTCTGGTTTCTGGCACACGGGTGTACATTTCAGCACTGGATGCCTTTTCGGGAAGTGGTGGGGTTCTCATATTTCGGCACTTAGTGCCGAAAAGGTTAACCACCACTGGAATAGGCTCTAAATGCATAGGAGTTGCCAGATGTAGTTCCTTTTAGAACTGCTGAAAAATTTTAGTCTGCTGTGAAGTAAGAGTTACAAGTAATGCTCAACTTAACATCTGCTCATTATTTAATGATGATGTAGAATTACAATAGCTTAGGAAAGGATGCTTTACAGCCATAAAACAACCTTTCCTAAAGATCATTGCAAAACCCCAACAGTCATAATAACACTGTCTGGGTGCCTGGCAACCTTACAATCAGTTGCCAAGCACCTCTCAATCATGTAATCGTCAATGGAAATGAGGGGAGCTGTACTCCTTTGGCAGACAGGTCTTTCAGCCAGCCACCAAAGACAAGAGGGCACCAAAATCTAAATGGAGAGACTGCGTGGTAAGCCAAGGAGTGTGAGGTGCCTGATGGATGGGACAAGCCCAGCACAGGCCTTGTCTTTGTTCAGGGACTGAAAATCCTGCTTGGAGTTTGGCAAAGAAGACTTTCAGCTCCTGAGCAGAGAAGCAGTTTGATAAAAGGAGTGAAGAGGCAGGTCCAGCACAAGCTGCACACAAGTGTCTGTCTCTGCTGGGATTCTACCTGTTGAGCAAAGCAGTCATATGGGATCTCGTTCAATGACTGAGATTATGTGATAATTGTGGTTGTAAATCAAGGGTTACCTGTACATGGTTTCCCAAATAATTATTAGAAATAATCATTATTAGAAATAATAATTAGAAATAATGAACCAACCCCCACTCACTTGCCCTGATGATATTATTTAGGATTCTAAGGACTGGTTGTGCTGGCCAAAAGATTCCCAGTTGCCTGTTCCCCAATCAGGTAGTCTTCGGATATGTTATGCTACCAGTCCCATTATTCCCAGAAAGCATGGCATTCTGACAAAGGGTAGATGAGCTTGCAAGGCTAAACAAATCTTCTGAAAGTCCACTTAGAATGGGCCAAATGGCTAGGTATCTGGATGAACTCCTCCTTTCAGTGCTCCTATCACAGTTAAAAGCGATCCCCCCTTAATGGAAGACTTAAGCCAAGGCAGTGTTCACATAACAAAATTTTAAGCAACTTCCTTGTTTTAGCTACTTAGCATATCATTTGCCACAAGAATTAATTTCCTGGGGTCTACCACTATGTTAGAACTACAACCTGCAAGCACTTTGATTTCACTTATCTTCCTAAAGGTTTCCTTGGCGAAAGGGCACCAATTTGACCGTGATGTGGAACTGCTGATATATTATGAAGATGTGCACAAGACTAGTACCATTTTAGAGGCTGGGAAATCTGGAGCTACCCCAGGTAAGCAAAGCTGAAGGCAGAGGTGGGAATTTATGCCTCTGTGCTACAGTTCTCAGCAATCCCTCTGAGAACTAAGCCTACCAGTGAAGGATGCTGAGACATGCAACTCAGCAACATATGGAGGGACACAGGTTCTTTATCTTTGGCATAAGCTATCTTGTGGCTGAAGTAGAAGTCCTAAGAATTGGAGGAGTTCTGCCTTGAGTGAAAATGCCTCCTCCTCCTTCTTGTGCCATATCCATCATCGGATGTTGGCAATCATGTTGGCGATCCTGTTTTTATCAACAGCCGCATGAAAAAGTGCTGTTGAGTTAAGTGTCCAAGCCAATCCCATCGGTTTTGAAGCCATGATGTTCTTCTTCTGCCTGGACCTTGTTTGAAAACACCTATTGATTGCTTTCTTCCTGCAAATATAGGTTCACTGATGGGAGACCCAGCCCTCCTGCTAAGCCTGTACCCAAACATTCCAGTTGCCAAAGCAGGTCAGTGTGTTCCTGGAGAGTTTATCTTCCTTCTGGATCGCTCTGGCAGCATGGGTACCTTAATTGGTTACAGTTTGGACTCACAATCACGCATTGAGAGTGCTAAGGTACTTTAAAGGTGGATGAGTGGGTGAATCAGTTCGATAGTTAAAGAATGGAGAATGAAAAGTGATCTAGAACAGCGATTTGCAACCTGGAGTCCTATGGGGCTGCTATGTCATCATAGGGGGTCCATGAAAGCTTGAAGAAATATCATGATTTAAATCATGAGTTAAGTCTGGGATGGTCCATGGCCATGGTTTATAGCCACAAAAGATATTTAAACAGGGTCTGTGATGAAGAAAAGGCTGGTCTACAATATTTATAGGTTGCATGTATTGTCTGTGTAGAATTTCCTCAAATCTTTTAAGGTGCTTAATCTTTCAACGTGCTGTACAGGGTCCTTTCCCTCTGACCTGTAAAAACAACTCTGTGAAGTACAATGGATTTAGTATCCAGGGAAAGTCACAAAGTGAGAGCTGGGATGATAATTGAAGCCCAAGTCTCTTTAACCTACATCCAAGCACAACAGTTGACCTTGCAAAGGGAGGACCTCAGAAAAGTAGAGATGATAAATATGGAAACTGCCATTTTGAATCTGAAAAGATGTGCCGGAGTATCTAAAGTGACTCTGGATGTTTCTCTTCCCGTTCCATTTCAGGAGACCTTGATTTTCTTGCTAAAGAGTCTCCCTCTGGGATGTTACTTCAACATCTATGGTTTTGGCTCTACTTATGACTCATTTTACCCGTGCGTATTAAAAGATGCCTTTTCTCCATCTTTTTATTTCTTGGTTTCTCCAGCTCCTCCTTGTTATGTAAAATATAGTTGGAAAGAATCAAATGAATAATTGGCTTTTAACACAAATACAGGTTTAAAACAGAAGAAACTCCAAAGTCCTGAAATTAGGTGTAGAAGAAAAAAAAATACACAGTGATGTGTCTTGCATGTGCCACTTCCTTTTCTTCACTTGAAAATCACCTGAAAGCTTTATCATAGTACTTGGTTTCGCTTAGTAATAGCTTTCACTCTCTTGCACCCTCCGCAGGCAGAGTGTTAAGTATACCCAGGAAACTATGGATACATCTGTCCAACGCGTGAAGGAGTTGGATTGTGATTTGGGAGGTACAGAGATTGTAAAACCCCTGAAGGCTATTTACAGCCAGCCATGCTTTGAAGGACATCCTCGACAGGTATTCAGTTCTAATAAGATCTTTCTTTTTAGATAGAATCAGGATTTATACACAAGCACAAAAAGATTTATAGAAAAGCACATAATAATGCCTGTATCTACCAATAAGCTTTAACAATAAGCTAGAACAAGCTTTAAATTTTATTATATGCTATAGGTGTTACAAACATAGTCATGTATGGCTTGCATAGTCTTTTTTGGCTTGCAACCAAATAGATTTAGATAATACCAGTAATATTATCTACCATACAGTTGAGACCTTTCATCCATAACTAAATGTTCACATTCATTTCTGTATATATAGCAATGCGATTCTACAAGACCGTAACAGATTTAGATCTGTTACATCTTTCTCTTGTTCTTAATTTCACAGGTACATTTCTGTTTTTCTTCCATTTCTTCTATTAATCTGCATTCTATACGTTTCATACTCTTATATTCTTCCAAATGTAATGATTATCACCTGGTGGGCCCATAAATATTGACCTCCAAAGCCATCATGGCATTAGATCATTAAAGTCTTCACATGCCACTTTTAATAAGATAGGGAAAATATTGGTCAGGAGTCCCCAACCTGCAGGTGGCGGTTCATTACTGGGCCGTGGCCTATTCAGAACCAGACCGCATGATAGGTGGGCTGGTGAGTGCACACAGATCCATTCACGTGAGCAGCCCCACAAAGACCTCTCTTGCATGTGTGTGCATGTGCATCTACCATTCACATGGCCCAGTGCCCCTCTTTCCCTACACCAGGCCACCAGCCGCCTGCTCCAAAAGTGGAGCTGTGAAAGAAGAGGCTGAGTGGGATAAGAGTGCCTTGCTCAGCTTTTCTGATTGAGTGAGCTGCCTGCACAGGACACCTGATCTGCTTTTGGAGGATTGGGCAGCCCCAGTGAGTCTGAAGGAGCATGAGACTGTGTCCCCAAAGGCTCCTCTTCTCCGTGCCAAAAGCTTTTGCAAACGAATGAAAGGTTTTGGGGGAGTGATCTCACACAGATTCAAGCCTTCTGCCCCTTTGCAAAAGCTTTTGGTGCAGAAAAACATGAAGGAGCTCAAAACCATGCCCCAAAAACTTCTCTTCTCTCTTGTAAGTAGAGCTGCACGCACGCACACACATGCACACATACACACACACACCAGCCCACCACTCATGTGGACCATTTCCCATCTTCACCACCAGCTGAGCCACAAAAGTTGGAGGCCACTGAACTAGGTTACCAGTCTCAGTTATACCAATACTACATGCAGCATTCTTTATTAATGGTAAATACTACTGATAAGTTTGAGTATATTTTGGTCAATATTCCACCAAGAAAACCAATATGAATTTCATTCCAAATTTGCTTGTATTATTTTTATCAGGTTAAGATTTCTAATCTAGAGACTACTTCGCAATCCAACATACTCACCAACATTGGTAGAACAGAAACAGGGACTATATATGAGTAGGTCACCATTTCTAGAACCAAATCAGTTTGTGGAATGTTGAATTGTTAAGCACATCCTTGGCTTCATTCCAGTCCTGTTGTCTCTTTGACAAGCCATAGAAAGTTCAAATTAAATTTCTTCTTGCTTGTTTCCAATCTTCTTCCTTTCCTATACAATTTTCACTTCAAGTTATTCTCTATCTCCACAGATCTTTGTGTTCACTGATGGAGAAGTGTCCAATACAAATGAAGTCATTGCTGAAGTTCGACGTAACAGTCACTTCCATAGGTAAGAAAAGGTAAAGGTTTCCCTGTCAGTCATGTCCAATTCTAGTGCACAGTGCTCACGGAACAGGTAAGAAGAGAGGATGCAATTATTTTCTTAATGTTCTTGTTGCTTGGTTTCCATCAGCTTCTTATTTCTTCACCAAACAGGTGCTTCTCCTTTGGAATTGGGGAAGGGGCTTCCACATCCCTGGTCAAAGGCATTGCTCGAGCTGCTGGAGGCAGTGCTGAATTCATCACTGGCAAAGAACGCATGCAGGCAAAGGTGAGGTCTCTTCCTCTTAATGGGTTTTAGCTTTGCTGCATGTCATTGATAAATATCATAATTCCAGAATTTACCATCTTTTTGGCTGCCACTTAATTATAAGTTTTTAATATTTCAGCTGCAGTAATTTAATACCTTTGAGACAAGGTGGGGGGCATTAGAAATTACATGGATTCAGTTCTTTAATGCTAACAAGAACTAATTGAAAACCAATTGTTTGTTTTAGTTTATAATACATGTTCTACATGAGGCACAAGTTTTGGGGTAATAGATATATATCCTTGTCTCCTTGTTATATGGAGCTTGGGGATTAATAATAAAATTATTACAGGTGATCTTCAACTTATAAGTTTAGTTAGGGTTAGAGTTGCCTTCTTTACAACCAAAAGCTGCAGTTTATATTTAGATTTCAATCAAGTTGTTTTGTTTTGCTACTATTATTACCAGTCACAATCCAAAGGACTTGCTGTGTCATGTGGAGTGGGAGCAGAAGAGAACATCTATGTGCAGCTGAAATGTTGATTGTTTTTGCAGATGCTGTTCTGTAATCTCAAAGCTAGAGCAGTGACAACCTTAATATTTTAAAAATAAATTTTGTATTTTATTTCTCAGAGGATGCTGAAATCTTATATTGCTTCTTCATAAAATTCCTGTTTTCTGCAGGCTTTGCAAAGTCTGAAGAAGGCGTTTCAGCCAGCGGTATCAGGGATCTCTCTGAACTGGGAACTGCCATCTGGCCTTGAGGCCAAACCTGTGGGGTCAGGCCCTCAAGTCATTTTCCAAGGTCAACGCTGCCTCATCTATGCCCAGATCCGGGGCCAACTTCAGGCAAGTGATCCACCTGAGGCCCACCAACTTGAGAAATCCTCCCTTGTGCTGGCTCAGCTAAGGGTATTTCAGTGGCCCTTCCTTGGCAGCTCTAATTCTAAAACATCCTGGTTCTCAGAAAGAATTTCCCTTCTTTTCCCCTTCCTTTCTTTTGTTTTTATGCAGACGACAGGCTCCATGGAGGGGACAGCTATTGTTCGGTATAATTTCCAAAATGAGAGTCCCACAGAAATAACAAAATTCTCACTCCAACTTGAGAAGAGAGACAGGTAGAACCCAGAACTTTTCCTTCAAGGTGGACCCCAAGTCTGAACAAACCCTTTAAAAGAGGCACATGAGTAGTTAGTGGGAGCACATTCAAATCATTTCTCTGAATCCTGAAGCAGATGCCTCTTTTTTCAGATTCACAGAATTTCTTCATGAGCTGCTCCCAGCTATTTCTTCATACATGATGCAACCAGGAGCAGCTTATAAACCAAGAAAAAGATGAAGCTGTTTTGTTGATTCAAAGAGAGGTGCTTTTCACCCAGCACAGTCATTTCCTCTTGGAGATAATATGTCCTTTGTACGTTAATGCCAAATGAAAGTAGGAAACCACCACCTTAATTTTTGCTCAGATGTGTGTGTCATCTCTTGCCCTCTGGATTCATATCCTTTAGCCAAGAGATTTGGCTGGTTTCATAATTGTTCTGTCAGTTTTCAGAATGAAAATATAGTTAACAAGACATGAACTAAAGACCAACAGCTCAAGCCAATGCAAAATAAAACACGTGTTCTTTCATGTTACTTCCAGGCTATAGAAGTGTTTCCCAAGGGATACATTCAGGCTCTGCTTTTTCTCTTTTCAGAGAAGAGACAACAAGGAGAGCCTAGATTTTTAGCCTAGATTTTTCAGCTTCATGAGTTAAAATGCAAAACAAGCAGTTAGTCGCTATTAATTTTTTCCTGTATTTACTGTCAGCTGACCCTCTGGGCAGACAACCATGATATAGAAGGAACTGACAATTAAGGCTTTGTGTGTAATGTAATGTCAGCCCTTTCTCTACCCATCCCTGCCCTTTCTGTGCAGGCTCCCTGTTCACCGTCTTGCAGCTCAGGCGCTGTTGCAGGAATTAGAAGAGGACAAGGAGACGGTGGAGGAAAAGCGGCTCCTGGCACTAGAGACAAGCATGAGCTCTGGGGTGGTGTGTTCCCAGACAGCCTATGTGGGTGTGAACACGGAGCTGGGCAAGCCGGTTCAAGGACCTCTCCTCCACCAAGATGTCCCCCTTGCAGGTGAGTTGAGAGCAAAAGGTGGCGGATCAGTCCCAGGCCTTGAGTGGCCATTGAATCAACTGGGGGTCCGATTTGCAGCTGAGCTTCTCCAGATAGTCTGGAGTCTTGCCTGGTGGAGCTTCTGTTAAAAAGCCCAGTGCTCCCTGGATTTTAGCTTTCCATTAATTGGCAGAGCAAATTGCAGGTATCCACTTGTATTGATTGCCAGGTATTGTCAACATACCATATTTTTGTAATGACCTAGCTGGATTGCTAGTTTTTTACCTCCTCCCTGAGCTGTCAGGTTGTTGGATGTTTAATATCTGAATAGGAATCGTTGATTGTACAATCTAAAAGAATAAATAAAGTAATGATTTCTGTATTAGGCCATTCCCTCTTTCCTTCAGAGAAGAAACCATTCCAGGCATTTTTCTGACTTCTCCTTGTAGGCAGCTGCAAATCTTTCTTGAGAAAGTTATTGTCCTTATAGGGATGGGAGAGCAGCTTTTTAGTAGTATGGGGGTCACAATGTTTAATGTTGGTAAAGAATTGGACAATGATGCACTGTGAATGAAGCTGCATAATGCTGCAGGTAGTCCCTATTTTCCCAGGTTTTGAAACTACAGACTGAGGTTATTCTAAGAAGTATGTGTGTGTACTGGTGCCTTCAAATCAGTATTGATACCTGGTGACTGCCTCAACAAGTTTACTTGTCAAAGTTTCAAAAGTGGTTTGCTATTGCCTTTCTCTCAGAATTAAGAGAAAGGGGTGAGCTCCAGTTCACTCAGCTGACTTTGTGACAGGACTAAAACTCACATCTCCTGCTTTCTGGCTATTTTAATAAGATAATTCAGGCTGCCAATCATATTCCAGCTCAGACTTGCTATCTCATTCACTCTGCATCTGCTGGAATTTAGGCTAACATTTCTTAACTATGGCAACCTTAAGATGTGTGGACTTAACCTCACTAGGGAATTATATAAACTTGAAGCTCATGCATCTTAAAAGTTGTCACGGTTGAGAAGTACTCATCTATATGATCTATTCTAGACCATTCAGCACTCATGGGGGAATAGGACATGAAGAGAAGGAAAAATTAATCTTGTCTTATTATAGTTCCTATTGCAAAACATTTTCCTGTGTTCTGTTTTACTTTGGAACAGCTGCAGTTTGCAAATTTGCATCGCCAATAGCGCTCCAAATGAAAATGGGATCACCACGTAAAAATAAATGCAGTTTAGGTGAATATCTAGGGGCAAGTATGTATGGAAACCAGAAAGGTAATTCCTGTCAGTCATTGTACAAGCAAATGAAATACTATTCTCATTAATTTTCTTTACATTCTGTATGAAGATCAAACATGGAGTGCATTTGCTCATATTAATAAATACAATAAATACTTGTAAAATATTATTTGTGTAATGTTGTTTTCAGTTTTGCTGCAATCACTAATTTTTGTGAGGCTGGCAGAATTGAGATGAAAACAACTGTTGGGAATCCAAAATTGATCCTTTAAGACAATGCCTAACATTTGGGCCTCTGAAAGTCTTATTTTTGAAGCTGCAGGTAACAAAATGTAAAGTATTGTGACATGGCAGGAGGAATAAAACAGGCAGTTTTATTGTTAATAATAAGGAGCTCTAGAAACCTGTCGTTTAGTGACTGATTGAAACAATGATTTTTAGTGAGGGCATTTCAACCTTGTCAGTTTTAAAATATGTGGAGTTCACTTAGCTGGGCAATTCTGGGAGTAAAAGTCCATGAATTTTAAACAGTACAATTAAAAGATGGACAGTGAGTGGTAGATGCAAACATTTCGTACTGATCCATCAGTACCAAATTTAGAATAACATGGTTAAAAGTGGCATAAAATAGAGGGTCTAGCAAGAACATTAATTAAACAGATATCGTGTGCGAGGAACCAACCAATGACAAACCTTACACCCACAGAAGGCATAGATTGATACAGCTGTTTCTGAACACGCAAAGGAGGCTTCAATCGATTGATGGCAACTGCTTCAGCAAACTGCAGAAAATGAGAGCTCCTGTGACACAATAAAACTTAGAACGTGATGTTTGGATCGACTTGGTGACCCTTAGCTAGTATATGTCTCGTGATAACCAAAGAAGGCATCTTATGGACATGATTTGCTGGAACTCTCATTTTCTATGGTTTGCTGAAGCAGTTTCCATCAATCAGTTGAATCCTTTGTGCATGCAGTAGCAGCGGTGTGTCAATCTACACCTTTCATGGGTGTAAGGTTTATCATTGGTTGGTTCCTCACACACGCTATACATTTAATTAATATTCTCGCTAGATCTCTATTTTATGCCGATTTTAACTGTGCTATTGTAAGTTTGTACTGACTAGTCAATACAAAATGCTTGCATCTACCGCTGTTCATCTTTTAATTATATTATTTAAATTATTAAAGGGGACTAATTATTTTAAATATCTTAAACATTGAAGTTGAGAAATATTGTACTGATCTAAACCATCCAGAACTCATGAAGGACTGGAAAGACACAGAAGGAAACGTTAACTTACAGCTTTTATTGCAAAAGTTGTCCTGTGATGTTTTATTTTGGAATTTCCACAGCTGCCAAATCAGATCATGGAACATATTTTGGCTCACAGTCGTTAGGTTCAATTTTCAATGTGAGAGCGAAGAGATGTGCTGTACCACAAACGGAATTTGAAGGTAATTCCCATAATCACAGTGGAAGGCTATTTTTTTAAAAGGCCATTTTCACAAATGTCCATGATCCTAAAGGTGCTTTTGCAAGAGGCAACTGGACTTTCTTTAACCAGAAAGTCTAGTTGCCTCTTGAAAAAGCACCTTTGGGACAACGATGACCTGGATGACTGAGAATCTCCATAGACAAATGTCCCTTATATTTTGTATATGTCAAACATGGAATGTAGCTGTGTCAATAACTGCAAGGTGACTAAAATTGTTCTGACCCAGCTTCCCAAACACAACAAACCCTCTGATATGAACTCAAAAGATTCCTTTATTAGGAATGCCGGAAGCCTCAGCAAGTTTCTTTTGCAGACTAACAAGTCCAGCCCAGCTGGAAGATGAATAGTTGTCTGCCACACTTACTCATCTCCGCCCCCTGCTTTTTATCCCCAGAATTAGATGCGGCCTTGCTAGCAGAGATGGTTCTTCCTTCCCCAGGATCGGCCAGGGCTTTCCACCGCTCTCCCCTTTCCTGCCTTTTGTGCAGCCACACATCAGGCACTAGACCCAGTGTTCCTCTTCTTCTTCATCAACCACCTCCGGACTTGGGGGCTGTTGATTCTCCTTCTCTATTCATTTATATGACTACCCAAGCTTGCCAAACCAAATCTAGGTGGCTAACCTAAAATAATCAACAGTAATATCAATAAGAACAAATAATACTTCCTATTGCCAGCCTTCTGAGATGGGTACATTTAACATCCCAAATATCCAGGGGGAAAAAACAGATTTTTAGTGTCTTTTGAAAAGCTGGCAGGATTGAGGTTAATTAAATCTTGAAGGGTTTTTTTTTCGGGGGGGACGGGGACGGGGGGGACACAGAAATCAATCCAAGATGCAGGTACTGCATAAAAAAGACAAGTTTCTTCAATTCAGCCAGGTGACAAAGGGACCTAAAACATAACCTGTTCACAAGCACAAATGAGAGAGACAGGTGGTCCTACAAATAACCTGATTGCCATTTGCATATCTTTGTTTTAGGTTATGTTGTATTTTCTGATATCTAATATTTTGCTTTTGTGAGGTTAGTAGAATGGGGTGGAAAAATATGAGTGTTCAACATTGGATCTTTGAGCAGAGCCCTAGGATTTGTATCACCCAAAGTTTCATGTCTGATGTTGCAGATAGTCAGATTTAAAGGATAAACATAGAAGAGGGATGAAACGGGCAATTTAGTAACCAGTTAGTGTGAGATCTAGAGATTTGTACTTCAAAATCCTGTTTTTAAAGCTCCTCAAGGTTTCATATTAATACAGGTAGATGACTACAACTGAGCCCCAAATTTGTTGTTAAGTGAAAAATTTGTTAAGTGAGTTTTGCCCCATTCTACAACTTTTCTTGCCACAGTTCTTAAGTGAATCACTGCAGTTGATAAGTTAGTAATGTCTGTTAAGTGAATCCAGCTTGCCCATTGACTTTGCTTATCAGGAGGTCGCAAAATGAGATCACATGATCTTGGGATGCTGCCACGGTCATAAGTATGAACCAGTTTCCAAGCATCTGAATTTTGATCACATGATCAAAATTGTATCATCATGGGGATGGTACAAAAGTTGTAACTGTGAAAAATGGCCGTAAATCACTTTTTTCGTGCTGTTGTAACTTTGAACAATCACTAAATGAACTATTGTAAGCCGAGGACTACCTGTAGATAACACAAAAAGAATCTAATTCCATTGTTCCAGCTCTGGTTAAAAAAGCTAAAATACAACACCTGGATTAACATTGTTTCTTTTTTCCCCTGCCTCAGCTCAAAAATAAAATGTAAATATCAGAATGGATTTGTTCTTTTATTTAAAGCCTATTTGGTTTTATTAAAACACGATTTCATCTTATTAAGAGTAGTCTCTTTGATAAAAAAGTTAAGATGGACAGCAAATGAAAAGGTGAAGATAACATTTGTGAGATGATCAGTTATATGGATATGATTAAATAAGTAAATAATCTAGAGTTATAATAGTAGTTCCACTCTTACACTATGATTTTTGTTTCTTTATTTAGTGAGAAAATCACCCCATCCAGCAAAAGCTTTGAACAGGCAAGTTGACACATTCAATGTAAAACAACCAGCTAAGAGGAAATTGAAGGTAAACTTTGATGGGTTTTGAACATCTCCAATTCTAAGATCCCCTTTTTCACCAGCTCAAGAAGCAGCACTAAGGAGGAAGAATCTCCTCTTTTGAAGTTGGTATCCCTGCAGAATGCAGATGGCTCCTGGCCTCATGGGTCTGCCTTAGCCACCATACTAGACCTGAGTGAAGCTGAGATCTCAGACAAAGCACCAACCCATGTAAGTTTCTGTAATGAACAGCAAAAGTTTTATTCATTTATTATTGTCTATCGATAGAAAAAGCTTTCTTGAGTCCATGTCCAGTTAATTTGAGGTAAAGGACTACAGAATTAAAATCACGTAAGCATTTTAGAACCCTCCAAATGCAGTGGGCATCAAATCACCCATTGCAGGTAGCAAGGATAGAAGCAAGAAATTGTGAAAGTTGTATTCCAGAAAATCTAGAGGATAGCAAATTCCAAAGTTCAGAACAAACTAAAAAAACCTGTGACACTGATAGAAAGCAGGCATTTTTTAGGAATATAGGAGCTGTCATAACAGGTAGGAAGACAAGGCAATGCGTGTTTACTCTGCTCTTAATCCCTGATTTTGCCATGATGGGGGATGGAAGGGTATAGCCATCTTATGTGGCCCTTCCTAAAAATATTTTAACATCTTCAATACTTCATACATATTACGGAGCATTTAGCTCACTCAACAAAGCTATCTCAGCATTAGGACGCAGAGTGGACTAGACCCTGAAGGTGGTTGCCAATAATCAGGAGTTGGAAAGGTAGGGAAGATGTCTTAATTGAATTTCACTCCATGGAAAACATAGAGTCTTAACTATTGTTAACTACTGTTAAATCCATGGAATCCATTATCTATTTCAACCTATTGTTTTGAATTCCGGATAACAGCTCGCTTGTATTTCTGATTTTGTTACTGAATAGTTATTTTAGCCACCATTTGGAAAAAATACTTTGCACTTCTGTACAGGAATAATATGTAAGGCTCATGTAGTATCTTTTCCCTACCATTGCTTTCAGGTGACCCCAGATATATGGGCAACAGTGCTGGCTATTCTCTGGCTTCATTTGAATGCTGCAGAGAAGAGAGATGAATGGGAACTGTTGGAAAGAAAAGCTGTCCATTGGCTCCAAGTGAATTCAGGTGATGTATTGAGAGCAGCTTGTCAAGGGAAATCAATCTCAGGATAAGAAATACAAGTGAGTGGCAGTCCTTAATCTACCTGGGGTGATTATAGAAACAACTAATCAATACCACATCTTGTTAGTACTTGGAGACCATGGGGAAATCCTGGGACTGCTTTCCAGACTGAGAGTTGAAGAAGCATCTTAAAAGAAGGCAGTAGGATCAATTGTGCATTATTGCCAAGGCTACCTTGAAATGTCCAGGAGGCAAACCAGGAATTTGATTCAAGGGAATCTTTGTTTTATGGAAAAGAGATTTGGTGAATGCTTTTTTGATGGATCAGTTCCTTAAGATTCCCCCAGCCATAATAGCCGCTGCTGAGAATTCTGGGAGTTGACTTCCTAAAGTTTACAGGGCATCCAGATTCATGTGAAGTTTGGACATTGGAAGATGTGCTAAATGCTATTATATTGTTTAAACTGAAGTGGATATTGTTGAATTATCCTGATTCTTGACTATTCATTTACAGGAGATCAACTGGCTAAGTGTGTGAATGCTGGCAATGAAGTTCTGGGAAGTAGAGTCAGCCCCCAGGTATTTGGGCTCTGAGTTTACAGTGTCATCCTATGCCTGAAACTGGAACATCTGCATCTATTCTGCTTTTCTTGCTGCAATGTAATCTGCTCCAACCTCCATTAGAATCTACTAGGTCCTGGGTTGTCATTCCCTTGAAAGTACCAATGCCTTGCTTACAAACTCACTAAGTTCTAATGCATCACAAATTGCTCTACTGGTGCATTGATATGCAAGCATTCTAGGCATAAATGTAGCAATAGTTAAGAGTATTTAGGCTTATATATCATCCTATAGCATTTTACAGCACTCTCTGGGAGGTTTACAATATTGAAGCATTATTTGCATATTGCCTCCAACTGTCTGGGTCCTCATTTTATCAGTCTTGGAAGGATGGAAGGCTGAGACAACTTTGAGCCCTATCAGGATTGAACTCCTGTGTGCAGAGTTTGCTGGCAATACTGTATTCTAAACACTATGCCACCAATAGATTTATATTTATTCCATGCTATATATATATATATATATATGTGCCTGGGGGGAAAACATCACTTTTGAAAATTAAGCCTAACACCTACCACTCCAATATTTCTACTTTAATTTGTTAAAGTTTATATTAAGACCTTGGAACATAAGTATGTATGCATCCTCCACTAATTAAAAATTAGGGATGCATTCCTAATCCCAGCAAAGCCTGAGATGGATTCATATAATAAATGTGATCTGAGAGAGCAATAAAGGATTAAACGATCTAGTTAAGAATAAAAAGATAATGTTAAGATAATGTTTCTGATTGGTTGTCAATTTTATTACACTGGCAATATAAAATAATGAAGGATGCTTACAAAAAGAACCACTTTGGTATAGTGATTAAGGCATCAAGCAGAAATCAAGCTGTTTTGAGTCTTGCTTCAGGCACAAAACAGCTGGGTGATCTTGAGCTAATTATATCCTTAGCCTTTGGAAACAGGCAATGGTAAACCACTGCTGAAAAACCTTACCAAAAAACAAACTGCAGTGTCTACTCCTTTACCAAAAGTCAACAATAACTCAAAGGTACATTCTTGCTTAAAAATATGAGTTTCTCTCACTATTTTTGTAGTTTGATTTAATATCCATAAATATGTTAATAAAGTTAATAAATTGGAACAATAAGTTTAAAATGAATTATGCAACACTTGGAGTTTATCAATATACAAAGAATTTTGGATTTATTGAATTTGAAGATGATTATTCTCTAATAACCACCCCAGACATCTTGAATAGATGGTATATATTCATACCATTTATATAATGAATAGAATAACTACTCTGCATAAAGATTTAATGCTGTGTTTAAAAACTGGCCTTTGTTTTTCTCTTGGATATAAATGTGACTTTACTTTTTGTGGGGGTCTTCCTTGTACTTATTGTGGGGGTCATTCTCAATGAAATAGATTATTGAGGGAGTGAAATTAACCAAGTTTCTAAGATGCATTAATGATCTACTATTTGACAAGATGTGCTACAACAGACCCTTAAGTCAAATACTTTTCCTAAACAAATGAGAATTTTCTAAGACAGACACACCTGTTCAAATTGTCAAGATAAAGCCTGTAAATAACATTGCATGTAATCTTTCAGCAGATGGCAGCATCTCTCCAATATTACCTGAGCTAAGAAGATAAGCATAATAAGACCTTATTAAATAGAAGGCTACATAAGCTTTGGTCAAGGATATCAACAAGACCTTCCCCCACAGCCTTAAATCTTCCTTAAAGTGATCCAGTTCAGATTTGTTCCCAGATTAAATCAGTTTAATAGGCTTTGACTGCAGATAGTCCTTGACTTATCACAGCTGAGCCCAAAATTTATGTTAAGGGAGACATTTATGAGTTTTCTTCATTTTATGACCTTTTTAGCCACAGTTGTTAAGTGAATCATTGCAGTTAAGGAAGTAGCATGGCTATTAAGTGAATCTGCCTTATTGATTTTGCTTGTCAGGTTTCAAAAGCTGTTCACATGATCTCGTCATAAATATGAACCGGTTGCCAAGAATCCAAATTTTGACCACATGACTACAGGGATGCTGCAACTGTTGTAAATGTGAAAAATGCTCAGAGGCCACTCTGTTCAATGCTGTTGTACAAATAATGGAATCCAATGCATCATTTTTGAAATTATGTCAGTTTATATGCATAACAATTAGACTTTTGCCACATATAGCAAAAGTAAAATAGAAGGACAGTAACTGGGTAATAATTACATTTTTAAAAATTAATGAAAAAATATCCCAAAGTGCTCTGGAGTAAAGCAAATTAATAGCTATAAAAGTCTATATATCCCCATAAGAGAGTTAGCGGTGCTTCTCCAAAGATTATATTCTACAACCCATCAGTTCGCATGACCAGTAGATGATACTAAAAATGAGATTTCTGTATGTCTGTGTTGCCATCTAGTAGTCATTCAGATTTTTGCAACTCTTTTTAAATAGTTCTATACTTGGATGATTAGAGCTTATCAGATTTGACTCCATGACAACATATCTTACTAAAACTACAGCTTTAGTTTGGGGGACGGGATCCCATTCAAATCTAGTCTTAATCAGAGTTCACCCAGTTGCACTAGGTAAAGCCCTAATTTTAGACTTCAATTTTTAATAGAGATGCTAAGCTACCTTAAAAGGTTACAGTAAGGTCTGCTGAGATATATGGAAATAACTGAAATTGGTTTTTATTTCTACTGTTTTGACCTCATTTTCACCATTTCTTAGATGGCATTTTTGAGTGTGCTGAAGTTGTTTTTCTTATATCTCTCTCAATAACTCTGCAGTGTCCTTGATACCTAGGCTCCCTAACTGAAAAAGTCCTGTGGGAGATGTTTCCACACAATTTTCTCTTCTGGGATTTCATCAAAACAAGAGAGATTGCAGATCCCTAGGAAAATGAGAAATTAAAAGCCAGATATTAACACACTCAATCATTTCAGTAACGGTACTTCAGCAGAAGAATCTTATGACCCACTCAATATTACTCAGCACAAATTGAAATCATTGATTGTATTAGTGTGGCCAGTGGATATTAAGGCAGGGGTCTAAACTGATGACAGGGCATTCAAGAATAAATGTCTCCCACAAAATGTCTGGAATGGCAAAGTATTTCATTACTCAAGAGACCACTCCTATATGCATGATTCTAAATCAATGTAATTGAATATCTCCTCACTGAGAAAAACAATTCAAATAACAACAAAGAAAATCACAAGAATATAGAGATACACATGAAATCATTCTGGAGCCAAAGCCCCATTGAAATAAAGTCATTTTCATTGTCTTCCTGAACACAAGGAAAGTAGGAGAAAATTGTACTTCTGGATGAAATATGCTTTATTATTTATCAAATTTATACAGCCATCTCCCAAGACATTACTCTGGGCAATGTGTGGCAAAATTATACACACACACACACACACACACACTATAAACATATTGAACACAGACATATAAACTGCCCCATATAATTGGATTAGCAATGAGCCACCTCAAGAGCTCATTGGTCTCCTGAGAACCCTAGGCATGATAACAAAGCCAGGTCTTTAGGGATTTCTGGGAAATAAGAGGTCAGTTGATCTCACTTTGGAAGAGGGATATTCCATAATGCCCAACTCTTGCCATCTGGCCCAAGCCCCTTTAATTTCCAGTTGAAGGGAACTTTAAGCAACTCCACCCCCAAAGTAGAAAGGCCTCTTCTCTCATTTCCTGTTCTTCCTAAATAAATTTAGGAATATCTTGTCTCCATTGTAAAAAGTAACTTTTCTTGTAGGGCTATTGCAATATACAAGCAGTATATATCTACAGAGAAAATATAAAGAAGACCATTATTTAGGCACAGCTCTTGTACCTATATAATATACAAATAGGCTACCAATATTCAATGCAACCTTTCCAGTTTATAACTGGGTGCCATTCTCTCTTGCTTGTATGACATAGAACCTGCACCTTCAGGAAATGCTATAAGTTGGGAGAGTAAAATGATCCCCCAAATTACAAGGAGAGGTAGGTTTAGATAAATAATATTTTTCATAGAGGCCTTAGCCTCTTATGAGAACTGAAACACTGACTTAAAGATGGTATTTTGCTTGCTGAGCAAAGATAAAGACAAAAAATCCTTACAACAGAGTATTGTGTGAAGTAGATGCCTTCCTAAAAGATGACACTCAATAGGATGCCCTTAGGAAGTTTCAGACTGCAGCTCCTATCATCCCAGGTCAGTAGCTAGGACTTATGGGAGATATGTTCTAAAACATCCAGAAGCAACATAGTTCATGAAAAGTGATTTCCCCCCCCCCTAATAATACTATTTTTTCCTGGGAATCCCATCACCTCTTATGAAAGATATCCAAAACAAATCAGATGGCTGCAGTTAATTATTTTGCTTCCTCAAAAATCACTTCCTCCACCCATATGCAAACAATCAGGAATTAAAACTGATTCTGACCTGAACAAACTACAGGACAGTGATCTTGGACTTCTTTTATTATCCAGAAATTGAGGGTCCAAACAAATGATTTCTAAAATACAATATCGTGAGAGTCTTTTGAAGCTGATGAATTCTTTCTTTTCCACATTATAGTCTAACCTTATAATGGCTGGATTTCCAATGCCTATTCTACTACTAACGGAGCCAAAGTCTGCTTAGCTTTTCTGACATTAGCCAAGGCCAACTAAGCACTGTCATCTGCCAATAAAACTGCTCTTAAAGGTACAGCAACAGAATAAATTTGAAAAATTGCCATCTTAAAAACAAAAAAAAAATATTTTAGGGGAGGATTCCCTAAAACAGAACACTACAGCATTTAAGAAGATTAACTGTCTAATAGAAATACTCGGGCTTTTTGGATGAAAAACCAAAAAGGGGTACAAACCAAAGCAAGGAGTGGGTAGCAAACCTCTAGCAGGTCCAGGCTTCTCAAAGTGAGGTAAAAATGGGGTTAGCCATTAGTAAACCTCAGGATTACTGAACCAAGTTCGGTTCACTGATTAGTTTATAAGTCTGCTACACAAACATGCAACCTGCATGAAATTTATATGTGAAATATATTCCAATTTGTATTTCCTACATTCACAATAACCAAAGTGGTATAGTTAATTCCTACCGTCTTCTTCCAAGCCTCCTCTTCTCTGTCCTCACCCCAAACTCACTCTTAAAAACTTCTACACCGAATCCTCTAAGCCATGCGGGATCGGGGAACTGGGGAACTAAACTTAATAGTCTTAAAAATAGTTTTAATTCCCTAATCGTGACGGACGGTTCTAGGACCCTGAAGCCGCTGCCCCTTTCACTCGTTCTCGCCTTACTTTCCACTGTGAGAATTTGCTCGCAACACCGGGAGCCGCTTTTCTGCACAGAAAGCCTTAATGGTGGGAATAAATGAATAAGCACTCAAGGATGGAAGAGAAAAGGGTTTAAAAAAAAACACCTCCCAACATTTCCAAAATACCTTCCCGCTGCAATGCATCACTGAAGTCAATATCAACATTTTTGGGATGATTAGGGGGAAGGACTTCCCGGGTCAGGGGGAAGTGGCTTCCGGGCAGCTTTGAGCCCCGGCACCTTTTTTTTTTTTTTTTAATTTGGAAATTATCCGCTGGCAGAAGCTCAAGGGAAATAGCCTGCGGCATCCTTGGGCAAAGTTGCGTTACCAGGATTCCTTATTTGAAACCATGGTCGCGAATCTTACTGGGATTGGTGTTGAGTGCACGCTGCTGGGCAGAACTTAATTCAGCCAGGGCTCGACAAAGGTATAGTTCTTCTCTTTGGAACTGCTCCATCAGCTGTAACGCCGTAGGTGAAGGACTTAGGTTAAAGGATCCGGTCACTTCCCGTTTTAGATCAGAGATCTCTTCCTGACTTTTGTGCAACCTGCAAACTGGCTGGGAAAGGGAAGGAGGAAGCAAATTGAGAAAGGGTCTAAGTACTCTGCTGACATGATAAATGTGTGCTAGTTTAAAAAATCCACTGTTGGCTTGGAAGATAAGTTGGGAGAAGGAATTTGTCAGAGTTGTTAACATTAAGGGAAAGGTGGGATCTTGGGATAGGAGTGATCAGAAATATTCTTCAGGAGTTCTGTACTGTTCAGGGGTTTGGTTTTTTTAATCTTCCTCCTAATAATCAATGGGCGGAGCAGATAATACTCCTCCCAGCACGCAGCTTCAGTCTGGCTCCTACGCAAATATAATCTGCGTTATATTTCGGGACTTAATTGAACGCAGCGAGCTTTGCTCCTCAATACTATACACAGGTTTAGGATGGAGGTACAGAAGTAAAATAAGGTACAGAAGTGAAATTAAAGGCTAGTGGGCAATGATAAAACATCTTTTTGAATGCTGGATTAATTGATTTTGTGTTTTAAAAGGGCAAACCTTTTCTAGTGCCTACTAGATAAAAACCATATTGTTTCAATAGAGCTTATACTTAAGCGAGGGCATCTACGGTTATGGTTTTATTACATCAGTGGAAGATACGTGTTTACTACCCAGATTTATATACTGCCCCATCCCAAGACACTCTTTCTGAAACACACCCTCATATTCCATTCCACTCCAAGGATAGTTCTAGTGTCTTTTGTATCTAATTGTCTTAAATCTAGAGCAGGGCAGCTTGGCCTCTGTTTTATTTAATTTTGAGGGAAGTTACTTAAGAAAATATCCAAGAAGAAGGAAATGTTGAACTACATCTGTACTGTTGCCAAGAGAAATTTGATGGATGTAACACATTTCCATAGAATCAGTTCTGTCCAAAGGGGCCTTTATCTTAAATTGCTTTATCATTGTAATTTAAACCTGTCCTTGAGGCAAGTCATTTGACTCCACTTGTCTGAGTCATCTGGACAGTCTGATAACAATTGTGTTTTGCACAGTAAATAGCCCACCTCATTTTAGCCTGCTGTGTGAAATCAACCCCTGTGGTCAGTCTGATATTTGGGGGAGGGGGGGGAGAGGGGAAGAGAAGACTGGATTGAGTTCATTATGGTTCAGTTAACCATGGCTTGTACGTGAATATAATGATGTCTTTAATGTTATATTCAGATAAACATCACTCCTAAAAGCTTTTATTAGCAAATAAGCTTCAGTAAAAGTAAAACTTCTTGTGAATAGATATTTCAAATATTCATGACAGCCTGAAATCAACTAGTTATGCTTTTCCTATTGAGAAGTGTTCCATTAGATAATTTCAACCCTTTTTCTCTTTCTAGGAACATTATATTCTGTTGGTGTTACTTATATTGTTTCTGAGCGCATTCTTATTTCAGGATCAGTCTGACCCAACTGCAAGCTTATACATTTTTTTAAAATGGAGGTGCTAGATTCTGTGGCTATAGAATGGTGCATCATATAAAAATGATGTGCATGTAAAGATAAAGATATTTATTGGGCAGACCTCTGGAAAAAGAAGGAGCCAGGCAGTCTGGATAGCTGATGGCTTGCTTTTGTGAAGTTAATGCTGTTATGGGCTGGGCTTTTGTTTGCAAGCACACCAATGGCATGCATACTAACAGTTTCCCACTGTTTGTGGGAAATCTAAAATGGGTTGTGAGACCACATGGTGCAATGAGGCCTAGTCTGTTGCACAACTCTGTTAATCTGACCATGCTCTGAGATGGGGGGTGGGATTCCTGAATAACAGGTTCAAGAAAGTGAGGGCTACAAAGGCAGGAGTCAACTAAGTCTTGGAGGAGGGGTCTTAAAAAGTATTTTTTAAAAACTGACACCAAGTAAAGCATTTGGAGTGGGCAAGCAAGCACATGCTGGACTGAACCTACAGTTTTTGGTTGGCAAAGCTGGATGAGTAGAAGACTCAAAACTAGTAAGATTTCATTTTTTTGTCTCCCCCGTTCCCTATCTATCCTGGCATTGTACTTACACTTGAAAATATTCTTTGTCTGTTTGAAACTATTTGAAATCTTCTTCCATTAATATCTTGAGTATGCCTTAGTTAGCAAAACTGCTGTTTGGAACAATGAATTTGTTTGCAGAGAATTAGATATTGGTATGGTGGTCTAAAGTCCCTATTAAAGAAAATTGGATACTTCTAAGAGTTACTTAGATTCATATGTATTTCAGCTTTCTAAGGATTTTGGTCCCTTTCTTCTCTATACAGCAAGCAAGGAAGATTTGGAAAGATGGATTCACTTTTAGTGAGGCATAAGCTTGTAAATCCTAAATTTACTTTGACCAGCATTGTATGCTTAGAAAAGGCACTTTATCTTTGTTACATTTCTACTGATGGCTATTTATGATCTGTAAATTGAGATTTAATATAATTCTTAGTTTTGTCTTGCTGGTCAGCCTGAACAGAAAAGCTTCCATCCACTTGTCACAGATTATATAATAGGAGTAAATCAGGTTGATATTTTAAAAATGCCACCTCCAAAAGATTCTCTTTTTTTCTTTTTTAATTATCAATCTCAAGATAATGGATAAAGCTGGCACATTTTTAATGGAGGTAGCTAAAAATACTATTACTGTATTTTTACTGTAAACATGATTGATTGCATTATATATTATTGTTAGAATGTATAATAGTTAATTCCACCATGATTTCACACCACTGATTTACCAACTAAAAAATCTGGTCAATCCTTATGCAGTTTTTGGTACATGTTGAAAAAGTTTTGGCATTTCTTGGTTCAATGCCCTGTGCACCATTCAGCCAGTAGAATTCAGAGCTGAACTAATGGCAAAGACAATACATAATTTCTTGTTTCAGTAAGTCTATATAACAAAATCTGATTTAACACAATATCTGATAAGAACTAAAATATTCCTTTTCATGTAGATGGAAGAATTTGAAAGTTTGTGTTCATAGTTTCTGATGTGGAATATGTGAAATGCTTCTATATGTTTTGGATTTCAATTTCCATCATTTCTATCAACATAGGGCAATATAACTTAAATAACTATTGAATATAAGAAAAACCCAACAAGGGCCCAACTTAGTCCTGCATTTTTTTTTATTACAACTAGATTGCCCTGATCAGAAGCAAGATATTATCATGCAGTTGGTGTTTAGAGTCATGCTGCCCTAGAGACAAACATTGATTTTTCTAGATGGTAGAAAATGTACCTAGTCCCCCTTTCAAACTATTCAAGATATTGATCATCATCACAACTTAGAATAATCAATTTTAAAAAGGTCCAGGACAAAACATCAGGAGGATGCAAAATTTCCAGCCCAAAGGCTAGTACAAAGTTTTTAACATAAACTATGATCAATTATAAATGAGTTGGCCTCAAACCATAACTTATAAAAACTATGGAAAGTAACATAAAACTAATAATAGTTTAAACCATTCTTTTCTGCTTCTTTATTTCCAATCAAATTTAGACTTTACCCTTTTCTCATTGATTGGCTTTTCTCTTTCTCTTCCATGCTATGCTTAGTTCAATTCTCGAGATATTATAACATAGAAAGTATTACATTTAATAACATTGGAATATAAGCATCAAAAGGGGAAAGTTGAATTCTTATACAGTATGTTACAAGTATCACCAGATAATTGCAAACTGAAACATTTTACGGTGCTTGTCAAGAAAAGATTTTGCAAAGTTTTCAATCTGAAGAAAACTATTAACCTCTGGAATATATATTTCCAGAATTATATTTATTAATTTTTATCTTGCCTCTATTATCTTTTTATAAATAACTCAAGACAGTGAACATATCTAATCCTACTTCTTCCTCCTATTTTCCCAACAACAATCCTGTGAGATTAATTCAAGTGAGAGAGAATGACTAGCCCAAAGTTACGCTTTCATGTACAGCTTTCATGCCAAAGCAGAACTAGATAGAATTCAGTCTCCTGTCTTCTAGGGCATGTTACTGAATTCAAATATACAAAGGATTGTAGTTTTAATAGCTGAACAGATTAATCAAAATATCCTGCTTTCTCCAGTTTAGGTAACCTAAAAGTCCACACAGTCATTTTATGGTACTATTAGTTTAAATAATTTTTAATGCAGCTTGGTTAGCTTGGAAAAAGCAAAAGACATGTGAAATGTGTCATCTTATCTTTCAAATACTAGCTTTATGTACTCTTTTGTAACCTGCCTCTCTAGTCATATCGAGCTTTCTTTTGATGTTAATTATAGTTATACATCCTATTGGACAGTCAAGTCTGATTTGTTCTGGTAGCATGTAACTGTAAAATCTTTATGTATTGATGTCATCAATTAATATATTAAAATAGGTAGTTCTATTGTAACTGAGTTTAAAAAAAAAAAAATACCTGTGTTCATATTCCTGTTTGTTGTGTCATTGTCTATCCCTCTAGTTTGAGATCCAAACCACTCAAGGAATTTCTCCACTTGATACCCTTTCTAGTTGGCAGACCAGTTATTGGAAGCTTCAGCAGAAGCCTACATAAACTCCAAATCCAAACAAAGAATGAGGAGAAAAATAGCAGCAAAGCGGAATATGGTGGCCCAGTACTTTCCGTGTCAGGCACCATTTGAACAACGAGTGCAACCATTGGTGAAAATGGAAAAAGAACCAGACCCAGCAGGCTCTGATTCGTTAGGAATGTCAGAAGGCTCTGTAAAAACATATCGTATTGTACCGGTAGGAACAGGAGGAGGACGTATTAGGCTAGTAACACCACAGCAAACCAGGAATGAACGACTAGAAGCACCTCAACGCTGGGAAATCCAAGGGCAAGAATTGCCAACTCCAGAACTTACCCCAGTCCAATCACCTGCATGGAGGAATTTGCAAGTACCAGAACTCACCTTAACAGAAGACATTGAGACCTACTTGACTACTTTTGAAGATGTGGCTGAGGCCTGCAAATGGCCTCGGGAACAGTGGGTGACCCGGTTAGTACCAGCCCTCAATGGAGCTGCCCTCCAGGCCTACAACAGCTTGGATCCCAGAGAAAGTGGAGATTATGGGAAGGTAAAAGCTGCAATCTTACGAGAAGATGCTGTCAGTCTGGAGAGGCAGAGGCAGCATTTCAGGCATTTCCGTTACCAGGAGGCTGAAGGGCCCCGTGATGTGTGTTCTCGGCTGCGAGGGCTCTGCCATCGCTGGCTGGAGCCAGACAGCCGCACTAAGGAACAAATTGTAGAATTGTTGATCTTAGAGCAGTTTCTGACTATCTTGCCCGAGGAAATGCAGGAATGGGTTCAAGAATATCGTCCAAAGACCTGCATTCAGGCAGTAACCTTGGCAGAACATTTTCTTCTGAAGCAGCAAGACAATGAGAGATGGGATCAACAGGTGAGCACTTTCCAGCATGAAACCTGGGAGCTTATGTCCTAACATGCAATTAGAGTTTTAAATCACTTTTAAAAGCACCAACTTCTACCTAGACTCTTGATAGTATCCAGTAACTGGGGGGGGGGGGATGAACGGGGGGATGGGACACTACCTACCTTCAGGGAGCTAGTTGTTGCTGAAACATCCCCCCCTTTTTTTGTTTTAGTTTTTACAATTTTATTAAGTAGTGCCCAGTTCCCATGAAAAACTTTTTCTTTTGTATATTTTTTTAAAAGGGTGGCTCAGTTCTGATTTACATAATAGAAATGGTCAAGTTTTACAAAGGCCATTTGAGCACCTATTTCACTGGCAAGTATTTATTTGATAACATCCATAATGTCAAAATCATATCCCTTTCCAAAAAGGTTAATGCTATATTCGTTTTAATAGTTTAAAAAAGGTGCTTACTTTGTTTATATATACAACTATTCTTTAAATGTAATGAAAGTGATTTATGAAAATCCATTGCACTGAGCTGAAATTTAGCTCTTACTCAATTTCTGCTTTTTAAATTTTCTGTTTGTTCACAAAGAGAAAACAACTTGAAAGTGAGGAAGCGACATGGAGCATTTATTGTCTTACATTGTTTAACCACACAAGTGTTGACGTCCCTTTCCTTCACTAGAAAAAGTGTTTCCTATCTTTAGGGCAGAGCAGCATTCTGAAAGAACCTGAATGATTTAAATGAATGCCAGCTGATACAGACAACCTTATACATTATTAAATTTCAAAGAAATAATACCAGAAGACTCTTGGAGAGATTCAAGTTTTGTTCATTTATGTCAAGCAAGTGTGAATTCTAAACTACCAGAAATAAAAGACTTCATGCATTTTGCAAGGTGATAGTGACATCCAGCATCCAGCCCAGAATTGGCATTGTCTGGTTAGGATTTGGTGACTCCCAGGTTAAGTTAAATTCAGCACGTGTAAAGTGCTTTTTCCTGGATTGACACCTATACAGTCAGATATATTTGAATCTATCTTACACCACTGGCTTCCCTAGTCATTAAAGGTAATTAAAGATGTTTCTCATATGTTGCTGTTTTCCTGCTTACATTCTACCTTCCCCTGACAATATTGTATCCCTCTGCTTGGTGTATTCCCTTACCTTGAATAGTGTCTAACTGCTGTTTCAGGTGCTAGGGCCATATATGATTGAGGAGTCTGTGAATTTACCAGAAAGTGAGCAAGTGGTCTCAGATACCCAGCAGGTTCTGTGCAGAGAAAATAAGGAAGAGCTGAATGAGCATGCCTCCTCAGTAGGTAAGGTTTTTTGAGACTCCAAATATTTTGGGTCAACTCTGATAATACAGTCATTTAGTTAGGGATTATGGGATTGAAAAACAGCGTATCTGAAGGGACCAAATTGGGCCAGGGAGTCACTCTGGGACTAAGAAGATCCAAGTTCAAATAATTCTTCAACCATAAACTTCTGGTCTTCTACTCTTTCTTATCGTATTTTATTTTGCAAAATTGTTGTGGAATTACAATGGCTGCCGGGGGGGGAAATCAGTCTCTTTTTTCTCTTTTAATCCAGCAGGTGATGAAATCCAGACTAAAAATGAGGAAGAGTATCTGTTACAGGAAAGTTCAAAAAGACAGAGAAGTCGCTTTCTTCCCAATTTGCAAGCGGCTGCCTTTGCTCACCAGATACCCAACAGTCAGCTAGCTTCAAAAAAACAGCCCTTGCACAAACAAGAGGCACTTTTCCCTTGCCCTGAATGTGGGAAGAACTTCTCACGTAAATCTACCCTAACTAGACACCGGAGAGTACATACAGGGGTCAAGCCCCATCAGTGCACTGAATGTGGGAAAAGATTCTTGCACAAATTCAACCTGGTGAACCACATGAGGACCCATATGCGAGAAGAATCAAGCCGTTGTTCATTGTGTGGAAAAAATGCAAAGCGGAATTCAGGGCAAGGGAGCCAAGAGCGAAAGGCCGGGTATT
Source organism: Hydrophis major (assembly GCA_033807585.1). Classification (NCBI taxonomy): domain Eukaryota; kingdom Metazoa; phylum Chordata; class Lepidosauria; order Squamata; family Elapidae; genus Hydrophis; species Hydrophis major. Next base: position 34,259,809 of record CM066343.1, on the reverse strand, counting down.
GTGAATGCACAGGCAGTTTGGAACCACAGTACAGTGTGGAGCAAACAACACAGGACATGGGCGAATCCTTTAACTGACTTGAATCCTAGGGAGAAACACAGTATAGCTGACTTGAATGTGCAAATAATTTTTTAAGAAATAATTCTAAATCAGGGAAATGTTCTGTGCCCTGGAGTCTTCTAGAAGCCAGAACCACTTTCTGATGACAAGGCAGTTATCCTGAATATTGATCAAAGCAAAAATGCCTTCAGTAGCTCAGTTCACCTGTTTGAATGTTTTGTTATTTGTTAATTTCTAAAAGCATCCAGGGGAAGGGAAGGGAGAAGAGCAGCAAAGTTCTAACATTCAATGATAATAGAAATATATTCTTCTTGATACCACAGTCAGAAGAAAACTAGACAATCACACAGCAAAAGCTAGTGGAAATTCGCCTTCCTCAGAAATCAAAATGTGATTGACCATAGAAATGTGCAAAATGCTTCGATGTCAGTACATTTTGATACCTGAATATATCGAAAGCTGTCTGATCTTTAAATGAGTTTCAAGATTGGACCTCCTTTTGTATTCTCAGAAGAGATGCTCTCAAGTCAAAATGGAACATTTCAAGGATGGAATGGTCCGATCTCAAAATGTTTTGCACACTCAATTGAAGGGCCTATACTTCAATGAACTGCTCAGATAGCTGAGGCTCTGCAACTGGATACAGAATTTCTTTAGTAAATATCAATTTTACAAATGTCCTTAAACAATAAAAAAATAAATCTCGCTTTCAGGTTGATCAATCATGTTCTTAAGTGCAAAAATGTCTTTAATTGCTCGTGCATAAAAATCATATGGACGGAAGCTTATCCAGTCATATTAATAATGAATAATGGATGAGATTTTTTACAAATTTGGGGAAATTTCTACATAATGTGTAATGGAATGTCACCTTAAAGGCCTTCAATCTAGTGCCTCTTTCGTGGAGATCTTGAAAATTGTGTATTTGAAACTGTGATAGAGATGTTGATCTGTCAATTTTGTGTATGTGTTGTTGTTTTTACCTCAATAAGGGATGGTAAAATTCACAAAATATTTACGGTTCATTGGAACTTTTCTATTAGACCTTTTTGTCCTAGGATGTTTGTTTTCCTGAAAATAGAATTGTTTTCCAAAAATAATCACCAGAGTCAAGATACAACTTAGAGAATGACTTGGCTTAGCAGACGCCCTGGTCAGAAATACAAGGAATTTGATTGAACTCATCTGAATTAGCTCTCTTGGAAAAGTTGGCCTCATTTCCAATAGTACAATAGTTCTCAGCAGCACATGACAAACTTTTGAAATGGTGACTTTAAAAACTGATGTGGCTAAGAATTGAAGAATCTTGTGTTTTGAAGATGGGACAAAAATCCAATTGAGTGTACTGCAAGTAGAAGTTTTTAATTTCATCATCTAGTTCTTTGTAAATTCCTGTCAAGCACATCGTAAGTATTTCAGGGTCTTCTAACACTACCAATTTTAATCCCTTTAACACTGTTGACGTACCAAAACTGCATGTTTGGAATTTTGCAATGGTTATAGCTGCACATGTAAATGTTAGTTTTTTTAAGAGAAAAATGTTTTTGTAATTTTTTTATTAAAGCTTTATTTTTTTCTAGTTTGCACATTAAAAGAAGTTTAATGTTGAAATCAGAATTTATAGTTCTTCATTTCTCACAACTGGGAATTGATAATTTTATTAATTTGTAGTTCAGCCATAAACCCATGGTTCTGATTTTTAAAATGTGCTTCAGAGTAAGCTAAGCTATTAATATATTCACCATATGAAATATTTTGGGAATTGAATCACCTGCAAGCTCCAACTGAAACCACTGGCAGTGGATCTGGACATTTCATAGGACACTTCACCAGCACCAAAATAACCTTCAAAATATACACAAAAATTGGATACATGTACCTGGGAATCAATCTAAATATAATAGGGTTTATCTCTTAGTAATACATAACATACTGATGCATAAATTATTCATTTTAAAATCCAATTAGAGTTAAATTTGTTTACTGTATATCTTCACAGATATAGTATGTCTCAAACTGTTAGTGTGCAGATTTATGAGATTGCCATGGTGATTAGAAATTTAAAATGATAATTCTAATATATCTGGTTAGAAAAGAAATGGATTCTTGCTAGATTTTTTAAGAAATGGCTCTTTGCTGCTTTATACTTGGAGTAGAAAAGACTCCTTGCATCCAATCTGCTGCCAGAAGTCAGCAGACCATCTCAATAATGCCCCCTGGCAATCCAAATTCTATACTGAAAGCACTGTCCACGTAACTCTATCATTGCCTCTTAAACTAAATAAACAATTGCAGCTATGTATTACTCAATGAGCTCCTCACATTATTAAGAAATGCATGCTTTAACAGAACTTTTCATTAGCTAAATTAGCACAGAAATAAAAACATTCCACAAAATTCAAAAACCATACATTCTTTTGTAAAACTTTGGTTGTTTATAAAATGATCTTAGTTCTATATTTTAAATCCTTGCCATAGATACAGATAACACGTGATTCCTTGAATATGCAAAACTTTCAGTAATAATATTAATTTTTTTTTTCCTTCCAATCAGTTGTGCTCATTTCTTGGAGACTGCCTTGACAAGTCCCAGTAGTTTTCTTGCCAAGGTTGTTCAGAAGTGCTTTGCCAATGGCATATAATTCATAATTTTCTGATTGTTAACCTGATGTCTTAACCACTATACCAAACTGACTATTGTTCATGAGTGTGTATTTATAAATTTATAAAGTAAATAAAATATTCAATATAATATTTAATCTTAACAACATGATAGAATGGTATTATATTTGGAGTCTTGGACTGAGTCAAAGAAGATCCAAATTTATTAAATTAAATTCCTAATGAAGCTGTATAACATCATGTCAGTCCATAGCAGTTCTCATTATGTTACCATGGTTTGCGTCATGATAATTTGTTAATTATCAAAATTAAACAAAATAAGTTAGCTTATTGTATGAATCCAGCCATTACCTCCTAACATGACCCAGCAGTTAATATACCCAATCCGGACTGCAAACATCTGGATGATTAATAGATGGTTTTAAAAAAACCACCTAACTTTTGCTGCATCTGGGTTTTTACTCCCAGATCTGGTAGTCCTAATTTAGGTTAAATTAGAATCTTCTGGTGCCCATTAGGCAATAGAGAATGGCTAAGAAAGAAAAAAATATGGAAGCTGCTTGCCATGTATTAGCATGCTCTCTAATCTTTATCATGACCATTATTCCATCCAGTTAAATGACTAATATTTTTCTCCACTAAAAGTTTTAATTTGATTGCAAGATTCTCATTGTCAAAGGTCATCAGACAAATATGATGTAATGACTAAGTAAGTATGAAAAGATAGGTCCACTACCATTTCCTCCCTGAATTTTGGAATATTTTCTCTATCCTAGGCACTTAAGTTTTCTAAATAATCCCTGACAAGTTCCTCATGAATGATAATGCCACAATCTTCTTTTGTCATTAAAAGCTGTATTGGCTTCTTAAGGACTCTCCAAAGAAGATACTTGCTAAAAAGATAAGCCTAAAGTAACAGCACCAAACACTTCATTAACATGTTATATATTCTTCCCCCCTTTCTAAAAAAAAAAAAGAATTGATTTAAGACTCTAAACTATTTTAACATGCCCTACAGACTGATATTGCTTAAGATCAGCCAAGGGGGAAATTCCGTGCAGAGATCTGAATGAGACCTAGTCTGAATCTATGATGGGGCTATTCTAAACTCAAAAGGTTTGAGGGAGGATGCTTACTATCTTAGATGTGCTTCCCAGACCTCACCTTTTGAATTGTCCATTGTGGAACTATTCTTTCTCTTCTTATCACATATTTCTAAATGATATTCCCTTAGCCATCTCTGTATTTCCTCAGGCAAGACAGTCAAGAGTTGCTCCTTAATTAGAAATTCCAAGATATCTTCCTTGTAAAGGAGAATATTTGTAATTCAGGATTGACATGAGGAGTCCTTGGTGCTCTTTCGGCTTGCTTGTTTTCTTGCAGACATTTCATTAACCAAACTAGGTAACATCATCAGTGCTAGTAAGGAGTGCTATATGCTCTCAGTTATATTCTGGTGGCTTGCCCTATCAGTGTTGGTGGGGGTGGTCTTAGAGATTATTTGGTTGGGATGCTTGCTGTTGGCTCTTTGGCAGTTTTTTGACTGAGATATTATTTACTTGATTATTGATCTGATGTTAACCTTGGAAGGAAGATTAACCTAATATCTTCCTTGGTGTGGTATTGATTTCAATTAGAACAACTAAGTTCCCCAAAGAAGCTACATAAGTCATAGATTTCTGTTTATGGTAGTGATGGAATTGCTAGATGTCAACTGTGCCCACTCTCAAGATGGTTGTATTTTTCATCCATCATATCAGCTTTTGTATCTGTAGCTCATCATGAGCCTACTTGGTATCTGCTAAACAATGGCACAGCTGAGTCACCCACTTCACTTGTGGGCAAGCCTGCAAACTCTGACCATTTATTAAAGATAACTAGGAAGATATCAGTATTGGCCCCAAGTTCTCACAAATATTTTCTAGTCAGGAATTTAGAATGAAAAATTATCAGATGTTTCAAAGATGTCCTGAGGGGTAATGCTGATGTTAAGAACATAGCACTGAAGATATGATTTGGATGGATAATAAAACCAAGTTTAGTGCTCAACAATCTAACACATCAATCCTGAGCTATGCATCTTGTCTGCCTTTGCCTTAGATCCTGAAAACACTGAATTGCCTGATTTGAGTTAATTTATCTTTGGATAAAATCTAGGTATATATTTGAACTATCCATACTGTACATGTATGAGGGTCTCCAATTGTAGCAGAACCAGGCTGGAAGTTTTCAAGTATAACTTTACCTCAGACAACTGGTCTTGAAAACTCAACTGGAAATAGTTCTACAGCCCAGGAGCTATTAATGGACCTATGTCCCCAGTCTCCATTTCACGGAGTTGTGACTTGTGAATGGAAAGTATAAATATTTAAAGGAACTCTCCCACCCTTCTATAAAAATCAGAATTAATGGATAAAGCAAATTCTGGAATTTTCATAAAAGCATCAGAAATCAGTTGGACTACATGCACATTATAAAAAATTACTTTCAGCAAGCTCGTGCCTTTGAAAAAGCAGATATTAGGAGGAATGTATGTAGCAACATATGCAAGTGTTCATGTGGAATTTATAATATCTTAATTTAGCAAAAATGTCACATCAAAATAGTACTTGAGCTGTGAACTGCAAAACAGCAAGGCAGTGGAAAAAAAACAGTTGTTATTCAAAGACATTTTACATCTGCAGAAATAAATTGTTTATAGAATAATCCATCCTGCCATTTGAGTTTCACTTCCTACAAGAGGTGAAGGATCATACTTGAAATTCCATTTGCTTTCAACATAGTACAGTCATTATAGTGGGTCTATCAGAGATCAGGATCCTACTGAGTTCAAACAGGAGCTATAACAACCTAAATAATCTGAATAGATATCAGACACAGTGGACCATGAGGATTGCAGATAGCACTAGTGATATAATCACTATACTATTCACAAATATTTATTCCATTTGACCCAAGATCAAGCTGCTGCTGTCCCTCTCATGAAATGACTTTAGAAATATTGTCCCGGTTCTGTTAGATTTACAGATTTATTTTGGACTTGATAATAGGTGTGTCTGGTATACAGTAGTAGACATAAATGCAGTAAAAGATATGGGCTTTTTTCACAAGAACAACCCTAAGAGATTGATTGGGTTGAGAGAACACAAATCAAAGTTATCCAGTAGATTAAGGGGAACTAGAATCTGGGTTTCTTTGCTTATAGGCCAGTACCATAACTACTATAACATATTTTGGATTTGGCTGTCTTGGGGCTGTGAAAGTGACAGCATTGTTGAGCATGTGCAAAGTGTAAAGACTTGCTCATACTTAACCCATGCACACAAATATGCTTGCAGATTGGCCTCTTGGAATTACTATGGTACCGAAGCATTTTCCCAATCTTCAAAGCTCTCTTTGCATGCAATAACAAATATTTCTGCTGCAACAGTGTAAATGGGTGGGATTCAATTTTTTTTAACAACCGGTTCTGTGAGCATGGCTTAGTTGGTGGGCATGGCTTGGTGGTAATGTGACTGGCTGGGTGTGGCCAACTCAACATCACTCACATCGAGGCATGCATCTGCTTGCCTGGCCTCTCATAACTGGGGATGCTGCAACAGTTGTAAGTGTGAAAAATGGTTATAAGTTACTTTTTTCAGTGCCAGTGTAACTTTGAGTGGACACTCCACACAAGCAAAGTAGTAGCAAAGGAGGGGAAAAATTTCCAGAGAAGTTCCAGAGACAGGAAGTCTAGTCCTGCCAAGAATGTAATAAGGATTAACAGAGAGGCAGTTTCTGTAAGCAACACCAGAATGTTTCCTTCTTGTCTTCCTTACAGGATTAGCCAGTTATTTCTTCTAACAACCAGTTCTCCGAACTGCTTAGAATGTTAACAACCGGTTCTAGCGAATAGGCGCGAATCTGTCGAATCCCACCCCTGGTTGTAAATGCAGGGAATTGCATTCTCATCTCATCAATATGCTGCGATGTCAAGCTTCCCGATTCAAAGCCTTTTATATATGCCTAGAGCTACTCTCTTTCACATGTCACCTCTTAACACTGCAAAACCTTCCGCCTAATATCCGTCAATTCTCGTCTCCTCTCAGCATCACTCAGATTAATTTTTCAACATTGGCCAGGTGACGTCATTTTAAATTGATTGTTCTGCTGGAAGCTCCAGCAGGGGGAATGCACGGTTCACCTCTTTGCTCGGCCAGATGGAGTGATGAGGGTTTATTCCCCTGAGCTCAAGCCTGTTTTCAGCTGTAACCTGGGGTTGGGTGAAAGCCTGGCAAATATGGTTCTACTGCTGTGGATTCCAGAAGGAAGGGAATCATGTTTTGATTAAAAGACAGCAGAGGGCGCACTGCAGCTGAAATGGCTGGGATCCAGGGTTCGGAGCTCTGGATCGGTCAAGCTTAGAAAAATATGCCTATCTCTATACATTTCCCTTCTAGTGTGTGCCTCACCCATCATCCCCATCATAATATATGTATATATTGATTTACTGCATTATATATTAAATACACACATTTGTACTTCAAACTGGGTTTCTTACCTGCAGAGACAGGTAAATAATAAAAATCATAGGTTTGGGAGAGAATCAGATTTAGTTTAGTTTACTTTGTCACTGCACCTCGTACAACAAAATCAAACACCATCTTCAGTGCACATCATTCCAGACACTCTTCTAAGTAAATTAAACCAACTAGCGGTACCTGAACACACTTGTAAGTGATCATAAGCTTCCTAATAGACAGGAAGCAGCAGGTGAAGCTAGGCAGAATCACATCTGATACCTGTACAATCAGCACAGGGGTCCCCCAAGGCTGTGTGATTTCTCCACTTCTCCCTATATGCCTATGACTGCATCTCAAATGATCCATTTTTAGACATCTAACATCAAAAACGTCATAAAAAAAGCACAACAAAGAATGTTCTTTCTGCACCAACTCAGCAAGCTCAAACTGCCCAAGGAGTTGCTGATCCAGTTCTACAGAGGAATGATTGAGTCTGTCATCTGCACCTGTATAACTCTCTGGTTTGGTTCTGCAACCCAACAGGACAGAGAGTAATTAGGACTGCAGAAAAACAATTACTATCCACCTGTCTTCAATCGAGGACCTGTATATTGCACAAGTCAAAAAGAGGGCTGTGAAAATATTTACAGACCTCTCACATCCTGGACATAAACTGTTTCAACTCCTTCCCTCAAAAAAACGCTATAGAGCACTGCACACCAGAACAACTAGACACAAGAACAGTTATTTCCCGAAAGCCATCACTCTGCTAAACAAATAATTCCCTCAACACTGTTCAACTATTACAAAGTCTGCACTTTGCTCTTCTCATCACTCCTTATCACCCATCCCCTCCCACTTGTGATTGTAGGACTGTAACTTTGTCGCTTGTATCCTTATGATTTATATTGACTGTTTCCTAGTATGATTTGATTGCTGATTATATCCTATGCCTATCATTAAGTGTTGTACATTATGACTTTTGATTCTTAACGAATGTATCTTTTCTTGTATGCATACTGAGAGTATTTACACCAAGACAAATTCCTTGTGTGTCCAGTCACACTTGTCAATAAAGTATTCTTTTCTATTCTATCATGACCATGAAAATAAACACAAACACACATCCTTCACACTACACATATTGAACTGAAAACCCGCAACACCACACCAACACAGCACTATACAGTAGAATTCAAAAGAGCTATTGCCCTGGGATAGAAGCTGTTTTTCAGCCTATTTGTGCTTGTTTTTAATATTCTGTACCGTCTGCCAGATGGTAACAGTTCAAAAAAAGAGTGCCCAGGATGAGATGGATCTTTGAGAATATTTTGAACTTTTTTAAGGCAGCGGGAGCTATAAAGCTCTTCCAAAGAGGGGAGAGGGCAACCAATGATCTTCTAGGCAATGATGTTAACCCTCTGGATTGCTTCCCTATCTGCCACTGTACAATTGGGTGGTGCAGTAAGTTAAGATAGTCTCTATGGTGCAGCAGTAGAAGGTCACCAACAGTTTTTCATTCAGTTGTTGTTTTCTGAGAAGTCTCGGGTAATATAATCTCTGCTGGGCCCTTCTGACCAGTGTTGCAATGTTTGAATTTCTTCAGACTAGTAGCATCCACACAGAAGGCATTTGTTTTCAATGTTGAGATTCCTGGGCTGAATTTATGGGAACTCAGGTGATGGGCTTCTGTACTGGATTTCATGTGTACAAACGTGCATACTTAAGTGGATATACATTATTCTTTCACATGAATATTTTCAAAAGTTAGATTTGACATCTCCAGCATTACATTTATATGAAAATCCCAGTAAACAAACATATTTTTTGCTTGTAACAAATAAGGGAACTGTTCTTACTGATGGTTTTTAAAAGTACATATTAAAATATACCCATATTTATTATATTGTTCTTTTCCTTCTTGGGTTCCTTTTAGAATAAGCAAAGTATATTAATTCCTAGAAAGGCTTGCTTTAAGCAAGAATGGTATGTTATCCCATATGGTTGCTGGTAGATACTAATTTTGTAATGCTGAGACATCATTTCCAAATGTATTTGATATTTTTTTTTTTACCTTATATACTGTAGATACTATCTGATTTCCAGCAGCTAGTTAAAAATAATTTCAAAGCAAACTAGAAAACAAAATCACTTCCCAAGAAATGTAAAAATATACAATTTATAGAAAGGAACTCAGATTTCCGATTTAATGTCCCCTATTTAAATCTGTGATAGACTGCTATATTTAATTTAATTCTGATCATATAATACACAAGCTACAATGTTGTAGGGCATAATTTAGAAGAATGAACAAGAGAAGAATCCAAACCAATGGGTATCTTATTCCAAAGGATGGAAATAAAGTAAATTTGTACAACAGATTCTGAAAAACTCCTCCCTCCTTAACATTATTAGATGCCTTATCTAAATGACTTAATACATTATACAAAGTTATCCTTAATAGAATTTAGATTCTTAATGATAAAATGCCACAATGAGGTAAAACAAGAAACTTATTTTCTTTAAACATAGCTGTTTATGACACCATCAGAAGTAATATACATAAGATTTTTTAATTGGAAACAATAACTCATGCATTTACATTCATATTGAATCTGAAGAATGGGAGGATTTCCATAGTTTTCCGCATACACTTTCATTTAGCAAAAAAATTGGTCAAAATTCCCCCACCATCTGAATGTGTACCACACAGTAGTCCTCGACTTATAACTACTTGTTACAAAGTTACAACACTGCAAAAAATGACTTACAACTAGTCATCACACTTATAACTGATGCAGTCGTATGGTCAAAATTCAGGCACTATGTATTTGTCAAACATTCGTCATGTATTCATGATGGTTGCAGTATCCCTGGGCCATGTGATCAACATTTATGACCTACACAGCTGGCTTCTAATAAGCATAGTGAATGAGGGAAACTGGATTTACATAATAACTTTAAGATTCACTTAACTGCAGTGATTAACAACCATGGTAAAAATCAGGTGACTCGTTTAACAACTGCCTTGCTTAACAATGGAAATCTTGGTCTCAATTGTGATTGTAAGTTGTATTGTATCTGTATATGTGTATTCATATATGTGTACAGGCCTCAGTAATGCTTACCAAAGATTCCTGAGATTTTTCCTTTTCCACTGTTGGGAAGCACATGAACAGTACTGATTAACTAAACATTACATCATGGTACATATTAAAGTTAACATAATCATATAAATGCATACAATTAAAAATATTTTCCTTTTTTTAAATTAAGCATTTTAGAAGATTAGAACAAAAAGAGATTAAAATGTAAAGGAATAAATTACAAATAAGTAAACAATGTAACTAAAATACAGCAATAGCACTTAGACTTATATACTGCTTCACAGTGCTTTCCAGCCGTCTCTAAGAGGTTTACAGAGTCAGCATATATCCCCCAACAATATGGGTCCTCATTTTATTGACCTTGGAAGGATGGAAGGCTGAGTCAACCTTGAGTCCGATAAGATTTGAACTGCCAAATTGCAGGCAGGCAGCAGGCAGCAGAAGTAGCCTGCAGGACTGCACTCTAACTATGTGTGACAAAATATCATGGAAATTACACTTTTTCAATATATCATTAATTATAGAATAGAATGAATAGAATAGAATAGAATAGAATGCCTTTTATTGTCACTATCCACATGTACAATTTGCATTATACGCATACACAGTGAGATTAGAGCAACTCGTCGTTCAGTGCAGACATGCATGTCAAGAAAATATACATAAGGAAATATCTAAAATATAATAAAGGAAGAATAAAATAAATAAAGTTAACAAAATAAGTACCAGCTTAGGACACTGAAAAAGACAGAAAAAAACTAGAAAAATGTACTGTATTATTGCACATAATTTGTACCTATCACAGTAGGAGTTATTGCACATGTCAGCTAACACAGTAATAATAATAATGATATTGCACAAAATTGTTCACAGTTGTCCCTGAGTATATTTACAGTGTATTTGGCAGGACTTGGAGTCAGTGCATGTGTGAGTTCAGGGTGGTTATGGCTTTGGGGAAAAAACTGTTCTTGAGGCGGTTTGTCCTTGACCTGATGCTCCTGTAGCGCCTCCCTGAGGGCAACAGGTCAAACAGTCCATAACCAGGATGGGAGCTGTCTTTTGTGATGTTCACAGCTCTGCTAAGACAGCGGGAGGAGTAGATGTCCGACAGGGAGGGGAGAGGGCAGCCGATGATCTTCTGAGCTGCTTTGACTACCCTCTGTAGTCTCTCCCTGTCTGCCATGGTGCAGTTGCCATACCACACTGTGATGCAGTATGTCAGCAGGCTTTCAATGGACGCACGGTAGAAGGTAATCAGCAGGCTGGAGTCCAGGTTGTGCTTCCTGAGCACCCGCAGGAAGTGGAGTCTCTGCTGGGCCTTCTTGATGACTGCCGTGATGTTTTCCGTCCAGGAGATTTTGTCAGCAATGATGACACCCAGAAACCGGAAGGTGTGGATCCTCTCCACCTGCTCTCCATCGATGTAGAGGGGAGCCAGGTCGGTGTTGTGCCTCCTGAAGTCCACAATGAGTTCCTTAGTTTTCTTGGTGTTCAGAGCTAAGTTGTTGTCTGAACACCAAGCTGTCAACATCAGGACCTCCTTCCTGTAGGCTGCCTCGTCTCCCTTCGAGATGAGTCCGACCACTGTGGTGTCATCAGCGAACTTCACAATGAGGTTGCTGTCATGCTGTGGACTGCAGTCGTGGGTGTAGAGGCAGTACAGGAGTGGGCTCAGCACACAGCCCTGTGGGGAGCCAGTGCTCAGTGTGCGTGTGGAGGAGAGGTGGGGGCCAAGCCTCACAGTCTGGGGCCGATCACTTAGGAAGTCCTTTATCCAGGCACATGTGAGGGGGGGCAGACCTAATGTGTCCAGTTTTTTAGTCAGTATTCCTGGGATGATTGTGTTAAAGGCAGAGCTGTAGTCCACAAAGAGCATCCGGACATAGCTCTGCTGCTGCTCCAGGTGGTTCAGCGCAGCGTGCAGAGCTATGGCTATGGCATCCTCTGTAGACCGGTTTGTGCGGTAGGCGAACTGGTGGGGGTCGAAATCCGGAGGGAGATGATTGATGATGTGCCGGAGCACCAGCCTCTCAAAGCACTTCATGATTACAGGAGTGAGCGCCACTGGACGGTAATCATTGAGGCTGGAGATGGAAGATTTCTTCGGCACAGGGATGATTGTGGCAGATTTCAGACAGGATGGTATAACTGCCTGGGCCAGGGAGAGGTTGAAGATGTCTTTGAAGATGGAGGCGAGCTGAGGGGCACATGCCCTGAGCACCTTGCCAGGAACTCCATCTGGACCAGCTGCCTTCCTGGGGTTCACTGCACGGAGCACCCGTCTGACGTCGTCCTCCGTCACAGAGAGTGTACTGGGTGGAGTGGTGGAGCTGGATGTGGTTGGAGGTGGGAGTAGGGCTGGTGCGGCTGTATGCTGTTGTGGAACTTCAAAGCGAGCAAAGAAGTTGTTCAGCTCCTCTGCTAGCGCCGCACTCAGGTGTTCTGTTGTCACATGACAGCCCCTGTGGTTAGTGATGTCATGTATGCCCTTCCACACCTCCCATGTGTTGTGGCTGGACAGGTGGGACTCTATGCTCCTCCTGTGGTCCATCTTGGCTTTTATGATCCCCCTCCTCAGGTCGGCTCGGGCGGCTGTGTACAGAACTCTGTCACCTGACCTGAAGGCTGCGTCGCGGGCTTTAAGGAGTCTGCGGACTTGGGTGGTCATCCAGGGTTTCTGATTTGGGAAAACCCGGATGTTTTTGTCTACAGTCACATTTCCGATACAGAACTTGATGTAGTCCAGCACCGTACTCGTGTGCGTTTCCAGCTCCTGGTGTTGAAACGTATTCCAGTCTGTCTGCTCAAAGCAGTCTTGTAATCTGCTGAGTGCATCCTCAGGCCAGGTCGTTACAGTCTTTGTAATGGGCCTGCCACTGCGTCTGAGGGAGGTGTAGGCTGGGGGTAACAGGAGGGAGAGATGGTCTGAATGCCCGAGGTGGGGGAGGGGTATAGCTCTGTATGCATGTTTGATGTTGGTATAAACATGATCCAGAGTGTTTTCTCCCCTCGTGGCACACTTGACATGCTGGTAGAATTTCGGGAGTACAGTTTTCAGATTGGCCTTATTGAAGTCTCCTGCAATGACGTGAACACCATCAGGGTGGGCCTGCTGCTGTTCGTTTGTGGTGTTCAGCAGGAGAGAGAGTGCCTTGTCTGTGTTTGCGTCGGGTGGGATGTACACCGCCGTAACAATCACAACGGTTAGCTCTCTCGGTAGAAAAAAAGGCCGGCATCTTACAGACATGTACTCGAGATCAGGGGAACAGTGATTGTCTATAATTGTCCCGTTGTTGCACCAGTTCTCATGTACGTAGATACAGAGCCCCCCTCCTCTGCTCTTACCAGAGTCCTTCGTTCTATCCCAGCGTAGAAGAGTGCGGCCTGCTAGCTGCATGCTAGCGTCAGGTATCCCGGGATGTAGCCAGGTTTCGGTGATTACCATAATGCAGCAGTCTCGAACATAGCGGTTACCAGCGAGTTGTAGATTTAAATAGTCCGTTTTATGTACCAGGGATCTGGCGTTGGCGAGATACAGGCTCGGAAGAGGTGGCTTGTATGGATGTTTCCTCAGCCTTAGTATAACACCAGACCTGCAGCCTCGCCTCTGCTTCCTCTCCCTCCTCCGTCTGCGCCGCCTCCTAGTCCCGACAACAATCCACGGAGAGCCCGCTGGTCTCGCTATCTCGTCGGGGATGTTATGTGTGCGGTGAAAGACACTCGAAACAGACGTCTGGTGTTGGTTTCCTATACCTATGATGTCCGATCGTGTGTAGAGTTGGTTCGTAGAACCGATAGTCCACAGGTAAACGAGAAAGACGTATACAAACAACAAAAAAGAGCACCGAACAGGAGAGCCATAAGCCGCTGCGTCCATGCGCGCCGCCATTTACTCTTATCTATGGATTATAGATAATTATCTATGGATTATCTATGGATTATAAAATATGTCACTTTAAAAAACTAGAAATCACTATCAGGCTTGAAGCTAAGCATACATATTAGGAACTCTGAAAGCAGAATCTAAATGTCTGATTGAAACTATAAGCTATAATAAATTGAATAAATTCTGAGAATCTATTCAAATTGGAATATTTCAGGAAGTTTATATATATTATCTATAAAAAAACCCGTATTTTGGATGTTCACATCCATGTATAAAATCTTAAACATACTGCCAAATAAAAGTAATAATAATAAAATAATAAAAATATTATTGAACTTGAAAATTCCATCTTACCTTGAAAAAGTAGAATGTAATTGTATAAATATTATTTATTAATTTTTTTCAATTATTTCCTAGTGGCTTCCCCTCTTCAATTTTTGGCAATGTTTTACAGCTAATTCACCTTCTTTTAGGGAGGGAGAACAAGCTGTTACAGCCTTTTGAAAAAGGCAAATTCCAGTTCTGTCAGGCAGTGATTGTGCTCCAATTCTGGCCTCAATTACCACTAGACGATTCTTGGGGCCTAGGTGCAGAGTAATAGAGGCTGTGCAGCCAATCTTCTCACTGCTGCAACAGGATAAATAAAAGTCTATTTCAGAGACCACATGCAAAGGCACCAATAATATAGAAAATGGGTACACAAAACTGCTCAAATTAGATTTTCCTCAAAATTAATAAAATATTTTTTCCTATTGTTATTCAAGAGCCTTTCAACTGGACAGCTTGAGGGTGCCTAGCCGCATTACAAACAGTATTTCCAAGTGCTTCTTGGCACCTGACCTCATCTGGAATCTGAAGAAATATAAGCCAAAGATAAGGGGATGTATGAGTTCTAGATGGACTCTTCAAGGCAGATACAGGCCAAAATCAAACTGGTTTTTGAGGAGGATGTGGCTGTTCTTAATAGCATTTTCTTAAGCCACCTCACATACTTGTGAAGCACTTCCCTGCCTTTTCTTGGAATGTGCTTCTTGCCTCATTGAGGATTTTGAACTCTATACAATATGGTGTCAAGATGCTAATGGGCATGGATGTGAGGTAGTCTATTGTTTTGTATGTCAGGGCCTCTCTGACCTCCATGAATTCATTATGTCCTCACTGGTGTAGAGTGTTCCAGATATCAAGTTGCAAGTGAAGGTAGTCACAATTGCCTGAAAGACTTGGAAGCCTTTTACTGTAAGGCCTGTGAACTAACAATACCAAAAGAGGAACAGATTCACAATCTGTTGCTCAATCTGGCTAAATGCTGATCCATCATGGGTATATAGCCAGTATCTGTGATTTGGAAGATGTGGCTCCACTCTCTTTTCTTCTGCAGTACTTAAGAGTGTTGGCATCACAGAGGCACATTGATGGAGTGTTGGGCTTTTGAGAAGAACAGAGAACATTCTTTTCTTGATCACCTTAATACCCACCACCATAAGCTGCTGACCACATTCAATCCTTCTATGGCTCTTGTTGTGTCCGCGAAATGATGCCAGGAGTCAGTGACTTCAAATCATGCTCTTTTATTTAAAGTTGGAACCAAACTGGGGTAAAGGAAAAAACTCGCGGCTTTTATTCCTTTTGCCGCGGCGGCCGCGGCCAATGGCACCACTTTGAATCTCCCGCGATTCAAATGGACCAATCGCGGGAGATTCTTAGCGAGCCAATCGGCGCGGCTCGCCTGACCAATCAGAGTGCCCCGCGCTTTGGCCAATCAAAGCGCGGGGATCTCAAGAATGCTAATTAGGGACAGAACAGCTCTGGCTTCCTGGATTCAGGATCTACTGGATTTCTAGGCCTTGCAGATGGAGACTTCAAGCCTCAATGTGACACCAGTGATTGCACTGTATCACACTTTCTTCCCTCATGCCTATGCATATTTGGTAGCAGAGAAACCCTGGTGCCCCGTGCATATTGAGCTCGATGACATGCACAATGGGTTCCTCCTAGAAGATAGCACATGTTTCTTCCTGGTGAGCCAAAATCTGACTACTTGTAGCTACTCTGTTTCTATGGTTCTCCAGTTTCCTTGCCAGTACATATTTGCTACACGTTTTTGGGTTGGAGAGGCCCTCTTTGACCTCAACCTTCTATCCAGCTCATCAAACAAAAATCAAGATATTATATAAGAGGAATGCCAGCTATGGTATCCCTTAATTTAAGTATTACCCTATGCCATATGCACTGAACAACAACAGGTTAGTGACTACCTTAATAGTTGCCATTTTAGCACAATGAAGATAGTGGTATTATACTCTCATATAGTTCTCACAGAAAGGCCCACATGCATTGCCTTCAAATTTGATAGTTGCTAAATACAGCAAACCAATAATAATCAGTGCTTCTAAAGATGCAAGTGTGACATTACCCTACTTGGCTTATGTGATCTATAAACACCTGATAGATTTAAGGATGTAGGGATGAGCAATTAGCTATCCTTTTTATCCTCTGAAATTGTGGGACAAATTCTAATAGGAAACTGTAACAGGAAACTTTTTTATGTATGTAAACTCTGAACTCAGAAAAAAAAATTCAGTGAAAGCATTGCAGGTTTCAGATTCTGAATTCAGTATTGAAACGCATCAATAAAAATGCTTTAGGAATAAAGGAAGAAGGCGGAGCTTCGTTCCGGCGATACAGCTGCGATCTCGGGGCTCTGAGATCGTAGCCGATATTTTCGCCCCTGGTCGGTCCTAACGGACCTAAACCGTCCTGTAGAGACGGTGATCGTGAAGGGCATTGTTCCAGGATCCCAGAGATATCGCAAAATCTCTGGTTTGATCCGGAAGAAGCCCTTTTGCTGGCGGCGGAGAGGCAGCCTCCATAGCTGCTGAAGTCGGGACAGCTCCAGAAAGAAAGTGATTGGAGTGAAGTGTGTCGGCTGGGTGAGAAAAACTCTTTTGTGCTGTAAATTCGCTAAGGTTGGAAAGTTCATCCGATATAAAGAAGAGAGCTGTGAGATTTTTTTTTGACTGAAATTGTTTTGAGCGGCGTTTTTTAAAGTGATGTCAAATTGAGGCTTGGGTTTTGTTTTTTTTTTCTTTATACTTTTTGGGAAAGATTTTACTGTGACTTTGTGGTAACCGGATTGAATTTTCTCTTATATATATTCTTATGTTTCCTTTGATTTTATGCTCCCTTTGATTTTTTAACTTTCTTTAGGATAGTGGCTCCCTTTGGCTATTTTTTCTTTTTTTTCTGTATATATTATTACTTTTTTCTGGCGGGCGGGGAGAAAGAGCATTAAGAAACTTTGTAACACTGCCAACTAGAGGCTTGAAAGTATCTTTATGTGAATTGGAGAGAATTGCAAAAAGACCTCATCTCAAGGACTTTTTAACGTGATAAGATAGAGGGAGAGCACAGCAAAATATTATTGCAGGTGCTTTCCTGGACTGTTATCAACAACACTTGAGGTTTGGCTTTGAAGCGGCTGGAGAAGAGAGTCATAACAAGAGCCTTGGATAAATAACAAAGTGCAGTGTGTTTTCTTATATATACCCCATTCGCTAGCCTTTTTCTAAATTTTAATTTTAGTAATATTTTTATTTTTGCCTTTTATTTTAAAGGGAAAGCCTCAGAGTTTTTTTTTCTTTTCTTTTTTCTTCTTTATTTTTCTTTTCTTTTTTATTGGGACTTTTTTGCTTTTCATATTTATGTTTTTGGACTACTTTGTTGTTGAGGTTGTTTTTTTTTTTGTTTTTTTTGGATTATTGAGATTTTTTAATTGGATTAAGGTGTGAAGAATCTGAAGGAATTTTTTGTTTTTTTTTTCTCTTTTTGCTTTTTCTTCTTTCCTTTTTCTTTTGCTCTTAATCAATATTATTATTTTTGGATTTGTTTGTTTTTTCCTTTCTATTTTTTCCTTTTTTATGGTGGACTATCTCGTAATTGGATTAGGGTCTAGAAGAACCTGAAGATCTTTCTTCTTCCTTTTTTTCTGTTTCTTCTTTGGTTTCGTGTTTTTTACTATTGGAGTTCTCCATTTTGGATTATAATTGGCTGCTCTACCAGTTGGATTAAAAGTTAAGAAGAATTTGAAGTTTTGGAAACATTGAAATGAGCAGGAAACCAATACCATCTGGCATTTCTGCTTCTACCTCTGCTTCCCCACCAGCTGGAGGACAACGTTTAATTCAGACAATGTTGAAGCAAGATAAGGAACAAGAAAAAATAACTTTACAGTTACAGATGATTATGCAAGGAATCCAAGATCTCAAGACAAAATCAGATATCATTGAACAAAGAACAGGAAATATTGAACAAAGAACAGAAAATATTGAACAAAGAATAGAAAATATTGAACAAAGAGCAGAAAATATTGAACAAAGAATAGAGAAGACTGATGAAAAAGTGGAAAATATTAAACAAATGATGGTTAAGTATGAGGAGAGATTCCAAAAAATTGAGGAAGAAGGAAAACAAAGAGAGAAGAAGATTGGAAATATTGACAGCAGATTAACAGCGGTTGAACAAGAAAAAGGTGGGATGTTGAGGTGGGAGATGGAAAGGTCAGAATTTTACCTCAGATTTCAAAATATAGAAGAGGAAAAAGGAGAAAATTTGGCAGCGGTAATGATAGAAATTTTGGCAGATGCTTTGGAAATTACAGAGGAAAAGATGATGGATGGAATAGATGAGATATATCGAGTTTATACAAGATATGCGATGAGAAATAAATTACCCAAGGAAGTCCATATTAGATTTACCAAAAAATCCATTAAAACGCAAATATTACAAGTAGCAAGAGAGAAAACACTGAAATACAAGGGAAAAGAGGTTGTGGTTTTAAAACAAATACCCAGAAGAGTGAGAGAGATGAGAAGAGAATATCGATTTCTGACCAAAATACTATTGGAAAACGAAGTGAATTATAGATGGCTGATTCCAGAAGGACTAGTGTTTGGGAGGCAAGAGCAGAGATATAGAATTGATTCAATTGAGAAAGCAGAACTTTTTCATGCAGAATTCTTTGGAGGAAGAAGAGAGGAAGCAGAGAAAGAGGCTTTATCAATTGAGTTTCAAGATGAACAACTGGAGACTGAAAAAGAGAAAGGAGCAGCAGGGGGACAGATGGATAATAAAGAACAGCGTGAAGTGAGATCCACGAGAGCTGTTAGACCTAAATATAAAGCATAATCATGGAGGAAAAAAAACTGATTACAATGAATATAAACGGACTTAATTCAGCTGTTAAAAGAAGGAAAACTTTTCATAAATTAGAGAAATTAAAATTTGATATAATTTATTTACAAGAAGTTCACATTAAAAAACAACATGAACAATTGTTATTATAGCCAAAATTAGGGAAAATATTTACCTCTTTGACTCAATGTAAGAAAAGAGGTGTGGTTTTATACATTAAAGAGGCTATTCCAGCAAAATTGATTTACACGGATGAAGATGGAAGAGTATTAATGGTAGAAATAATGGACAATAATATAAAAATACTCTTAATTGCAATTTATGCTCCGAATGATAAACAAGAAGAGTTTTATAAAAAGCTGCACATGAAAATAATTGGACTGGACTATGTTAATATAATTATGATGGGAGATTTTAATGGAATTGTGGACAATAAATTGGACTATATAGCAACAACAACAAAGCAAAATAGAAAGGCTCTCCCAAGGTCCTTTTTTAAAATGACAGATGAATTAACTTTAAAAGATATTTGGAGAGAAAGAAATGTTAAAGCTAAACAATATACTTTTTATTCAAATAGACATTTATCATGGTCCAGATTAGATATGATTTGGATCTCAACAGAACTAATATCTAATATTAAAGAAACAAATATTGAAACAAGTACCTGGGCAGATCATAGCCCAATGACAATTAAATGGAAGGGACAAAAAAAAAGATCGAGATGGACATTAAATAATACTATTTTAAAGGAGAAAGATTTTACACAATGGATGGAGAAGGAATTGGCTTTTTTCTTCAGAGAAAATAAAAAAGAAGATACTTCAACGCAAAATGTGTGGGACACAATGAAGGCATACGCTAGAGGTTTGATATTAGATTATACAAGAAAAAAGAATATTAGGAAAAGGCAAGCTTCTAAGGCCTTGGAAGATGAGTATAAAATTCTTGAAAAAGAATTACAGAAAATGCCACAGAAAAAGGATATTAAATTGAAGCTGGATGTAATCAAACATAAAATGGAATTAATAGAGAAAGAAGAACTGGCACAGAAAATTAGAAACTCTAAACAGAATTATTTTGAAGATGCAAATAAACCAGGTAGATGGCTAGCATATAAATTGAGAAAAGAGAAGGAATCAAGAAAAATATTTAAGTTAATAGATGAACAAGGCCAAGTTTGTTATGGGAATAAGGAGAAAAAAGAAATTATTCGAGATTTTTATGGGCAATTATATAAACAGGAGAATATTGATGAAGAAAAAGTCAAACAGTATTTACAGGAAGCTAAGTTATCAAAGATACCTAAAGAGACTGAAGAAATGCTAGAAAGCAATATAACAATGATGGAACTAAATGAAGCATTTAAGAGACAAAATAATGGGAAAGCTCCGGGTCCAGATGGGCTTCCAGTAGAATTTTATAAAACATTTCAAGAATTATTGAGCATCCCATTGTTAGAAGTTATGAATGAAGTTATGTTTAAAAAGATGATACCTAAAACATGGTCAGAGGCTTATATTACACTCATACCAAAGGAAGAGACTGACCCATTGCAAATTAAGAATTATAGACCTATTTCTTTATTGAATGCAGACTATAAAATCTTTGCTTCAATCTTAGCAGAAAGACTTAAAAAATATTTAAATAATTTTATTCATTCAGATCAAAAAGGATTTCTGCCAAAGAGACAAATTAGAGACAATATGAGAGTAATCTTGGACACTTTGGAATACTATGAGACTCATCCTGAAAAGCAAATGGCTTTGATATTCCTAGATGCTCAAAAAGCATTTGACAACGTGAACTGGAGATTTATGTTATTATTATTGGAGCAGATGGGTTTCGCTAAAAAATTTATTCAAGCAATAGAAGCTATATATAATAAACAGACAGCAAGGGTAATGATGGAGGGGGAACTTACAGATTTTATTAATATAAGGAAAGGCACAAGACAAGGATGCCCCCTATCTCCTTTGCTATTTGTGTTGACCTTGGAAGTGTTGAATAGAAATATTAGGGATGATAAAAGCATAAAAGGAATGAAAATTAAGAAGGAAGAATTTAAGCTACAAGCTTTTGCTGATGACTTAGCTTTTATTTTGGAAGATCCGCTAGAAACAGCTCCAAAGTTACTGGAAAGGATAGAGGCATATGGAGAGGTGGCTGGTTTGAAAATAAATAAAGACAAAACAAAGATTTTGACAAAGAATATGCTATTGAGACAGAGAGAAGAATTGGCAGATCTTTTGAAAATTCAAGTTACAAATAAGGTTAAGTATTTGGGGATATATTTGACAACAAGATGTAGCACATTAAAGGAGAATAACTATATTAAACTTAAACAACAGATAACTACAGATTTGAAGAAGTGGGAAAACTTGCAATTGTCATTAATAGGGAGAATTTCAACAATTAAGATGAATATCTTACCTAGAATTTTATTTTTGTTTCAAACAATACCAATTAGGCTTGGAAAAGACTATTTTGAAGATTTAAATAAAATTATGTTGAAGTTTATATGGCAAGGTAAAAAAGCGAGAATAAAGCTAAAGCTTTTGCAAGATGCTAGAATTAGAGGAGGTTTTGGTCTGCCTAATTGGGAATTGTATTATCAAGCTGCAAGTTTGATGTGGGTCAAAGAATGGATAACATTAAGGAAACATAGGTTGTTGACATTAGAAGGGCATGACTTGCTGTTGGGTTGGCATGCTTTTTTATGGTATAAGGGAACTAAAACACAGGGTTATTTTAGAAGACATTATGTACGGGAGTCTTTGTGGTTAAATTGGGAGAAGATAAAAAGACAATGTTATTTGAAAATTCCAGTTTGGTTATCGACCATTGAAGCATTTTCCTATCCTATAATCTACAAGAAGGAACAAACAGTTAGATATGGGGAACTTTTGGATGAAAAGGGTGAACTTAAATCGATCCAAAACTTAGAGGAACAAGGTATAAGGATGAATTGGTTTTCATATGCACAAATACACTCAAGGTATGATGAAGATTCTAAAACGGAGGGATTTTATGATAAACAGACTGATTTAGATAAGATCTTGATGGGTACTGATGAGAAGGTGATTAAAAAACTATATGGTTATTTACTGGGAATGAAATTAGAGGAGGAACAAGTCAAAGAAACTATGATTGTTTGGGGGAAGAATTTTGGATATGGGATTGATTTAGAGAAATGGCAGAAATTGTGGTCTCAAAATTATAAAATGACAATGTCAACAGCATATAAAGAAAACTTGTATAAGATGTTTTACAGGTGGCACTTTCCTCCGACAAGAATAGCAAGAATGTTTAAGAACAAATCTGAAAAATGCTGGAAATGTCATCAGATACCCGGCTCGTATTACCATATGTGGTGGACTTGTGAGGATGCTAGAAAATATTGGACTATAATTCGCATGTGGTTGGAAAAAATGACATATAGATTTGAAACCAGAGATCTTCTTATTGGGAATTTTACCTGATATATATAGTAAAGATTTGAAATACCTGATTGTAAATGTATTAACAGCGGCCAGGATTGTATTTGCTAAAAATTGGAAGAATGAGAAAATACCATCACAGGAAGAAATTATTAAGAAAATATTGGAATGTGCTGAGATGAGCAGATTGACATTTGAAATTAGAGAGCAAGAGGATAAACAATTTTACGAAATTTGGGATCTTTTTTATAAATGGCTAGATGATAAAATACGATAATAGAATATTTAGAATGCTAGATAGTAAGGAATATCTTTATTTTGCTATTATTTTGCTATTTGATATTATATTTATAAAGGTTTTTTTAGGATTGATTTGATATGACTAGATGATTTGTTATAGAGTAAACTGGTTTAAAGTATTGTTAGCTCATTAAGCATGAATGATTAAAAATATAGTCAAAAACTTCTTTTTTTAGTGATATTAGGATATATAAGTTTGGATTGACAATATGAGTTGTTATGTAACATAATTGTAATTGAGACTACAGAATGAATGCACAAAAATGATGAACCAACTGACACACTGGATGTACATATAAGAGTTGATGTTTTTATGTTTTGTTTGTCTTGTTTGTTTGTAGAAAATTAATAAAAACTTTTTCAAAAAAAAAATGCTTTAGGAATAAAGATTCGAATGGCAGAATGTCTCCTCAGTTTTAAACAAAAGGGCCACAGGAGCACCATTTTAACTATTTGTGTCTTGGCGTATACAGGTAATCCTTTGCTTACGGCCAGAATTAAGCTCAAAATTTCTGTTGCTAAGGGAGACATTTATTAAGGGAATTTTGCTCCATTGTGCAATCTTTCTTGCCACTATTGTTAAGTATCACTGCAGTTAAGTTAGTAACATGATTAGGTGACTCTGTCTTCCCCATTGACTTTACTTGTCAGAAGGTTATAAAAGGGCAGATCACATGATCCCAGGACACTGCAACCATCATAAATATGAACCAATTGCCAAGCATCTGAATTTTGATTATGTGACCATGTGAATGCTGCAATGGTCATAAGTATGAAAATGGTCATAAATTATTTTTCTCAGTGCCATTCTAACTTTGAACAGTCATTAAATGAACTGTTGTAAGTCAAAAACTACCTGAATAAACATCCTTTAAGTTAAGCTCAACTTTGTGCTGTGTTCCTGTCAATAGTGTGTAGTTTGCCATCGTTGTATAATACAGTGGTCGCCAACTGGTGGACCAAGGACCACTGCTGGTCCACAAGAAAATTTTGGTGTTCTGCAGAGAAATGTCCCCCCCAAAACCGCCTTCCCCCAAAAGCAATTAATCCAGGTTGCATGGGAACACAAGGCTGCGCCACCCACATGGCCCACCCACCTGCTGGCCCCCACCCTTTGACCAAGCGCAAACCTTACTTTGAGTAGAGCCACATGAGCTGGAACTGAAGGTAAGACCAACCGCAGGGGAGGGAAATCTACCCAGAGGTGGCTTGCTGACTTTGGTGGGTAGACCTGCAGTAGTCACAGACTGACCCTTTGGTCACCCAAGAGCAGCTGCTCCTCACCCAAGTGTATTGACCTGCCATGGATGACCTGCTCTGGGATAACCAAAGGGCCAGTCTTGTGACTACTGCAGCTCTGGAATATGGGACCAACCTGTGGAAGGATTGGAAATCTCCACAGTAGGGGTTGGCACATGTAATGCGCAAATCTGCAGGAGGTGCAACATGCAAAAAACAGTGCAGCCCTTGCCAACCAGGACAATGTAATGGTACTGTTGCAGCAAGAGGGGGCTGGTGGCACAGGCGGGTTGAAGCAGCTAGAAGATGAAGGAACACCATGCTACTTGCATTTGTGCAGCGCTCCTGCACCTTCCAGCCCGCCTCTCCTAGCCTGGGCTCTCCCTCGATGGCCATGGGCTATAGGGAAAACCCAGGGCAGGAAAAGTAGCAGCTGGTGGTGGTGGGAGGTGGCAGAGTGAGCAAGTCTGTGCCCACCATCCAGTTCAAAGGCCTGGAATGGGGCGTCATCAGTTTTCTTGTCCCTTTCGGCACTCTGCTCTGCTGAGGGTGGGGCTCAGTGCAATGGCCAAGGTCCTGGAGTGCCTTCCTCTTCTTCCAACCTGGGCTCGCTGATGGTGGGTAGGTGGGGGCCTTGGGCAATGCCCTTAGCCCATGGGGAGAACCCAGCACGCATGTGGCTTTGAGGCCTGGAGGGAGTGATCCTTCTCTGCTTGGAAGTGGCAGGAGAAACCTGGAACTTAGCCTCTTGTGTGGAGGCTGAAGGGGGAGGGTGTTGTAGAGCCTAGAAAAGCTTGAGCTCTCGCCTGCACAAACAGCGATGAGGCAAACTATGGGGCTTCCAAGGCAGTCAGCTCAACCCAACCTGGAATTCCCGTTGGCCCCACAACAAGCCAGCAGTGAAGGTTTGATGCCCAGACCAAAAGTGTTGTTGAATAGCTTTACATCATCAGCGAAGTGAACACAGTTGCTCTTAATATGATCAGAGGTAATTTATGTAGAGTATGAAGAGTTCGTCCTAGAACACTGCCTTCGGGGACACCACTGTTGACAGGTACAGAATTTGATAGGATGCTCCCAATTCTCACCATTTTTGTCTGCTTGACAGGAATCCTTCTATCCAGTTATGAAGGTGTCCAGAGATACCATAAGATTTTAGTTTTAGTAGTAGTTTGTTGTGTACCACTGAATCAAAGGCTTTACAAACGTTTGTGTACATTGCATCTATTGCTTTGCCCTGATTGAGTTGTGTAGTCCATGTTTTTGCAGTGTAAGAGTTGCAGATTACAGGATAGTTTTTTCCTGAAACCAAATTGTTTATTAGAGAGTAGGTTGTTTGTCTCTAAGTGGAGGATGATGGATTGGTTAATAATTGATTCCATGACTTTACAGGTGATGCAGCATAAAGAGATTGGTCTGTAATTTTCAACTAGGCTGGGGTCTCCCTTTTTGAAGATGGGGATGCCCCTGGCTCGTGACCATAGTTTTGGCAAGGAGCTAGTCCTGAAAGATTTTTCAAAGATTATGCTTAGAGTTTTGGCTATTGCAGCAGATAGCTTTTTTAAGAAGCAGGCACATATTCTGTCTGGTCCAATAGATAAGAGATGGTTTTAGATTGTGTAGTGTTTTTTCAACATTGTCTTCTGTAATGTAATGTAATATTAAAAGCTAGTTCGCCCCTGAGCAGGGGTGGGATTCTATCAGTTAGCACCTATTAGCTAGAACCTGTTGTTAACATTCTAAGCAGTTCAGAGAACTGGTTGTTACATGAAATTACTGGCCTAATTCTGTAAGGAAGGCAGGAAGGAAACATTCTGGTGTTGCTTGCAGAAACTGCCTCTCCATTAACCCTTATTACATTCTTAGCAGGACTGGACTTCCTGTCTCAGGAACATCTCTGGAGTTCCCCCCCCTCCTTTGCTGGTACTTTGCTTGTATGGAGTGACCATTCAAAGTTACAATGGCACTGAAAAAAGTGACTTATGACCATTTTTCACACTTACGACTGTTGCAGAATCCCCACAACCATGAGGCCAGGCGAGGAGATGTGTGCCTCGATGTGAGTGATATTGAGTTGGCCACACTCAGCCAATAACATGACCACCAGGCCCCATCCACCCAGTCACATGACCACCAAGCCATGCCCACCAACTAATCCACGCCCACAGAACCGGTTGTTAAAAATTTTGAATCCTATCCCTGCCCCTGAAATGTACCAAGGATTAGGCATGCAAGCAACTAACACACTGAACCAGCAATTTAGGCTGTCAGGATTGCATCGTGTCTAGTGTAGAAAGTTAGCACCCACCCCTCTCCTAGAAAATTGAAATAACCTAGGAAATATTAAAAAGGCAGAATATTTCCTCTAAAAAGAGTAGAAACTCAGAAACAGAAACTCACTTCAGAAGTAGAAGCTCATCCCCACCTTTATTAATGGGTGGGCCATTAAGGCCTGAGCCAGAATACTTTACATAACAAAGATCTGCAGGTAAAGCTATAGCAATTGCCAAAAGCCCTTTTAAGGGCATAATCATGCAGCAAAGCTCAGCCAAGCCTGGAACTCAGGACAGCCTACAGAGGAGTCTGACAACCCAATCAGAATACAAGCTCAAATTCAAATCCTAACAGAGGGTATAAAACTCAGACACTCTCAGCACCTCAGCCCTTTTTTGATCTCTTCCTTCTGCTTGAAGCATGTGATCATACTTCCTTTTCACTCTGAAGCTCCAGGCCACGTGGCCCTGATATTAAATCTTCCAAACAGCCTCCATGTTTTCACTTTTTCCCCACTCTGAACTGAACCCAGAAGGATATTTCTTTCAACACTAAGCATTTGTAGATTTTACTGTCATTGTATGCCATGATTCGCTAAATAAATAAGTCTCCACCATCATACAAGAGACGAGAAAGGGCAAAGCTTTGTGAACTTCCAAGGATGAGAGCCAACTATTTCTATCAGGCTTTCCAACACCAGTTCCTTCTCCTCATCTGCCTCCCAAACATGCCCTTCTTTTTCTGGATGCAATCACAGAAGTTCTTCAAACTCCTGATAAACAGAAATGAGCGAGACATTTTCAAACAGCCATCCTTTCCCAACAGGTTTGGGGGGCGGGGGAAATGACGAAAGAAAATGGGGAACATTTTTTACGGAGTTTTTAATCAAGGCGTCGAGGACTTATGACGTCAGGGTCCGGTCGCTGGCTGGTGGTTTTTTTCCGCCGATCGCCAGCTTCTGTTTTCGCGCGAAAAAGAAAATGGGCGGGATGTTGCTAGGTGAGGGAGAACCATTGTAGCTGAGGCAGGTAATTCTTTTTCACTTTTTGCGCGCCCGCGCAAGCTTGTCCCCGCTGCGGGGCTGCAGAAGGAGCTTTTGCACGACCGGGCGAAGGTGGGGGATACTTTTGGCGGGAATAATTCGTGCGTCCAGGATAGAACGAGATGAGGGAGATTCCTTTCTAAAAATCGCGAGGAAGGAAATGGCGGGAACACTCCCCTATGAACTGTCCTTGTGGATAGCACTTCCCCCCTTTTTTCTCTAAATACAAGCGAGACTTTCGAGTATTTTACACGCTCTTTCTCTATAGTGGCTGCTGGACAGGTGGCAGTTTTTCTGTCGGTCTCACCTATTTAGATTGCCTTTTGATGCCCCGTGAGGTGTGTTTTGTAACTTATTTACTTGCCGCTATGATCAGGCCTTGCCCTTCACCAGAGTGTTAAATTTGGAAGGGAACAGAAAGGGGGAGAAATGGAGGCAAGCTAAATAATAGAAAGAGCTATCCATTCCTCTCATAAAGAAATATTAGCCCCCAAAGATTCTTTTTACACTGTTATTCTATTTGTTTGCTCTGGTGTAAATTATTGTGGTAAATTTTATAGGGAGGATATGATGTGTGACATTTTTTAAAATAAAGAAAAATCGACATAAAACTACTCATAAGAAATGTATATTATGAAGATGAATTAAAAGGAGAGAGAGGTTGCATTGCAAAACATTGAAAAGGTGTTTTCAGACTTAGCTCTTTGCTGTATGTATATTATGAAGATGAATTAAAAGGAGAGAGAAGTTGCATTGCAAAACATTGAAAAGGTGTTTTCTGGGATTTTATTTCTTCCCTTGCTCTTGTATATATATATATTTCCAAATGTGTGTTAAATGAATGAGAAAGTATAGTGACCCAATTTTGTGTAAATATTAATATGGAATAGAAGAATGGAGAAGAAAGCCTGTTAACTTTTATCTACTAGTACTGCAAATGTTATAAATAGTTTGATGCAGAAAAAAAGCTTTGAATAATTATGAAGGATGTCAAATAGGTTTTCTATATATGAGTTATATTTATACATTTTTACCATGTTGAACATTAAAATTGATGCATTCACTGCCACTACTCCTTTTCACAATTCGATATAACATTGTGTTATTTTTCAATATACACTGATAAAAAAGTTTCATTTTGCAGACTCCTTGGGGGACCTAGAATTATACTTTAAGAAATTATCTTAGAATATAACTAGCTAATGCTCCAAATAAAATGACATCTCCCATTTAATCAAACTAGAACAGCATATTGACATCTTACACATGGAAAGCATATGGAAGGAACCAAGTTACCTGGTTCTAACTTATCTGACTTTTTTGTTTCAGTTTCGATGAAAGAATATAGAAAACTGTGGACTTGCATATTAAATTTTAATACTATGATTTAAAATTTAAATTATAAAATTTATGACTTTAAAGAGAGTTGAGAACTTCTCTGTCCTATAACTTAATCAATCCATAGTGTTTTTATTTCACAAATGTATGTTTTAAAAACTACTCTCTAGAACAAGGGTCTCCAACCATGGCAACTTTAAGCCTGGTGAACTTCAATTTCTAGAATTCCCCAGCCAGCAAAGCTTTTTGGGGAGAATTCCTGGAGTTGAGGTCCATCAGGCTTAAAGTTGTCAGGGCTGGAGACCCCTGCTCTAGAAAATTACTTATTTCCATTGCTTAGTGCTATAATATGCTATCATATGTTTATCCATTTTATGGACAAGGTTTGCAACAGATCACTTGTCCAGTGAGAAGTAATATTGAAAAGATTTTGCAGGCAGCTTCCACAAAATAAAAATAAATAAAACTGTAGATATATAATTGTGCTAGCAAACATTAAACGTTTTTATGAATAATGTAGAACAAGAAGCAATGGGTGGAAACTAATCAAGGAGAGAAGCAACTTAGAATTAAGGAGAAATTTCATTTTAATCAGTGGAACAACTTGCTTCCAAAAGTTGTAAATGTAAACTTGAAGTTTTTAAGAAGAAATTAGATAACTATGTTTCTGAAGTGGTGTATCATTTCCTGCCTAAGCAGGAGGTTGGACTAGAAGACCTCCAAGATCCCTTCCAACTGTGATATTCTAAGACAATTCTAAGATTTAAGAGAGATTAAAGAAACTGAGAAAAGGTACATGAGAGGATGATTATTAACATTCTTCAAAATCTGAAAGGATGTCATTTAGAAGTTTAAAACCTGTTTTCTCTCATTCCAGAGTGTAGAATGTAGAACAATAAATTAGAGAACAGTAAATTCCTCAAATGTTAGCAGTGGAACCAACCAGAAGTAGAAAGTAGCAGGTTCTACTCCATTATATGCATTCAAGTAGCTGTTAAACAGCTATCTTTATAAGTATACCTGTGAGCAGGAGTGGATTTCTGGATTTAAAATCAATCCAGAAAAGTCATGCTATGCTTTTAAAAGTAGAACCAAAAAACATCCCTGCTGAATCAAGCTAAGGTCCTTATTATATCATTATTCTTTTTTTCCCCACATTAACCAAGAGGGGCTTCTTGGTTAAAGGGGGCTTCTGAGGTAAAGCAGGAGAGGGAGAGAGATGACATTATTTTTCTTTTGAAATTGGTATAGGGAGGCAAAGGAAGCATCAAGCCTTCCAAAAACTTGATAAACACACATTTCATGAATTTATTCAACCTTTTTTTAAAGCCATCCATGTTTGTGGCCATTACTACATCTTGATGGAATTCCAAAGGTTACATCTTTACACAGTTCAAATTCAATCATCTCTTACTTTCTTGCAGCTGTAAGAAAATAGAATATAATCCATATGATAATCCATGAATTTGTTTATGCTATTTTGTGAACTGATGAACTAAAAAAAAAAATCCAGATCTCTTACAATGCAGAGCAACATAAGGTATGTAACAACATGACATCTATAAGCAAATAAGGTGTATAGTAAGTTGAAATATTTCATTTCTGATGTCAAAGACAGACATCTGAAACAAGGTGAAGTGTCTAACTATGAAATGATTTTTCTGGACTGAACAGCATTAGCATTTTTAAAAAATGCTAACAATTGAAGTATATAAAATGAACTTATCAGCAATTACAATACTTAACAAATATAGTGATACTCTAAAATAATATGTTTTTAAACAACACTTCTTTGTTTATACACTTTATGTGGCCATAAACTCAAGCAGTGCCACCCACTGGCTTACAATGAGGAAACCAAAATAATAAAACAAACATAAGTTTTCAGGCATAGAAAAGTATATCATCTTTTAAAAAATAAATATATAGTATTTTTTGTGTGTTTTGAAGACCACAACTTACTTTGGGAGAAATTAGTTGAGTTCTGTACTCACCATGAGCAGGAACAATACCAAAGTAATGGCACCCTTCTTCATTAGTGTTTGGGCAAAGACAAACATACTAATGTTTCCAAAGGTTTTTTTTAATCAATTATTTAAAAAAAAATATCATTATGGTTGGTCAGTCAGGTTTTAAGACTGGATTTGGCATTTTTATCCACCTATAAAAAGCCTTCCCAAGGACCTGGGATAGGCAGATCTTGTTTAATGTTAAAGGTGTCATTACAGAATGCAAGCTCTTCTATATAAAACTGCATTTACAATTGGTTTTGTAAGAGTTGGTGGTGTTCAAGTGGGGCTCCAATTGTTTTGGGATTAAACACGCTCTTAATGTTTCTATCTATCCATTTTATTTTTGTTTTCTTTTGCCATAGCCATTCTACATCTGTTTGCAGGTCTTTGTATTTTGGGATTTTCTCCAGTTCTTTCTCTTCTATTCTGCTGTCTCCATGTGCTACAACATCCACTATCCAAACTTTTTTGTCTTTCTTATTGACAATTAATTCTGCAGGTGTTTGTTTGAATTCTAAAGTCCCAAACCACTTTAACTTCCTTATTTTCTATTCCTTTGCCTTGTGGCCCAAAAGTTCTTGCTTGCAGGCAAATGGTTTCTTGCAGATATTCCAGTGCACCATTGTTGCCATTTTATCATGCCATTTTTTTGGTTAGTTTGTGTGACCTTCTTACAGCTGCTACATTGGTTCATAATTTCTTCAGCTTCTTTGTAGAGGTAACATTTGCTATTACTATTAGATATTTATCTGCCCTTTTATTTAAGTATACTTTTCTATTATCTGTCTTAAGCTTTCTGTGTACTTGCTTATTATGAAAGATCGGTTTTTGAACTGGAAAGCTGCCAGAAACTATGGTATCATTCTCTCTTATAAAAATTATTATGCACTCTGTAGCCCTGAGAATGGGGAAGAATATGTATAACCATGTTTATTTATGTCTGAACAGATCATTCTTCCAGCCTCTGGCACGAGTAAAGTCTGAAAAAGAAAAAACAGAAGACAACCACTTGGAAGATGTGCTTATTTCACAAAAGTGAGTTACTTTGAGATATATACTTGTACTGCAAAGTCTGTTCATCATCTTAGACATTCTTACAGTGATTCTTTGCCAAATCTTCAAAGAATGCTTATTTTGAATGCAGTCCTTGCTGCTAAAAATCTGTATCTGTCTATAAATGACTTAACCAATATATAAAATAAATAATAAACGGGTTATTTAGTCGTTCAGTAATTATAGTTAAATGCTTGGTTCTCAGGAAATTAGTAAATGGTTCAGAACTCTGTGAAGACTTCGCAGTGAATTCTGTATCAAAAAGAGCTCCTAAGGTCCTTAAGAGTGATGATGAAGATTCTGTGGAATTAGATAGAAAGGATGCACAAGCAGATGACAACAAGTTGGTAAGTCTGTTCCTATAACATCTTAATCTTTGAGATATTAATAATGGAAAACTCTTAATGAAGATTTTCTGCTTTCATCTTTTAAGAATACAGATTTTATTTTTAATACATGTTTTTACTTGTGATTGCCAGAGTTGTTGGGAGTAGGGGTTTCTCATTTAATTTAAACTGTAGCACATATTTCAAGCTAGTTTGCTCTTATCAGACTAACATAAAAGTTACAATGAACATTGGTTTGTCCCTCTTTTATTGTAATGTTCAAGATTATGATTATCTTTCATTATTATTTCTATATTTTGTCACTTAATAATTCTCCCTTTTTAGAGCCCTGACTGTGTTCCTGAGCAAAAGATCTCTGAAGAGAGTATCTCTCCAAGTACTAGCCCAACTACCTCCAATTCAGCCACATCTGTCAGTATCCCAAGGCGCAAAACTGGTAAGTTCACCCTCTTGAACATCCAACTCAGAAAAGTTTGTGTACAGAAACTGCTATACCACTTCAATATCTTTGCTTTGCAGGTACTTTAATTCTAACATTGTTATTTAAAAGACTTATGCAGTACTAATCGAATTAGGAAGTCTTGAACTTAGAGAGTAATTCTGGTTTTAGATAGCTTTCCAAACTTTCCATGTTGTTGAGGAATTTTGTAAGCAGAAGTCCATCCATTTAAGTTTCAGAAAGCTGGATGAGAATGGAACCGTAATTGCTGACCCCATCAAAGCAGTTTAGCTCAATTTGATTTTGATAGAGTGTTAGTTTTAATTTATTATAGTCCCCTCATTTCATCATGTTTGGTGTATTAGAAATGTCAGCAAGCAGTGCTACCCAGCCTCACCAGCTTCGTTGTGATAGTTCTGCCATAAGAAAGCAGACTAAAATCTCAGCTTCTTGAAAATATTTTAACATATCTATACTATATAAAATCAGATCAACAATTTGGTTGTCTATAAAACAATCATAATTGCATTAATTCATGGAAATTGCCCAAATCCCAGTCTTCAATCAGCAATTAATCTACTAAGAATAATGGAGCAATGTTTTTTGAATTTTTAGAAATGTGGAAAGTTGTCATTGTCATTTGAATATTAATTGTACTCCCCCACACCCATCCTCTCTCCACCTCACCCTGTACTAGCACAGCAGCATCAGGCATTATTTCCTTAAGTACCTCAAATAATCTTTAAATAAATTAGGATAATGTTGCCTTGCTCGGTTTTCAAAAGCTCTCAATTGAAGCCTAATTCCCTGCTTCTTCCAATTCCCCATTTTTGTTACTTAGAAACATTTGCATTGAGTTTTGAGGAAGATCAGAAAAGCAGAGGAAATTCATGCTCTCCATTTAGAATAATGAGGTTTTGTGTGTCATTCTGTAGACATCTTTTAAAATTTAACTATTTTTTGATCTGTATTTTCCACTTTTGTAAAAAATTTTTGCTTAAGTTAAGACAGCTTTTTGGTCAAGAAACTATATAGGCAGGACTTTTGATAGGAACTAAATACAGCATATCAAGTCTCTATGATATCTTATTTGCTTTAAGGGCAGTAAAAGGTTTTTAACTGTTGGGAAAAGTAATGACAGTTTAATTGCAAATGAAATTTATTTCTACCTTTAGCCCGCAAGCAGCTCTCTAAACGTAAACCAGAAGAAAATGACAACAGCGATTATTCCCATGAAAATCGCAGTAGTAAAAGATGGAAGAAAGACCTTGATGGTGATGGTAAGCACCTTATTGTCTGGTTTTTAGAAGAGAGTGGTTAATATGAGAGAATCAAAAGGGAATGTCATTGAATCATCTTGAATAAAAGTCTGGCTATTAGACAACACAGTAGGAAAGCTGGTCTAAAATATTGGATGCAACTTTTTTTCCTATTTTTGTTTGTTTGTTTGTTTTTAGGAGTAAAGTTTCTCTGAATTATTTCTGTAATAATATACTTTGCACAGTTAGAGAATAAGCTTATGTTCGACTCAGTCACTAAAACTACATGCCTTTTTATATATTCTAAATTAGGTCCACAGTTTTAGTTGCAACATATTTTTTCATAAAAGATAATATACTGTAGAGTCCAGTCATGTTTGTCAAAGCTTACATGAATTTGTCCTGTTTTCAGATCTTTTCAAGTTCAAAACATTGTTCTCTAAATATTTGTTTCACAGAAGCAGTTTGCAACTATCTTGGGTATCAAAAATAGGCATCAAAAAACGATTCAAAGCAAACTTGAGTTGAAGTGGGTTAGGCTTTAATATTTAGTTGAATTTTCTACAGGTAATGTTAGACATTTGATTTCTATTTCATATATAGATTCTGAAGATAAAACCAATGAGAAACCCATGGAAGTGGAAGAAATTAAAAGTGAGAATGCAACATTGGTGGAGCATAAAACAGACAAAAATGCAAAAGAAAAAATCCCAGATTCCTCTAAGCCATCCAACAAGTCCATTTCTAGCTTCTTTGGTAAGTTTGAAATGTACCACCATTTCTGCATAGGAGTAAGTCCAATGAAATAGCCAATGTTATCAATTACTGTATTTGGGAAGTTTTTGTTTAAAAAACTCCATAAACCTATCTTTTTTTTTAACTTAAGGATGCAGAAGGAGAAAATACTTGTTGATAAGAAAAGATGTGTAATATAATCATAGTGCCCCATTAAGAGAAAATGTACTGTCATATGCTTCCTCTAGGGGTCTGAACTAGTGATGACTGATGAGGAAAGATAGCAATAGCGCTTAGACTTACCGTATATACTCGAGTATGAGTCGCCCAGAATATAAGCCGAGGCACCTAATTTTACCACAAAAAACTGGGAAAACTTATTGACTCGAGTATAAGCCTAGCGTGGAAAATGCAGCAGCTACTGGTAAATTTCAAAAATAAAAATAGATACCAATAAAAACTTTCACTAGGACAGTTGAGAATAAGTTTGATGTTCACAATTTCCTCTTTGAAAGAGACCAGTAAATAGGGAACAAGAAGATGAAGAAAAAGAAGTGTGTTTTTTCACACTTTTCACACTGCAGTGAACAAAAATGGCATCATAGGAACAAGCTTATTCTCAGCCCAAAGGTTTGTTTCTGATTTCTTCCCTGATTTAAGGGAAATTTGGGAAATGATCTCACTATCATGAAAGGTTTAATTGATTCACTAACCCAAAAGATGATGATGATGACAGTGGGAGGCAGGAGTCACTCTCTCCCTTGCAAGAAAAAAGCAAGAGCCGTTCTTATGATCTCTCCCTCTCTCTCTCTCTCTCTCTCCCCGTAATACAGTCAAGCCCTTTCCAGCACACGCGATCTGCCTTCACCACTTTGCACCTTGCAAATGCAAAATCCTGGAGTTTTTGCATTTGCAAGGTGCAAAGCGGCGGGGGCGGATCCCGCGTGCTGGAAAGGGCTTGACTGTATTACGGGGGGAGAGAGAGAGAGGGAGAGATCATAAGAATGGCTCTTGCTTTTTTCTTGCAAGGGAGAGAGCGACTCCTGCCTCCCACTGTCATCAACATCTTCTTTTGGGTTAGTGAATCAATTAATTTGGGAAATGATCTCACTATCAGAAAACAACGCGAGCCACCACCACCACCACCTCCTCCTCCCCCTCCTCCCGAGTGAACTGAAAGCAGCTGGAGCTGAGGAAACGAAGCTGAGTGGAGCTGAAGCAACCTCGGCTCACGTTGTTTTCTCAGCCTAGAGAAAAGGGAAGGGGGCTCATCTGGACCAAGGGTGAGTCTCCCCCTCAGTTTCCCCTGAAGGATCTTCCGTCGCTTTTGCCTTCTCCCTACATCTTCCCTCTGTTAAAATCCCCCCCCCCACTTATTTTCGGGTGGATAGATTTCGTGTCTGAGCATTCTCACATGATGGTGGGTCTTTCCCCCCCCCCAAAAAAAAAAACAGTTAAAAAAAGAAAAAATATATCCTCACGCAAGAACTTTTCTGCTTCTGATTACCCCCATGCTTAAAAGTTGCAAAGGAAACACGGAAGCAGGGAAGCGCCTGCCCAGCTCCGGAGCTCCACACCATTTTTTTTTCAGAGGGGAATCTCACTCGAGTATAAGCCGAGGGGGGGTTTTTCAGCACAAAAAATGTGCTGAAAAACCCAACTTATACTCGAGTATTTACGGTATATACCGTTTTACAGTGCTTTACAACCCTCTCTAAGCGGTTTAGAGTTAGCATATTGCCACCAACAATTTGGGTCCTCATTTGACACACCTCAGAAGGATGGAAGACTGAGTCAACTTTGAGCCTGATATTATAAATGGGCTGATAGCTGAATAATATTATTGTATTCAGTTACTATGAGAAGAAAACAATCTCCATTGGTGATAATTAGTAAAGAAATTGCAAAGAAGCGCTATATGATAATGATTTTTAAACAAACTATAATGTTACTGCACTTAGAATACTCTGTGTAATTCTAGTCACATCTCAAAAATTATATTGAAGAAATGGAAAGGGATACTTTGAAAAAAATTATTTGGTATTGTACCAAAGATGCTTTTTCAGGAGGCAACTGGACTTTCTGCTTTTTCTTTGAAAAAATTTCGCTTATCAGAGCTAA
This sequence comes from Hydrophis major, assembly GCA_033807585.1. Classification (NCBI taxonomy): domain Eukaryota; kingdom Metazoa; phylum Chordata; class Lepidosauria; order Squamata; family Elapidae; genus Hydrophis; species Hydrophis major. Next base: position 34,222,843 of record CM066343.1, on the reverse strand, counting down.
AGAAACTTCATGGATGAGAAGCGAAATGTCTTCAAAGAAAAACCAGAAAGTCCAGGTGCTTCTTGAAAAAGCATCTTTGGGGCAACTCTAACTTGGATGACTGAGAATCTCGATAGACATTTAGTGATATATTCAATATTTACCAATGCTTTATAGAAATGAGGATTATTTCTAATATTCTACAACATACAATATAGATAGTCCTTGACTTACGACCACAATTAGGACATGAATTTCTGTTGCTACCAAAAGCGATGTGGTTGGTAAGTACATCATCATGTGACTTGACCTGATTTTTATTGTACTTATGTGAATCACTGTTGACTTTAAGCAAATTATCATTAAGTAGAATCACTTGAAGAGTAAATGCAGTTACCCCAATTAAATTTTCTTGTTGAATAGAATAGAATACCTCTATTGTCATTGCATTCAAAATACAATGAAATTTGAAGCCAGCTGAGAAAGTGGCAAATGATGATCACATGACCATAAGAAGCTTCAGCCATCATAAATGGAAGCCACTTGCCAAGCACGTGAATTGTGATCACATAGCAGATATAAGTCACTTCTTCTCAGGCCATCATAACATCAAACCATTGTTAATTGAATAGTCATAAGTCAAGGACTACCTGTAAAGAGAAAATATACCCACAAGCCACCATTCCAGATAAGTGAGATTATCATAATTCTTGGCTCTTTTGATAATTTTAGTAGGGAGACTACTATTTTGGCTGATAATGGCTTTGACCTGACTGACATGGTAGGGATCAGAAAAGTTATCATTAAGCAGTGTAGTCATTAAGTGTGGCATCACATGACTATATCTAATGTATGACCTTTCTTGCTGCAGTCATTAAGCAAGATATCACTTTACTGCTTGCAACCTTCCCAGATAGTGTCTCCATTGACTTTGCTTGTTGGAAGCTGACTGGGAAAATTGCAGGTGGAAATTACATTATCACAGGAGACTGCAAAAGTTGTAAATGTGAGGATTGGTTGCAGGTCACTTTTAAACACTCATAACTTCAGATAGTTGGTAAATCAATGGTCTTAAGTCAAGGACTACCTGTAGTTTGGAGTGTCTTTGTGTTATGTTTTCACTTTCAGCTCCCAAGAAAAGTTCTGTGAAAATAGAAAAGAAGCAAGCATCTGTAGTATCAGAAAACATGCCAATACCAAAGTGTCTTAATAAAGTTAGTAATGATGAATCTAAAAATATGGCTGACAAGTAAGTGATCGGTGGGTTTTTTCTAAGAGGGCTCTGTCTCATATTTATTTTAATACTACATCAGAATTCCAAAGGATAAGGTCATGTAGTAAGCAGAAGATCACAGTACTTTATGCCTTTTGTCCAGAAAGGATTTAATAATTACTAAATTTAGTAAGATTTAATCTTACTAAATCAGAAAGTTATTTCACGGAAAACCAATGTGAGTGTTAATGTCGCAAACAGGGAACAAAGTATAACATATCTTATTTATAAATAAGTACTATGAAAATGATAAATATAGATTTATTATTTATAAATACAATTACAGTATTTATCTAAAGATCTTTTCGACTGTTTTTATTGCTTAGGGAATGGTAGCTCCTGACAAACTGATCAAAAAATATGGAAATAAAACTTGTGAAGTTTTTGTTCCAAGCAGTTTTCATTCTCATATAACCTGATTATTTGTGTTTTGTTTAGATTCCCAATAATGCTCTAGTTTCACTGGATTCTGTATTCCAGCAAAAGATAGAGCACTGAGTCATTCTAATTATACTACATTTACCTGAAACAATAATATTTATTGTCCAGATACCTGTGAATAGAGTATGTGGGAATTACATTATGTTACATTTTCTAAGAATACAGTAATAGATGCAGATGCTCTTGAATATTGGATGGTGCAAAGTGACAGAAACACAAGAAAGAGGTAGAAGTTTTAAATTCTTCAAAGCAAATAGGGAAGAGCATACTAGCCTTGCCTTCAGTTGACAACCTCCACGTGTGGAGGGGAATATATATAGTGGAGAAACATGCATCTAAATCGGGTGGGCAAAGTTTTTGGCTCGGGGGCCGTATTGACTTTTAAAATTTGACAGACGGGCCGGGTCAGCACAAGATTTTTGGGGAATCGCCCCCCCACACCCTTCCTCCCCCCCTTCTCCTTCCCCTCCCCTCGGAGGCCCCCTGAGTCAGGAGTTGCTACCACCAGCATGGCTCCGCGCGGCTCCAGTCCCGCGTTGCCTCGGGAAGGGAAAGGCAAAAAGGAAGAGCCGTGGCGGTGCTTTGCAACAGCAGCACCGGCACCGGAGGCTCAGGCTCAGCGGCTCCTGGTTTTGCCTTTTCCTTTCCAAGGCAACGTGGGACTGGAGCCGTGCGGAGCTGCGCTGGTGGTAGCAACTCCTGACAGCCCCAGCTGGACACCTGAGCGGAGCCCGGGCAGAACTGCCTGTTACTGCTGTCGGAGCACTGCCGGGTCGCCTCCTCCAAGCAGCCCGCCCACCTGCTGGGCTTCCCCTCCGCCGTGCGGCTCGGGGCCAGGTGCAAGTGCCTGCGAGTTAAAAGGAAGCTGAAAGTTGTTGGGAAGTTGCTCGGGTTTCCGGGGCTTCCAGGCTTAAACTGCACAGGCAAAGTTTGCAGGTGGGAGCGGCTTCCCGCCGAGTAGGCGGGCTGCTTGGAGGAGGCGACCCGGCGGTGCTCTAGGTTTCCCCTCCACTCATGGCTCGGGGCCAGGAGCGAGCGCCCGTGAGGAAAAAGGTAGCCGCAAGTTGCTGGGAAGTTGCTCGGGTGCTGGGAGCAGGCTTTTAAAGTGCCGCCCAGGCAGGACCGCCAAGCCAGGAAACGGGGCACCAAGGCAGGGCAAGGCTCCACCAGCAGTGGCCTAGCTTTAGGTGGCTCCAAGCAGCCCGCCCGCCCACCGGGCGGAACGCTTCCCACTCCTCGGCCAGAAGACGCTCCCACCTGCAAACTTGCCTTTGCAAAGTTTAAGCTTGGAAGCCCCGGAAAAAAAGGGGGGATCGGCGGGGACTCATCTTTGGAGAGGTCGCACTCGAAGGTGATTTCGAACTTCCAGCCAAGGCCCTTGCAGAGTTCTTCTTTTCTTTCCTACCCCGAGAGTGCTCCACACTGTTTTGCAGCTTTGGGGGCCACGCAGCGCAGAACAATACGCCACGCCCAGCAATTTTTTTTCAGGGGCGGACCGGATTGGACAGACCAATGGGCCGGAGTTTGCCCACCCCTGATCTAAATAGTCAAATAAAGAGACTTTAAATTGCACACACTCAATTTCTAGTGTTGAAGAATATAAAATGAAAATAAGACTAGAACTGAATTGAGTGTAACTTGCTGCAAAATAAGAATGTAGACAACACAATAAAAATTACACTGGAAAATTTAGAACGGAAACCTTGGAGACTGAACTGCATTTTTATTTTTTTCTTTACATAATATAAAATATTATGTGGCAAGTTTTGCAGCCCAGCATCAGGCATCTATACATTCTTTTATATTATGTAAAGAAAAAAATTAAAATGCAGTTCAGTCTCCAAGGTTTCCATTCTAAATTTTCCAGTGTTATTTTTATTGTGTTGTTTCCAGTTCTTGATGACAAGCAGAGAAAAGGTTGTATACATGATTGTTATGCATATTTAAAACATTTTTTTCTGCCTGATTTTACTGATGTGGAGATGTCTTACTGTAATCATCATCTTTTCATGTCAGTGGTAAGGTTAGTATGTGATTGTATAAAATGTATTTCATTTGAAAACATTTGACTCTTACTTAAATTAGCCTTAATACCAATTTGTGAAAAGTTGCAATGATTCTCCAAGACTCAAGAAAGTATGAAAATTTATGCAGAAGTTACTTCTTTCACATGACACCTTTTACCGGTGTCCGATTTGCTACAAAAGACTTGGATACTTTTGCATAATCTGATGTCAGACTTAGAAATACCAATAGCACTTAGACTTATATACTGCTCTTCATGCTTTGCAGCACTCTCTGAGCAGTTTATATATGTCAGTATATTGCCCCCAACAATCTGGATCCTCATTTTACTGACCTCAGAAGGATGGAAGGCTGAGTCAACTTTCAGCCAATCAGAATCTCCTGGTACAAGCAGAGGTAGCCTGCAATATTGCATTCTGACCACTGCGCCACCATGGCTTAAATCTTAAAACATGTGAATTAGTCATTTTGTGTAGAATAACTACATACTATGTGTTTCTTCCTTCTTCCCCTGCTTTTACAGTTTTCTCAAGCCATCTCTTACACTTGAGCCTGCAGAGTACAACCCTACAAAGAGCAGTTATCATCCTGTTCATGATGCTTGCTGGGGCCCTGGCCAAAAGTGTGTGCCACTGAGGTTACATTTTATGCTACAAAACATTGCTTCCTTTAAAAATTTATCTCTTATTATTCAAGCACCACATTTCCTGTCTGTTTTCATGTCAGTCAGTCTCATTATAAACTTCATTATAGAATCATGTTAAATTACTATATTAACTATCTCATGTCCTAAATAAAGAATTGGTATTTAAGACCTGGGAAGAAGAGTTGTGTCTTGTCTTCCAGTCATAGTTATCATCTAACACTTCTTTAATATAAACTAGCTTTTGTTTACAGTCAAGCTATTATAATCGAGCTATTTTTTTCTAAAACACTAGAGTTAGTTATTTTGATCTGCATTATTAATTGTTATAGCTTAGCATATATGTGAACCCACCCAATGGTGCCTTATTTAACATTCATAATATTTTTAAAAAATCATGGCTTATCACAATATGCAAGTCCAATTGAATAAAATAAATGAAATTTAGTATTGATTGTTGAGAGAGGAGGTCTTTTTTAAGATTTTAGCATTCTTTTTCACTGATTGCTGTTTTTTCTTTTTAGCAAATTCAGGGGATATAAATATATGCAAAGAGAAGGTTCACTTTGTTTTCTCCTTCTGGATGATGCATTTTAGTTTCATAGTTTTAAATATTGCTGTTATCCTAATTCTTTTGACAGGATACCATACATGGCTGTTGCTCGTACTTTTGAATATATTGAGGAAGAATCTGCCCGGTAAGATGACTTGCTACAAATTACAGAATAAGTAAGGAGAGTTGTAGAATTCAATCTTGTCCTCAAAAATAATACAATATCTCTCTCTTTATAGATTGAAAATTATAGAGACCCTAAGCAATCTCTTTCGTTCTCTGATTGTCCTATCTCCACAAGACTTGCTCCCCTGTGTCTACCTCTGTCTCAATCAGTTAGGTCCAGCATATGAAGGCCTAGAATTAGGCATTGGCAAAACCATCCTCATGAAAGCTTTGGCCCAGGCCACAGGTGAGTCTCTCCAATTATAATCTTCCTCGGAGAAGTAACATTAGGCAATAGCTCCCAATAAAACAAACAATATGCTGTTCTAATAAAGTTGAACATTTTGGTTCTTATCTGAAAAGATGAAGGATAATAGAATTAATAATAAGTTAGTGATTCAGAATCATGACTATATGGTCTTGTCTTCTCTCTAGGTCGGCAATTGGACCAAATCAAGGCAGAGGCAGCAGAGAAGGGAGATCTAGGTGTAGTTGCTGAAAACAGTCGCACAACACAAGGAACTGTGTTTGCTCCACCCAAACTTGGTGCTACTGCTGTCTTTGGCAAACTGCAAGCAATTGGTCACATGGCAGGAAGTTCTGTAAGTAATGAGGGAGAAGATATTAACAATTTTGAAACAGCCTGCTGTGTTGATTTATTAAGTGATATGGCAAGGGATCAGTTAGTTAAATGTAATATATGATATTAATTTTAATGTTTGTCTGGCACAAATATTTGATGTTATCATTTCTGAAAGAACAGTTTAATAGAACACTGACTTGGAGGAAGATAGTGTTTCTGAAAGCATCATCCAGAGTAATTTATTTTCAATCCTTATGCCTATTTGTCAATAAAGTGGGGTGATTGTAAAACTTTTCTGAAGTGTCCTGACTCGTCATGTATGTATGGGAAGATCCTCTTTTGTGAGGTTGCTATCATTATGTGGAATGAGATTTTCTAAAATTACTATGCCTTTCCTCCTTTATCTTTCCTCCTTTTCTTCCACCCCCTATACATCTCAAAACTTATTTCCATTTCTTTTTCCTCAGTCTATGAACAAGAAAATTGACATTATTAAATCTTTGTTTGTTGCCTGTCGTCATTCAGAGGCTCGTTATGTGGCTCGGTAAGTGCAACTGATATGCCCTGATATTTAGTTTGCATTATCTCCAGTGATTTCCTAAACACTATTACAATAGTTATTTCTTCTACTTTACTTACTGGTTTGTGGCAAACCTTTAGCATTCTATTTCTCAGTGTCCTTAATTCCAACAAGCATAAAGCTATGTATCTATAAAGTTCTCCTTCAGTTATCAGCATCTTCAGCATTGTAATAAAGTTCTTTGTGCATTGCAGATCACTAGAAGGAAAGTTACGGATTGGGTTAGCAGAGCAGTCTGTCCTCTCAGCTCTTGCCCAGGCAGTATCACTCACTCCCCCAGGACAAAGTGAGTTTGGTTTGCAAACATGAAATAGTACCAATGCTGGATAAAGGGAAATTTATGGTGTTCTGACCAATACATGGGGATACCTGATTAGCATTCTAGTGCTGTCGCCAATCTTTTGGACCTCAGGGACCACCAAACTCATAATTTTAAATCCTGTGGACCAGAGACATTGGGAAAATCCCCAAAAAAGTCTGCAGGAAAATTCTCCACCCCGTTTTCCTACCAATTAATCTTTATTTGGGATCTCAGGATATCATCTCCAGCTCCATTCTCAGGGGGAGAGAGAAAGAGAGACTTTTGGCTTCATACAAGGAAAACAGCAGAAGTCTTTCTTTCTCTCCCCCAAACTCTGCCAGAAATGAGCCTTTGTGAGACTTGTTGCACCGATGCAGCCTCTTGGAGCAGGATGCCTTGCAAAGTTCCAAAGACTCATTTCTAGCGGAGTTTGGGAGAGAGAAAGAAAGACTTTTGCTGTTTTTCTTGCATGCAGCCAAAAGCAGAAGAAAGAAGCAGCCTGGTGCCAGGCCAAGTGTGTGGGGCATGTGGGGCAAGTTCTCCCTCTCCGCCCTTTCCCCCCTCCCATCACTACCTCATGTTGTTTGTAATGCAAGCAACAGAAGCCTTGTGTTCCAATGGGCCATGTAGGTGGCTCAGGCTTGTGTTCCTGTGCAGCCTGGATTAATTGCTTTGGGGGTTGCTTTGGGGGTGATATTTCTCTGCAGACCACCAAAACGTTTTCTCGCAGACCATCAGTGATTCCCGCCCCCCCACTGGTTGGCGACCATTATTCTAGTGCAAAAGAATTGAATATATATAAACCATGTAGGAAGTTGGGGTCATCCATAGGTCAGAAAGTTTGTATTCTGTAATGAGTCAGAATTAATTAAAAGGCATAAGCTATTTTTATTATTGCTAAATCAGAATTTGAAGATTTGAGTCAGAGAACAAAAAATACAATTATTAACAAAAAAATGTAGGAGTACTTACAACATGATTTTAGGGGCATGGAGAGCATATTCAGTCTCTTTTTAAAATTTCAGATAGAACCCTTATTTCTAAAAATCCATGCCATTTAATATATAGGTATTCTTCACTTACCAACCATTCACTGACCATTTGAATTTATGACAGTGCTATAAATAAAGATTTGTGACCGGTCCTCAAAGTTACAGCTTTGCAGCATCCCTTAAATACATGGTTACAATTCAGGTGCAACCAGCAGACATTTACAATAGTTGCAGCATCTTTCAATCATATGATTGCTGTTTATAATATTCGCAGCTAACTACTGACAGGCAAAGTCAGTGAGAAAATTGGTAGTAAGTCATAGTCACATGATGTGTTGTGCTTAATGACCTGCAGTGATTCATTTAAAGACCTCAAACAGAATTGACATCGTAAGTCAGCAGTCATGTGTAATAACCATTCCATTTAGCAACGGAGTTCCCATTCTCTATTGCATTATTTTGAAGTAATGGTCAGTCCCAATGAGATATTTTGTATTTTTACATAAAAAATGCACGTTCTAACTAAAGGATTCCAATTGTTAATATGTAAGTTAGTCACTATGCATATATTCTTCCCTTTCTAGAATTTCCCCCAGATGTTTTGGATGCTGCAAAGGGCAAATCTGCAGATGCACGCAAAGCATGGCTGGATGAAAGGGCTTTGATTGTTAAGCAGGCCTTTTGGTGAATATTATTTGTATTAATAAATTAGTCATAATGTCTTTTCATTGCCCGTAGCTCTCAGTTTTCATAAATTGCAATAGCTAAAGTCCCAGACAGCAATAAATGCTTCTAAGTGTATCTGGCTTCAATCATGTCACTCTTGTTTTTCCACTGGTAAAAGAAGCTTTTTGTGAATGGATAAAAAGGAAACCTGAGCAATTATGCTTTCACTTTCTTACACTTATTCACCTATGCCCCTTCCTAAGTAGTTTTCAGGCGAATTCAGTCCATATATACTTACGCATAAATTTTCCTTTGTCTTTGTTTTTATTGTATAATTGCTAGGAAACACCCTGCCAGGCAAGAGGAGTGACCAACTGTAGAACTAGCCTTGTATCCTTATGCAGCCACAAGAGACTTAAGCTTAACCCCTCCTAAATTCCATGGAACCTTAGTTGTTTGTTCCCAAGTGAAGGCAAGCACTCTGGGAGAATCTTGCACTACTATAAGTAGAACATAATAAAGGAATTTTTCATGTGTGGATTCAGTTGCTTATGCCTGACATAACTGTAATATTCCCCCCCTCCTTTTTTTATGGCTTATGTTCTCTAAGCTTTCTAGAACTTTTGAAAAAGGCAGGAAAGTGCCGGGGGGGGAGGGGGACGGACTGATAGAGTCTTACAGAATATTAAAGAAGTATTAGCGTGAATCACTTCTGAACTGTGAACAATAAAATAATCACTAAAAACTTTGGATTGGGACTTTTTATCATTTAGCTAGCCAAGCTCTAGTCACAGATCTCTGTCATTTAAATTTCTTTATTTTCAGCGAACTACCAAATTATAACAAAATAGTACCTGTCCTTTTGGAACATGGTGTGGAGAGCTTGCCGCAGTACTGCAAGATCACGCCAGGTATTTTAAACTATCTCAATGGTAGAGGAGCACTTGATAAACTGGGAATCTATCACTTAAACAGAACTAACACTTTCTCTCAAATTTTATATGCTTTGAAATGTATATATACATTGCAGCTTGTTTGCTTTAGTTTTTCAAAAACTCATTGCCCTCCGGCTCTGCTTTAGCCAGCAGGAGGGTGCAGGTGCAAAAATGGGTGCAGGGGGGGCACACGAGGTCCCCCTGGGCCGTTTTGTCCGGTAGGGTGCTGCAGGAAGTATCTGTCCCATCCCCCTCCACGTGCAGAGGACAACTAAAATGTTGATCTGGCTCTCAGAGAAATACAGTTTGACACTCCTGTTCTGCAACATACTTGTAATCAATTTCTTCTCTATAATCTTTGTCTGCTAACTTTCACCTGTCCTCTTGGATTTTACTATGCATTGAGTCAGATGTTAACAGTTACTGAAAATCCCAGCTTTGAGTATTTTCTCCAACAGGTATTCCCCTGAAGCCCATGCTGGCTCATCCAACCAAAGGAATTGGGGAGGTATTAAAACGCTTTGAAGAAGCAGCCTTCACTTGTGAATACAAATATGATGGAGAGCGGGCACAGGTAACAATGTTTGGTGTGAATAAAGAAGAGAAGCTCCTATTCTACTCCTTTCCATTTGTAGTTCATTAATTCTTTTTTTCCCATACAGATCCACATTCTAGAGAATGGAGAAGTACATATTTATAGCCGAAACCAAGAGAACAACACAACAAAGTACCCTGATATCGTCACCCGTGTTCCCAAGGTGCAATTGCTGTTAGAAATTTCAGAACAACAAGGAAGCAAAATGGAGATGATTTTGCTGGCACAAGAGCAATTTCAGTAGTCAGTGGGGCTCCTGCAAGAGGAATGCTTTAAAGGATGAGACTGGATTGAGAATTTGCAGCATGCAGAAATTCAGTTGAGTTAAACTTATATTCTTGTGCAGGTGAAAAACAGCACTGTGGAATCATGCATTTTGGATGCAGAGGCAGTGGCTTGGGACCCTGTTTCAAAACAGATCCTTCCATTCCAAGTATTGACTACCCGCAAGCGCAAGGTAAAACATGGCTGGATGATTCTAGAATGTGTTAATCAGTGCCTGCTACAGTCCTTTCTTTAGGGCATATCACAACTGGAGTGAAATACTACTTTTTGGTGGATACGGGGAGGAGAGGTGAAAGACACCGTATGTTGGAAATTCTAATTTTTGAAAATAAAACATCTCATATATAGGAAAGAAATATTTTTCTTCTAGCAGATATTAGTTGAGGGTATGTAAATGTCATGCAAATAAAATTAAATCAGAAATGTTTTAATTAATATTCTGTAATGTAAATATCTAGCTTCCCTTTCCCTTTATGGTGTCATTGTTCTCTAGGATGTGGATGCTGCAAAAATCACAGTTCAAGTTTGTATATATGCATTTGACATGCTCTACCTTAATGGAATTGTAAGTATAACAAGTTTTTTCCCCTAAAAATGAATGCTTGATACTTTTAGTAATCTTGCTTCTTATTCTTTCTGCATCCTCAATTGTTTTTTGTAGTTACCTCTTTTTTTTTTCTTTACTCTTTTGAAGGTCTTTGCTTTGTGCCTTCTTTTTAAATGTGTATTTCTGTATTTTAGTCTTTAGTCCAGAAGCCTCTGTCTCAGCGCCGGACCTTACTGCATAATTCTTTCACTGAAGTTGAAGGCCAATTCCTTTTTGCCACTTCCATGGATACTAGTAATGTTGATGAGATAGCAGAATTCCTGGAACGCTCTATCAAAGGTATTGTGTAGCTGATACACGTTTCAGTATTTTTAAAAAATAAAACTCAACCTTCTGCTGAGCATCAAATGAAAGTCAATATTGCAGAGTCTTAACATTTAGAAGAATGAGGTTCACTGTCTTACTTAACTTTGTACCTCAGTGGATTAATTGGTTTTTAATTTATTTATTTTTTACATTTTTGAACTATCCATCTTCAGAGATGAATAACATAGCTTCAATACAACTGTGAGAATAAAAAGTGAATCATTTATTTCACTTTTAAGCTTTTAAATAGTAAAACTGAATAATAACATGCTGTAGAAGATAATAAAATGGTTTTCCCTCCTCAGACTCATGTGAGGGCTTAATGGTAAAAACACTGGAACTGGATGCCACGTATGAAATTGCAAAGAGGTCACACAATTGGTTGAAGGTAAGAACTAAATGCTTGATCAGCTCTAAATACCATATGCTACAATTGCATAGCTGTGCTGACTTGTGGCAGAATTGGCCCCTTTCCCCAAATTGCTCAGGCTACAGTATTGTTCAAGGTTGGGTGGTATTTGATTTGCCATTTTACTTGTTTCTCAGTTTGAATAAAAGAACCCAGAATGGTCAGGGATAAGGAATGCAAATAATAAAAGTTGTATTCCAGATTATTCTTTCCTACTTGACATAATTCTTCCAGTACCGGAAAAATTCTGCCTAGATATTGCTTCAGATCCTCACTCCATTATGAATTATGTTTCCTATACCAGCTTAAAAAAGATTATCTGGAAGGTGTTGGGGACACCCTTGACCTGGCAGTGATTGGAGCCTATTTGGGCAAGGGCAAACGGGCAGGCACATATGGAGGTTTTCTTCTAGCATGTTACGATGAGGAAAGTGAAGAGTTCCAGAGCATTTGCAAGGTAAGATGTTTATACTACCACATTTAGGACATTTTGATAATTGATTTACAGGTTATAAATTTTTGGTATTGAACAGCATCAAGTGCCCTGTCTTTAACTGTGGTGGAGGGAAGATGATTGTGTGCATGTTTTGAGTCAGTCTTGACTCTTAGAAACCACATGGACAAGTCTTGGCAGTTTTCTTGGCAACAGTCTTCCTTGCTCAGTCACTAGAGATTGTCAGGAAAAAAATTAAACAGCCATTTGTCCAGGGTAAGCTGAAAATTCCTGCAGAACTATAATGGAAGAGTTCCAAGATCCTTCCAAGCCTACAATTGTATGTTTTTGAAAAGTGATTTGCTGTTACCTTCTTTTCTAGGGCTGAGCAAGAGTGTCAAAATTACTCAGCTGGCTTTGTGGCTAAGGCGAGATTAGAATGCATAGTGTCCCAGTTTCTAGCCTAAGTGTTTTTAACCACTAGACCAAAATGACCTTGCCTATCCTAATTAGAATCTATAAAATGAGATTGTCATAATGACAGTTTATCTTACTAGTAATTTTACCAGGATAAAGAAGGAAAAAACTACCAATAATACAAAGGAAATACAAAGTAAATAATTGATGTCCAAAATTGGTAGCTTTTATATTTTCCATACTGTGTCTCCTTGTCCCTTGTATCTAATTGTCATTATCCTTTATCCCTTCTCAGATTGGCACTGGATTCTCAGATGAGGACTTAGAGAAACTCCATAACTCACTCAAGGTAGGAACTTTTATTTATTCATTTGAATATGCTTTACTGATATTTTCTATTCCTTCGTGTTTTAATATTTAAGTCCTTAAGAACTAAAGAGGAAAAAGCAGACTTTGGGTCTGTTGGGGCATTTCTTCTCTGATTTACATGCCTAAGGTGACCAACCTATCCATTGAATTCAGAATAGTATTATGCAATATTGCTAGTGCACTAATTCCTCCAAAAGTCTCTAATGCAGAAATTGTTGATAGCGATCTGCAAAACAAAGCTCAGTACTGAATTTGAAATAGCCCATTTTGAGCTGGAAATGGCCGATTGGACAAGATATTCAGAGGATTTGGGCTTTATTTCAAGTTCTAAATGCTTTTAAAAGTGTCAAAAAGTACATTTTATATATGAAGTAGAATGTTTCCAATTTTTAAGAGAATCGCATATTCTTAGTGCTCACCCTAGTCTCTGCATTACAGGATTACGTGATTCCACAGCCACGACCATACTATCGTTGGGGTGGAACAGCTGAACCTGATCACTGGTTGGAAGCCCAGCATGTTTGGGAAGTGAAGTGTGCTGATTTATCCATTTCTCCCATCCATAGAGCAGCATCAGGTTTGGTAAGTGATGGAAGGGATCCATGTGTGTATAGCAAGGACTACATGTAATTTGTACTTACCACAAATAATGAATAAACTGTTAATAGGCTGTCACTAGGAAATATTTTGAGATCACATTTCTGGCAGTATTAGTTTCGCATTTTGTAGCAATTTCAACACATTTTCAGCATTTTCTTAGGCAAATTTGTAAAGTTACATCTTCAGCTGTTAAAACGACATTTTAAAATTAGAAATATGTTACTGTTTAATAAAGATAGGGATTTTATTTTTATGCCATGCATGTAGTATTGTAGTTTTTTTAATTAGGCTCTAGTCACTGGAAGAGTTTAGTTTAGTTTTGTATATAAGTATATAAGCTCCAAACATTTAACTTGTAATGCACATATTTAAATATACAGTTCAGTAACTTATACTGGAAGGAAATGCAAAATTGTATTATGGGTGATCTGGCTGTAATCTTAAAAGTTTAAATTTTATTTGATAATTTGAATGTTTAAAATGACAGTAATTACATAGGTTATTATTTCCAAATGCTGTATCAGCAACACAATAACTGGGTAGAAAAAATATAAAATACTACTAAATAACGTTTAACGATGGGAATTGGGCACTAAATGGTGTAACCATAAAACATGACATGATGCGACCATGTCACTTAGCAATGGCTGGAATGCACTGTCTGGTTGCCATTATTAAGCAAATCCCACACCCTCATTAAGCGAAGATATGTATTTGCGATTTGCAACCTCCTGCCAGCTTCCCTATTGACTTTGCTTGTAGGAAGCCAAAAAAGGTCACAAATGGTGATCATGTGATTGCAGCACCACTGCTAACATAATTGCAAGTTGGCACCAAGCATGCAGGCTGAGATCACATGACTGAAAATGCGGCAATGGCCAGAACTTCAGTAATAAGTCATAAGTACCACTTGTTCAGCTCTATTTGGTCACTGAATGAATTATCATTAATCAAGAACCACCTGTAATGGGGAAATAAATTTAGAATATGCTCTTAACCTAATGTAATTTTATTAATGCTAGAGGCATGTCCAAGTATTTGCTAAGATCTGGTGGATTCTAAGCCCTTCACACAACTCATAAACCCAAAGCCTTTCTAAGAGACTTCAGATATCATTGTATCAGAAACCAGTGAAGAAACATTTTGATAGTGCTGATTTTTTTCTCTAATAAATCATATAATAGGACCATACATGCCTTAAAAATGACCTTTGAGTATATTCCTGATCTCATTTAACCATCTCACTTCTCCGCTATTACACATGCCAAATTTATGTAAATCTAAATATTATAACATTTTCATAATCTGTGCCTCAGATTAGCAAGCAAAGTTGAAACAATAAATATTAACTATTATAGCTAGTGCCCTAACAAACTTTTTTTATTTGAATATAGTTGCTTCAGAATATAAACAATTGTTCATAATAATGGTTTCTTTGCTTGCAGAGTTGATAATTGGAAATCAATTTTTGATGTGTGGCCCTCTTCCAATGTTTTCCTGATGCATGATGTGTGATGTGTGTGTGTGTGAGAGAGAGAGATAGATATCAAAGTTGCCCCCAGAAACTATAGTCTAGTGGATGGATTAAAATTAAGATTGAAAGTCATCTTTGCTAGCAGAAGAAATTACTGGGAACTAGCAATTAACATTTCTCTTCTTTGCCCAAAAAACACTATTTCAAAGGAGCCCTTAAGAAAGTAGCCTCTATGAAACTTCAAGAATAATTTATTATTCCATGCAGGTGGATGAAGAAAAGGGCATCTCCTTACGTTTTCCCAGATTCCTGCGCATCCGAGATGATAAGAAACCAGAGGAGGCCACTAGCAGTGCTCAGGTAAAGATGGCAAGACATCTATACATAAAGGGGAAATGAATCAGTCAAGAATTATTTGCAGTATATGCAAAATTGGATTCATGTCCTTTACATTATTACCTGTAATCACGAGAAGACAGACTAAGCAATCTTTGTAGCCTAGGGCTACTTTTTTTAATAAAATGTTTTGCTACAAGTGCTAAAAGAAACATGTATGGGCATAGACAACATTTCCATCCTTTTGAATTGAGCTTCAGATTACTTACATTGCTCAATTGTCTAAATGAAAGGATTGGCCTGGCATGGGGTGGGGTTCATGGTAAAATAGATGCCTTATGTATACTAACATGACCTAGACCCATGAAAAGGGTCATTTCAGACTGCTCTTATAGCTACAAAGAAACACTGGACAGAGGGGAGGGGGATGGGTGAAAAAGAATTTATCTTGCTCAGATAAATTTTGGGAATTGCAAAGATTACTTTTGTGTGTTTGAAAAGAAATATTAGTATAATAAAGAATGTCACCAAGGTTGTAAAAGTTTACTGAAAGTGGGACTGTAATGTTGGATAAGCAGGTAAGCAAACTACAAGTTTAAGACAAGAGACCATCCTACAATTTTTATGTACAAATACTCAGCCACATTTTTCTTAATACAGGTGGCTGAACTTTATCAGCAGCAGCAGCAGATCCAAAATCAACTGCCACTGGAAAAAGATGACTTCTATTAATAATAAAGTTTATCTAATTGAAGTTATTGGGGGTTTTTTTGCATGAAGTCATAAGCAAATGGCAATATCGGTTACAGCTTTTCATTTCTAATAATTTGTTTCCCAGCTGAATTAAATATTCTGTGATCAGGCATGAAACTTAAGTTGGTGAAAGTGTATAAATAAACATTGATATTTTTAAATTTATGTTTGTGTGGTTTGAGATATCTTCCGAGGACAACTATAAGTTTGACTCAGAGCAAGTGTTTAAAGTAAGTGTTTATTAGTGCAAAGTTAGGTACAGGTAGCTTAAATTCTATAAAGTACATACAAAAAAAATGCTATTACACAGCTTCAGGACTGTTGTCCAGGTGGGGAGGGGGGAAAGGACACCATCCCAATACAGCCTTCCCTGATAATCGTAATGGTGGCCACAAACTGGCTAATCTTAGCTCTTCCCTACAATAGTATCAATTTCTTTCAAACTAAATTCACTCTCCCTACATCATTGCTTAATCTCTAAAACTGCATCTGTCTTGCATTACTCATTATCTCCTACCCCAAAAGGTAATGCCAGCTACTAAGTGCCAACATTTCCCAAACTTAATGTCTAACATGCTTGTTCTGTTCTTGCCTATCTATATACATGCCTCCCCTCATGAACTTTTCCTTTCATGAGCGTAGAGGGCCTCTAGGGGGCGGTTCGCAAACGCTGACTGCGGGCCTTGTACACTTCAATGAGCAGGTCCTTGACGTACTGGATCTCTCTCTCAATAGATTCTGCTTTCTCTCGCAGCTCGCGATTGTGTGCCTCCAAGGCCTGGCACTCATCCCCCAATGCTTCATGTTCAGCTCGTTTACGCTGACGGTACCGCAGGGCTGCCGTCTTGTTCTGATCTCTCTTCTTCTGGCGTCGATCCCCTTTAGGCGTTAGCACAAGTGACTGCTGAACTGAGGCACATATTTCATTGCCCTGCAGGGGGAGCTCAGCAGGCATTTCCCCACCATAGAGCTCTAACAATTCTAAGCAACTTGAATCCAAGGTTTGCAAGGGTGCAGGTGTACTGTGGTGGTGGTCCAGTGAATGGAAGCCATCACCAAAAGGAAAATGAAAATTCCCATCAGAGGGAGGGGTGCTGGGTGCTACCTGATCAGGTGAGAGAGTTTCCTCCAAGAAATAATCCTCCATCTGCTCCAATTCTTTTTTGAGCAGTGAGGCCATGGCCTCCAGGTCCGGAGCAGGAGGAGAGGGCAGTGAGAGTGGCGAGGACTCCCCTGACACACTCAGGAGCGTGGCCAGGTCTGTGCGTTCCGTCATCCAGTCTGAGAAGCCATCGCCTATGGAACAGCAAAATCAAAATCTGACAGCCACAACTTATAAGACAAACTAGAAAGTAAACTTGTTTTCATGAGTCTTCAGACACGTTCCAGAATAAATCTTGTTACAGTATATATGGAATTTTTGAGAAAAATGCATTATCTGAATTAGTAGAGGAACAACCAAATTATAAACAGAAATCAAAGTGGTGGTGATGGGAAAGAAGCTAAGGGAAAAAATATTGAAAGACTGTTAAAAGACCTTTCCTTGCTTAACTGTCAAATTTGTGCTGGAAAAAAATATATTTTCCCTAGATAATAGCAAAAAGATAACTCACCATGCAGATTAGACCTCAGATCCTAAATGGATTCCTCTTTAATTCTTTACTATCATCCCAACACTATGAGGAGCCTGTCAGAATATTAGCACTCAACTATATTAAAACAGCCTAGAAAACTAGTATTAATCTTAATGTCCCCTAAAGCTGATATTCTTCGTCTCATACATGTAAATGTACTCAAATTCTAAGATTTATTCTATTTTCACTCAAACTGGTCACCTGTTAGCACTGGGCGCTCCATGCCGAGGGCAAAGCCCTGATCCACAGTTCCGGGTAGCAGCTCACTGTGACCGGCATGGGGCAGCCGGTGCTTGAGCAGCTCCGGCCTGTAGGACATGGTGCTAGCTGGGATCATGGCCAGGTCCAGGTCCAGGGTCACTGCTGCCAGCAGAGACACTGTATTGGTCATCCTTCAGGTTCAGTGCAGGATTTGCACGTAGCAGGCAAGACGTGGCTCTGCTCCTGCAGGCAAGGATAGTGGTGGTGGTGGTGGCCAAAGGGGACCTGGAAAGAGATAGAAATGAACCTTATTTTCTCAAGGAAATCACTAGCCAAGATTTATTTGTAGAACAGACCAGGATTTGTTTTACCTGTAATCTTAGAAATATTAGCATTTTGTTCTGTTGTACAATCAACTTCTATGAAAAGAATTGTAGAACAGGCCTCTGCTGGCAGGCCAATAACTGATCTATAACTAGGCTGAGACCACATCCTATACAGGTAGTCCTTGATTTACAACCAAAATTGGTCCCAGAATTTCTGTTGCTAAGCAAGCACTTGTTAAGAGACTCGCACCCCATTTTATGACCTTTTTTCCAGTTAAGTGAAACACATGACCATTAAGCAACTCTGGTTTTCCCCACTGACTTCTCTTATCAGAGGTCATTTGGGAAGATCATAGATGGCAATCACATGACCCCAGGACACAGCAACCATCATAAATATATGCCAGTTGTTGAAGTTTAATCATATGACTATGGGGATGCTGCAGCGGTCGCAAGTGTGAGAATCATAAATCACTTTTTTCAGTGCCATTGTAAATTTGAATAACTAAATGAATAGTTATAAGTCAAGGACTACACTTAGTAGGTATCTAATTACAATGTTAGCCAGATTGATGAAAATTAAGGGTTCAACTCCAAAATACCAAGGAAAAGCATCCAATAGGGACAATGAGCTTTGCTCCCTGCATCAGTACTATAAGCACTATAGTACAAATTCTTCTTGCTAACAGCTGGAATCCCACCCACCCAACCATAATCCTCAAACCAGAGTAAGTTTTGTGGAAGTTTGGGCCAAGTTCGAGGGCAAGCTCGGGCAGGTTGAGACACACATGTTTGCGGGATGCAGGGGAAGAAGAGGCAGTGACAGAGCTGCGGTCACACAAAGGCTCTGCTCAGGCGACCCGGCTTTTCTCAGTGGGGTTAGGCAAGCCGCATCTGCTTCCTTCCCTAGAGAGCAGGATGCCTTACTGTACTCCCCGATGGAAAGAGAGGCGGGTAGACAAACAGGTTTTAGCATGCTAAGAAACGGGTGGGGGTAGGGAAGAGAGGAAACTAGCATTGCTACTCTGCATTTATTCAGACATTCGGAAAACCCCAGCATCCTTGAACGTGTCGCCTCCACTTCGCTACTTTTCCTTCCATTATCCCCACCCGCATGCTACCCCCCTGGGTTGCAAGAGTCCCGCCACCGTAAGAGAATTCCTCCCCCCCCCCCCCAATTTTCCTACAGTGGGAGAAGGTGAATGGGAAGAGAGTAATCCCAACGTATTACTTACTCCATGTTGTCGATTCTGTTGCAGCGTGCAATACACGCACGTTTTCCTTCGAGATCCACGCAGCTTTAGAAAGCCATGTCTTCGATCTGGCGTGCCTCACCGGCGCTCTAAATCCCGAATCCTAAATTTGTGACAGGAGCAGAATGAGTCACAGTGGGGTGGAGCCTCCGTATATATATCCCTCTAGCAACAAAGCCTCATCGCAGTTGTGTTGCGTATCCTTCCGCCACTTTCCTGCCTGATGCTGCTTTCACTAATGCGCATGCTTCGGAGGAGGGGGAAGGAGGCTCTTTTAGTATTTTTCCCCCAACCCAGTTAAGGTGGTGATTGATATATTTATTTATTTTTTTGTAAAATGTGCCTGCAGTCAACATTTAGCTGATACATTCAGAGTCATGAAAAGTTAGATTGTCCTTAATGGATACACTTTGCACATGCTTAAAAATAACCTTGTGCCTTTGATATTATTGATTCCAAACTATTTGCTTACATAGTTCTTATTGTGCTGGAAAGATAGTCCTCTTGTCCATGAAACCTGATAGTATTTATTTATTTGGGTAGGACATTCGGTATATTTCAAAACATGAGCAGAGGCAAGCCTGTTAGGCAATAAGTCTTAAATCTAATTGTAAACTCCTGAGTTTATGTCCCCATGGAGAATAAATGAAGCCACCAAATTATTTGAGCCAGTAGTGTGCAGCAGCCGCCAAAAAAGCTAACACAATCCTTGGCTGTATAAACAGAGGCATAGTATCAAAGAAACATGAAGTATTAATGCCACTTTATAAAACATTATAAGGCCACACCTGGAATACTGCTTCCAGCTTTGGTCATCAATTACAAAAAAAGATGTTGAGGCTTTGGAAAAACTACAAAGAAAAGCAACTAAGACGATTAAAGGCCTGGAAACTAAAAAAATATGAAGAATGGTTGCAAGATTTGGGTTTGGCTAGTCTAGAGAAAATAAGGACAACTGGGGACATGATAGCAGTATTCCAGTATTTGAGAGGTTGCCACAAAGAGGAGGGCATCAATTTACTTTCCAAAGCACCAGAGGACAGGACAGGAAACAATGGATGGAAACTAATCAAGGAGAGAAGCAACCTGGAATTAAGGAAAAACTTTCTAACTGTGAAAACAATTAACCAATAGAACAGCTTGCCTTCAGAAGTTGTGGGTGCTTCATCACTGGAGGTTTTTGAGAAGGGCCTGGGCAGTCACTTCTCTGGAATGGTATAAGGTCTCATGCTTGAGTAATGGGTTGGACTAGAAGTCCTCCAAGGTCCCTTCCAGCTCTATTCTGATTGGATTGGATTCAGTTTGATTCTTTAATATCCTTTGCTAGCAGGAAGTACTAGAGAGATGGAATGAGATGTCAAAAATCCTTTGCTGCCATATGGAACTTTTATTTTGTTAATTATAAAATATAACAAGTGATTTTGGATTGTCCTTATTCCATAACAACCTGAGCATCAAGCTTTTATTATTCCCATTGCATTGATGTATAAAACAAATTACTTCACATTTGATACTGTAGGTGTATTATGATAATCCAGTAAATTTGCTGGGTGGGAAGGGGCGGTATTAACTCATATTCATGCCACACATGTAACTTAAAATGACACACTTCATTTATACTTGTAATGCTTTAATAGGAAACAAATAGGCTGCAAGTTGATTGCTGTCACCCCCACCCCTCGGTGCTCATGTTTCCAGAAATGCTTTTAGGCCTCATATTGTCCTCATAAATATGACAGGCTCAATGCTAGGGGGAGACTAGTCTAGAAAAAGAGTAAAAGGAAGCAAAGATAATAGGAAAGTGTATTCTGCTAAATATAAACAGTCATGTTATAACCAGCCATTTTGTAAATGGGTTACTGCTGCAGCATCAGTTTTGCCAAGCATGTCTTCAGCCCGCTCACAATATTGTTCCTTTGGAATCCTCAGATTTTTAGCCTGAGACAATACCAGCCTCAAAAAAAAAATCTTGTTCTAGGCCTTAAAAGATGGAAGAAGCCTTAGAAAAAAAATCTTTCAGACCGAACATTTTATTTTTCCTAATAGAAGATTTATTTGTCACAGTATAGTGTAGTGTAGTTGGAAGGGATCTTGAGGTCTTCTAGTCTGAGCAAGGCAGGAAACTCCATGCCATTTCAGATAAATGGTTGTCCAATTTCTTCTTTAAAACTTCCAGTACTGGAACATTCACAGCTTCTTGTGGCAAGTTGTTCCACTGATTGTTCTGAACTAAGGAGATTGTTTCTCCTTAGTTCCAAGTTGCTTCTCTCCTTGATTAGTTTCCACTCATTGCTCATTGTCCTGTCTTCAAGTTCTTTTGAGAATAGCTTGACTCCTTCTAGACATACCCAATTCCTGCAACCATTCTTTGTTTCTTTATATGTTCGTTAAATGTTTTAGCCTCGTCCCCTAATCAGTTTTGTTGCTCTTCTCTGCACTCTTTCCAAACTCTCAACATCTTTTTTTTTACATTGTGGCAACCAAAACTGAATGCAATATTCCAAGTGTGGCCTTACCAAGGCATTATAAAGTGAGATTAACACTTCATGTGATCTTGATTCTATCCCTTTGGTAATGCAGCCTAGAACTTTGTTGGCTTTTTTGGAGCGGCAGCACACTGCTGGCTCATATTTAAGTGATTGTCCCACAAGGCTCCAAGATCCTTCTCAGAGTTAGGTGCCACCTATTCTGTATCTGTGCATTTGTTTTGTCTTGTCTAAATGGGGAATCTTACTTTTTTCATCAATGAATGTATAAGCAAGTGATAAACTTGCTTTATCCCAACCATCACACATTGACCTTTATTTCAAACAAGTCTTCAAATATTGTTCCTTTTATTTGGCATGTTTTTCTGGCAATGCTTATCAGGGGAAAAAGTGCAATCTGCACAGTTAAACAAAGAACAGGTGCTGCTAAGCAGGGTCATCTTCCAGTAAAAACAAAACTAAATCTGTAGTCCCCCATCCCCAAAGAATTGTGAATAATTTGTGAACTATTTACCTTCCTAATTATTCCTGTTACAGTTATTCCTTTCCCATTTCAGCTGTTAATTGGCAACCTTTGATCTCTATCTTGATCTCCTTTCAAAGATAGTAAAATAATACTAACAAAACCCACATAGCACTGGGCAAAATCTTATATAACAGTCAAATAACTGATAGTTTAAACGCCCACTGCGAATTTTCTATGGCTCACAAGGTTACACTCCTCCTTCCAGATCCCCATAAATGTAGCAATTAGCTGTACATTAAATATATCGCTTTTTCTAATCGCCTCTATACAGTGGAAATCCCCGACTGTGGCTCATGCCCTTTCATCACAGAGCCAGAAAGTCTAACAATCCACTCCGACTGAGATCGTAACTCCGGCTTTGCGATTCATTTCTGTGCCGCCTACGCGGACTAGACTGCAGAGACAAAATGAGATTTGAGGACTATTTTATCGGCGCAGACAGCGGAACGCGCTCAACCAGCCAGAGAATTGCACCAGAGTTGCATCAGCTGTGGGCGTTCTAAGTGAACTCTCAGAGTTTGGTTGCCTCTGATTGGCTACAAGTGGGAGAGTGCAAGCCTAAGACTGGTCTCAGGAAACGTCAATCTCTCCACCGGTAAATTCCAAAAACATTTTTTCTCCCCTAGTTTGACCTGGCAGTCATTGCGCCCAATGCAAGGCAATTCTTCCAGATTAAATAAACGTACTATTTGTTGTCCTCAGTGCTAATCAGAGTAAGAGTGACAAAAACTAGGTGAGGATTCCACAAGTGCTTCCAAGGAAGGAAAAGGTTTACAACCTGTCCTAGGGTGGAGTGAAGCTGGCTCTGCAGATTTGTCCCATGTCCATATTTGTCCATACATTTACAATGCCTCCTGAGATTCTTGAAAGAATGTCTGGGAAGCTGCATCAGAATCTAGGTTTCTGAATATTGGATCTGCTTGAGAGTAGATTGCAAATTAAAACATTCCAGGTTTGTTTTTGGTGAGGAAAGAGGACAAGTGTGGGCGAATACTGAATTCTTGATGGAAAAACCCCATCATTCTAGGATGGGAAAGTCCTAGCACAAAATTCTTAAATTCACTGGATTCAAGTTAAATTCACTAAATTCAGTTATATCCTATAAGCATGTTTCTCATTCACATCTTTTCTACCTTTGTCTATTATTTATTTCCCTCTGGCTTTTATCTTAATTCTGGTAAAGACTGGAAAATGACTTCAGACCAACCTGGACACAGAGAAGTGATAGAGAAAGTTTATTTGTAAATAATTTGTGAAGAACTCAACCACACAATTTTCTTTTCCTAAGCAAATGTTCTAGTAATTTTCAACTACGGTTTCTGAAAAACTGAAAATCTCTATCCTTTTCTCTTACCTCAAACAAGCTTTCTTAATTTTAATTGTTTTAGAATACTTCTTCCCACCATACAATAATTTTTCCTACCATTTCCAAATATAGTGCTGACTACTAATTGTTTGCAGTTCACTCCCAATATATTAGTCAAAGGCTAAAAATAATTTTGTCCTTAATTATTCTTCTCTAAAAGGAAAATATACCTTCAAATTAGTAAATTAATTTTCTAAATCATAATTTGATTTAAACAATCTCAAGGATTCCAAAAAGCTTTTATGGAAGTACTAAAATCATTAAAATAACAATCTGGATATCTTCATCTACATTACTGGAATTTTCAAACTATGTTTTCATCAATTGGAAGGATAATTCTGGGATCACTCTTAATGGAACAAATTCTTAATGCAGCTCCCCAATCCATTGATTTGTAGTATCAAATATAATATTTATGGGCTCAAATTCAAAGGTATACAAAATGCCTCATGATGGCCCTTGTGAAAATCTGATTGAATGTCTCCAATGATTCTGAATTGTTTGTTTCACCTTCAGTATCAAAGACTGGGCTATAGGTCACCCACACTATTGCCTCTGGTTCTGTTCACCAAAGAGATGATCCTTGCCCCGTTCCAGGTCCATTCCTAGAAGTCAATAGCCCTGGCAGGGCAGAGATTGCCACATGTCACCAACATGGCAGGAATAAGGCCTCTGACACTCAGGTTGTAATTCCTCTCTGTTCCCTTGCCAGGCATGAAGAAAGCACGTGGAGATTGCAAATTCTTGCCTAGTTGACCAGACAAGAAGAGATAGGACCTGTGGACTTTCCTTTTCCATGAATTTTATTAATTAGATGTTGGCATTAACTTCATAAGAGCAACACACACACAAAATATGTCCACAGTATCTCCAAACTAAAATTTGCAATGTAGGTAATCCATTGGGATGAGGAGTAGGCAGAGAAGAAAGCCAAGATGAACAAAACAACCATCTAGCTCTTCTACTTTTTAGCAGAAAAAAAGATTAAAATGTACATTTCTTATTTAATTGTACAATAAATTGGGAAAGACACAAAGTGAGATGTACATTTCTTATTTAATTGTACAATAAATTGGGAAAGACACAAAGTAAGATTGTTTTAGGAGTGATGAAAACTAAGGAGTTATGCCAAAGACTTCTTGAAAACAAGGTTCTCAGGTTGACTTTAATCTAGTTTAATCTAATTTAGCTCTTAATCTAGACTTCCTGAAAATATTGTTTTGTGGGAAGCATTGAAGAACTGATCTTTATGGTATATGGTGGAAAGACAGGATGTAAATTAAGCTGGTTATAACATCCTAAGAAATCTTCTTGTTTTGTCTAGACATTCATGGTTTTGTTGATCTACTGTTGTTTCTATTGTTTTGTTTACTCCTTTATAATGTAAACCACCCAGGGTCATTCTGAAATTGTGGCCTTAAATATAATAAAATAATAAATACATAAAATAAAACCAAATACAGATAGTACTCAACTTACGACCACAATGGAGCCCAAAATTTATGTTGTTAAGTTAGAATGTGTTGAGTTTTGCCCTATTTTATATTTCTTTCCACAGTTGTTAAGTGAATCACTGTAGTTAAGTTAGTAACATGGTTGTTAAGTGAATCTGGTTTCCCCATTGACTATGCTTGTCAGAAGGTTGCAAAAAGTGATCACATGAGCCCGGGAAACTGCAACGGTCATAAATATGAACCAGTTGCCAAACATCTGAATTTTGATCGCATGATCATTGAGATGCTGCAAAGGTCGTAACTGAAAAGCAGTCACAGGTCACTTTTTTCAGTGCCGTTGTAACTTTGAACTGTCATTAAATGAATTGTTCTAAATTGAGAACTACCTGTATATTTCTTCTTGCAAACTCATAAAATATTAATATGCTTTTCAGTTAGGAAATTTTTACTAAACCTGAGGTGTTAAACTGGGACAGATAAAGGATGAAATAGACAAGAGTCTTTTATTAAATCTATATTCACTCTTGAAATGTGCCATTTGACCTAAAAAGAGATGAAACATTTTGCCCTTTCCCATTTGGACTGATTGTTATCCAACTGGAAAGTGCCACTTGGCTGAAGCCAAAGTACAGTTCTCTTATTTCTCACTGCTGAGCAGAAGTCTCTCTTTGAGGATTGTGTGAGTAAGCCTAAAATCTCTATGATTACTAAGACATGCCTCTCTCTCTCCCTCCCTCCCTCTACCCCCTCTCTGGTATTATCATAGAGATCCCTTTAAGAATAACAGTTAGTTAGTGTTCCATCCACTCTTTGCTTAAGGCACAGGTATTGCCATGACAATGGGCCACTCCTGAGAGATGTCACGCAGCACCAGTTTTCCCATTGAGATTTTGGAGGAAAACATATTTGGCCTTAGTTAAAGTGCAATAGCTAGCCTTGCATCAGAACTTAATCATTTAAGGCAGCCAGAGTGGCTGGCCCCTATAATATGGTCCTCATTTTCAGATCAATCATTCCTGTTCTTACTTTTGAAAAAGCCTTATGGATATTCCCCACCCAGCCAAAGTGGTATAAAACAAAACAGACAGAAAAATATGGAGGATATATGTATTAAATCTTATGGAGGTAATAATTGTGTGACACAACTTCTCTGCTACATTTTTCTTCATGTGATTTACACATTTGAGAATAAATTTTTGGCATCATATTAATCTTGAACAGGATTTGTTTGCTTAGCATGGTAAGTGAAGAAAGCCAACTGTGTTACATTCAACAGAACAGTAAATAATCTATTATTTAGCACAAGGTGTAAATCCAGCCATTCCCCTGTTGGCTGAAGATGCTCAGGCTGTAATTGGCTGCTGTCAGTCCCTGGAGTCTTCAGTAGTTCATTCTTTGTGTGCAACGTAGCAAACTGTTCCAATGCGCACTACTTGTTTGTTTTTCTTATTTATGACATTGAACATATGTACCTTTCAAGTTACCACCCAATGGGGAAAAAAGCCTTGAAGCACCAACTTAGCCATGATTACTGGTTAGCATAGTCCAAAAAACTCAGAGGTGTAATAAGAGGGTGCTTTTGCAGAATGGCTAAACTTGTACACTCTTTTTGCCTATTCAGGCCTGATTTCCTCCTGATCACTAGCGTCTTGCAGTCAACAAGGGGACACACAAACTTTAGCACTCTTCCAATATGTTAGATCGGAGGCGGATTGGTTCAACAGAGATGCGAGACCATTCAAGTGATTTCAGCTCTTTATTAGGTAGGAGAATAGTCCGGGAATGCGAGCCGCGGCAGCCCTTCATATATGGCTGGCTCGCGGCTCGGCGGCCAATGGCAGCACTTTGAATCTCCTGCGATCGGCACAGCCATTCGCGGTAGATTCCCCGTGCTTCAATCACGGCCGAGCCTTCGACCAATCAGGTCTTTGCCGGTCCGGACCAATCGGTTGCGAGGGTTTTGGAGTATGCTAATATCGTACATCCCTCCCCTCTTGGTTTCGTCCAGCGGTGCATAGTGATATAGTCATGTAGGTTGGCGGGTCTTCTCACTTGCCTACTTGACCTGTGCAGTTCAGTTATGGTGTGGTCGTTGACCGGATGCGTTCTCTGTTGCTCCGGTTACTTGGGATGGAACCGCCTGGAACGTTGAGCTGGGCCTTTCTTGGTAGCTCCCTCCCGGTCTACCTGGGCTGGTTGAGCTGCCACTTCTGCTCCCGCCAGGTTTTTCCTGGCCGGGTGAGCTGGTTTGGCTGCTCCTTTCAGGTGAAGATTCCGGGGTTTCGTGTTCCATTGGTCCTGCGTCTATAGGTGAGTGGCATCGGTTTATTGGTTTATCTATTCTAGGTGGGGGGTGTTCTGCTTGTGTTAGTTGGTTTCCTTCGGTTCTTTCTCTATCGCTTGCCGATTCCCCCCCCTTCTAGTTTCTTGTTCGGGTGTCTGGCTGGTGGTGACGGCTATTCTTGACCTAAGTTGGTTTATGTGCCATTTCCAGTTTTTCCCGTTGCTTGTTTCCAATCAGTATGATAGGGGCCCGGTTATCTGGGTGATTGTTGCTGGCACTCAGAGTGGCTCTCCTGTGAGATTTTTGGCGTATACTAGGTCCCCTACATTAAATTTTCTGTGTTTGCTGGAGGAACCTGGGGGTTTGTCTGGGTTATATGTTGGGTGCATTCTGTCTAGTGTTGAACGTAGTTTCCTGCCCATCATTAGTTCCGCCGGGCTTTTATTTGTGGTTGCGCTAGGTGTAATGTGTTGAATGAGGAGCATTTTATTGATTTTGTCCTGTATATTGGCTGTTTCTATTTTCTGGATGGCTTTCTTTGTGTATTGGACCATGCATTCTGCCCGCCCGTTCGCTGCCGGGTGTACCGGTGCGGTTAATGCATGGCGTATCCCTTGGCCTGCCAGAAATTGTTTTAATGCTAGTGCGGTGAACTGGGGCCCATTGTCTGACACTATTACGTCTGGCAGGCCGTGCGTAGCGAAAAGTTTATTCAGTTTCCTTATCACCGCCTCCGTCATGGTTGACTTCATCGTGCTTACCTCCAACCAGTTGGAGTAAGCATCTACTGTGATAAGGTACATATGTCCCTTGGTTGGCCCCGCGAAATCTATATGAATCCTAGACCACGGACCTCTTGGTTTTTCCCATTCTTGGGTTGGGGCGGCGGGCGGATTGGATCTGGATTCTTGGTATTGTTTGCATTTGGCAACCCAGGTTTCGATCTGTTTATCCATTCCTGGCTACCATGCATAGCTTCTGGCCAGGCTTTTCATCTTAACCATCCCCAGGTGCCCCTCATGCAACATTCCCAATACCCTTTCCTGTAATTTTTCTGGAATTACCACTCTGTCCTCCCAAAGTATGCAGCCCTTTTCGGTAAAGAGTTCAGTTTGTCTGTTCTGGAGGGGTCTGAATAGTTCGTCTATGTCCCCTTCCGGCCACCCTTTTCCCACCCAGCTCAAGACTCGCACCAGCCGTCTGTCTTTATTTATTTCTCTGGCAATGTCTGGCGCGGTCACGAGTGGGTTGGATATTGTCTCTATTTGGAATACCTCTGTTGCGGGTGCTGGGTCATCTTCCCGGTCCGGTAAGGGTGACCGGCTCAGGGCATCTGCATGGGCGATGTCCTTGCCAGGTCGGTGTATCAGCTGGTAATTGTATGCTGCTAGGAATTCGGACTACCTTGTCATTCTTGGCGATAGAATGTTCGGTGTGGCCCTGTTTCCCGCCAGGATTCCTAGCAGTGGCTTGTGATCCGTGATGGTTGTAAAAGTCCTACTGTAAAGGTATTCGTGAAATTTCTTGACGCCGGCGATGACTGCTAAAGCCTCTTTGTCAAGCTGGCTGTAGTTCTGCTCTGGCTTTGAAAGTGTCCTTGATGAGAAAATGATGGGTGCTTCCCTCCCGTCTGGTAGCTGGTGGCTGAGGATGGCGCCAATCCCACATGGTGACGCATCGCAAGTTACCGTCAATGGCAGGGTCTCGCTGTACTGGATTAGTACTGAGTCGGATGTTAGCAGGTTCTTTGTGTTGTTGAAAGCGCTCTCCTCCTGTGCTCCCCAGGTCCAGGTGGCTGTTTTATCTAACAACTTATGCAGCGGTTCCACCATGGTCGCCTTTTGAGGTAGGAAGACATTGCAAAAGTTTAACAGTCCCAAGAAAGCCTGTAATTCCGTTTTGTTTTTTGGTCGTGGTGCTTCCCTTATGGCTCTCGGTTTCTTTTCTGTGGGGTGAATCCCTTGTTTGTCTAGGAGGTACCCTAGAAATTCAACCTTTTCGGCCCGTAGCTGGCACTTCCTTTTCTTGACTTTAAGTCCCAAGCCTCTAAATTTCTGCAGTACCTCCCTCAACCTGGCTTCTAGTTGTTTCTCATTTTTCGCGGCCACCAAGACATCGTCAAAGTAGGGCACAACCCCTTCTATTCCCTGGAGGAGTCTTTCCATAAGGCTTTGGAAGACCCCAGGTGCCACGGAGTCTTTCCATAAGGCTTTGGAAGACCCCAGGTGCCACGCTGACTCCAAATTGGAGCCGGTTGCAGCGGAAAGCCCCTCGGTGCGTTACGATGGTTTGGGCTTCTGCTGTTGTGGTGTCAACCGGCAATTGCTGGTAGGCTTGTGCCAGGTCGAGCTTTGTGAAGATCCGGCCTCCCCCCATGAGTGCAGAAGATGCTAGACTACTGGGACAGGGTATGCGCTTTGTTGGAGTGCATGGTTTAGGGTGGCCTTGTAGTCACCACAAATCCTCACTGACTCATCTGGCTTGATGGGGGTGACAATTGTGGTCTCCCACCGGGCATGATCGATCGATTCCAGCACCCCTTGTGCGATGAGCTTGTCAAGCTGCTCATCGATCTTGGGCTTGAGTGCAAACGGCACTTGCCTGGGCTTAAGGCGGATTGGCGCGATACTCGGGTCTATGTTAAATGAGATAGGGGACCCCCGGTACTTCCCTAGGCTGTCATCGAAGACTTCCCGGAAGTCCCTCATGAGCGCCGCTTCCCAGTCCGCCTCTCCGATGTGGTGTATGCCGGTTACTTCAATACCCAGGGGTGCGAACCACTGGAGTCCCAACAGGCTCAGCCGATCTCGGTCGACGATCATCAGGGGTAGCACTTCTGTGTGGCCCTTGAAGGTGACCTTAAAATGGCCCCTGCCAACTACAGGGATTCGGTTCCCCTGGTAGTCTTTGAGGGTTAGTGTTTGGTCCTCCAGTTCATGGTGGTGGGTGGCGGGAACCAGACGCTGGAGTGTGTGCCAGGAAACCATGGAGAGGTAGGACCCAGAGTCCACCTCCATTTCGCATGGTTGGTCTTCTATTCCCACCATCACATATACCTTCCTGGTGTCGCTTGTGGAGGATTGGCCGATGACGATGGTTTGATGTGTTTCCTCCCTTTGTCTTGTTTCCTGTAGTCGCCTGTTCCGACCTTCTCAGCTCCATCGATTCTCCATCTGGCGATCATGGTTTCTGGTGGGGGTGCTCTCTCTCTCTATCGAGGGCTGCCTTCTCGTCGTCGCGGGCTGTAGTGTCTTTTGTTCTGGCATACCTTGGCGATGTGCCCCCGTTTCTCACAATGCCAGCAAATGGCTTCGAGAAAACGGCAGTCTGCCTGGGGGAAATCACCAACTTATGACCTCAGCCCCCCCGTGGCTCCCGCGCTGATTGGAGGCGGTGGATTTCCTCCTCCTTGTCCTCGGTTTCTGAGAA
Source organism: Hydrophis major (assembly GCA_033807585.1). Lineage (NCBI taxonomy): Eukaryota > Metazoa > Chordata > Lepidosauria > Squamata > Elapidae > Hydrophis > Hydrophis major. The sequence goes on along the minus strand of CM066343.1, from coordinate 34,192,164 downwards.
GGAGTCAATGTCGCCATGGTGCGTGGTTGATGTTGTTTCTCTGGCCGTCGGTCGTGGCATGATGCTCGATTGCTGCATCCGAGCCGCTGATTTCTTGGCCACTTCAGCTGCTGCGGCCTCGGTGAGGGCATCGGTGAGGGAGATGTTCCCCTTTGCCATGATGCGGCTCTGGAGGACGGGGTCTCGGAGTCCTAGGACAACATGGTCTCACAGTGCCTCGTCCAGGTTAGCGAACTGGCACAGACCACCCAGGTCTCGTAGTGCCGCTATGAAATTGCCAAGGCCCTCGCCCTCGTGTTGATCCCGCCTGTAGAACTCATGCCGCCGGATAAGGATGGGCACGACGGGGCGTAGTGATTCCGCAGCAGGGGCTCGATATCATCCCACTCCATCGTCTTGATTTCTCTAGTTTGGTCAGGGCTTTGGCCATTTTAAACACTGCGGCCCCTCAGTGTGTGAGAAACATGGCTCGTTTCTTGTGGCATCTTTAAGATTGCTACTCTCGAAGAACATTTGGAACCTATCGGTATAGGATTCCCAGTCCTCGGTAGCAGGGTTGAAGGGAGCGGGTGGTGAGTTGATTCCGGCCATTCTGCTTGCTGCTGCGTGCCACCTCGCCACGTGCTGGATGGTCTCCTTGTCTCACGATCCCACCTTCATCACCAATGTTAGATCGGAGGCGGATTGGTTCGACAGAGACGCGAGACCATTCAAGTGATTTCAGCTCTTTATTAGGTAGGAGAATAGTCTGGGAATGTGAGCCGTGGCAGTCCTTCATATATGGCTGGCTCGCGGCTCGGCAGCCAATGGAAGCACTTTGAATCTTCCGCAATCGGCACAGCCAATCGCGGTAGATTCCCTGTGCTCCAATCACGGCCGAGCCTTCGACCAATCAGGTCTTTGCTGGTCTGGACCAATCAGTTGCGAGGGTTTCGAAGTATGCTAATATCGTACACAATATTTGTCCCCCCCCCTTTCTCCGAGTAAGTACTCTTTCATAAACTCCATATTTATACAAAACTGCTTTATGTTGCTCAGTTGTCTTGTTAGACATGGAGTTTTTAAAGGGCAGACCAGTAAGTTCTAAATTGTGCCATTTTCAAAAGAGTCAAGTTCATATGGTTTTTGCTGAAGCACCCTCCCCCCCCCCCCCCCCGGACCTGCCAGGAAAGCAAGAAATTTCAAATCTGGCATCTCACACTGAAAAGCTGATCTTCAGGTTCCTGGAGTACTGGGTATAATGGAAAACCCAATTAGAAATAGCAAGGCTCTCCCACTCCCCAAAACAAATTGGATTTGGAGGAAGAAGTCCAGGGACCAGAGGGGAAGCAGAGTACCCATATGAGTTTAAAATGTCCAGTAGGTACTAAATTAAGTGTCTATGAATCATCAGACTTTACCCCCAACAGCATGAGCAGCAAAATATATAATATCTAGCTCATCTTTAAATTGCCATTGGATTTTGTCACCTTAGAGAGTTAGAATCTAATAGCAGAACAGGGTAATGTAAGGTAAAATGAAATGTCAGCAATGTTATGACAAAATATTGCCAGGGAAAGTTTGATTTCTGCTTAGGTGCATGTGGGAAAGGCCCTGTATATCATACTCTAAAATTGACATGGGAGAAGGATCTTTCTCTCCCATAGTCATCTTTTGCAGCTCTCCAAACTAATGCAATTTTGTTATGTGAGATGCTGCCCGATAGGTGTCAGTCTCAATGCTGTTTAAAGATTAATATCAATGCTATTCCATTAAGCAATAAGCAAGCACTGAGACTTTCAATACAAATGTCATATGATCCCAGTACCTTGCATCAGTTATTATCAGTCTATTGCAATTGCAGCTTCCAGCCCTGTTTAAAGATACCCCTAATCAAGGTGTAGTTAATTGTTCCCAAATTCTATACACTCAGAAACAGTTGTCATTGATACATTGTGTGTAATTTTGTTCCTTGCTCCATCTGTAAAATGTGAATCTGGCAACAGTTGAGGATCAAGACATAATCCTAGAATATATTCCCTGAACTTCACTTTCATAATGTGGTTTCTGGCAACAGTTGAGGATCAAGACATAATCCAAGAATATATTCCCTGAACTTCACTTTCATAATGTGGTTTCCTATTTACTATTGCACCTTTCTCTTATTTAGATCTAATATCAGCTTGTGTTTCTTATCCAGCTCATTACCAGGCTTCTAGCAGAAGTTCAGAAATACCAACAGCTTCCTTTTGGAATTGGATAGGGAGGAGCAGTAGAATTGAATATCATCATCATGCTGATAACACATCACTTGATAATGCTGGATGACTTCTTTCAGCGCCTTTCTGCTAAACAATATTGGAAGTCAGATGGAACTCTGTGCGACTTCACAGATCAGTACCCTAGATGTGGAATAGTGTTGAATAACAATAACTCAAAATCACCTTCTGGAATACAGCAGAATGGAAGGAACCAGGGACATTGTAAAACAGTTGCTAGCATAGTTCATCCAGCAAAACAACCAGAATAATTTTGGAATCATATTCTGATTGGAAGCCTAAATGAAATGGTTCCAGATTGCTTGTATCATCTATTTGCATCTGCTGTTGTAAGATGATCGTATTCTTGGTCCACTCTCCCAAAAATGGAATATTTGAGACCTGTCTACAATTACACAGATTTGCATGGTAGGAATTCAGGAAAACATACATACAACCTCTGTGTTAAAAAATACAATAACTGCCCAGATTATCAATGAAATACAATCAAACCATTATCATACCTCAACAATACATATATTCAGCCTAGATAGTGCCACTACACCCACATATATTGTCGTGTCCGTTCGGCAAGGAGACCAGGAGGCAGTGACTGTGGTTTCAGCTCTTTATTCGGCCCCCGGAACAGATCTGGCTCCAAGGGAAAACTTGCGGCTTGTTATTCTCAAGCCGCGGCAGCCGCGGCCAATGGCACCACTTTGAATCTCCTGCGATTCGTATCCACCAATCGCGGGAGATTCTCAGCGGGCCAATCAGTGCAGCTCGCTAAACCAATCAGATCACCCCGCGCTTTGACCAATCAAAACGCGGGGTTTCAAGAATGCAAATGAAGGTACAGAACACCCCTCCCCTCTTGGTTTGGTCCTACGTAACGTAGTCCCGTAGGTAGGCGGGGCTCCACACTTGCCTACTGGACCTGCGCAGGTCAGTCGTTGGTTGGCTCCCGGCCGGTTCGGTCGAGTTTTCTGTGTCTCTCGGCCTCGTCGATGGAACCGCCTGGTAGGCCTTGCTGGGCCGCTTGTCACAGCTCCCTCCCAGTCTACCCGGGCTGGTTGAGCTGCGGTTCTCGCCACTCCCGCCTGGTCTTTCTGGGCTGGTCGAGCTGGCCTGGCTGCTTCTCCCTGGTGAGGCTTCTCCCTGGCTGCTTGCTGGTGAGTATGGTTGGTTTTCTTCTGGGTTTTGGTTCCCGGAGTATTCCCTCCCCTCTTGGCTTGTGTTAAGGGGATTTTCTGTGTCTGGTTGTGTGTCAGTTATGTTTCTTGTGGCTGTTCTCGATCTTATTTGATCGATGTGGCGTTTCCACGCTCGTCCATCGGTTGTTTGCAGCCGGTACGATTGGGGACCTGTCAGTTGGGTTATTGTTTCTGGTACCCATAGTGGGTCTCCGGTTAGGTTTTTTGCATAGACGGTGTCGCCTGGCACAAAAGACCGGTGCTTGCTGGAGGAGTTTGGGAGTTTTTCCGGGTTGTATGTGGGGTGCAGTCTGTCGAGTGGGGACCTTATTTTCCTCCCCATTAGTAGCTCTGCTGGGCTTTTGTTCGTTGTTGTGTTCGGTGTTATTTGTTGGATAAAAAGCATTTTATTTATTTTGTCTTGGATTTCCCCATGTTCGATTTTCTGGATGGTTTTTTTCGTAAATTGAACCATCCATTCCACCCTTCCGTTCACCGCCAGATGCGCCGGAGCTGTCAGTGCGTGTCGTATGCCCTGTTCCGCTAGGAATTTTTCAAATTCCAGCGAGGTGAATTGGGGCCCGTTGTCCGACACGATGACATCCGGGAGGCCGTGGGTTGCGAATAGTTTGCAAAGTTCTTTGGTTACAGCCTCTGTGGTGGTGGATTTCATGTTGCTTTCCTCCAGCCAGTTGGAGTAAGCATCTACGGTTACTAGGAATGTATGTCCCTTGGTGGGCCCGGCAAAGTCTATGTGGACCCTAGACCAGGGTCCCCTGGGGGTTTCCCATTCCAGGATCGGTGCCGCGGAAGGGCTCGGTCTGGTTTCTTGGCAGCGTTGTCACTTTGCCACCCAGGCCTCGATTTGCTTATCCATCCCTGGCCACCAAGCGTGACTTCTGGCCAGGGCTTTCGTTCTAACTATGCCCGGGTGCCCCTCGTGTAACAATCCCAATACCTTCCCTTGCAGTTTTTCCGGGATAACCACCCTATCCCCCCACAGTACACACCCTTTTTGCAGTGAAAGTTCCATTTGCCGGTTCCGGAATGTTTTCAATGCTTCGTCGTTGTCCTTTTCCGGCCACCCTTTCTCTACCCAATGTAACACCCGCGCCAGACGTTTGTCTTTATTGGTTTCTCGGGCAATGTCTGACACGGTTATGGGTAGATCGGGTAGAGTCTCTATGCTGAGGGTGCTCGTTGTGGGTGCTGGGTCGGTGTCTAGCTCGGGTAGCAGTGAGCGGCTCAAAGCACCTGCATGTGTAATAGTCTTACCGGGTTGGTGTGTGAGCCGGTAGCTGTAGGCGGCAAGGAATTCGGACCACCTTGTCATCCTGGGAGATAAAATGTTTGGGGTGGCCCGGTTTCCTGCCAGGATGCCCAGCAACAGCTTGTGGTCCATGATGATTGTGAAGGTGCGGCCATAGAGGTACTCGTGGAACCTCTTCACTGCTGCGACGATGGCTAGGGCCTCCTTGTCCAGCTGGCTATAGTTCCGCTCCGGTTTGGTGAGTGTCCTGGAGAAGAAGGTGATGGGGCTTCTCTTCCATCCGGGATTGTGTGGTTGAGGACGGCGCCGATGCCGAAGGGTGAGGCATCGCATGTGACGGCGAGTGGTAGGGTCTCATTGTATTGGATAAGGACAGCATCTGAGGTGAGCAGGTCCTTGGTTCTCCTGAAGGCGGCTTCCTCGTGTTTCCCCCAAGTCCAGGTAGCCGCCTTGTCCAAGAGCCTTTGCAAAGGCTCCGCCGCGGTCACCTTCTGGGGCAGGAAAACATTGTAAAAATTAAGCAGTCCCAGAAACGCCTGCAGTTCTGTTTTAGTCCTGGGTGTGGGAGCCTCCTTAATGGCTCTGATTTTAGTTTCAGTGGGGTGGATGCTGTGCCGGTCTAGGAGGTATCCCAGGAACTCGACTCGCTCTGTGTAAAGTTGGCACTTTTCCCTTTTCACTTTTAGCCCGGTTTCCTTGAATTTGGTTGACACCTCCCTTAGCCGACCCTCTAGTTCTCGCTGGTTGGTTGCCGATACCAGCACATCATCGAAGTAGGGCACCACCCCCTTGATGCCCTGCAAGAGTTTCTCCATGAGGCTCTGAAAAATTCCAGGCGCCATGCTGACTCCAAACTGGAGTCGGTTACATCGGAAAGCTCCTTGGTGGGTGACTATGGTTTGCGCCTCCGCAGTTTCTGCGTCGATCGGCAGTTGTTGGTATGCTTGGGCCAGGTCGAGCTTCGCAAAAACCTTGCCTTGCCCCAGTGAGTGTAGAAGGTGCTGCACTACTCGGACGGGGTAGGCGCTTTGTTACAAGGCGCAATTTAGGGTGGCCTTATAGTCCCTGCAGATTCTCACTGACCCATCGGGCTTGACTGGGGTGACTATTGGGGTCTCCCACCGGGCATGATCAATTGGTTGTAGGACCCCTTGCTTGATGAGCTTGTCAATTTGCTCGTCAATTTTTGGCCAGAGTGCAAAAGGTACCCACCGTGGTTTTAGGCGTCTCGGGGGAATGTTAGGGTCTAGGCTGAAGGAGATGGGGGGCCCTTGGTACTTGCCTAGGATGCCGTCAAACACTTCCTGGAAGTCCCGTGCCAGTTGCTGCTCCCAATCGGTCTTGGCAATGTGGTTGATGCCCGTAACTTCGATGCCAAGTGGCGCGAACCATTGCAGTCCCAAAAGGCTGGGCCGGTCTCGCTCCACGATTGTTAGGGGAAGCTTTGCCGTGCGGCCCTTAAATGTTACTTCGAATTGTCCGGTTCCAACTACCGGGATGCGGTTTCCCTGGTAGTCTTTAATGATTAGTCTCTGGTTCTCCAGTCCCTTCTTGTGGATGGTAGGCACCAAGCGTTTGATTTCTTGCCAGGCGACCATGGAGAGGTAGGACCCAGAATCCACCTCCATCCTGCATGGCTTGCCTTCGATGCCTACCTCCACATAGACTTTTCGGGCATCGGTGGTTGATGCGTGGCTAATGATGACCGTCTGGTGGGTTTCCTCCTTCCGCCGGGTCTCTCCGCCTCGTCGGGTTTGCCTGCTCCGGTCCCATCGGCTGTCGGCTGGGCGATCTCTGGCTCTGGGGGGTGTGCTGTTCCATCTCCGCTCGCTGTGGTCCCACCGTCTAGGGCTGTAGGCTTTCTTTAGTCGGCAGACATGGGCGATGTGGCCCTTTTTGTCGCAATGCCGGCAGACTGAGTCGAAGAAACAGCACTCCGATCTCGGGTGGTCGCCTCCTCAACTGGCACACGTGGTCCCCGACTTACGACCCTGCCGATTGCGCTGGTCGCATCCAGCCTGGAGCCGGTGGATTTCCTCCTCCTCGTCCGAGGTGTCAGAGGCGGAGTGGAATTCGCCATGGTGGGTGGTGGTCTCGCAGTGACTTGCTTCCGGTTGGGCCTCGGTCTCCCGTCCCGAGTTGGTGGTCGCGGTGTGGTCCCCGGCGTCCGATCTCCGCATGCGGTTCACCGACTTCCGGGTAGCCTCGGCTGCGGTGGCTTCAGCGATGGCGTCGGCAAGGGCAATGTTGCCTTTGGCTATCAGTCGGCTCTGGAGGACTGGATCCCGAAGTCCGAGCATGACTCAGTCCCATAGGGCCTCGTACATGTCGGAGAATCCGCACATGCCTCCTAGGTTCCACAACTTGGCAACAAAGTCGCTGATGCTTTCACCCGGTCTCTGGTCCCGCCGGTAGAAGTCATGCCGCCTGATGAGGGTGGGCATGGCGGGGGCGTAGTGGTTGCGGAGCAAGGGCTCGAGGTCGTCCCAGTCCATCGCTTTGACATCGGCGGGTTTCACGAGGGCTTTCGCCATCTTGAACACTGCGGGCCCGCAGTGTGTCAGGAAAACGGCTTGTTTTTTTGGCCCGGTGGCATCCTTCATGTTGCTGCATTCGAGGAACATGAGGAATCTGTCCGTGTAGGATTCCCAGTCCTCGCTAGCGGGGTTGAAGAGCGCGGGTGGAGCGATGCTGGCCATCTCATCGGTCATGCTTCTGGCGGACATGTGCTTGATGGGGTTCATCCTTGGGATCCCACCTTCGTCGCCAGTGTCGTGTCCGTTCGGCAAGGAGACCAGGGGCAGTGACTGTGGTTTCAGCTCTTTATTCGGCCCCCGGAACCGATCTGGCTCTAAGGGTAAACTTGTGGCTTTTTATTCTCAAGCCGCGGTGGCCGCAGCCAATGGCACCGCTTTGAATCTCCTGCGATTCGTATCTGCCAATCGCGGGAGATTCTCAGTGGGCCAATCAGCGCGGCTCGCTAAACCAATCAGATCACCCCACGCTTTGACCAATCAAAACGCGGGATTTCAAGAATGCAAATGAAGGTACAGAACATATATTCTGTGGAAAACTCCAGTAATGAAACATAACAGAATTTATACGCTGTGTTAATTACTATAGAGTAGATGGTATCTATACAACTCCCAGCGCTAACTTTTTAAGATCCAACCTTGGCCTTTAATTATAGAAAGCTCCCTCCCTCCCTCCTTCTTTCTCTGTAACAATTTTTGCATATTATGTGTGAGGAAAATTTGTAATTTAGATTTTGCTGACTTAATAGCTCTCAACAGACTCAGCAGCAGCTGAAGCTATAGCTTAATTGAATTTATAAATCATAATGTAAAAGAATAACAAAGCAGAATAACAGTTGGAAAGGACCATGCAGATCCTCCCCCCTGCTCAAGCAAGAGATCCTATACTATTCAAGACAAGTGGCTGTGTAGACTCTTCTTAAAAAGATCCAGTGATGAAGCACTCATAACTTCAAAAAGGCAATTGTTCCCTTGTTAATTGTTTTCATTGTTAGGAAACTTCTCCTTATTTCTAGGTTGCTTCTCTTCTCGATTAGTTTCCATGCATTGCTTCTTATCTTGCCTCCTGGTGCTTTGGAAAATATATTGAGACTTTATTACATGCACAGGAACAAACCAATGTTACTTGTTTCCTGTTTTGTTTGTGATGTTTGGATTAAAGTATGTGTATTAGTGTTATTAAATAGCATAAAGAAATGAGTTGGGATGCACTTGTACCTTTACCACATCCTTCCTGGATAATGTTCCAAACAATTCCTAAGATATTATACACCTATTTTTGAAATGAACATTAAATAACAAAATCAGTAATTGGTATCCCTTAAAAGTTTATATTTATATGTCTTTTATAATATCTAAATCATGGTTGTTCACTGATTTTCAAATGTCTTCCCTTCTTCAGCTGGATTCCCTCTAGATGTGATGGGTTTGTTGGAAGAAAAATCCGGTCCAGTTCCAATCAGGGAGAAAAGCACTAGAAATAAAATGAAGGCTGATTGGAAAGAAGGACTCTGTTGTTGAAAAGAACCAACCACAGCATGCAGTTCTGGGACATCTGACACATTGGTTTGAAAGTACATGGATTTTTATAGGGTTCTGAGATGTTGCAGTGGGGTTGTGCAATGTGGTGAGTCTGGTGTCTATTCTAATGGTGATGGGTTAATCCTATTGTGTCCTAAAGGTCATGTCCTGTTCTTAGAATTTGGGGTGGGGGTGGGGGTAGGATGTAAATTCTTAATCCCATCATCTGGACCTGAAGGCTAGCTTGGATTTCTTAATGGGCACAAAATATCCACTTCTAAAGACTTCAGGCATCTGTTGGAGGTTGTTGGGGCTGCTTTCTGCCTCTTAATATTCCCCAAAATATTTCATTCTTTTAGGAGGGGTGTGCGTGATTAGTTCTTACAGGTTTTAGTCTCATTACATTCTAGGGAAGGTGTAGTCTGAATCTGGGTCACCAGATTCCGGTGACCCAGATTCGGACTACATCTTCTCTAGAAAATGTATTGGTGACTGAACCAGATTTGATCTTGCAACATTTTCCTGGGACACATAGATTTAACTTTATTCATAAGGTGTGGTCCATTCTGCCTGGAGACTGCATCACTGAGGAAAGACTTCTCTACAAAGTTGACTCTGCCCATCCTAATGGACAAGAAACTCTTAAAGATCTAGTCTAAAGGTACAGTATAGGTCTTTGACTTGTCACTTTAATTAGGACTAATTTAAATATTTTCACTTTTAACACATTGATTCATGAATGGACATGGTTTGATCCCTCTTAATAATTTTCTGTTAGCTTCTATTAAAAGATACAGAAGAGAAGTAATAGATTTAGAAACATTACAAAATAGAATTCCTGTCTGGAGAGGAAAAGAGACACATATGCCATCAGTAATCCAGATGGCCTTTACCCACCCTGTCTCCGTTCCCCCTTCCTAATGCCACTTTACAAGTTAACCAGCAGGGGGATAGAGACTGCTGGTCAGTACTGTATACTATATATGGAGTAGTACAGAAACCTGTAGGGGAATGGTTAAAAAGTGGATGGAGTCCAAGCAGAATGCGTGACAGTGTTAAAGAGGTAGAAAACTAGAGGAGGGAGAGGAGAGCAGGCTACAGGGATGGGGGGGGAAGGGGCTACAGTAATTGGAATAGCTGTCAGTTCTGCAGAAGTGAACAGAAGGCTGAGCTGTAAGTTGTAGACAGCACACGTTTGCTGGCTTGGGAGGAGGGAGCTTCAAAATGGCCCAAGCATGAAAAGGGGCGGAGAAAGCAAGAGGAGGAGATGGAGGCTGAAAGATGAGTAACGCCAAAGCTCCCGCAGGAAGCAAAAAGGGGACTGTGTGTTTGCAGCACCTAATGCCCGCCGTGGGGCTGTCCTTTAAAGGGGATTTCCAAGCAGCTCTCATGTTTTCCCCACCCCAACGCCTGTTATCTCTTGAATGGAGTTTGGGGGGAGGGATCATGAATCTCTCTCTTACCCTTCAGTAAGAAAGTGGTGGCGCTAATTTATTGCAGGGAGAACCGGGTTTACTTTGAATGTTTTGTCTATGTACACTGCACTTTTTAATTTGCTGACCAAGTAATTTAAGAATATTGGTGAAAGGCCACCAGATTTCCTGTTACTTTTGTCTCAAGGTAGCTCTCCTCCCAAAAGTAATATGAAACTCACAGCCCCTTATCTAACCATTACTTGGTATCCTCAGATACATGGGGTTTCAATTGCATTCCTTAGGTGGCAATAACCATGTGGAACATTGACATTAAAAACCAGTAGAAAAGTTAGAAGCAAAAAAAAAAACCAATTATATTTCGATGTTTGATAGGATAATTTCTGCAGGTTGATTCTTATTTATGTTCATTGCCTAAAACAGACATGTCCAATCCATGGCCCTGGGGACAAATGCTGCCCTAGACATCTAATAATGTGAGCCCCCCCCCATAAATGTAAACTTTATAATATATTTTATAATATATATTATAACTTATAATTTATAAATTTATAATATATTACAATTATAAATAAGACTGTTATGTGATATTGTAACATTATATTATGTATTTTGCCCATTTGATCTAATGGTTAAGGCACTAGGCTAGTTTGTTAAGTGAATCATTGTAATTGTTAAGTAAATCAATGCTGTCATTAAGCAAATCCAGCTCCCACCATTGATTTTGCTTGTTAGAAAGTAGGAAGATTGCAAATGGAAATCACATAACCCTGGAAAGCTGCAACTATTGTGTGTACATGCCAGTTGTCAAGCGCCCAAATTCTGAACAGTTGCTAAATGAATGATTGTAAATTGAGGACTATCTGTATATGCAGTAATCTATATAGCATATTTTGTAAAATGGATGTCTGTAGGAGCAGTATATGGGAGTATATGAGGAAACATGCAGAATTTTGTCAGATGGTGGGGTGTAAATCTGAAAAGCCAGCAATTGTGTGATAACATCCCAGTTCATGTGTCATCATTTTGGCATCATCATAATCTGCTATGGATGCTGCTATGTTAAAGCCAATTGCATGCCAAAAGGAGATTATCAGAAGAGGTCATAAATCACACATGTTTGTGTGGCCTCTGAAGCCTATTACAAAATATGCTAAGTCATTCAGACTACTGGCTCTTTTCATATTTTTTTTTAAATATTTTATGAAGTTCATGAAGGTTCAGCCCTACTTTTATAAATATTGGAAGAAAGTGTCCAGCATTATATATTTATGGTTATATTGGTTTAGTGCTTGAGAGCACAGAAAATATTTGTTTTGAAATAATTGCTGTTCCTGTATTGATATTTCATCTCCTTCAGCAATAACGGAATTAGAATATTTATTTAGATAAGTATAAAACAATATAGTACATGCTATGACTTTCAGGCTTTTATCAATTTTAAGTGTAATGGATTCCTGAGAGGACAGTGCTATACTACTGTAATTGGCTGCCATTTTATCTGACATTTTTGGAAATTAAAAAAAAAAAAAAGAAACGATTGGAAATATCAGAGCTTAGCACTGCAAGCCTGAGTAAAGTGCATTCATTTCTCAAATCATGCATAGTGGTAGTTGAACTCCAATGTATCTGAGATATACAAATATGTTCCCAGGCAAGCCAGCATCAATGATTTTTCCAGATAAAAATTTCCACAAAGAGAAGCAAAAATATTTTCTTTGATTCAAGATCTGTGTAATTAACTTTCTTTTGAGTAATTTCATAGTGTACAAATGTGATTAGCAACATAATTTCTTTGTAGTTATTGAATATTTCAGTAAAAATATCTATGTGTATCTGTGTGTGTGTGTGTGCATTCATTCATTCATTGATTTTAGAAAATTGGCAAGATTTCATTGAAATTTAAAGTTTTTTAAGAACATGAAAAAAAATTCTGTCCAAAAAATCTCTTCTATTTTGGAAATAGCTAATTAATTGCATATAGTATATGCATATGACGTTTATACAAGAATTTGCATTTATGGCTTGGAATGCTTATACTTCTACATGTACTTTTTCTCTTCCTAGTTTTGGTGCAGGATCAACTAAGTGTTGGTCCATTTGGTTGCAACAAGAATTGATCAACCAGCTTGTTTTCTGATATTATGGGTTAAAAGAGTAAGTGACCCCAAATCATCCAGCCATCTTTCATGGTTAAGGTGGGATTAGAATTCAGTCTCTTGGTTTCTAGTCTGGTGCCTTAACCACTAAACCAAACATGTAGTAAAATCATCTGTATTACTTTGTTTATATCAATTCATGAATCTTGCTTATTTCTCTTTGTACTAAAATACTTTTTATTAATGTGTATTAATTTCATCTATATTTGGAATGACTCTTTGTAACTGTCCAAAATGTTATATGCTTGTATTACCAACTGGCTTCCTATAACTTCCGATGAAACCACTGTTGAAGTAAAGTCTAGAACCTACTGACAGAGGATGTCAAAGCATCTTCGGGACGCAGAGCATAGTCAATGATGAAATGTATGAAATGGAAGAGAGTCATCCTAACCATATTGGAAAACACTTGCTTCTTAACTACAAACTGAGATCTCACCAAGAGTATAGATTCTCAAGACAGTTTTAGACGAGCCATCACCTCTCAGCCATTGTTGTAGTACAAATAAAATGAAAAAAATATTGTTATGCAAAGAAATATTGTATAGGTATCAAAATTTGTTCAAAGCTTTGAACACTAAAGTACTAGATAAGTATCTTGTTGTTGTAACTAACCCTGCTCACAAAAGTAGCAGTACAGTATCTGTTATGAAAGACATTCCCTCTCTCACACATGTAGGCTTAGATCTTTCGCCTGAGATTGACTTGGATCAGAAATGCCAGTATTCTTCAAAGACTATAGTAGTGATGAAAAGGAGATGATTTCAGGTGGAAAATCTCCAAGTGTCTTCATGTCCCTTCTCAAGGCAAGGAAGTCACCATTGCTAACCTGCACAGAAAAATAAGCACAGCTGCAGCTCACCTCTATCTTCAGCAGTATTGAAAGGGAATCATGACCAAAGAGGTGGGAAATCCCTGACTAATATTAGTGAAGCAGGATCATCCTATGGGAAGTGTCTAAAGCTTCAGAAGAAAAGGACAGTGGGGAGAAGGCGAGCTTTGTCGCTGCGATACAGCTGTGATCTCGGGGCTCCGAGATCACAGCTGATATCTTCGCCCCTGGTCGGTCCCAACGGACCTAAACCGTCTCGTAGTGACGGTGACAGCAAAGGGCGCGTTCTGTAGATTCCGGGGATATCGCAAGTCCCTGGTCGATCCAGAAGAAGCCCTTTTGCCAACGGCGGAGAGGCAGCCATCAGACTGCTGAAGCTGGGACAGCTCCGGAAGAACGGGATAGAAAGAAGTGTATCGGCTGGTGAGGATCTTTTTTTTTTTAGCTTGGGACTTAAGAACACTCTAATATGAGAAGAAATCTGTAAACTTATTGACAGAATTTGATTTAGCAGCGGTTTTTTTTTAGTAATGTCAAAGTGAGGCTTGGCTTTTTATTTTTACTTTTTTTTTTTCTTTACTGAATTTCTATTGCGATCTAGCTAATCAGACTGGTTTTTTTCTTTTATATTTTTATATTTACTTGCTTTCTCTTTGCCTTTCTGACTGTTTATATTTTTTAAAATAGAGGTCCCCTTTAATATTTTTTTTTAATATACATAAATATACATACATACTCTTTTTTCTCTTTTTAGGCTTTTTTCAGGGGGGAAGAAGGGGGAGTGGATTGAAGAAACTTTGTAACACTGCCAACTAGAGGCTTGAAAAATATTCTGTTTGAAGTTGAAAAACTTTTGTTTGAAAAACTTTACTCAAGGCTACTGGAAATGATAAGATAGAGGGAAGAGTACTGGAGGATGTTTATACAGGTGCTCTTTGGAACTTATCAAATGAATATTTGAAGTTTGGCTTTGAAATTTGTGGAAAAGTCAAATAAGAGCCTTGGATAAATAAAAGGCAGTATGTGTCTTTTTTTTTTTTTAACTCCTTATTAATTGTTCCATTCCTCCCCTCCAACCCCACACTATTTTGTATTATTGATATTTTTATTTTTTTATTTTTTATTATATTTCATTTTTATTTTTTATTTTTAAAGGGGAAAGCCTCAGAATATTCCTTTTTTTGCCTTTTTTCTTTTTTTCATGGGGATGTTTGCCTTTTGATTTCTATTTTTGACTTATTTTTATGGGTTTTTTTTCATTTTCTGTGGTTTTTCAATTGGATTAAGGTGGGAAGAATTTGAATTTCTTTTTTTTCCCCTTTTTCTTTGCTAATTGTTTTTTGATATTATTGGGCTTTATTTTGCTTCTTCTTTTCTCTTCATTTTTTAATTTTTACTTTTGAATTATATTTGTGTATTTTACAATTGGATTAAAGTCTTGAAGAACCTGAAGAATTTTTTTCTTTCCTTTTAATTTTGGGCTTTTTACTTATTACTGGTTTTGTTTTTCGTTTTTTGTGGTGTTTTCCGTTTTTTAAATTGGATTATAATTGGCTACCTCACTAATTGGATTAAAAGACCCGGAAGACCCTGAGTTATTGAAATGAGTAAGAAAATTTTACCTTCGGGCATCTCAACTTCTGCTCCTGTCTCCCCGTCATCTGGAGGACGACTCTCAACAATGGTGAAGCAAGACAAATTGCAAGTGGATTTAACGATGGTTATGCAAGGAATACAAGATCTTAAAATGAGTATGGAACAAAGAATGGAGAGTATTGATCAAAGAATTGGAAAGATGGATGAGAAACTTGAAAATTTTCAACAAATGATGGGGAAACATGATGAGAGAATCCAAAAAATAGAAGAGAAAGACAAGCAAAGAGATGATACAATTGGGAATATCGATAACAGATTAACAATGGTCGAACAAGAAAAAAGCGGGATGTTGGAGTGGGAGATGGACAGGTCAGAATTTTATCTTAGATTCCAAAATATCGAGGAAGAAAAAGGACAAAACTTGGCGGCAGTAATGATTGAAATTCTGGCTGGAGTCTTGGAAATAGCAGAGGAAAAGATGATGGATGGAGTAGATGAGATATATCGAGTCTTCACAAGATATGCGACGAGGAACCAATTACCAAGAGAGGTCCATGTTAGATTCACTAAAAAAACTATTAAAAACCAAATATTACAAGTGGTAAGAGAGAAGGGGTTGAAATATAAAGGCAAAGAGATTGTGGTCTTAAAACAAGTACCCAGAAAAGTGAGAGAGATTAGAAGAGAGCATCGATTTTTGACTAAAATGCTACTGAAAAAAGAGGTGAACTATAGATGACTGATTCCAGAAGGATTAATGTTTACATGGCAAGAACAGAGACACAGAATTGATTCAATTGCGAAAGCAGAAATGTTTTATAAGGAATTTTTCAAAAGAAGAGAAATGGAGACAGAAAAAGAAAAAATTTTAACTGAATTTGAAGAGGATGAAATGGAGATGGAAAAAGAAGAAGGCGCAATAGGTGGACAAATGGAGATCAAAAAACAATGTGAAATAAGATCCACAAGAGCTGTTAGACCTAAATATAAAGTATAATTATGGGAGAAAAAAAACTGATTTCCATGAATATAAATGGACTGAACTCAGCTATCAAAAGAAGGAAAACTTTTTATAAATTAGAGAAACTAAAATTTGATATAATTTGCTTACAAGAAGTATACATTAAAAAACAACATGAACAATTATTGATACGACCAAAGTTAGGGAAAATATTTACTTCTCTGACTCATTATAAGAAAAGAGGAGTGGTTTTGTACGTTAAAGAAACCACTCCAGCCAAATTGATTTATTCGGATGAAGACGGAAGAGTATTAATAGTTGAAATAGTGGATAATAATATAAAAACACTCTTGGTTGCAATTTAAGCCCCAAATGATAAACAAGAAGAATTTTATAAAAAATTACATATTAAAATAATTGAACTGGACTATGTTAACATACTTATGATGGGGGACTTTAATGGAATTGTAGATAATAAACTGGACTGTACAGTAAAAACAACATGACAAAATAGGAAAACTCTCCCTAAATTCTTTTTTAAAATGACAGATGAACTAAATTTAAAAGATATATGGAGAGAAAGAAATGCTAAAACTCAACAATATACTTTTTATTCAAACGGGCATTTATTGTGGTCCAGAATAGATATGATTTGGACATCAACAGAATTATTATCTAATATTCAAGAAATAAATATTGAAACAAGTACATAGGCAGACCATAATCCAATGACAATTAAATGGAAAGGATAAAAAAGAAGATCTAGATGGACATTAAACAATACTATTCTAAAGGAAAAAGATTTTACACAATGGATGGAAAAAGAATTGGCCTTCTTCTTCAACGAAAACAAAAAAGAAGATACTTCAATACAGAATGTTTGGGATACAATGAAGGCATATGCAAGAGGATTAATAATTGACTATATAAAGAAAAAGAACATTAGGAAGAGGCAAATGATTAAAGCTCTAGAAGATGACCACAAAAAACTGGAAAAAAATTACAGAAGATGCCACAGAAAAAAGATATCAAACTTAAAATGGACATAATTAAACATAAAATGGATCAAGCAGAGAAGAAGAACTGGCACAAAAAATTAGAAGTGCTAAACAGAACTATTTTGAAGATGCAATGGGCCAGGTAGATGGTTAGCATATAAGTTGAGAAAAGAGAAAGAGTCAAGGAAAATATCACAGTTAATAGATGATCATGGTCAAATTTGTTATGGTAATAAGGAGAAAAAGGCAATCATTCGAGATTTTTATGGACAATTATATAAACAAGAGGATCTTGATGAGGAAAAAATTAAACAGTATTTACAAAATGCTAACCTACCTAAGATACCTGATGAAACTCAGAAAATGTTAGAAAGTGCTATAACAATGATGGAATTAACGGAAGCACTCAACAGACAGAACAATGGAAAAGCACCAGGACCAGATGGCTTCCCGGCAGAATTTTATAAAACATTACAAGAATCGTTGAGCATCTCACTGTTAGAAGTCATGAATGAAGTTATGATAAATAAGAAAATACCTGAAACATGGTCAGAAGCTTATATTACACTTATTCCAAAAGAAGGGGTTGACCCATTACAAATTAAGAACTATAGACCTATTTTCTTATTGAATGCAGACTATAAAATCTTTGCTTCAATCTTGGCAGAAAGGCTTAAAAAATACCTAAATAACTTTATTCACTCTGATCAGAATGGATTTTTACCAAAGAGACAGATTAAAGACAATATGAGGGTAATCCTGGACACATTAGAATATTATGAAACGCACCCGGAAAAACAAATGGCTTTGATATTCTTAGATGCCCAAAAGGTATTTGATAATGTGAACTGGAGATTTATGTTATTATTATTGGAACAGATGGGCTTTGCTAGAAAATTTATTCAAGCAATAGAAGCCATATATTATAAGCAAACGGCAAAAGTAATGATAGATGGAGAATTCACAGACTCTATCAATATTAAAAAAGGTACAAGACAAGGATGCCCATTATCTCCTTTGTTATTTGTATTGACTTTGGAAGTCTTAAATAGAAATATTAGAGAGGATATAAATATAAAAGGAATGAAAGTCAAAAAGGAGGAATTCAAATTGCAAGCCTTTGAGGATGACTTGGTCTTTATTTTGGAAGACCCTTTAGAGACAGCTTTAAAACTATTGGAAAAGATAGAGACATATGGTGAGATGGCTGGTTTAAAAATAAAGACAAAACAAAGATTCTGACAAAGAACATGTTATTAAGACAAAGAGAAGAACTGGCAGATTTATTGAAAATTCAAGTTACGAACAAAGTTAAATATTTGGGGATATATTTGACGTCAAGATGTACTGCACTGAAAGAGAATAACTATATTAAGCTTAAACAGCAGATAGCATCTGACCTGAAAAAATGGAAAAACTTACAATTGTCATTGATAGGTAGAATCTCAACAATCAAGATGAATATTTTACCCAGAATTTTATATTTGTTCCAAACAATACCAATTAGGTTAAGTAAGGATTACTTTGAAGAATTAAATAAAATTGTGTTGAAGTATATATGGCAAGGCAAGAAAGCGAGAATAAAATTAAAACTTTTACAGGATGCTAGAATTAGAGGAGGATTTGGCCTTCCTAATTGGGAGTTGTATTATCAAGCTGCAAACTTAATGTGGGTTAAAGAATGGATAACGTTAAGAAAGACTAGATTGTTAACATTAGAAGATCATGATTTATGATTGGGTTGGCATGCTTTTTTATGGTATAAGGGAACTAAATCACAGGGTTATTTTAGAAGGCATTATATATGGGAATCGTTATGGTTGAACTGGGAGAAAATTAATAAACAATGTTATTTGAAAATTCCAGTTTGGTTATCAACTATTGAAGCTTTTTCTTATCCTATAACTTAAAAGAAGGAACAAACAGTTAGATATGGGGAAATATTGAATGAAAAGGGCGAACTTTAAACGATGCAAAATTTAGAAGAACAAGGTATAAAGATGAATTGGTTTTCATATGCGCAAATACATGCAAGGTATCTTAAAGATTCTAAAATAGAAGGATTTTATGATAAATTGACTGATTTAGATAGGATTTTGATAGGTACTGATGAAAAAGTGATTAAAAAACTATATAGTTATTTGTTGGAAATTAAATTAGAGGAAGAACAAGTTAAAGAAACAATGATTGCTTGGGGGAAGAATTTTGGATATGGAATTGATTTAGAGAAATGGCAAAAATTGTGGTCACAAAATTATAAAATGTCAATGTCAACAGCATATAAAGAAAATTTGTATAAGATGTTTTACAGGTGGCACTTTCCCCCGACAAGAATAGCAAGAATGTTCAAGAATAAATCTGAAAAGTGCTGGAAATGTCATCAGATACCTGGCTCATATTACCATATGTGGTGGACTTGTGAGGACGCTAGAAAATATTGGACTAAAATTCGCATGTGGTTGGAAAAAATGACAAAGAAACACATAGATTTGAAACCAGAGATTTTTTTATTGGGAATCGTACCTGATATATATAATAAAAATTTAAAGTATTTGATTGTAAATGTATTGACAGCGGCTAGAATTGTATTTGCTAAACATTGGAAGAGTGAGAAAATACCATTAGAGGAAGAAATTATTAAGAAAATATTGGAATGTACTGAAATGAGTAGATTGACATTTGAAATTAGAGAACAAGAAGATAAACAATTTTATGAAGTTTGGGATTTTTTTTATCAATGGTTAGATAATACAATATAATAATAGAATATTTAGAAATTTAGGAAATAATAAATATATAATTTTTCTTGGTTTTGATAATTTTAAAGATTATTTTATTATGATAGATTTGGTATGATTCTATGATTTGTTATAAAATAATTTAACTTAATTATAGTTATCTCGCTTAAGTATGAATTAGCAAAATTATAGTTAAATGATTGTTTAATAATGATATTGGGATATTTTATTGATGATTGATAATGTGAGTTATTATGTAATATAATTATTTTGATGACTATGAAATGGATGCACAAAAGGGAGTGGTAAACCAACCGATACACTGTAAATTTATGAAGAATGATCTTTTTATGTTATATTTTATGTCTTACATGTTTTTTGTCTGTCGTTAATATCAATAAAACTTTTACCAAAACAAAAAGAAGAAGAAAAGGACAGTGAAGAATGGGCAGATAGTGAGAGAATCACCTGACATTTCATATTCAAATGATATTGTGCAACTAATTGATAAACAAAGAGTATATTCCTGAGCCAAGCTAGTGCCTGCTAGGCAGCTGAGCTCTCAAAGGAATGGGCAATGGGGATATCGCAGAAGGGACCTTCCTTAGTTTCTTGGACTGTAAGGGCAAGAGGGAGATGCTCAATTTTTTTAAATTGTAATTTTACAATATAAAATAGAGGTAGTATAGGTAGTCCTAGACCTACAACAGTTCATTTAGTTATTGTTCAAAAGTATAATAGCACTGAGAAAGGTGACTTATGACCATTTTTCACACGACATTGCATCCCTGTGGTCATGTGATCAAAATTTAGATGCTTGGCAAATGATTCATGACAGTTGCAGTGTTACAGAGTCATGTGATCACCTTTTGTAACCTTCCGAACAGCAAGGTCAGTGGGGAAACTACATTCACCTAACAACCGTGTTATTAACTTAACAACTGCGTTGTTATTAACTTAATAGCTGATTCACTTAACAACTGTGGCAGTTATGATCATAGAAATGGCAAAATCCACTTAACAAATGTCTCATTTAGCAACAGAAATTTGGGGCTCAATTGTTGTCGTAAGTTGAGGACTTCCTATGCTGCTTGGAGTGCTTCATATCTGGACTACCAGAAGAGGGCAAAGGGGAGGGGGATGTGAAGCAATTCAAGACTCAACAAGTTTTTGTGGATGACAAGCCATTCCAGGTGCCATCTGTGTTATTTCAAGCAGGCCTGGGAGCTGTTCAGCCATCAGGTGGTACACAATAAGAAACATCCTTTCTGTTGCCAATCCTGTCTGGTGAGGGAGTGAAAGTGGGTAAGAAGCACGTGGTGGGCTGAAACTGTAATCTTTCCTGAGCTATTGATACTGGAGTGCCAGGAAATGAAGGGTATACATTACAAAAAAACAAAGCAAACTATTGTTTCCTGGTCAAGCCTCTAGAATGAGTTAAAAATTAAACCATTTCTTTCAGACAGAGCTTTCCACAGCTGGGAAGGATCAAGGATATTGCTCCATGCTTCCCAATTAAATCCAATTATTTTTTTAAAAAAAGTTTTCAAAGCAAGGAGCTTTTTTAGTGATTTTTGACACTATACAGAATATATTTGTATATATGGAGCAAGGAGTGGGCGAGCAAGATAGTTCTAAAACATCAGCTGCACCCCTCCCACAAATAAATGCCAATCCCTTGGACTCTTTCCCCTCATCCTACTCATTCTTGGAAGCAGCTACTCAACTTTCCCCTTTGCAGCTGCATTCAAGGCCTCCTGACTACATCCTTTAGCTGCTAGACAATGAAGTGTAGTGTATTTAGTACAAAAAGGGGAAATTGAAAGGATGCAGGGAAAAAAAATTGTAAAATGCCCTACCTATAAATTTTCTCATAGCTGTCCGCCTCCACTCACTTGTACATACAGACTCATTCATTCTTTTTGTGACTGTTCAGTCTTTCAGCATCCTTTCCCCATTTTATTTAATAACTAGTAGCCACCAGCCACCCAAAAGCCATCACATTCCTTGAGCAAGCAGAGATCTTTTGTTATTAAAGTGAAGAGCAAGCCCCCTGTAAATTTACAGTCATAGCAGTTGGATAAATGAAAGAACCTGCTGGTAATTTGTACAAAAAAGGCACTGTTTTTCTCTGTCCCACAGGTGATCTCTGGAGCTTGTTCAGTGGCTAGCTGCTGGGTTGCTTTCTGTCCTGCTACTCCTCTCCCACTTCAAGTTTCACTTAAACCCTATTCTGATTTCAAAAGCCGCTCCCTTGGGCGCCACTGTGAGCTTTGTAGTGTTGGAAGAATTATCCTTCTTGGTTCAGTTCCAAATGGGAAAAAGACACTGGAAACATGGAGACTGTTTGGAAGGTTTAATAGTGGACAGGACCACATGGCCTGGAGCCCCAGAGTGAAAAGGAAGGATGATCACATGCTTCAAAGTGAAGGAAGAGATCAAGAAAGGGCTGATATGCTGAGAGTGCCTGGGTTTTATAACCTTTGTTGGGATTTGAATTGAAGCTTGTTTCTAATTGGTTGTCAGACTCCCATTAGGCCACGCAGGGGCAACTCTGTAAGCTGTCCTGAGTTCCAGACTTGGTTGAGCCTTGCTGGATGATGATGCACTGAAAAGGGCTTTTGACAATTGCTATAGCTTTACTTGGAGATCTTTGTTATGTAAAGTATTCTGGCCCAGGTCTTAATGGCCCACCCATTAATAAAGGTGGTGGTGAGCTTCTACTTCTGAGGTGAGTTTCTGTTTCTGAATTTCTACTCTTTTTAGGGGAATATTCTGTCTTTTTAATATTTCCTAGGCTATTTCAATTTTCTAGGAGAGGGGTGAGTGCTAACTTCCTACAGTAAAAGTGTTTCAAGCAGGCATCCAGTCAAGCCAAACATTGCCACATCTACTTGGAGCAGTGGGTGCATCAATTTTGCAAGTGGCAGGAGCCCCCTGCAAAAGAGGCAGTGTTGTGATGCAGTGTTAATGGTATCTGTGGCAAGCACTGTGTCCTTTGTGTCCACAAACAGATGCGCTTGTGGTGAATGTTTATTGTCTTGTGCCCTTTGTGATAAAGCTTTCAAGCAGTCCAGTGCCCTGGCTTCTCACAAGCATGTTCACATATGAGAATGGCTCTTTGCCTGTTCAATATGTGGCAAAGCTTTTAAGCAAACATCCTATTTGGCTCCACTCTTCCCCCCTCTCATCTCATGACTACCCCATCTCATGTGATGTATGAGGAGCATTTAAACAATTATAAAAATTAAATTATTCAATAAATACAAAAATAATTTAATTATGAAAAGGCTAAAGACCATCAGATTATGAGCAATGGAGCCATCTCATCATTTTTATGCCACAGATATATTATTCATTCAATGTTTCTCCTGTACTCGTCCAGGTCCTTAAGAAACTGTTGTTGAAAATTATGTGAACAGCAAATATGTAATATTTAGAATAGACTGCTTTGAGAATCCTTGCTGCATTTGTTTTTCTTCTTGCAGCTAAGTTCCCTAGCACACCGATAAGATTGCTTATTTCTGCTAAGTCAAAATATGGACATTCAGGCATGCAGTTGATCAAGGATTTTGTTAATTATAATGCAGAGTCTTCAGTTCTTTATATAATCCTGGCCTGCTGAAAACAGTGTTCTAATGCAATGTATTTTTCCCCTTCTCTTCAGTTGAGTCCAATGTATTTTTTTTAAACTTCTCTTCAGTCAAGTCCAATTCTCAAGACAAGTGTACAGTTTTCCTGGCAAGATTTTTCAGAAGTTGTTTGCCTTTGTCTTCTTTCTAGAGCTGAGAGAAAGCAACTGACCAAGGTCACCCAATTAGCTTTCTGCCTAAGGCAGGACTAGAAGTCATGATTTCCACTTTCTAGCCTAATGCCTTAATTACTAATTATGCCCATTTTATATTTAAAAGCAATTTATTTGCACTGTTAGCTCAAATTCTATTGAGTATTGATTGCCTCTTAAATAACTTAGGTGAAAACACATTTGAAGTTTTTATATAAAAGTATGAATAAATAACCTATCTAGCAGGGAAATATAAATGCTTGTGTATAAACATCTTAAAAATTCTCATTTTTCCTTACTGTCATTGAATAAGGAACGGTTTTTGTGGTACTAAAACAAGAAGGTTAGCAAAATGCCATGAACATCTCTTGTGTTCAAGAAGCGCAAATTGAAAAGATTTCCTCTAATTGTAAGGATGTATTTTATGGTGTAAGTACAATTTATTATTTCTAGAATGCAATAATGTCTATGACCTTTGCTGCTTATATTATGAGGAGTAGATGTTTTGTGAAGAAAGAGATCAGAAGATTCAAGACCTTAGGCCATCAGATGGAACTAGTCTAGCCGTTACATCTACCCAAATAAGCTTCTAGTTATGTTAATTATATGTAGTGGAACTACATACTTAAATTGAAACAAGCACTTTGCATATATTAGTTTGGTTTTTGATATAATGGTCAGGGAAACGTGCAACAGCAAGTCCTAGCATTTTGAACTCGTGTCCATATTCTTCTGTATGCAACAAAAAAGACCTTAAACATGGCGTCTAGGGTAAGTCAAAGAAAAGACATCTCATTTGGTGTTTATCAATACCTCTTCCCCTTCTAATTTGGATAATAGATTCTAACTTGGATATCGATGCTATCCTACATCCTGCAAAAGGAAGTGTTACCCTTCCATGTTGTCTTCATTGCAAGGAATATCTCTAGGCCCCATAAATAATCTCAGAAAATTAAAATGATTCAAATGAAATCAGAGTCATTCAGAAAGGTGCTTTTCTATCCACCTTTCTAGGACCGGGGTAATAAAGGGTGCTTTGCGGAAGGTAATTTAAAGGGTGGCAAGCAGCATTCTTCTCAGAAAGTTCTATTAAAACAGTGTTTTTCAAACTTGTCAACTTTTAGATGTGTGAACTTCCAGAATTCCTCCGACAACATCAGATGTGGTATTCAGCAGTTTCTGACCAATTCTGGAGAACCGATAGTGGAAATTTTGAGTAGTTCGGAGAACCGGCAAATACCACTTTTGACTGGTCCCGCCCTCATCTATTCTCTGCCTCTTGAGTCCCAGCTGATCAGCCGGGTCTTCTTTTGTTGCCTTATACAGGAGAACAGAGCTGGGAAGCAGGTTAGTACGGTGGGGAGGGAATGGGATTTTGCAGTAACCTTCCCCCAGGAGTGGGGTGGGAATGGAGATTTTACAGTATCCTTCCCCTGCCACGCCCACCAAGCCATGCCCACAGAACCAGTATAAAAAATTTTGAATCCCACCACTGGACAACATAACATATTTTCTGGGGAATTCTAGGAGTTGAAGTCCACGCATTTTAAAGTTGCCAGGTTTGAAAAACTATTAAAATAATGCAGAGCTTTAACAAATGTACATAATTCTTTTCAACAACTTATTAAACAAAAGGCTTTTTTTTTTTTTTTTGGCTCTCACATGTGTTGGAGAAGACAGCTACCCAACCCTGGCTTTTATTTAGGAATTGATAACAGGTGCTCCATAAGGGCCATTAAAGCTTTTTTCCCCTGTTGAATCTGAAACACTGCCTTATCTTGTTTTAATGGCAGTAATTTGTGAAAAAACAGTCCCCCTCAGCAACCATTTTATGACAAGGTCTGCAATCCATTCATAAATTGCAATATGTCCACCACATTTTGTTGAGAAATCTAGAATATGATCTTATTTGAAGATAATTCATGGTAGCTTTTTTTCTTTCTTGGGGTTCCAATATATTAGATTTCAACTTCCATAATTCCCAATCACTGTGACCAAAGTCTCACAAAAGTTGATACTCCACACATCTGAAAAGGATTTTTTTTGGGAAGATTAATTTATTATTGGGCATAAAAAGTTTATTATAATTAAAAATACAGATTAATTAGAAGCTACAGCAATATCTGTCACAAAAGGGAAGAAAAGGAGAGGCAGTTCAAGGCTATAGCTCACCTGTTCATATGCTTTTTGTATGTGTGCATATTATAAGCGCAAACCATCAAGCCATTGGGTAGATTACTCATTGCACTAAACTTTAGTTGATAGGATAAGCTAAAATGGACATCTTATATCTTATTTCATACTAAGATAAAAAAGGTAATAATTACAGGTAGGCCTTCACTTACAACCATAATTAAGCCCAAAATTTAAGTTGTTCAAGCAAACAGTTAATAAGTGACTTTTGCCCCATTTTATGACCTTTTTGCCATAATAACAGTCATTAAGTGAATCATGCAGTCATTAAATAATCCGGCTTCCCCCATTTTTTTTTTGCTTGTCAGAAGCCTGCTGGGAAGGTTACAAATCATGATCACAGGACCCAGGATAGTGCAACAATTATAAATATATGTCAGTTGCCAAGCACCCAATTTTGATAACTGGTACTGCAACAATAATTCAGTCTGAAAACCAATCATAAATCACTGTAACTTCAGTCACTGAATGGTTGTAAATCAACTATCTGTAGTGGGAGATATTGTATATATATATATATTTTGAACAAATTTTATTAATTTTTTTTAAACACATAAACAAGCAAACAAAACATAGGATGTAGCAACATAAAATATCTTTTTCTAAAAAAACACATAGAATATCTTATTTAAAGAGCAAGATAATTCCAACTTATCACATTTCTATACAAACACAATTTAATATATATATATATTTATCTTATCTTCAACTTCATATCGTTTCCCAACTTCTCTTTACTGCTCCCTTTCCTTCTGTTTAATTGTATTTCTTTTACCTTAAATTATGTATATAATTTCATTAGTTCTCTTCCAACATCCTTTCAAACATAAACAAACATTACACAAAACATAAATACATAAAACTTCTTTTTGGAAAGTGGTTTACCCCGGGTTAGATCTTTTTGTACAGACATAAATCAAATTCGTGCTCACATAATATATTATTTCATATCTTAATTAACAATCTATATTTTCTATATATTGTCTCTCTTCTATTCATTCTTTTAATTCTATTTTATTTATTTCATCTCAATTTAAATAATTATACTTGCATCTTTTGTCCGTTCTCTTTCAATCATCTATTTTTCCTTCCTTTCTAATACGTTTCCTGTAACCACTGGTTGAAGTATGACAGCTTTTTATCTTTCCCCTAAAATTTACACTTAAAATAATACATACTTTCCATGCTGGTTCTGCTTCGTACATTCTAAGTACTACATTTCAAAATAATAAGACAAGCAAATAATATTAAATTTAGTAAGTAATAATAAAACCAAAAAATTAATAGTAAATTAAACTCTGTTATCAAATCTTAAACATTTTCAAGCTTCTCTTTAATGCATTATTAATTCATGTAATATTTTAATTTTCTAATTCAATTTCAAATACTAATATCTACCATACAATCTTATATACTTTTGCAGAATCCTTTTTATAAAATTATATCTTACCCCTTATCTCTAAAAAAAACCCCTGTTTTTGGCATCTTGTTTAAAGTTTTTATGACTTCTCTTTCCTTTTTCCCTTCCTTTCTTATCAATTCTAGCTTTTTGACCCCTCCATCTCTCAAGTTTCACTCTCTTCATCTCCCCTCTCTGTTGTATTTCTCTTTTCTGTTGCTTTCTGACATCATATCAATTTTTCATCTTATTTTTCTTTTTCTTGGTTGCTTTTTTAAGTCCTGAATTCACCATTTCTTTACCCCGCTTACGCTTTTCTTCCTCCACTAAAAGTATCTGTCCATTAAAGATGGCTTCTTCTTCTTCTTGGTCCCAGTCTTCCTGTCGCTGTTGTATTTCTTGATAGGTAGAAATCGCCATTTCTAAAAAATGGAAAATAGATCCAGAAGAGTCCATGCCTTCCGGTTCCTCTTCTTTCAATTTTTGAAATTCCATTTATAAATCTTCAAAAGATAATGCCATTTTTCCCCTTTTTAAAAAACAACCCAAATATCTTTAATCTTTCCAGAAATAGTTCCCAAAAATCCCAAAGTCACAAAGCAAACCAAATCAAAACAAACAGTTCCATTTAACACTTTCTTCTTTCTATATTTTCTCTTCCTAGGGTAGAATTCAAATACACAGTTCCAAAGTAATCTTCTAGAAGTCGTAATACCTTTTTATTTCTGATCTTATAAACTCAAAGCAGTCTCCTTCAATACAGTCATAAAATAAATCTTTACCTCTTCCCTTCCACTTATAACAAATAAAAAGAATTTTAACTTTTTAGTTCCAATGTCCAGAAATCCTTTATCCCCTTGGCTTTAAATTTCAAGTTTACCTTCTATGCCCAAGCAGGTTTTCCAGATTTCCAACTGCTGTTTCTGTGGGGAGAGTAAAAGAAAGTAACTTTCCCTTTCAGCTTTTTTTCTCTCCACTTTTATGATGTTCCTTGGGAAACAATGTATCCTTTGAACGATTTAGTTTCCAGGGCATTTAGAGGTTTCTTGTAGTCCCGGTTCAGCCAAAACTTTCACCTTCACCTGCTTCCTCCAGCAGAAATCTTACCCGACTGCAGGCTTCTTTGTGGCGGCCATTGCTGACCGCCGCTCCACCGCCTTGGGAAAAAGGAGATTTGCTGGCTGAGGAGGAGGTTTGTGATACCCCCAAACCCGGATCCCCTCTCTCTTCGGCTGCCTCTACGGGGCAGTCCTATCCTCCGGATCCGTTCGGATTGGAGGAACCTCGGCGGCGAGCGCAGCAGGAATCATGGAGAATTGCGAATTCCTGCCGCCGCCAAAGCCTTGCAAAACTGGAAGCCATTGTATATTAAAGTACATTAAAGTATATTTGCATGGAACCATCACAATTATACTGTCGTACTGCAGGCTACTTCTGCTGACTGCTGGCTACCAGAAATTTGGCAGTTCGAATCTCACTGGCTCAAGGTTGACTCAGCCTTCCATCGGGAAAATGAGGACCCAGATTGTTGGGGAAAATATGCTGACTCTATAAACCACTTAGAGATGGCTGTGAAGTGGTATAAGTCTAGGTGCTATTACTATTGAGCTAAAATTCTTTTATTCCTTAGCTTACACAGCTGAGGATGTGTCTGTGTTCTAGTCACAGATAAGACACATCCAGGGTTTTACCTCTAGAGGGCATGGAGATTAAGCTCTTAAACATGAAATTTCTTTTTATGGCCATCTGTGGAGCATTGTCTGACAATAATAATTGTCTGCTTATTTGAGAATGGAGGAGGAACAGACAATAAGAGGGAGTAGGGGCTCAATAGAGCAGTATCCATTAAGATGTGATGAAATTAACCTCAGGTGGTTACAATTCCAAACATTTCTTATTGTACTCCAGCTGAGAAAATCTTGGAATAATCTATGAAGACCAAAAATCAAGCAAACCCTCCCAGTGTTCAGATTAAATCAGTGTTTCTCAAGCAAAACAACTTTAAGGCAGATTTCAACTCCCAAAATTCCCCAGCACACTGGTTGGAGCATCCTGAGAATTAAAATTTATCCATCTTAAAGTTGCTGAGGCTGAGAAACCATTCCTCTAGTCCATGAAAGAAACAGTTTTGGCTGTGCTAATGTCCTACTGTTCCCTTTATTCGTAATCATTTATTATATATATATATATATATATATATATAATAAATGATTACGAATAAATATATATATAATTTATTATATATATATATATTATATATATATATAATAAATTATATATATATATAATAAATTATATATATATATATATATATATATATATATATATATATATATATATATATATATATATATATATGGATCTTTGGTTATTCGGGTTTTCTCCCGCATAAGATTGGAAGTATCTGGGCAACGTTTCGATGAAGTCTCATTCATCATCTTCAGGCTTGGTCTTCAGCTCTGTGCTTCTCAGAGTGATGTGAGCTTGCAGCTGCTTCTTCCTTTTAACTGCTCCTGGGTGTGTGACTTGATTGGCTGGGGGCTTGGCTGTGTTCTGATTGGATGGGGGTGTGTTTTCATTGGTTGGGGGTTTGGCTGTGTTCTGATTGGTTGGGGGGTTGGCTGTGTTCTGATTGGCTGGAGGCGTGTTCTGTTCAGGTGGGGGCTTGATTGTGCTCAGGTTAGTCTTGGTTGCTGGAAGGTTTGAGCTGGTGAGCTGTGATCTTGCTGTTTGGCTTCGAGTTCGTGGTCATGCTGCATCTTCATGGTGGGGGTCAATTCGCTTCATGTATGGCTCAGAGGGGTTTGAGGTGGGTAGTGATGCAGCTGCAGTGCAGCTTCTGGTCCGTGGTCGTGTTTCATCTTCTGTGTGGGTGTGAGTCTGCTTTCTACGTGGAAGTGTGGTGGTGGCATCTTGTGTGGCT